>JAQMRL010000007.1:53942606-55142606 GCA_035578175.1 Catonia carolina
CACTAAAGTTGTTGATTGTCAACCTAAGAGTCATTTTAATATGGCAAAAGGTGCTAACATGCTACATAACAGTTTTATTCAAAGAAAACTCATACTGTGTTATCAAATTTTATTATTTAAATGAGGGTCTATCATGTAAAAAATAATTTCTTGAATTTTTTTCACCTCTTTTGAAAATTATTCTGGGAAAAATATTTATTAATTACTAACAGTTTGTTTTACATCAATAAATAAAAACAATGTCACAGAAAAATCAACACATTTTTGTTTGTTAAAACTTTGACTTTTTAAACTTTCTCCAACAAAAATTGAAATACATTACCATGTTTCAAAAATTGTAACTTTTGACCTAATTAACCGATTTTCAAGATTTGTTTAATAAATTATTCAGAATTATGTTCTCTAGGGTACTTTGTAATCATTCAAAATGTAGTACTGTAGTATTGTGTATTCAACTTTCTTAAAAATGCATTTATTTTTTTAGTTGATAGAAATGTTTTCTATTCTTAGACTTTTTTGAAAAGAACTAAATGAATATTAAGAAAATTCTATTGCCATACATGGTGTTCTGGAATGGAAATTTTTTTTAATTTGATAATGTATTAAAGTAATTCATAAAAATTTGTTAAATTAAACCAAAATTATGATTTCCGAAACTAGTGGGTGCTTTTCAACCTCCACCTTGTTTTGAGGAAATGACGGTAAACTCTTGAAATCATTTTCATTCAGAATTTAATTAAAATTATATCAGCATAAAAGTTTCCACTATTTGTAAGAATTTTTTTTCAAGGTAGACCCCCTTAATTCACATCATCTCATTTATGATACCATATAAAATTAGCAGATATGTAGAAACAAGTAAAAACTTACAATATTAACAATTAACAAGTAAATAACTTGTTAATGAACTGTTTTAACTGCCAGACCATAGACGTATCCACAGTGGGACACTTGCCCCCCACTGGCTCATTTAGTAAACCAAAATATTACAGGTTGTAGGAATAATGCATAAAATGCATGGCGATGCCATAAAAATGCATGCCATAAAAATGCATGGCAAGAAACCAAGTTATCATTGTGGTGGGAAGACACCATCAAGTACTTCCATTTCTGTTCCCTAATTTATGTTCCCTGCAATCAGTGCGAGTGAATCAGTTGTGAAGCTGAACTTTTGTATAACCAATGGAAAGAAAAAGATTGTGGCAAATGCCTAACTGAAGGAGATAGAATTAGCTGCACTACTTACTAAAACACCACTGTTCTACCCATCCATAAAATAGGCACTACTTATCTCGCTTGCACAGCCCTGCACGACGTGCTTATCAAAAAATCCTTCGGCACCTTACTCAGGGTACAAACTTGGTTACAGTCAACAATGACAGAAAATCAGCTTGACGGTTTTTGTATGATAAGTTTGCATAAATAAGGGTTCTGGAAGCTAAAGATAAATTTGAGAAAGGAATTTGAAAAAATTTAGCCAGAATTCCTGTAAGCTAGGGATGAAATAAGATATAAATTTGAATAGCATTGCAATTAATTACTCTTAGCATTTTCATATGTTCAAATAAAAAACTTTTATCTTATTTTTGCCCCTGGAGAAAATCCTGACTACACCTATCTGTCAGACTGTTTATAACAAAACAGTTACACAAATGTACATATACTGCTGCTTAATATGATTGAAATTTTGTGTAAAGCTAGATTGTAAGTAATTAATTTTAACTCTTTTTTTCAGATAAGTGAAATATTTGGAGTTGGTTTAGCAGCAACAAAATCTTATGAAGGTAGTAGTAGGAGTAGTCGATTAATGAGTGTTTTTGAAGAAAATGAAGCACAAAATGGTATGACAGCTGGATTAACAAATAAATTAGATCTAGGAAATCTGTTCACAATGAATGGTTCAATACAAATAGGACCAGCATGTATTCCTGGATGTGGTATAGTATTTCCTTGTCAAGGAGTATGCAGTGGTGGATTTTCTTTTAACTCAACTTCAACAGCAGGATTAGCCAGTCCATTTCCACAAGCACAAGGAGGACAGGGTGGGCAGGCTCCACCCCCAGGAGGACAGGCTCCACCTGCAGGAGGACAGCCTCCACCGGCAGGGGGACAGGCTCCACCTGCAGGAGGACAGCCTCCACCGGCAGGAGGACAGGCTCCACCTGCAGGAGGACAGCCTCCACCAGCAGGAGGACAGGCTCCACCCGCAGGAGGACAGGCTCCACCCGCAGGAGGACAGGCTCCACCAGCAGGAGGACAGGCTCCACCCGCAGGAGGACAGGCTCCACCAGCAGGAGGACAGGCTCCACCCGCAGGAGGACAAGCCCCACCTGCAGGAGGACAGGCTCCACCCGCAGGAGGACAGGCTCCACCCGCAGGAGGACAGGCTCCACCCGCAGGAGGACAAGCCCCACCCGCAGGAGGACAGGCTCCACCTCAAGCTGGGCAACCGCCTAGGAATGCAACTGCACCTCCTGGAAATGCAACCACACAAGGTAAAAATTAGCATTTTGTAAAATAATTCAAAATTGCTTGGCAGAACAACCAAAACAATGTATCAATGATAATAATTCATTGTGTATATGAGAGAGTAATCATTATTTTAGACATTAATAATTTACAAAATATAGAGTATTCTGTGTGCTCCTGGCTTCCATTGTAAAATTTATTAAAGCTTGTTCAACCAGTAAAATTTTCAAACTTTTTGATGTTATCCTGTATTCTCAACTAGAGTATTTAGTTCATAAGAAAAACAAGAAACAGTGAATAGTTCTTTTCAGAATGTCTATAAAGAGTTAATTAAAACAATTTTAAAAACTATAAGTTATGATTTATTACATGTTTCTAGGGATTACAGTTACAACTAATAGTTTCTGGTTGAACCAAAAGCAGATCTGGGAGTAGCTAAAAGGGAATTTAATATAGATAGGTGATAAAATTTTATAATTTTTTGCCTCTGGAAAATACGTAATGTCACAATTTATTTTTTAAAATACCACATATTAAAAAAATAAGTGTACCTAATATTTTCTTGATTTTATATAAAAGATCTTATTTTTTTAGCAATACTAGAATTCTCAGTTACATTACAACTCCTTGAAATATAAATATATGACAATAGACTTTTCTTTAGAGTTTTGTGGCAAAAAACATTAAATTCTAGAAAGGCTATTGAAAATTTGCTACTTTCACCAATAAAAAAATAAACAAGTCATTTATGCAATTGAAAGATTTGTTAATTTGTTAAGTGTATCAGTTGGGCATTACAGATTATAGGTAGCTCACTTCGATAGAAGTTCTGCAACAAGTGAATGAATAGGTTGAAAGCAAGTCTATAGTTGTCACATGATGACAATTCAGGTAGTATATGTAGCCAATTTCTCCAACAGTTCTATCTACTTCTTCCATTTCAACTCTTCTGAGCTAAATGCTCATTCATGCCCAAATTATATAATTAACTTCCATAAAATATACTACGGAATAGTAGTTTTAAGCAATAATAAATAAAACTGGTTATAAATTGCTGAAATAAAGTACAACAAAATTAAACATGAGCATCTGTTCTCGATTTGACAGAGTTCTGACTGAAATATAACTGCCATGCATACAGTATGTGTATTCCCTTACATTTTTTTTGTTCTTAGGGTTGCTCTCCAGACCCTATACAAATCAAAGTTGTTATGAGAATATACTAGCCATGGAGTGTTTTCTACAGATAATCATTCTGCTGTAATTTGTAAATAAACTGAAACCAAAAAGTGACTATGTTGTCACTTGTACTCCACGTTATGTGGATTTTATAGATAGTTGAGACAGATTCAAGTAATCTGATCATCAGTGACTGGTGTCTTGGTACAACAGAAAAGCTTTCAAGTTCTTTTATTATAATAACAATCTGGTAAACTTTTAGAGATTTGCAAACTTTAAAACAAACTACAGCAGTCTCTTACAAATCTAACACCTCCAGTATTCCAACTTGTTCAGTAACACAGGCCTTCAATGGTTCTGTTTTTTGACTTTTGATTCCTACAAATAACCTTAACTTTTCCCTTTCAAGACAGACTTATATGCAAATCGCAATTTTCAAAATTTGTTTTATGTTAAAAAGATTGAAAATATGAGACTTGGCAGATTTAAATAGGTTTTTTCTTACCAACTTGTTATTTTTTGGCTTATGTTATGCAATATTATAGCTAAGCAGTTGGAGGGTCTGGTGAGGGGGCAGGGGGTCAATCGACCCCTAAAAATTTAATGAAAATCGCCACAGAATTAGCCTAAATTTCAATTTTATTACACACACACACACACACACACACACACACACACACACACACACACACACACACACACACACACACACACTCACTCACACACACACACACACACACACACACACACACACACACACACACACACACACACACACACACACACACACACACACACACACACACACACACACACACACACACACACACACACACACAAATATATATATATACATCTTAATGAAGTATGTAAAAAGAACTCACGATATTTTCTTTGTGTCGACGTCTTCTTGGACCAGTCATGCTCTATTTCAGGCTTTTCCATGCATGTGCTCTTCTTGGTTCATCTCAGTGCAACATCCATAAAGGGGGGGGGGTCTCAACCCAATTTTGGTGAAAATTTTCAAATTTTGGTGAAAATTTTAAAATTTTGATTTTTATATTAGTTTTTGTTTAATTAAAAAAATGTGATGAGTTGTTTTTGGTATATGTCATTTCTTATGTATTGGTGTCATTATCACAGAAAACAACATTTAGGGTTTATAATTTTTGAAAATAAATTTTTGAATGTGTTTTACCGGAAAGTGATTTTTAAAAACAAAAGACCTGTTTTCTCAGAAATGGGTAAAGAAAATCTCTTATAATTTTGTATGCATATCACAGGATATGTTTTACAACTTTTAACACAAGGGTTTGTCAGTTTCTCTGTTATTACTTATTTTCAAATGTGAAATATGGAATACACTATGGGTATCTCAGCAAAAAAAAAATTTTTTTTTTAAAATGATTGTACCAACAAATGACTGTGATTGTGACAAATGACTATGTAAAATATATTAATAAATATGTGTTGAAAATTTGGAGTAATTATCTCTAACCATTCCTGAGAAAAAGGGTCAAATGTTAACATGGTCGAAAAAGGACATTGAGACCCGCCTTAATAGTCCACTATCATGTAGTATTCCATCTTTCTTAATAACGCTTTTCCATTTCTTTGATATCCTGATGGAATTTCTCACCATCTCTTCACTAATAGCACCCAGATTCTTAAGAAGGCAGTAAATCTAGGAAATGAACCTTCAAACTCATGGAACAGTCTAATTTTTGTACTTCTGCACCATCTTCTCAATGACAAATTTGAAATTTGGAACCTTTTTGTTACCCAGAAACTTCGTTACTACATCTTTAAAGGCGACCCAGCCTTCTTTTTCAGCAACTTCCATTTCTTTGTCAAAATTTCCATCTTTGAAAAGTTTTCTAATGTCCGGACCCGTAAAGACACCCTCTTTTAGTTTTGCGGATGATAAGGCTGGAAATTTGTTACAGATGTAACTTGAGACACTTAACTTCTTTCACAAATTGCTTCATCAAGACTAATTTTATATGTAACCTAGGTGTTAGGTGGCTGTTAGGTCGAAGAAGAACTTTATTCGAATCTGTAAAAGTTTTTTGAGCACATATTTTACACCAGGTTTTAATAAAGCTCATTTTGGCCAATATTTCTGTTTTCAGTGATTTTCCCCGTCTTTGCTATCCCACAGATAAAAAAACAAGGAAACTTTGTGTGCTCGCCTTACTGTTCAAGGATCGTCGATATTACTTTAAGATCATCATACATAATCCACGTATGATCGTCGTATACTTAATTTTATTGAAAACTAACTGTAAATTTTCGTAACGTTCTTTTAAGTGTACAGAATGTTCTAAGGGTATTGACGCATAGTGCTTGTTTCTGTTGTAAAAAAGGACAACTTTAAGGCTTCTTTCTGACGAATCTATGGATAGTCTCCAATCAGTGCTTTGATTCGAAATGTTAAATGTTTAAAACGTCCACACACGCATTACAGAATAATGTACAGGGCGTTTCAAAATGTTCTTCGGGGTTACGAAAATTCATTACAAAAAAACTATTCCACTTACAAGAATGAAACAAGTACTGTACGAAAGAGCAATTCAAACAGTTTTTTTCCACGGGTACTGGGCAGTTAGTTGACCGTCTGCCCGCTAGGTGTAGACAGTAGAGAAAATGGCTGCAACGGGAAGCGAGAAGTCGTTTTGTGTCTTAGAATTACACTCGTCAAAGTCGGTAATTACTGTGCAACGTGCGTTTCGGTTGAAATTTCATAAGGATCCACCAAGTGACAATTCAATTCGTGCATGGTACAAACAATTCAGCGAAACTGGTTGCTTGTGCAAGCGGAAATCAACTGGTCGTCCATCAACCTCAGATGCCAGTGTTGACAGTGTGCGTGCAAGTTTTATTCGCAGCCCGTCAAAATCGACTGCGTCTGCAGGTAGAGAGTTAGGAATTCCGAAAGCAACAGTGTGGCGAGTTCTCCGTAAACGTTTATTATTCAAACCGTACCATCTTCAATTACTGCAGCATCTATCTGATGGAGATAAAACACGTAGGCTCCATTTTTGTTTAGAGTTACAGCAAAAGGTGTCATTGGATGAAGGTTTTCTAGAGAAGATAATTTTCAGCGATGAAGCTACGTTTCATATCAGCGGCAAAGTAAATCGTCATAACGTGCGAGTTTGGGGAAGTGAAAACCCACACGCTTATGTGGAACACGTTAGGGATTCTCCGAAAGTAAACGTTTTTTGCGCGATCTCTCGTGAGGCAGTGTATGGGCCGTTCTTTTTTGCAGAAACGACAGTAAACGGCATGACGTACCTGGACATGTTGCAATTATGGCTTATGCCTCAGCTATTAAATGACTTCATTTTCCAGCAAGACGGTTGTCCTGCCCATTTTCATAACGAGGTTCGACGGTACCTTAACACAACACTGCCTCGACGCTGGATAGGACGCGCGTCTGAGGAAGACCAACAACTTTTGCTGTGGCCACCAAGATCACCAGACCTCACGCCATGTGACTTCTTTCTCTGGGGCTATGTGAAAGACAAGGTCTTCAAGCCACCATTGCCGAACGATATCGCTGAGCTGAAGGATCGCATAATCAATGCGGTCAACTCTATCGAAAGAGACATGTTAGGGCGTGTTTGGCAAGAGCTAGACTTTCGTGTTGACGTATGCCGTGTCACCAAAGGAGCACACATTGAACATTTATAGATGTTAAAAAAAACTGTTTGAATCCCTGCATCTGCACGTACAACTTTCATTTAGGTAAGTGGAATAGTTTTTTTGTAGTGAATTTTCGTAACCCCGAAGAACATTTTGAAACGCCCTGTACTAGAATAGTTATCACCATAGAAAAGCAAATAATAACATTTCCAATGTATTTAAATCTGTTATTAAGTTTAATATTTTCTATATATTTTGATATACAGTAAAATCTCTCTATAGCGGAATTGAAGGGACCATGAGGTACCGCCGCTATAAAGAGAGTTCCGTTATAGAGAGAGCGAGTAATTAACGGTGGGAGGGAAGTTGGAGTACTAATTTTTCTGTACAAAATAACTTATATACGTATGTAAATGGTGCATGGAATAAGTTTTTGAAAAACTGCTGAACAGATAACTTTATGACGAATGTTTAATACAGTAGATTACTTCAATACAGTGAGATATTTAAATTAATTACATAAAGTGTAGGTTATTAACTTAACAAGAAATTTGGATACAAACTGGTTTTATTAGATGTTGTGTTACTAATGTTTAACAATAGAATTTCACTTTTCGTATTGAACTTTTTTCAATAATCATTCATACAGTACATACCGTAATAGATAGCCTAAAATTAATTAGCACTGAAACTCGTTTTTCACTGTACAGTAATAAACATAGGATGCATACAATTAAAATCTCCTAAAACATAGGCTACACAAACACAAAAAAAATACACAGTACAGTATATATTTTGTCGTTAATAAGGAAACAATGACTGTGAAGTACATTTCATTTCGTAAAATAAGTTGTAAATTTTGTTTCGTTTTCAATTCATAAAACATGTCTTCAATCTCATTTTCAATGTTTAAAACTTGTAAATGTTCATTTACATATTAGCAATGACAGTACGTGTAAACAACAAGAATAGCGTCTAGTGCCTGTTTACTTGAAGGGACAACATTTCTGTTTCCATTTCATCGTCATCTTCACTTTCTTCCTCGTTGTTTTGGGCTAAGACATTTTCGATTATTGCATCACGCCAACATCTGCTGAAGTGGCTAAGTCATTGTCTGCCCCTACATAGGCGTCGAAATCCATATCCTGAAGATATTGTTTTGCCGCTATAGAAAGATTTTTGTGCCGCTAAAACGAGAGTTAAATACATTATCGTAGTATACGAAAGGGTCGGGGTCGGCAAATAATGCCGCTAAAGAGAGATTTCCGCTATATAGAGTTCCGCAATAGAGAGATTTTACTGTATAACAAATTTCGAAAATGCGATTTACAAAATATTCTGACGTGATGGGAAAAACTAAGGTAACTTTCGGATTCAGCGCAAAAACATTCATAGTAATCAATCATCAAAAGTTTAAAAACATGATACAACAGGAAAGAGGCAGGCCAGTGTAACTGTTTTTTTTTTTTTTTACTTCCTTCCAAATATCTCATTTGATATTTCAGGTAATTTTAACAATGGCAAATGTATTTTGTGAACTACCAATATTTTAACGTAATTCAAATTTCTAATATCGAACACTTTGCAGCACTGCAATGTTGGCAATATGATGATTTTCATTTATGTTGATGATGAGTAGTTATAAAAAATGCGGTGCAACAGCTTCTTGGCTAATGATAACTGTATCAGCTGTTTTTATAACAATCATCATGTTTAAATTTTAAATTATATACCAGTGCTACGCATAAGGAGTCGATAAGTTCCTATGATAGGCCTACCTGTTGTGGTAAGTAAACAATGAGAGGTTCAAGAATTCAGGGAAATCTTATACTAGTATTAAAAAAGCAATATAAACTGCTTAATACATTCTGTGAGATGGTGGTTCCCAAACTTTACTATTATAGGAAATACTCCAAATTTTGGAAATTTTTCTCCACCTAGTTGTTATAAAATCTTATAGGCCTATATTATAAAAAGAACAAATATTTATGTAGTGTTGTGATATTGTAGTAACAAGATGCGTTAAACATAGGCTGTAACTTATATATTACTTTTTACTTTCTCTTGCCTATATGAATATATAGTAGGAAAGTATTGTTTTAATGTTGATTTTTCGAAATCGAATTTTCACCGGATCTACACGTTTTCAGACCCCCTGAACCCAAAAAACATGTTTTTAGCGATTGGTCTATGTGTGTGTGAACAGAATATCTCAAGAACGGAATATCGTACGAACTTCAAACTTAAGTTAGATACCACTAGAGGATCCGACACAAACATTTTCATCAAAATAGGTCATCCGGAAGTATTAATTTATTGTTGTAATATTTCACTTTTTGCGATTTTCTCTAAAACGGCTCCTACGATTTTTTTAAATCGCATCATTTACTACATTTTTTATGCTCTACTAGATAGGGTAAGCGACATGTCGGCTGAAATTCTTGATGAGGGTGTGCTCTCGCAGCGAGAATGTTTTTATTAAAAACATTGCGCCTTAATATGCATTTTAGGGCAAACGTGTATATAATCAAAGTTGTAGAACATTTAAACACCTACACTTTTATTTATTTTTTTTTTTGTATTACGCTTAGTTTAGCGGTCATTTGTGATTTCCTGTTTCTCATCAAAATCTGTAAAATTAATTGTTTTTTTTTATATTTCGGCCTTAGTAGCATTTTACGATAGAAGTGCGTATAAGTAAATGTACAGGAAATTATAAAAACTTACAATTTTTATTTTAAGCATTTTTCTCTACATACCCTTGTTTAGAGCCAAAGATTGATTTTCCATATTATTAAGCCAAACAGGTTGATTTTCATTTTGAATCATTCACTCATAATTAAACTTAGGTTATGTTTTTCAGTGTTTTTGTTTATTTAAAGTCGCATCAACAGCTTGATCAATAGCGACTACAGTGGGTTAAGAAACTGTAACGATTGGTTTTGGCACGTAATAATTTCCAGACTCTAGCCGGGAATCGAATTCGGGACCTCCGCTTAGTAGGCTAGCGCGCTATCTACTTCTTCATAGAGGCGGCCATTTTTCATTTTACGTTGTGTACTAATGTTAGGTTATATTGTTCATTATTTACATTTGCAAGAGAAAGTCGTGTGAGTGTTCACACCAGATATTTTTTTAATGATTCTTAAAGAATAATGCGCAAAACACTTATCAGCCCAATATTCATTTTTCATCCTTTTTATAGTAGAATTAAAAGTAAAACAAACTTGGAGCAATGATGGTAGTGGGAGTGTTTGGGCTCTCAGCCTCCAGTGTTGCCGCTATGTGCAGTGTGTTACCAACACTGGTGCTGTGCGCATCATTTGTGTGCCTCCACTCCTTTTCTATTCGCTTTGCTTTCTCTCGTTATCAGATGCATTTTACAAAGAAAATTGTTCCAAAAATACACTACAAACTTGTTTCCAATTTAAGAAAGTACAGTACACTCTTTATTGCAAAAGCGGAGCCTAAAATATGACAACGCTTTCACGAAAGGATGCCATGAAAATTGCTCAGTGCTGGTTGGCTGAGGCGAGCCGAGCCCCGGACTGGCGGCTTCGGCTTCCTTCGGCTCCCGTCCCCCTCGCTAGCTCCAGGTTTGTTTTACTTTAATTCAACGATAGAATCTCAATTTTTTTTTTGATGATAATAATTATGATATCCTATTGTTATTATGATGTTTATTCTGGGTTCTTTCAGGATCTGGTTATTTGTAATAAAACTTTATTTAAAATTTATTACCAAGATTTATTTTTAAAAAAATAATTACTTAGGTACATAAATAATAGTTACAACAGCTAAAAAATTACAATAAACAAATAAAATTATATAAAAAATTACAATAAATCTGAAAATTAGATATGGTTTTACAAACTGCATATTGCTCCTCTCTGCCGGAGGCCATCAAGTTATAGACAAACAGTACTTAACTTAATGACAGACAAAATTTGAGATGTTTTTAACTTAACTTAAGACAAACTAATACTGACTAAAAAGAAAGATTACCATTTACAATCAATACAAATTTATTCATACTTACACACAACTATAATGAATGTAGACTTTTTGCCTGACATGAAGAATCTGTTTCAATTCTTGACACAAAATGCACAGACCGGTTTTTAACATACTTCACTTCATCACAGTTGACACTATACAGACTGACTAACTAAATGATGGATGCCTCCATACAATTAACCATCGATTTTCTTGAAAGATAAAGAACAGAGTAGACCAATCCAGAGAAGCACATAACAGTAGACATAGTAGAACCCAATAGAACTTAATATAATGCTCTATCCTATTCTAGACATCATTCATACAAAATCGACTTGCACAATTGTCCACATGTCACATGTTTTTATTTATTTATTTTTATTGTATGGTGATACCTACATGATTGGTAACGTGCTCGCCTCTCATTATGTGGTCTTGGGTTCGAATCCCATTCAGGTACGGCATATTTTCATACGTTACAAAAAATCATTTCATCCTTCACCGTCTGCATTAGCAGTAAGTGCAGAACAGTCGGACGTTAAACCAAAAAAAAAAAAAAAATACCTACATGAGCCTTGGCTTGTGGATAGGCAATGAGGCAGTAGTAATTTATTAGATTATTGCTAAAACAAATTATTATTATTATTATTATTATTATTATTATTATTATTGTGAATGAATAAAACAATAATAATAATTTTATTAGATATGATATGTTAATAACTCTTAACATACCAGTTGTAGTGCATAATCAGTATCACATTCACATATTTAATTTATAACAATTAAAGGACAGACAAAGAATTGTGTTTTGGATAAATGTGAATCAAAGAATGAAATACATTTAAAGTTAAAATTTTATTTTTATTGCTTGCATTCACCAAAAAGTGTATTTATCATCATAATTGTGTTTTTGATGAAGTTCAGAGACCCTTACTATTGAAAATTTTGGTGCACAATGGACATTCAAAGCATGTTATGGCCATTTTGATTGGAATGTACAATCATGCTTCTTTTGTTCTGGATTGATTGCAACTGCTGAGGAATTTCCGATGAGTAAGGTGATGAGACAGGGTTGTTCAATGTTATCAACACTATTTAACATTTTCATTAAAAGTCAAGACATACTGGGCTGATGCTGACATTTATTTTGATCGTGGGATATATTTTAATTCATTGTTATGTGCAGATAATGCAGTAATCATTCAAGAGATTGAAAATCAGCTACAGAATGCGTTGTACCATTTTAAACTGATTGTTCAAGAATTTGGAATAGATATTTCAGTGCTGAAGTTTAAGGTGTAGGTTTTTCAGGGCTGTTATGTATTATTTGATAAAGATTTTGATCTCCAACAGAAACTGTGCAAATTAATTCTGTTTGTGGTGCTTTAAATCATTCTTTAATAAACAACACTAGGAGAGATAATCAATTGAAATTTTATCAATTATCAGCTGTGCCTGTATTAAAATAGGTCTACAGGATTTAGGTATAGATCTGCAGCAGAGTGCCTCACACTCAGATAGCTGAAATGAAACTTATTAGGAGTGTAAAATGTCGTACTAGGAGAGACCATTATGGACGCAACTTGTCTGTCATTGCAAGCGAGTAAATGTGATTCAGTGGTAAAAAGAGATGGTGGTTGATTAAGAAAGAGGTGGAGATAGATATTGAAATGTATTATTATTATTATTAATAAGTTATGGCAATCATAAAGGAAAATTTAATATATTAAATAAAACATTTTTATAAATTGAATGAATTGCCCTAACGATAAGAATTATGGTTTTGCTTCAGCTAATACTACAACAAGAGCTAACGCTACGGGTCCTGCACCACCAGGAAATGCTACGGCTCCACCAGGTGGTAATACTACAGCTCCACCAGCTCCACCAGGTGGTAATACAACAGCTCCAACTAATGCTACACGACCTCCAACTCCTCCAGGAACACCTGGCGCACCAGGAGCGCCTGGTGCTCCAGGAGCTCCTGGACTACCTACAACCATTTTTCTACCATTTCCAGGCGTAACTACAACATCAATTTACTATATATATCCAAACTGGTAAGTCTCATATTTTTTCCTGCATAATCTTCATGAGGGTGTCTGCCTTGAGACAGGTCCGTTGCACCATAATTGTCTTCAAGTTGTTATATTTTCCACCAGCGTTAAATGGATTGATAGCACATACCCACTTTAAAATTTTCTATAGCCTTTATTCCTTGATTTCATGTTTTCTGTTCACCTCTACTTTTTGTTAGAACACAATAATTGTGTTCTAACAATAATAATTAGACCTTCTCCTCTCATTGTGTTGTAGCCAATCAGCTTTTCTCCATTGGTTTCCATCGTTTTTCTCTTCTCTTCAACTCTTAGTAAGAATTGTACATTCCTTACTCTGTCAGTCTATTTGTCTGCATAACCACATTTCAAAAGTTTTTACCCTTTGTCCCAATTTTTCCTTAATGTTCATGTTTCATCCATAAAGCAGTACAACCAAAAACAAAGATTTAGAAATCTTTCTAAAAATTTAGTACTTTTAGAACATTTTAAAAAAGGATTCGAGATCCTGGCGTAGAAATAACTTTATAACTTGAGTTATAGTAATTGTTTTGGAACATTTTTGCAACACAACATTTTTGTGCACCTTTATATAATTAATATTCAGGCATAAATTTGTTGAACGTCTAATACCTACTTGAAAATCCTTGAACTGTTGCTCATAAAGAGAGAGAGCAGGTAGTTTTTATTAACTACTTGCAAAATTAGCTTTTGCACTATCTCCAGAGAGTCTAATAATAAGATTGACATGTACCACCCCATCCCAGTATTCAGTAAACAGAAAATCAGTCAATATAAGTTAAGGTATCCAAATATGAAAGTGGGTAATTCCCCGTTGTAGCCAAAATGATTTAAAGGTTCTTTCATATTCTTTGGATTCAACTGCATAAAGCCATGAACACAAAAAACTGCAAACTTGATTTATTTCGTTGATTTTAAGTAGTTAAAAATTGGATACACAAGTAGACAATTCTAACTAACTTGCTTGTAGCAGAAATGAACTTCACTCTTCAACAAATCTGATCATTTCATCTCTAAGTTTAGTTCTTCTGTTAAATAAATAATATCAGCTGACAAGACTTCACTACCCATTATACAACAACCTGGCTTTGAATTTAAATTTATTGAAAAATTAAACAGATTTAATTAAAGAATTTGCCATGTCTCATGAGCCAAGAAAAAGTGGTACAAAATAATTTGACTGAAAATTGAATATTACATTATTTACTTGTGAATTTTACAATTTTTTATATTTATAATTTTTGATCACATTGTTTACTATATTGAAGATGTGCTTACCAGAACAGTTGTGCAATAATTGATGCAATTATTTGCAAGAATAATTTAGAAGTTTTATTCTTATGTGCTGAATGGAAAAGTGAAAATTTCAACCTATGAATCTTAAATTATTCTTCTATAATGAAACTAACACCTGAACTACTTGAATTTTTATTTATTTTGCCTCTGAGAATCACAGAAATTATTTTTAAAGTTGGTAAAAAATTTACTTTTAAAAAGTTACATTTTAATTTTATCAAAAATTATGTCACAGGTTGAAATTGTTTTTTCATCTGGAGCTTTCAGTTGGGTATAAGAGGAAATATTATGTTTTAAATCTAGATGTTTTTATTAATAATGTAATTAATTAAGAATGCGACTTTATCATTGTGGGAATCAGGAAAGCTCTGCACCGGTCCAATTATGTCACACAATAAACTTAGACTCCAGGCTTTAATTAAACAATTACTTCCTTATATTCTCCTATTACCAAGCACTCTAAGCAGATGCTTTATTTCAATGCTTAATGACCTGATATCACACAACTCAACATTATCAGGAAGATATTTTCGTATTTTTTTAAATATAACTAATTCACTCGATTCTTTACCAAGTTACTGAACTACTACTAAATAATTTGACTAAATTATCCTTCTTCAATTTAAAACAATCTGTTGTTGTTTAGGTCATCAGCCAAAAGGCTGGTTTGAACCTCCAGAGGTTTTACTAAGTAAAACAAGGAGTGAGGTGGTTTACCAATGCCTTCCTCACTGAGTGAAAAATTACGCTTATCAGCATGCTGGGCCCTCTGAAAAGCATAGATTTTCCACTCTGTAAATGACACCTTCACTTCATTCACCACAGGGTCTGGCTGTATAATGAAATTCATTACTTTCAGAGGAGATAACTCTGATTAGTGTCTTTTACACCTCTACCTCTTCTGTTCTTAAATGATTCAGTCATTTTATTGGCTGACCATGTGATAAGAAACAGAACTATTTATTTTAGCCCTGCAATGGACAGATTGAGTGTAAATAAATTGACACGCCACCTGTCTGTTAAGGGCAGACAGTCCTGGGACTGTCAAGGGCAAACAATCTATATAATGATATTGATTTAACATAATAATTTTCTCTCAAAGAAAACATTCAAGAAAATTTAAAGTAATAAATTTATTTCGCATAAATATCTTAATCTTGATTTTCTTATAAAATTTTCTTAAAATTTTATCCTTCTATTTTCTTGTACTCTGTCTATGTCACAGAGTGAGAAAATAGCAATAGTATTAATACTACCTTTATTTCTATAGCTAAAACCAGTTTAAAAAGAAAATAAATGTTATATTGTATAATAAGCCTTCAAGGTTCCATACTTCCTTAAGAAAATTAAATGCATAATGTACATTAAAAACTACATCTCGCCATTTGAAGGCAAAATACATAAAAATTATAAAAGATAGATAAGTACCTCAGGAAGAATTCCATCCAAAAGCCAGTTGTAACCCCCGCCAAGCGAGGTGAACAACCCAACGACACCCCGGAAAACCCTCTTATACTAAGTAACAATATAGAAACTGTGGGGATACGGAAATTGACCACACTGACGCATAAATTCAGTAAAACAAACTTTATTATATCCACGGCGGTGCGTGGAGTAAGAACATCCAAAAACACTAGTAAAGTACTACCAAACAAGTTTAGGAAGCAAAGTACCAAAAGACGAGAAGCGCTGTCCAAGGCTCCTAAGCGCCGTACGAGGTGGAGGGGTGTAGGCACCGGTATGGCTCCGATCAAATAAGTCTGGAATGGGTTTCACTCAACACTCACTCCGAACCCCCATTGTCACACTACCTGACCAGACCACCGACTCCTCCACGTCCCGACCCTGAATCCCCATTTTGTCACTACTCGCCAATTGGTATCAAAAATTTTTATAAAAATTTACCAAAAATAAAACAATTAATTTTTAACCTAGACTATTAATTTAGACTTGGTTCACACTGGCGAATATACGTAAACTACAACGGAATAACACTACTCCCAATGCATAGGCACCTACGATAACCATAAATAGTCAGACGCCAACGAGGACATAAGTAATAATATAATTGCATCGCAAAATAATTTTATATCTAACAACTTTACCGTTAACAGTAAGTATTTTAATTTTTAACTTCACCAAATGTTCAGGAACATAACCCTACCCAAGAACAATAATAATATTTATACCATATTAAATGGTCGGAAGAATACCATAATATCCGACGACATAATTAAGTAAGTAATTAATTAGTATTTAATACGTTAATTAATGAATACACTGAAACTACTAATTAAATTCAACATTTAAGATTTACGGTTTATCGCCACTCGACTGCCTCTAAAGCCAGTACGGTCTTTTAGAAATTACTACAAAATAATACGTGGCTTGTCTGCCCAAATTCTTATTCAGAAATTTGACCCTAACTAGTACTAGATTATACCAACAAGGTTCCCTAGAAACATGACAGCTGAATACCTTATATCTAAGCACAAACTTATCCACCGCACTACAGCTGTGACTCTAAATACTTTAATACCTTAATTATTAAGGTTACTTAGTTTAATTTATAGTTGATATAAATTAAAAACATTATAGTTCAATTATTGTAGACAATAAGAATCTTAGCTTTACTAATTTACTAAACAACTTATAACCTAAAAAAAAGAAAAACCAGTGGAACCAATTCTAATGCGGCCAATTCCAGTAAAACCACTTAAAACATAATTCAAAATTCGAACCTCATGAACAGAAAAATCCCAAAAGGGGGTACTTACAAGTCATTATCCACAACTGGAGATACAATCCCGATCGAACGGCGGCGAACATCATAACATCACCCCGTATCACACCATTAACGCACAAAATTAAATACTTATAGAGTTTTATAGCTATTATCAATTTTCTTAAACCTTCACAAAATCTACAACTGATCCACATTCCCGACACAGGCGGTCGCTAAAACACGAAACACGTTCCGGTTCATCCTGACTGAACTTTAGGTATGAAAATTTACAATCATTTTTCCCGCAATGAAAACACATCTGTTTCATCGCTCGTCTCGACACACAGTGTCGTGCATACCAGCCGCCCGCACGCACCGCACCCCGGCCGTAGCACGAGCGGATGGTAATCCGACACCAACTTACAGTTTCTAGGAATTGGCCGAATGAGATTAAAACTATCTAACCTACTAGCTTATATTATAGGATTAAAACATACAATACAATTATGTAATACAGGTTAAATATTGTTCTGTTTTATGTAAGAAATTGTCTTCTTAAAGTACACTACACTTACACGTTCATTTATCCATTATAAAATAAACTTATAAAATAATTCTTTTTAATTTCTCTATATTACATTACCTCCTCCTTTGAAAAAGAGGTCACTATAATGACTTTGTCACATCACAGTATACACTTCACTAGTCACTAGACACATTTGGCATTTGGACTACGCTGTAGTGTAGGTTGTCCATGGATTGTCTCAGTAGATCGGCCTCTGCAGGGGACAGCCGATGCAGCCTGGGCTGTGCGATTGGAGCAGTTGTTCGTTCTTGCATCGGGATGGCTCGGTCCTCGGTCTCGTCAGACATCACTGGCCTCGTTCTGCGCTTCTTCATCCACCAGGCAGCAACAATGGTAATACAAGCCAATAGCGGTATTGCCGAACAGATGACAACTTTCGTAACCCCTCCGGTGGGTTGCTCGGACTGTAGCTCGTTGTTCAGGCGCAATAGCTCATCTACTTCAATTTCATCGTCGCCAGGTTCAAAACGATGAATCAGCTTCCTCTCTCTGGCTAGTTGGAGCAGCTCCCTTTGATTGGACACGATGTTCACTCCCTCTGGATTGATATCTAGTCGACTGAGAACTTGGATCGAGGTCAAGCGTTTGTTCAGCTCCGTGGAACCAGTCTTCTGGGTGTTGGGTAGCAGCATCAAATCCGAAGTCCTTAGTCGGCACCCTTTCATCGCCTCGAGTTCACCATTGCCCTCAATATCTTCTTCTGTCACCACGACTCGTTCCCCTTGATGGCATTGGGATGTGATCTTCTGTCGAGAAGGAAGGCTGAATAACCAACGCCCACGGCGTTCATCAAAGGCCCACATGGCAGTGGGTGTAGAAACCAATACATTCTTGATACAGTTTTTCTTAATGCTGTCGGACTCCCCAAAGAACAGGGCCGACACACAACTCGGATGGTATCGAGTGTAGACAGGAAAATTCACGCTGCACACCATCAAGCGTCCCGTTCGACATTTGGCTAGGTTTTCCATCTGCAGCAAGGCGTAGCTGGCTCGGTCTTTATTCATCAGCAGAAATGAAGTCTCCGGGTGGTATACGGAATACAATCCCATCCTTTGGTCCATACTCGGCGTCACTACTAACTGGAACAGTTCAAAATTATGTCCCTCGGACATTAAAGGTAGGTCAATTAGAATTTTAATTGAGTCCCCAACGGACACCGCTCGCACAACACACACCTTATAATAAGCATACAATTCCGCGGGGCTAATCCCCGAAATAATATTGGTACCCATGGGCAATGAGGCTCGAATTTTTGACATTAAATTACTTAATTCTAGGGGACTTATCAAGCTAACACTTAATCTACCCCTGGCTAATCCTTCCATCGCTCGCAACATGCTCCTCATATCCATCAGCCCTTTCATCACTGCTAATTCTAAAGTTTGCAATTTCGCTGAAACATTCACGAAAGTATGCACCAATTGTTCTAGACTAGTGACTCGTCCGTCCAACTCAGCAAGGTGACGTTCCGTATTCATCGCGGCCTCCTTCACGTCCTTCGCCAAGGACATCAGCTGTCTGTTGGTGTAGCCAGCCTTCTGGCTTAATCGTCGGGTCAAGGTTAAATGGGACTGCTGGATATGGACGACTTCTGCTACTTGGGTCTTCACAGCTTCCAAGTGCTTCTCTGCCTCCTGGAGCTCTTCGTCTTCGGCTACTCCAAATAGGACACGTAGCGCCTTCCCTCCAACGTTCAACAGGCCTCGGCGAATCCGACCATGCGGCAACATTTCAGTTAAGACTCGTCCCGAGTCGGTTAGCTCGTTCTCCATGTCAAGAATCCTGTCGGTCGTCTCTATTACGGCTCTTAGTTCGGGCATCGCCCCCATAGCTCTCAAAATGTTATCTCTAGCGGCACGTGTAGTGACCTCCAAAGCACTAAATTCTCCGCAGGCTTCCGTCACGTTGATTTCGATAACCACTCGCCAGCATTCTCCAGACAACAGGACGTCCTCCTTTTGAACAAACCAGACGCCTTCTTTCTTGGCCACTTCGGACCCGCATACAACAGACGTACCTGTAAGGGAGCAGAAAGTCCATCACTCTCTCAAAATCACATTAAAGAGGTCCGTCGTCGGGAACAGGGACCGTTCCGGGATTAGTTCGCACCGCCACCTACTACAATTCAGCTTTGGCCCGCACCCGGACTGGGTATATTCCTTCTAACGGCGCCTTTCTCCTACACTATATTAATCCTAACATCATATCATGATCACACGTTCAGTTAAATTTTTATATTACTTTATCATTTCTCTTACCTAAAGCGTAGAAAGAGGAAATTAAGTTACTTCTAGTTACATTGTTACTCGCTCTTTGTAGCCAATCTGCTACGAAGTGCGTACGGTGACCTCTGTAGAGGCTTCCTCCCAGATGGAGAAGGCCGGTAGATAGGGTCAGCTCTCAGCGACTTACTCGTTTCCGGTGGACTAAATACCTCTGGCAATTCTTCTAGACCACCATCGGCATCTAGCGCGTTTCCTTCATTTTCCACGTCATCCGCTCTAGCCTGCGGCATTTCTTCGCGGTTCTCCTCCTCGACATCCTCGTCTTGCTCGTCCAAATCAGCTACAAGTCCTCCTTCTTCATCGTCATCGTATTCATCTACCCACAGGGGCTTCCATTGTCCAGGGCAGTCTTCATCGTCTATTTCCGAGGCTGTCCTTTCTGATTCTTCAACGTCTTCATCTTCTTCAGGCCTCTGGATGTCTAGCCCGAACTCTACCTTCTGGTAAGCCCGTTTCAATCGATTCACATGGGTCACCACCAGTTTACCTAGTGAATCAGCCACTTCGTAATTCACGTCGGATAGCTTCTTCCTGACCACATAGGGTCCCTTCCATGGTCGACTAAACTTTTTCTTTTCTCCTATCTTCGCTACAGGATCCAACAGATAGACCGCATCTCCAGGCAGGAATTCTCGAAGTACTTTGAATTTATCGCGTGTTTTAGCCCTATCTCGGGCCGCAGCCGTTGATCGTTTGAATGCTTCCTCATAAGTTTCCTCAAACTTCTGTTTTAATCTTTCTAGATAATCCTCTACACTGTCGATGTCTTCTGGCATCATGAAACTACTCGGCGAGGTTGGTTCTCTCCCGTACAGTAAGTAGAAGGGTGAATATCCGGTAGAGGCATGTGGGACAGAGTGGTAGGCCATGACAGCAAAGGGCAACCATCGGTCCCAATCCTTTCCATCCCTTTTCACGAAATGACTCAGGCTCTCCATGAGAGTTCTGTGAACACGTTCTAATCTTCCGTTACCCTCCGGGTGGTAAGCAGTGGTTCTCAATTTCTTGATGTTCATGTATTTGCAAGTAGCGGTGAACAGCTCGGACATAAAATTTCTCCCTTGGTCCGTAAGTAGCCTCTCTGGTGTTCCATGCCTCGCTATTACTGTAGTAACGAAGGCATGCGCAGTGGCTTCGGCAGTTTGCTCTCGTAACGGTATCGCTTCCACATATCTCGTAAAGTGATCGATAAACGTTAAGATGTACTTGTGGCCTCTTCGAGTCACTGGAAGTGGGCCCACTATATCTAGCGAAACCATCTCAAATGGCCTATTTGGTTCAAAAGCCTCTGACAACGGCGCAGTTAATCTTGGTGGAGTCTTCCTCTCCGCACAAGAGTGACACTGCCTCACATAATTCTCCACGTCACGTTTCATTCCTGGCCAGTAATAATTTTCCCTCACTTTCCGTAGTGTCCGCTCTGTTCCTGGATGTCCAGCCCACAAGGTGCTGTGACAACCTTCGATCACAGAGCTTCTCATACTAGTCGGAACAGCTAGCTTCCATGATTTCCTCTCCGGATCCCCATTGGTCCAGTATAATAAGCCACCTGAGCATACAGCTCTTCCATTACCTCTTCTTTCCCATAATTCCTGGCACCAGTCATCGTCCAGTTGGGCATTTTTCATCTCCTCACGGCTCCATCCTCGGTGCACGGGCGCAATTATTGCGGCGCGACTTAGAGCATCGGCATTAGTATGGCGCTTGCCAGGTTTATGCTCCACAGTATAACTAAATTCTGCTAATCTTAAGGCCCAACGGGTAAGTCTGGACGAAGGGTCTTTAAGGCTGAGCATCCACCTTAAGGCGGCATGATCCGTCACCAAGGTGAAAGGTCTTCCCAGAAGATAACAACGAAACTGTTGTGTGGCCCACACCACGGCTAGAAGTTCCCTCTCGGTCGTAGAGTAGTTTCGTTCAGCTGACGGCTGGCATATGCGATAGGCCTTTCCCTTTCATCATACAGCTGCGAAAGTACAGCACCCAAGGCTGTCCCTGATGCATCCGTGGCAAGTATAAATGGCTTCTGAAAGTCAGGATATACTAGCACAGACTCTGAACATAATGATCCCTTCAGTTTCTCGAACGCTTCAGTTTGTTCATGGCTCCATCGGAATTCGATATCCTTTTTAGTCAGTTGCGTAATTGGCTTCGCTATCTCAGCAAAGTTCTCGATAAACCGCCGATAATAGCCTGCTAAACCTAGGAATCCCCTGACTTCTCTTACGTTGCTCGGTTTAGGGAAGTTTCGAATGGCATCGATCTTCTTTGGGTCAGGTTTGACCCCATCGGATGTAACTACATGTCCCAAATATTCCACGGACTCTTAAGCAAACCTGCATTTCTCTAAGTTCACCTTCAAGTTGGCCTCTTGAAAACACTTAAGAATATTACTTAACCTTTCCGCATGTTGGCGTATAGTAACACTAAAAATTATGACATCATCAAGATATACAAAGCATTCGTTTCCCTTCAGCGCTGCTAACAGATTATCCATATACCTCTGAAAAGTAGCAGGGGCACCCATGAGCCCAAACGCCATCCTTTTATATTCAAAGTGTCCACCCACTGTGGTGAACGCCGTTTTTTCCTGATCAGCTTCCGCAATAGGTATCTGATGGTAACCCGACGCTAAATCAAGAGTGGTATAATATCGGCTTTGCCCTAGGTTCTCCAACGTCTCTTGAATCAAGGGCAACGGATATGCATCCCCTTTCGTTATTTCATTCAGTGCCCGGAAATCTGTACAAAATCTATATTTAGTACTGCCATCCGAAGTCTTCTTTGGAACTAAGACTACCGGAGCTGACCACGGGCTACTCGATGGCTCGATGATCCCCTTATCCAACATGGTCGCTAAATGCTCTTCAACGACGGGTCTCAGATGATGCGGCACTCGGTATGGCCTCTTCATGATGGGGCTGGCATCCCCGGTAGGAATCCTATGCTCTACTCCCGACTTACAACCATCTCTGTCGGGTTCGTCAAAAACATCTCGAAATCTCCATAACACATCTTCCACGACTTTAGCCTCTACCCCCGGTAGATGCTCCAATTTCTCCGAAAACATTTTTCGTGAAATACGTTGTCCTCGCTCGATATCCATCATTGGCAACGCATCCTCGTCTATCAGTGGCTCGGCTACTCCTAAGACTTGCCGACGCTGCACCTCGATAGGCTTGGCCGTCAGATTCGCAATCTTCACAATTAACTTCTCATTTTCTCCTGCAGAGTTCACGCTTCTCGCAACCCTCAATCCCGCTTGAGGCTGCATCATCGGTTCCACCATGACATCTCCCTTGATCCTCGTCTCCAAACGAGCTTCGACCACCTGCTCACAATAGGGTGGTACCGTCAACGCCCTTAAAGATCTCACTCGGAAAGTTCCACTGTTATCCTTGGATCGAACAGTCTGTCTCCCAGTACATCTTGAAGTGCTTGGCTGCAAGGCATCTCCCTTGCCACATTCAGGCATCCTACCTGACGTCGTCTCTTCACTCACGCTAGCGACATCTCCTAGCGTCTCCGAGCTGCAATTAGCACGCGGCGAAATACCAACTCCCATGAAGGTAACGCCTTGGCGGGCGACATCAACAACCGCCCCCAATTTCTCCAACAAATCCCATCCAATCAGTCCATCTCGCCATGTATCAACATCAGCGATAACAAAAGTGTGCATCACCCTAAGGTGAGCGACTCTACACTCCAACTCTTGGGCTCCCGTTACTGCCAGTGCAGCACCCGTGACACCCCTGGCCTTTATCTTGATTGGTTGTACGGTAACGCCGGAAATTGGTTTCCGAAGAATGGACAATTCGGCTCCCGTATCAACGAGCAAAGATAGTTCCTGGCCAGCAAGACTAACAGCAACCGTTATTCCTCCCGTTCCCAAGGTTCTTATATTGGGAATCCAATTGTGTCGAGGCCCCTGGTCTACTGGTTCGGGTGCGGGGCTACTCCCGAACCGTTCTCTTTTGGGGGTGGTGCTTGTTGGTTAGATTCTACAACGTTCACCTCCCTTCGTGGCTCCGTTGCTCGTTTCGGACACGTGACAGCAAAATGACTCGGATCGGCACAGATGTAACAAAATCCTTTTGGTCTCGGCGTCGAAGTTTGTTGGCGACCGAATCTACTGGTAGTCTGCCTCCTCCCAGGGTTGCCTCTCGTGTTCGGTCTGGTTTCCTTCCGATTTGCACAATCTCTCGCAAAATGTCCCTTGCCACCGCACTCGTAACATACGTCCTTCCTAGTCCCAGGTTCAGCTTTGACTTGTGCCACTGTGGCCTTCGACGGGGCATGATCTTCATCACTGGCCTCCATGCAGAATATGTCCCTGTGGGAAGCCTTACTGTGTGATTGCACCTCCTCAATTCTCGCCGCACTCTCCATGGCGTTTTCTAGATCAGTAGGGGGATAAAACTGCAACTGCATCCCCGCGGCTCCTCTAAGTCCCTTCACATATGCCGCCAGAACACTGCGATCCATCTGTTTTCGAGCCCATGACGCTTCCTGGGCGTTATTGGTCGGTCGTAGCGTCTTCAGACCCAACTGTCGACATCGGTCAGCAAAAGCACGAGCGTTTTCTCCGGGACCCTGAACTGCCATGTTCAAAGCCATCAGGTTTCGTTCGGGATCACGCGTTCCACTAAATCTACGCTTCAAAGCATCTTCAAATTCGGCGTATGTTGAGTCCGCCCTCAGCAGTTCTGGGTGTGCGTCTAAGCAGGCTGCCGCAGCACCAGTGGTCTTCAATCTGCAGATGAGTTTCTTATCCTGCTCCGTCCATTGACCCGTTTGTGCTACAAGATCCATAGAACGTAAAAACTCGTCAACGGTTGGCCCTGACGAATCTCCCGACCAGGTCTTAATCATCGACTGCAATCCCAGATCCTTACGCACCGCTGGGCTTTTGTCCCTCGGTTGATCCGGCTTCCCGGCTCCTAATCTAAGCACGGCTAACTCCCGCTGCAACTTCGCATTCTCCCGCTCCATGTGCGCTTTGTATTGATTTAATTCCCGATTAGCATCCAACAGCTCCTCCACACTGGGGTCATTTTCTTCTGATGTAGCCATTTTCGAATAATAGCTTATACGTCACGATCGATATACAAAAATACACAGCAAATATTCAAAACAACAATATTATAGAGTTTCCAAGGTTTTCCCAACTTTTTCGAGTTGGCCAAAAATTTGTGTAGGCTGCTTTTCCTGCCGCTGCCTACCCCACACCTGACACCATTTGTAACCCCCGCCAAGCGAGGTGAACAACCCAACGACACCCCGGAAAACCCTCTTATACTAAGTAACAATATAGAAACTGTGGGGATACGGAAATTGACCACACTGACGCATAAATTCAGTAAAACAAACTTTATTATATCCACGGCGGTGCGTGGAGTAAGAACATCCAAAAACACTAGTAAAGTACTACCAAACAAGTTTAGGAAGCAAAGTACCAAAAGACGAGAAGCGCTGTCCAAGGCTCCTAAGCGCCGTACGAGGTGGAGGGGTGTAGGCACCGGTATGGCTCCGATCAAATAAGTCTGGAATGGGTTTCACTCAACACTCACTCCGAACCCCCATTGTCACACTACCTGACCAGACCACCGACTCCTCCACGTCCCGACCCTGAATCCCCATTTTGTCACTACTCGCCAATTGGTATCAAAAATTTTTATAAAAATTTACCAAAAATAAAACAATTAATTTTTAACCTAGACTATTAATTTAGACTTGGTTCACACTGGCGAATATACGTAAACTACAACGGAATAACACTACTCCCAATGCATAGGCACCTACGATAACCATAAATAGTCAGACGCCAACGAGGACATAAGTAATAATATAATTGCATCGCAAAATAATTTTATATCTAACAACTTTACCGTTAACAGTAAGTATTTTAATTTTTAACTTCACCAAATGTTCAGGAACATAACCCTACCCAAGAACAATAATAATATTTATACCATATTAAATGGTCGGAAGAATACCATAATATCCGACGACATAATTAAGTAAGTAATTAATTAGTATTTAATACGTTAATTAATGAATACACTGAAACTACTAATTAAATTCAACATTTAAGATTTACGGTTTATCGCCACTCGACTGCCTCTAAAGCCAGTACGGTCTTTTAGAAATTACTACAAAATAATACGTGGCTTGTCTGCCCAAATTCTTATTCAGAAATTTGACCCTAACTAGTACTAGATTATACCAACAAGGTTCCCTAGAAACATGACAGCTGAATACCTTATATCTAAGCACAAACTTATCCACCGCACTACAGCTGTGACTCTAAATACTTTAATACCTTAATTATTAAGGTTACTTAGTTTAATTTATAGTTGATATAAATTAAAAACATTATAGTTCAATTATTGTAGACAATAAGAATCTTAGCTTTACTAATTTACTAAACAACTTATAACCTAAAAAAAAGAAAAACCAGTGGAACCAATTCTAATGCGGCCAATTCCAGTAAAACCACTTAAAACATAATTCAAAATTCGAACCTCATGAACAGAAAAATCCCAAAAGGGGGTACTTACAAGTCATTATCCACAACTGGAGATACAATCCCGATCGAACGGCGGCGAACATCATAACATCACCCCGTATCACACCATTAACGCACAAAATTAAATACTTATAGAGTTTTATAGCTATTATCAATTTTCTTAAACCTTCACAAAATCTACAACTGATCCACATTCCCGACACAGGCGGTCGCTAAAACACGAAACACGTTCCGGTTCATCCTGACTGAACTTTAGGTATGAAAATTTACAATCATTTTTCCCGCAATGAAAACACATCTGTTTCATCGCTCGTCTCGACACACAGTGTCGTGCATACCAGCCGCCCGCACGCACCGCACCCCGGCCGTAGCACGAGCGGATGGTAATCCGACACCAACTTACAGTTTCTAGGAATTGGCCGAATGAGATTAAAACTATCTAACCTACTAGCTTATATTATAGGATTAAAACATACAATACAATTATGTAATACAGGTTAAATATTGTTCTGTTTTATGTAAGAAATTGTCTTCTTAAAGTACACTACACTTACACGTTCATTTATCCATTATAAAATAAACTTATAAAATAATTCTTTTTAATTTCTCTATATTACACCAGTGAAAAGGAAGCAAACAACAGCAGGTGAAGAAAGATTGTTGTTGCAATCCAAAGAACTCATAATATGTTTGAGAAGAAAGAACTCTCGAGACAAGGCATGTTCAGACATTATAATGCTGTGGTGACACCTGCTTGTCCATTCATGAGTAAACCTTAGAATTTTCAATAAGACTGGTCCAAAAGAAGCAGAGAAATACAAGAAAAAGAGCCTCCACAAGACAGTGAGTCTGAAGATACAATACAAATAAAAAAAAAAATTAACAGTTAATGGAAATGGTCAGAAAATAAACAGTTAAATTCTATGGAATGAATGACTAATTGTTAACAAAACAGATTTTAAAGACAACAATAGACCTGTAAAGTGTAAGATAGGTGAATTTAAAAAGTTGTAAAGGATATTGAAAAAGCTGGAATAAACCGAGAAAACATAAATGGGCTGATTGAAGTTCAGACTACTTGATTACTTAATTTAATGAAGAACTAAAGCAGAACAATGGATGGACAGAATAAAAGAGAAAAGCTTACAGTGAAATTATTCTGAGAGTCGGAATTGCAAAAAAAACTTCCAGAAATGAATACATGGCTCTAATAGCCCTAAGAGAGGAAAAAATAAAATTTAAGACTGTTTTCTTTTTGTATATTTGATACCTACTCCTGAGGGTTATTTATGTAGTAATTGCCAACTTTTATCATTTATAGAATACTATATAAAGAAAATTAAAGTAACTCAAAAGTCCTATTTAATCTGTGCTTTTACATAGATGATTTCTTTTATAAGTACTATATATATATATATAATGTTTGTTACACAAACTGAAAAATTACTTTACTGTTTTACTTAAAATAATTTTTAAATATTACGATAGTGGTACCAGAATTTCAACTGATTTTCTTGTTTCTTTCCTAAAGCCAAACAAGTATTTAAAAGAATGCTTGTCTATCTATCCATCCATGCACATATGCATGTATTTATGTTACTCTCACAAGAGCCAAAACTATTGTTCTAAATCAGATTGTTAGTTGAAAACTAAGGTATATTTAACTGACACACAGGGGTTTAGGGAGTATGTTTTTTTGATCCAACTTTTAGTTTAACTGTAATTTAAGTATTTAAACTGTGTTAAAGTCATAGCCAGCTTTACTCTAAAATTATTGGAGGTAATGAAACTGGTTGTGGAAAACGGTGGCTGAAATTTACTTAAGCCACCTACGGTTAAAATCAATCTGGTTTGTAACTATATATTTAATTATAATTATTTTAATTAACTAGATAATTCATACAAAATATTTTTTAACCTTTATTTTACAGCATGTGTAAGTTTTGTGAATATAGCTTAAAAATTTGAGAAAAATCGTGGATTATTCATAATTATAATTATAATATCTTTAATTTCAGGTGTACAGCATGGTGGTGTCAACTATTTTATCGCCCTAGACCACGCCCAAGATGCTTTTTATTTACTTGGTTAGGTTTTTGATAGTAGACCACTGAATTCTTTCCGTTAAAATTTTATAATCTGCAAAATAAGATTGTTAAAACATATTTTTTATAAGTAATTTAAATCGATCATGAAATTGTTAAATACATCAACTGTATTAAAATTGTGTACCATGTATTATTTATTACTACAAAATTATGTCACTTGTGATGTTGGCATGACACAAGTCAATTTTAATGTTGATGACAAATATATTTTTTTAAATATTGTACAACATTTTTAAGTTTACTTATAGGTTTTTTCTTTAATTATCTTAACTTCTAAAATCTTTTAATGGGAATTTAAAAGTGACAGCCCTAGTAATGAATTTAAAACTACTTCTACTTATCTCTATTAATTGAAGTACAATGACTTACAAAATTAAAAAATATATTTACTGGATCAAAATTAGTATAAAATATAATAATGATTTTAAGTTAATAAACACAAATTTTAACAGGTTATAAATTTTTGAAAACTAGTACTGTATCTCAAACAAGTTGCGCCCTACTTATTCATTATAGGAAAGAGAAAGAAAAACTCTTTTCAAAAATTTGCAGAACAAATAATTTTTTTAAGGTATTCTTTAAATGGTTTAAGTAATAAGTAAGTAAGTAGGTTTAAGTAATAATAGTAAGCCTACTAATTTTTTGGAAATTAAAGAGAAAGGTTGTACAATTTACCGCCTTTTTTCTTTCTCTTGCCTTACATGACATACGGGTAAGGAAAGTTATACTTTCTTGTCAAACATTTTTGAATTCGAGTTTTTACCAGAAATACATGTTTTCAGATCTTCTGAGCCCAAAAAAACCATTTCTTTCCAATCAGTCTGAGTGTGTAATTTAAGTTAGGTATGTACCACAAGGAGACAAAACAAATTCAGTGAAAATATTAGAAATATTTTCCATGGTACTTAGTCATTCTGTTAATTTTTTTATTTAACCTAAGCTGTGAATCTATACTTTTACAACAAATACATTCAGTAATTTTTAGTTTTGATAAAAATTGCAGAATGTAACTATTGTAGAAAAATATAGATTAACAGCTTAGGTCAAAGAAAGAAATTGTCAGAATGACTAAGTATCATGGAAAAATATTTCCAACATTTTCATTGAATTTTACACCTTTACACATGAAAATTTTTTAGTAATAGTTTAAAAATGGATTATATATTACATGAAAGTTTTACATACGAATATGATAATTAAATTTTCTAGGTTACTGTCCATCGGCAGATTTAGGTCTTGATATCTGGGGGTGCGAGCTCACCGGAAGGTATAAGGTTATGAGCCTTGTTTCTCATGTGTTATCGTAGTTTTAACATCTTAGTATTAATGAAGTTTATTCTAGATTATTTAAAAAATAAAGAATGTTTTAAAACAAAATTTATAAAATTACTATAACAGAAAACATTTTTATTTATCTATAATTATCATCCCAAAAATCTGGGGTTGCGGTGCACCCCTGTAAATCCGCCCATGTTACTGTCGTTAACGATACTTGCATGTATCAATCAAGCAGTATAAGGTAGTAAACTTCATGGGTGATCGCAACCCAGAGGACTAGGAACATTTCTATTAGGGTTACCATAACTTTGTCACAGGAGTCCAATTTTCAGGTACCAGTCACTTGCCCACTCTTGACCACAATAAAAAGAGTAGTATTTGGTAGTACAAGGATAGATGTTGAGGTTCCGTGGTCTCCATGATCTTCATGGTGAACAGCTTCTTCACATCAGTTCATTTCTGAAGACCAACATCAGCCATTAATTAGTTTCTTTACATTCATCAGTTACTACTTCTTGAGGCATCTAAGATGTTATGAGATCGTTGGATTGTAAGAAGATATCTTAACATCATGCTCAGTACAGTTGTTACAAATTCTACGAAATCCAAGAAGTCCAGATTTACAAGGTCTAGGAACTTGCAATTTGTTATTTTGATTCCATTGGGCTCAAAGCTTCCTATTAAGACAGGATATTTAAAATTTTTGCTTCTAAAGCAAGGAATTGAAAACTTACTTATTGCACACTCAGGTTTTTAGAGAAAATGTTTAGTTCCTTACTGCACATTTTAAAAGTTTATATTTTATAAAAAAGTAGTCTGAAACATTTCAATAAAAAATACAGTAAAATCAGTAAATACAATCAGATATACATAAGTGCGATGTGAGAGGGTTAGGGTTATTATATAATACAAGTGGATGTGTTTTAGTACTTTATAAAATTATTTTTAACTTCACCATTTCCTGACATTAAAATTTTAAACAAATTTGATATATTACTATTGGATAAATGCTCTGGAACTTTATTGGGGTACAAAAAGACCACACAAAAGATTTAGCTAAATGACACTTAACTGTTACTGTATGCTGTACAGCAACTTATTTTTATCATACGATTCATCATATTTCATAGTTTACTAATAATATTTATATTTGCTCTCGCTTAGTTTAATCATTGAGAATGTTGTTTTTAATATTTGCTATCAATAAACTGTAAATTTGTTAATAAACAAATTGTTTTTCACTAGAACTTGTTTATTTTATTATTTTTTATTTCATGTATTGATAACAAATAGGATGGATTAAGGAATTTTCATATTTTGGGGACTGCTTTAATCAGATAGAAAATTAGAAAAAGATTTAAAAGAATTAATTTTCCCAATTTTTTTATATTGTGTCTTCAAGTGATGCAGGGGTGTTTTGATGTTTGTTACGTATTTAATTTTCTCAAAGGAAATCTGTAGTCCTGCTTTTTCTGCTTGTTTTTTTAACACATTGACTTGTTCTATTGCTGTTTCCATGTCCCTAGAAACAATTTCTAGGTTGTCTGCAAAAGCAAGACAGTTCATCTTTATACCATTCTTTTATCCTCCAATGTGTACTTGGCAATCCTTTGTTGGCAATTCCATTTCCCCTTCCTAAATACCTTCTCCAGGACAGAGTTAAAAAGAACCACTGACAGTCCATTATCCTGCCTAATGCTAGTTTTAACTTTAAACTCTTCAGAGATTTTTCCTAAAAATTTTACATTTGTGAGTGTCTGTGTTTATGTTTCGTTAATGTTTTCTGTTGTTTTATGTCCACTCCAAATTCTTCTAAAATATCCAGTAGCGTTTCTCGGTCAATTGAGATGTAAGCTTTCTTAACCCTTAGGGCTCCAGCTGTTCCGTACTGTTCCATTTCTAATACACAGCAGGCATATTACATTTCTTTCCCATGTCATCACACACATGTTCATACAGTTAGATTTTACTTGTGAAAAACCTTTGTAAAGCATAATTTTATCTACACATACATATATTTCATAGTTCTGTAGGTTATAGGAGAATGACAGAGGATGAACTGTTTGGGAGCACTGTACTAGTAGGTAGTATTTTGTCATGTGCCTTCCCCCTTGGCTACAATGTACATTAGATCCAACCGTTCGTAACAAAAGCAAATTCCTTCTAGAAAAATGTCACAACTTTTACACAAACTAAGAAACGAGTTTGTATGTTGACTTACAGACGGCCTGCATACGATATCTGTTTACATAAAAAACTTTCAACACTCTAGCCTACCCTTCTCATTAAAACAATAATAAAATATTTTCCTTTCAACATATTCTATTTGTGTAAATGCTATTAGTTGTATTGAAGAATTCTCTACGAAGTAAATAGAATAATGACAGGTTTCATACGTATATTGACCTCACTGCAACAAGTTTTATTGTATACTGCACTACCTGTTTCAATAGCCATTGAAGTGGCTTCGCATAACACTAGGGTTAAAATCAGCAAACATTACCACTATATCTCTTGAAATATAACTTTCCAGAACTCCATTATTGTTCTGTGCAGGACTTTCCTTTCCTGAACCTGGCTTTATATTTGCCCAGCTTCTGATCTACTTGTTCTTCTAGTCTAGTGAAAAGGATGCTTGCCTTTATATAATAAAAATTTAAATTAAACAAGTAACTACAATTTGTTGTTGGTTTGGGGTTCAGCTGAAAGGCTGGTTTGAACCTCTAGATGCTTTACTAAGTAAAATAAGGAGTGAGGTGGTTTACAAATGCCTTACTCACTGATTGGAAAAGTATGCTCATCAACATGCCAAGTCCTCTGAAAAGCAACTACTTTCCACCCCGCAAATGACACCTTCACTTCATTCACCATAGGATCTGGCTGTATAATGATGAAATTAATTGCTCTTATAACTCTGATTAGTCTTTACACCTCTACAACTACACTTTTTATCTATAGAAAATATATTGAATACATTTTTATTATGCATCCGGCAGCCTAATTAAACCTAATATAAAAGTACTGTAAATTTTCATTAATCTGTTATAGTTATAATTTTTCTTTTTTTATGATTTTAATTTATTAAGTTATTTGATTTGGTGGATCCACCATCATCAGAGAGTTTCTTACTGGTGACTGAAAATTATCTGAAAGGATTTTCAAAAAATATTGATTCAATTTGTATAAAAATCCTGTATACTCTGATGTTGGTGGATCCACTGTAACGTATTAAGTTAATGAATTGAAATCATAGAAAAAAATAAAAATTATAGCACTTATAAAAGGTAAGTCAAATTTACAATATTTTTACATTAGATTGAGAAAATTTATTTAAAATATACAAAAGCCTAGAGAAAAACCTTGAAGCACTCCTCATTGTGTTTCCATACTTATTAAACAAAGTATTGTGTATTAGTCATGTCAGGGAAAAATTGAGGTAATTAAGTTTGTATCTGAAATTATTTATCATGAAATAATTATGAATGAGCTCACATAACTGATAATATTCAATATATTTTACATACAAATTAACAGAATGTGTGTAGTGTATTGTTACACGCCTACTTTAGGGCGCACATACAGGAATCAATTTACATTTTATTGGAGTGATTAGTGGGCACATAGAATGGGTAAATGGCTAAATGGCTAGGGGGAAATCACTACCATTAGTTCTTGTCATGAGTATGTGGTGAGAAGGAGTGCTTTTGTGTTTAGTACCTTTTGGTTTATTTTTTTAAATCATTCAAGTACGGTAGTTATGGTTTTTGTTACTTAATAACATTTTTTGTTACAGGTCTATTTCTTTAAATATAAATTTTTACTTTATAAAAATATTAAATGTTTCAATTTTTTTAAATTTAATATAAGTTTTATTTTAGGAATTTTATTTCAGATTTATTCATTAATCTAAATGTACTTATTAAATAATTTTATCTGAAATTTAAAAGTTTTATATAAATTGTATTGATAAATTTATAAAAAATTTAATTTAATTAAAAACAAAAATTCACTTAAATATTTAATAAATGAATAAATTACTGGATAGTTATAAAATTATTTCAATATAATCAATTTAAATAATATTATTGTACATTTTAAAATTTTAAATTATATTAATATTTTTGTAAATTCATTAAAAAATAACTCCCACAAAAATATACAATCCCACAATACATAAAATGTATTTAAACATCATTACTCCAATTAATTTTATTAATACTTGTTAAAGCTACTACACTTTTAATTACAGTTTCATAATTTAAGTTTAATTTAAATTCAGATTATGAGTAAAAATTTATGACATACTGCACATAGAAATAATATAATAATTTGTTTGAGTTTTATTTTATCCATTAATATAATTTTGAAACCATTTTATACATAAAAACCAATTTAAAAAATTTATTATGTGAGTATGCTATATAATGATCACCCTAATTGATAAATGCATACAGATTAAGTCTTAAATATGTTCCATCAAGAGACGTGGTCTTATCTGAACAATAATTTTTTTTGTTGTTGATCGAAACAATCAGTACTATGGACTATTTGTTTTTAATTACATTTTGGTACCTGCAGTGTTAAATTTACCAATTATTATATTTGATAAAAAAATATAACTGAAATAAATTTTGTTAGAATATAGCTTGTACTATTTCACATTATTCAATTTACAGAAGATAATTTAGACACATTTACAATAATCTTTATTTAGTTCTACATTGAATATGAAAATAGAATTAATTTTAGTGGATTTTTTTACGCATCGAAAGGTATAATTGTTATTCCTCACAATTAAAATTAAATCACAATGATTTTAAAATATTTCTAGGCTCAAAAATTTGTAGTTTTAGTAAAAGAGCAGAATGTTTTTACTGAAATATTTTAAAATTTTATTTTCTCAGTAAGGTAGTGGTAATAAAACAAATCCTGAGCTGGAAATTGCTGGAACTAACTTTAGTCTTTTGGTTTGGTGGTGGGGGACTTCACAATCATCATTATAAATGTGTAAATCTTACACATTTACAAACAATTTTATAATATTTCTTTCAAAGTTTAAAGTTAAATCCATTAATTTTTTATTAGCAACTACATTTGGTTTTTAGTTTTGGTTGTTTGATAATATTGAGTTCTATCCAGATCCTAATAGAGAAACTAACCCAGGACTTTATTTTTACCAGTCTAGCACATTACATTCTACAAAATTATACAATATAAACATTATGAACATTATTTTTATAACCAGAAAAACCCAATATTTAGAAGTTTAGGTTTTCAATTTGTGGAATATTTGGTTGGTAACAACTGTTGGTAGGGCAAGTCATAGAGACTGATACATTGGGGTGGGTACAATTGATGTGCAAGGAACAGGAACTAAGTTACTGATTACACTTGCACTATAGTTGGATAGTGGATTAAGCAGTAACATAAATCGGATTGCACTGATGTAGTGTAGTACAACTGTAACCACTATTAAGGCAATCTTCTTTTCCTAGAATTCCCTTGTATCTGATCCAAACCTCGTACTTACCTAGGTTTTTATTATTTCTGTACTGGTACTAATAGTATCAGGTACTTTGTATCAAAAATTTTCAACAGGATAACAAGTTTTAACAGAACAGAAACTCTGTTCCGACCCAAGACTAACAACAACCTCAAATTTCCTTTTCAGTTTGAAAAGCATGTGTGGCTATTGAGCTGAAATATACATATATTCCTAACAAAATAGAAATTCAGTTGGACTTTGGCTGTACCTTGTGCCTAGATGGACTTCAATGTGACCATCACTTTTCTGAAATCCATATCCCTAATAATTAATTGCTTCATGAAATTTTTCTTTACAGAAAATAATTAATTAATTATTTAAACTTCAACTTCCTCAGCTATAACTTTAGTTAAATTCTTCTCAAAATTAATGTACGTAGACCTAATTTATAATTGAAAGAAATGTACATAATTTCAAAATATAATTATTTAAACTTTAATTAAATCTTACACATTTACAAACAATTTTAAATTACTTCTTTCAAAGTTTAAAGTTACATCCATTGAATTTTTTATTAGCAACTACATTTGGTTTGTAGTTTTAGTTGTTTGATAATATTGGGTTTTATCCTGATCCTAATAGAGAAACTAACCCAGGACTTTATTTTTACCAGTCTAGCACATTATCTCAAAATAGTGATTTGTTAAAAAAAATTCATTACATTTTATTTAACAATCATCAGACACACCGCAAACATTTAACTTTTTTTACAAAACTTTTCAAACATAATTTGAAAATAATAATAACAAAGATTAACATATTTATAAAATTTAATCAGTTGTATTTGTAATCAATAATTAATAAATGGAAAAATAATTTTATTGTAATTTTTAAAATATTTAAGTAAGTATGTAATAAATCTATTTTGTTTTTAGTGAGAAGTTTAATATAATGTAATGGTCCATAAAATTAACATTAAACTTGATTATAAGGTTTCAAGACAGAAATAATAATAATAATAAAATTATTGTTATTTTAATTAACTAATTTATATTAGTGATTTTAAAGTTAATTCATAAAATAAAATGAAGGAGAAAACTTCAGTGAACGAAATGTAAGTATGAATCATAATATATTATTATTCTCTTTACTTTTATTTACTAAATTATAATAATACGAGTTAATATTTAATGGTAGATAAATTCTATTTTGAAAAAAATAAATTATTTATTTTTTTAATTACATAGGCCTCAGTTTGCTAAGCCTAACAATTATTTATTATGACAATAACTAATTAGATGTAATTTAGGGATTGAAGCATATTTGTGAACTTGATTGATTTGAAATTATTAGTTAGTACATTAGAATGCTAACAAAAATAATTAATCTGGGTTAAATTTCTAAAAAAATGCAATATAGATCAATTTTATTAGTTAATTTATAAAACATTTTAACATTTTGGTCAAATGTTATAAATTAACATTTGACTAATGTTAATTTTCTTTAACAATCTTATTTCACTGTTCCATTCCTTTTGAATGGAATGTATTGAAAACATTTCTGTTTTTTTTTTTTTTTAACATCCGACTGCTATGCAATTACTGCTAATGCAGACGGTGAAGGATGAAATGATTTTTGTAATGTATGAAAATATGCCGTGCCTGAATGGGATTTGAACTATACAATTTATTTCTCACAATGCACAAAGTTGTTATGAAATACATTAATCAATAAAAGCAGAATAATTAAGAATGAAAGTTCATTCAGATGAAGCATCCAGACTTCGCTTTGACTTTACAGCTGATACGAACAGGTGTTACTATGTGATCACATGTACTTAAGAATTCACATAAAATAAAGCCTACATGGAAGAAGGCTAAAAGAAATCATGGCATGGTACAAAATAATCCTGAGGATTTATCAAATAGTTTTTAATTGAATGCAGATGTATACTGAAATGATGCAAGTCATTGCTATGCACAGGCCATTTTTATTAGATGGTGTTTGGGAGAGGCCACTGTGAGTCCAGCTCCAGGTGTTCTCCCAAGAAAATTTTTGAAAACTTGGGCTAAGAAATAAAATTTTTAAGCAACTTTGAACTTGTCTTATAATGTAAAATCAAAATAAAACTTGTTTTATGAGTGAAAATCTAGTAAAAGGTCTGTAAGGTAAGATAAATTGTTTATAAAATATCTTCGCGAGGAAAACATGTTGGCTTGACATCTATTAAAAGTATGAAACACATGTGCACATAATTAATATTTACTTAATGTTTTGGAATTATGATTGATTGGGTTTATACTTATATTATTCTCCTACCCTAGGAGTAAGAACTTAAGTCTTCAATACTGGCAGTTCTTTTGGGTCATTAAGTGATGTTAGTGAAGAGGTGAATAAGCTAATAAATCACAAAAATATATGTAAAAGTTTTCTTTCCCATCAAAAAATTAATTCACTCATAACTTTGTTTCAAACCAGTTTTATCTTTCCCTTTTCAAATGCCACAGAGTTTTATTATTTTACAGAACCTATGTGATATGCCTGCAATCAAAAGGTTTCAGAAATTGTAGTGTCTATAATAATGATATAAAATATTCAAGGCTTTATTTTATTAAAGTTTTTACAAACAAACAGTCTAGGGGAATTTGTCACAAGACTTAATATAATGGTTATCACATTAATGTAGTAATTACTTCTGTTCCACTGAAATCATTTTTTCAGTTTTTATTTAAGTTTACTTAAATTCGTATCAACATCTTGGTCATTATCGACTACTGTGGGTTATAGAATGGTGGATTTTTATTTGTAACAATTTCCATACTCTAGCTGGAAATCAAACCCAGGACCTTCTACTGTGTTGCCAAGCATGCTGACTAGTACACAACACAGAGGCAGTCTTAACAATTCTAATTCTCATTTTACCGTCACAAAGTTTTCTGATTTTAAATATCTTCAAAGTATCAAACTGTCACATAAAATCCTGTCATTTTCAAGCAATTTCAGAATTTTTTAAAATTATTTTATCTACCGACTTCCTTCAGAGCAAATTATTCTTAATAAAACCTATGAGGATTATCCTTCAGGAAACAGATTCGACTAATTTACAAACTATACAAGGAAAATATGCAGCTTTTAAAATTATCTGAATTCTTTCAGATTTTTTGAAAAGATATTAAATGCCAGTGTGATACATATAATAACATAGTGATAATGTTTTTATTAGTACATAAAACAATTTTTTTAAATATATTCAGTGAGTCTTTTACAATACTTTAATTCTGAATTCTTTATTAATACAATTAGAATTTATTATTATCCTTATTATTATAAAGAACTTATTATTCTTTCATTTCCGCGTACTTTTTTAACAATAATATTTAAATTTTGATTAAAACAATGGGTCCACTGTCTGTCAGCCACCCAGGAATAAAGTGGTTGAATGTTTCCTCCTGAAATATAAAAACCATTGCCTATTGTCCAATAAACCAATCTGCTACTATGATTAGTTGAATAATATTCAGGACACCAAACAAGAAAATCTGCAATTCCCATTGCTCCATTCATTAAAAATGTGTTTCTTAGCACACTTGACATAACCATCAATCACTCTTTTTGAGGCACTTATACTTTTTATACTACTTGGAAAGGTGCATTCGTTGCTTGGTGCTAATACCCTGCTCATTAACATTCTATTTTACTTTTAGTTATTTAAACACGATTTTTATTAATCTTCTCAAAATATTTTTCACAAAACAAAACTTGTCCAGTAGTCAAAGTAGTAGTAACCATTTTTGTCGAGTTGATTATCTTTTAGGACATATTTCAACTTTATTTCATAATTACCGATTTCTATGCTTTTAATGATACTATTAATTTATAAATTTCACTATTAGTTAGTTTTATTTATAGCTTTTTATAAACACTAATATAACTGGTTATTATTATTTTGAAAAATCCATCCTTCCCTGAAAATCACCAAATGATTTGTAGCACAAAATTTAAAAAAATAACTATTACATTCTAGATTTGTTGTTGTGTTTTTGTCAACCTATCGACTCAAAAAATAAAATTCTTTATTTGAAATTCTCACTTAATTTTAATCAAGATGAAAAATAGTATCTTGTCGCAACCTATAACAATGGTAATTTTTATGAGAAACCTTGACCTATAAAATATTTTGCAAGCATTGCTTAACACATTTTTTTCCTATTAGAAAAACAAAACATGTAATCCAAAAAAATAATTTTATATAAATATATCTACATTCTATTAAATTTATACATAGAGTTCCACAAAATTAAAATAAAACAGTTCAAACTGTTATGAAATTTCAATGGAAATAATAACATATTTTTTAAAACATTAGATTTAGTTTCTTAGAAATATTTTTGTTTCTTCCTTGAAGCTGAAAGAAGATACTCTAATCATCAGCTGGAATACATATTTTTTGCAAAAACTACTCAATGCAATTCTGTGTTTATCGATTTTATCAAATGCTGATTTTTTAAAGGTGTAAGTCATTTTTTGAAGGATACAAATTTGTTTTGAAGATAAAATTCAAGAAAGTCATTTAAAACAGAAACTAATGGGTCAGAAACGAGTGGTTACGATGGCATCGTCTAACAAAGATTTTTATTCAACAATTTAAAAAAAATTGTAAAATCTTCTATCAGTTTACTTTTGGCAGTTAGTTTCTGTTTTAAACAATATTCCTAACTTATATCTTCAAAATAAATTACAAAGTAATGCTTAATCTTAAAACAAATCAGTACTTGTTAAAATTGATAAACATAGAATTGTAATAAGCAATCGTATACAAAATCATTTACTTCCTTCACTTCCTCTGCTTTGCAATGTAGCATGCTAAACACTGGGCTGCTTCAATTTAGCTTGCTACGCTGCAAATCAGATTACCCAGAACCTCCGTTTTGCAGCTTAGCACGCTAAATTGAATTCAATTCAATTCTTTGGGTTCAATTCTTGGCTAGGATTGAAAAATTATTACATATTAAAATTACCGTTCCTTAACCCAAAGCAGTTGCTCATGACCAAGATGTTGATAAGACTTTAAATAAACCTAATTAAAAAAAAAATCATTTTGGAATCATCTTTCATGTTATATGAATTTAATTTATACATCCAGACCATTTTTGTTATTAATTTGACTAGACACTCCAAAAAGGATACAGTGTAATTTAATTACTGTTGTTTAGGTCATCAGCTGAAATGCTGGTTTGAACCTCTGGAGGCTTTACTAAGCAAAATCAGGAGAGGTGGTTTGCCATTGCCTTTCTAAATGAGTGGAAAAGTATGCTTATCAATATGCCAGCCCCTCTGAAAAGCATTTACTTTCCACCCTACAAGTGAAACCTTCACTTTATTCACCACAGGGCATATACCACAAGGCTGTATGATGTAATTCATTACTCTCATAGGAGACTTCTTTTTTTTGGTTTAACATAGGAGATAACTCTGACTAGTGTCTATTACAGCTCTACCTCTTCTGTTCTTAAATTCTTCAGTCATATAATTGACTGACCATGTGATAAGAAACAGAACAATTTTTTATGGCCTTGGAACTTGCAGATCAAGAGCAAATAATTTAACCACCTCCACCTGCTTGCTGTGGGCAAATTTAATTACTATAAAACATTGGTACTCCTTGTTAATCACTGGTGTTTTAAAATTTTAAAAATAGCCAACTTTTCTTTATTTGTCCAGTTGTAAACCATAGTCTGACAACCATATGAAATATTAAGAAAACATTTTTTTAATGTTTTAGCTAATACTTTGTTAAAATATCAAAAAGTAACTTTTGAAATTATGTCTGTCTGTGAGGGTTTACTAACTTGAAGATTAAACCCAAAAAATTAGATCTTCATACAATTTTATATCTGCAAATTTTATAAGTATCCTTAAAGGAGTTTATGGGATTAGTTGTCGTTCAGGTTATCAGACGAAAGGCTGTTTGAACCTCTAGAGGTTTCACTAAGTAAAACGAGGAGTGAGGTTGTTTACGATTGCCTTCCTCACTGAATTGAAAAGTATGCTTATCAGCACGCCAGGCCCTCTGAAAAGCATCTCATTTCCTCCCTGCAAATGACTCCTTCACTTCATTCACCACAGGGTCTGGCTGTTTAATGAAATTCATTACTTTCAGAGGTGATAACTCTGACTAGTGTCTTTTACACCTCTACCTCTTCTGTTCTTAAATGCTTCATTTATATAACTGGCTTGTGATAGAGACATAAAGATTAGTTGCACCCCCCTTAAATATTTGTTTTTAAAAGAACGTTTTTTACCCGACAGTTTTGTCCGACCGTTTCGCAATTACTGCTAATGCAGACGATGTGAAGGATTTTATAATTTGAATAGAAGCAGAACAATCAACATAGAACCCTGCAATTGTATTTTGTAATAATTGCCGCCTCAGCTCTTAGGAGCGGCCGCGCGGTGATATTACCGCGTGCGGCCGCACACAAAAATATTAGTTTCGCGATTTTTGATCAAAAGTCTTTCATCGAACAACGGAAGACTTTTGCTCGTCAACGATGCAACTGCACCAGAAATCGATAGCGCTTAGGCAGAGGCGTGCAATCAATCACGAATCATCGAATGTATCAATATCGGAATAACATATAAATATAAAAAAGCATTTTGTAAGAAATTTTAATAACTGAACGGTTCAAATTGTAGTTCGATTTTACTGCTCATGCTCGCTCCCTTACTGTGCCACCTCTATATCATAACCCGGCACGGCCCTGCTGAACTCGGATCAATAATTCGAAAAACTAAATCTTAGAAACATTTGAACAACTGTTTTGAAAGTCACATCATTTACTCCATTATTTATGATTAATTAGATGACATAATCGTATCATCAGAATTTTAATTTAATTGCCTTAAACGAATATTTTTATTGACTGATTTTTCTCTACAATATATTATAACGATGCGTTAAATAGAATCCTGTCTTCAGACTAACACTTAAATGGAAATAAATTTTTTAGTATTATTTCGCCAAATTTTATCCGCTTATGTCCATAAAATTTTCAAAATAATATATTTTTGAATTTTTGTACTAAATAGGAATCCAGGAGAATTGAAATTAAAAATTCTGAATTGGAATTTAAAATATTTTGGCCAAATATGATTGTCCTAAAATATTAAAACATAAAAAGTTAATAATAGTGTGATTTAAATTAACTACAAAATGAAACCAGTTTCTCTTCTGGATTAATTAATAATAAAAAAAGTTATTCATATTTTTTTAAATGAACAAATTTAAAAACTATAGCCCTATTATTATTGTACATTTTGTGGATTTTATTGTATTGGCCCACAAAATGAGACATAATTTTTCCAATAATTTATTGCAATTAAACAAAAAGATTAAGTTGCTGACATTCTAAATTAGAATAAACAAAAAAATTGATATGGTCTAGCATTTAAGTTAGTTTTACCCTCGACGATTGACGTCACCTTCAGCACCTGAGTTCTCGTGAACGGATTCTAACGGTGAAGATTAAATGAATCAGCTGAAAACCTTTTATGTGCAACCATATTTTTAAGTAATTGAAATTGTTAGATGTAATTTTCCATTACACTTCGATTTAACAATAATGTCTGTTAAAAAAAAACAACTCAAAATCAGTTCCAAAACAATGTTTCATTACATGTCTATTATTTGTAGGATATTTATATTAAAAAATTAACTAAATTTTACGTAAATGATTAAAAATGTGTAGAAACTCGTTTTTAGCTGACACGTAAAGCTAAGAAGAAATTATAAAAACTAGAAAAAGGTCCATGTTATTTATGATTTTTGTTTCTGTCTTTTTTTTATTGGATTTATTATTGAGGTTCGAGTTCTGTATTTTATTTTTTCTTCTAAATGAGCCCACCACCCCTTTGAATTTTTGGAAGAACCCTTTAAATTACCTTGATTTTTATTTAATTATTTCCACAAATAACCCTATTATTGCCACATTTATATAATTTCCTTTAATAACTAAAATATTGTGGTACCCAACCACTATGATATTTATGAACCCTCTAAGGCTAGCAAGAAGCCCACATTTGCGCGGGCGCAATTGCTAGTTCTCTTCAAAATAACAATCTATTTTAGTGAGATACTTTTATTAACTTTCTCTTGCCCTGTATGACTATATGGGGAAGGAATGTATTATTTTCATGTCGATTTTTCGAAATCGAGTTTTACCGTATATACAGGTTATCAGGCCCCCTGAATCCCAAAAAAACATGTTTTAGAGTCTGTGGATATATCTGTGTTCGAACAAAATATCTCAAGATTGGAATAGCGTACGAAATTTAAACTTGGAACTTAAGTTATGTACCCCCTAGGAGACCCAACACACACATTTTCATCAAAATCGGTCAACCGGAATTAGTAGTTTTTCGTGAAATTTTTCACTTTTTCAGATTATCTAACAATTTTTTAAAAAATCACGTCATATACTAAATCTATCTCATTTATTTACCCTATCTCTTCAAGATAGGGTAAGCAGTATGCCTGCTGAAATCCTTGGGGCTGTGCTCTCGTGGTAAAATATATTTTTTACGATTGCGGCCTTTTACTATGCATTTTAGATCACAACAGTTTACAATCAAAGTTGTAGAAAATTAAAAAACCTATAACTCTTATTCCAAGCAGTTTTTTCTACAACGCTCAGTTTAGCATCAATCAGTGATTTTCTGTATTTTGCTCATCAAAATTGGTAAAAATTTGAATTTTTAGACTGCGGCTTTAGTATACATTTTAAAACTTAAGTCTATATAATCAAAGTTATAGGAAATAAATGAACCTACAACTTTTATTCCAAGTATTTTTTCTACAGAGCCTAGTTTTGCGTCAATTAGTGATTTTCCATATTTTTAAGTTCTACAGAGGTTCATTTTCATTTTCAATTATGATTAATTCATTTATGATTAAAATAAGGTTATGTCTTTAATTTTACGTTGTTTACTCATGATTAAACATAGGTTATATTGTTCATTATTTACATTAGGAAGTGACAGTCGTGTAAGTGTTTCACGCCAGATTTTTATTTGCGTATTAGGACATTGTGTGCCATACTCATTAGTGCATGACTAAGTACTTTAATTCTGTTTAGTATGTTCAATGATTCGGGAAATGGAATAACTTTTAATTTAATTGTTCCGTCCCATTTAAGCGACTGTTTTAGCCTACAATTAGTGATTCACAGGATTACTTTTGGATCTATTTTGGAAACAATGGATTTATTTCATGTTCGTCTTAATGATGTTGCTAATGAGCTGCTCAAATACATGAAACTGAAATCAGTAAATCGTACCAGTATGTTGTTATGTTAGAAAAGCTATTCTATAGTTTTAAAAATTATTTTTTAGCAAATTAATTATAGTTAAAATTCATCTTTATAGTTATTGTACTTTCTAAAGAATTAAGTGAGTTCTCTTGTTATATTCAAAAAGATGTTACCAGTTCAAATTCAGTTATGGATGATGATTTAATTTCTGAAATGGCAAATAATCGAAAAACCTAGTGAATGTAACAAAATAAGAACCTAGTATTATGTAAAAAAATTAGTTTTGAGAAAAATACCATCAAAGTTCTAAGATTTCCATTTTTTTAAATTGTCTAATTTATTTCTTTTTTGTACTTACATATTTTGCCCATTACAGGCTAGTGGAGTGTTAAATTATTTGCACTCGATTTGCTAGTTCCAGGGCTACAAAAAATAGTTTTGTTTCCTATCACATGGTCAGCCAACTATATGACTGGCATTTAACAGAAGAGGTAGATGTATAAAATACACTATTATAATGATACATAATAATCACAGTTATCTACTCTGAGAGTAATGAAATTCATTGTACAGCCAGACTTTGTGGTGAATGAAGTGAAAGTATCATTTGCAGGATGAAAAGTAGGTTTTTTCAGAAGGCCTGGCGTGCTGAAAAGCATACTTTTCCACTCAGACAGGAAGGCAACTGTAAACCACTTCATTCCTCGTTTTACTTAGTAAAGCCTCTAGAGGTTCAAGCCAGAATTTCAGCTGATGCCCTAGACAACAACAACTACTTATTACTCCTATAAAAATTATATTAATCAATTAAAATGTCCTCTGAATTCACTTATCAATATTACCTCTCTTATCAATTTTATAAGTGTTAACATCTCATCGTCAAAAAAATTTTGTATTGTATGTCGTGTCCTATGAGAATGGACGAACGGTATATCAATCAAAAAAAGTTTTTCATTCCTTTAAAAAAATATTTAATATTTTTAATAATGTTTAATAATATTCACCCAAATGTCAGAAACTACAAGAGATAACAACAAACGGTTTCCGGATTCGTAATTTACACAAAAATTTAGTGGGCCTAAATTGGGTTCGAAGTTCCGGTTTTGACCGAAAGTGGCCAAAAACCGGAAGTCAAGAAATTAAAGTCAGAAACTACAAGAGATAGCAACAAACGTTTTTCGGATCCGTAATCTACACAAAAAAATAGTGAGCCTGGACTATAGGAATAGTGGTTCTAAAGTTTCGGTTTTGACCGGAAGTGGCCCAAAACCGAAAGTTAAGAAATCAAAGTCAGAATTTTGAAACAAAAATAGTGTCATTCGATTCCTCTTAAAGAGTAGATACAGAAATCACTAATGGTTTTTACCATAGATCAAAGGTTAGCCTTTTTAAAAATTGCCACCAGCCAAGAGACGCGTCGTCTCATGAAACGGATTTTTCACTATAATTTCCTTTACTTTAGAAATACAGTATTCTGCACCATCTGCATAAATAAATATGTACATATCACCTTCATCCAGAACAAAACATTTTTTTTAAATGTTACATGGAATCTTCATCCACTGTGTTCTTTAATTATCACATTTTTTGAGCCAATCCAATAGATTTATTAGTTTCCTAGTCTGATAAATGGTTGATTCAAAATTTACCGTTTATAACCATACAAAACATGCCCGTTATTCTTGTTTTTCCAAAATATTTGTTGTTTCATGCACGAATTATTAATACCTTGCTAGGATAAATAGGCTATTTTACAGTGTTGTCGTATCCGGCTAACTTATTGAACGTAATTTTCATTGATAAAATCTGGTAAGGAAGTATTTAAAATAAATAATGGAAGAATTTCTAACCTATTCCATTACATAAAATACAGAAGAGTATTATGACTACATTACATCGAGTACAGTAGGACTCCGATTATCCGAGCATCGATCTCTCATATTTGTGGATGCAAATCTTTTTATTAGATGGTGCGAGGAGTTTGGTTTTAGAGGAGCCATTGAGGAATTCGATGAAAAATTCTTCAAAACTAGGGCTTAAAAACGTAATTTTAAAGCAGCGTTGTAACTGTTTTATGAGTAAAAATTAGAAATAAATGGTAAAAAAGATTTTTAATGTAATACAAAAGTAAGGTATGAGCACACGATTAACATTTATTTAATTATTTAAATTATAATTGATAGGATCTATACTTAACAAGATCTTTTCTTGTTCGTTGAGGGATAGGAACAAAAAATTAAATAATTGGTATTATTTAGGTCATTACGTGGTGCCGATGCACCACCAGAACTACATTTATGTACACGCAAATGATGATCCGAGTTTTGCGTTATCCAAGGTAATTTTAATAAATTATTTTCAAAAAATCGTGCAGCGAAATTAAGTATACAACACTTAGTACGCATCGCGTTAAAACGATTTTTGCAGACCACATTGCGCAGGAGAGATTATCACAAAAATACATAGTATGCACTGCAAGGGCTGCAATAGTGAAATTTAACCTTTTATTATTCACATTGTTGTGAAAACGTATAACTAATGTATTTTAGTTAGCTTATAAAATATTGTATATAGTGTATTTGTCAGTTATATAATTCAGTGTAATAAATGAATTAATTCAGTTTATTCATTTTAGTGAACTCACTGTAAAAAAGTGTATTCACTGTATTTATAATTTAGTGTATTCACTAATTAAATATTATAGTTTATAGGATGTGCAATTAAATCTATTTCTCGAACCGGATCCCAGATGCAATTCTTTGAAATAAAGAATAGCTGTATACGAATGAATACTTTCGAATTTGCAACATATCCAAAACAGTAAATTTTTCGCGAAAAATAAATGCCGTTTTACTTACGAAAGAAAATTGAGAGAAACTTGAAACTTACATAAATCAAATTACTGAAATCAATTTTTGCTTTTTTTATAACCAAAATTGAAATTTTTGAATAGATTACATTTAAAAACACTGGAAATTTATTTTTTAAATAATTGATTCGTGTGTAAACTGATGAACTTATGGCAAAATTTATCTGCTGGTATTATTTATCAACATTTTATTTTTACTGTGTTTTTTTAACAAGACCGAGCACTTTAGGCACAGGTTTTTAAAAAAAACATGCTGGTATTTTTGTTACAAAACCCAGCGCGGGCACTGGAATAAATTAAAGGACACTTAAGGAATGAACCTTTTAATAAATAAAGAAACTTTATTATCACACAAGATACTGTACATTACATTATATGACAAGCCAAAATGTTTAAGATAGGAAATGGGAAAGTTATAGTTTAATAATGCACAGAAAGCAAAAAAGAGACTGACAATACATTCGCTTGGAATGGTCAAGAAAAACTGTTTGAAAACCTTGACCACGAAAAATTAAAAATTTAAATAAGATTTGCATGAATTGAGTTTTTGGGTATCCAAACTAGGTTAAATTCAAAACAGCTCAGATAATCACAGTAAAACTGTAATATGGTATTCGGGAATGGTAAGAGGCATAGTTAGTTAAATTTATAAAGGATCATTTTTTATAGTTTGTACAAAAATTATCGTCTAAAGATAAAAACAACGAATCATAGTAAATTACATAACATCTATAATTGATGATGTACAGTTGTATCAGCCTTTACCGGCATAGGTTGAATTCTTCTTACTTTCTCTTGCCCTGTATTGATATATAGAAAAGAAAGTACTGCTTTCATGTCGATTTTTCAAAATCGATTTTTACCGCAAACAAACGTTTTCAGGCTCCCTGAACCAAAAAAAAAAAATAAATAAACATGTTTTCAGTTAGCCATTGGTCTATGTCTGAACAAAGTGAGTTGGGATATATTGGTATCCTGTTAGAATGGTATCCTTTGTTAGCGTAATGGAAGGTAATCCAATGATGAGATACTTAGTAGGTAGATGGTCATAAAAGTTTGTACAACTCTTTTTGATAAATTACCGACGCTTGAGTAATTTATGACAGTAGTGTAATAAAAGGTAATAAAACTACCCTATTTACCCATCGTCTACCTGCCACATGAAGAATGGTACACTCTTTTCATATATCAGGTAGATTTCTGAGAAAGAAAGGAATAACTTTTAATATTGAAACCTATCTAGCCTAACCTAGCCGATAAGCGTAGTACATTTTATAAAACATTTCAGTCAGTCACTGCTATATACACAATTTAGTTATAACATTGAAATAGAATTTTAGAACTACTGTAGTATTGTACAAACAAAGCCAGTTCTTCCTCCTATTACCAATATTTGTAAATCCTAAGAACATTTTCAATTAGAATAGTGTATTATTACTTGGAGAAATAATTCAGTCACCCATTAACGAAAATAGCACTGCTTCAAGTAAAACCAAAATCTGGCCTCTCTTACTAACGTAAAAAATTAAACGAATCATCTACAAAAATCTTTAGTAAACAATACAAAATGATAATCAATATCTGTACAACTTACAAAATTCAGGAAATTACTAATTGACGCTCCGCAGAAGAAAATGCTTAAACAAAAAGTTGTAGAGTTTTTAATTCTATATAGAAGAGCGTATAGAAGAGACTCTTCTATACGCTATGCTTGTATCGTAAAATGCATACAAAGGCCGCAATATTAAAAAATTCCATTTTCTTTTACCGATTTTGATGAAAGAACTACAGAAAATCACTAATTGACGGTAAATAATTGACGGTTTGTACAAAAACATGTTGAAATCTAAGTTGTATGTTTTTAATTTCTCTACAACATTCATTACATACGTGTTTGCTCTAAAAGTATATTAAGGCTGTAATCTTAAAGAAAAATACTTTTTTTACTATTTTCCCCAAAACTTTCACAAATATGGCGCTTACCTTATTGAGCATAAAAAAATGTAGCATAAATAATAGGATTTAAAAAAATGTAGGAGCTAGTTTTGAGAAAAACGCAAGAAAGTGAAAAATTGTACGATAAATTAATACTTTCGTTTGACTGATTATGATGAAAATGTTCATTCGCGGTAGTGGTATCTACCAAAATTAAGTTCAGTTTCAACTTTGCACGCTATTCCGTTCTTAAATATATTTTTTCACGCGCGCGCGCACACGCACACACACACACACACATACACTAATTGCTACAAAAAATATGTGTTTGGGTTCAGGGAGCCTGAAAACGTGTATATGTGTGTATATATATATATATATATATATATATATATATATATATGTTCTACTATCATATTCGCGTCGGTACATTTTCATCATTTTCCTAACAATCTGGAGTCCGAGCGTAATTTGGCGTCCGTATACGGACGCCAAATTGTAATCTTTAATAAAAACTTGATAAAAATTTATTGTGACATTGTTTTCGGACGTAATTTTTTTAGCTAGTAGTTTCGGGCAACTATATTTATTTTTTGAGAATTGTATTGTTAACCAAAGAGACACAAAAAAATAAATAAATTTTTGTACCGGATGCAAAATTGCGGTGTTTTGAAACTATTTTAAACACCGCACCTTGGAGCGTTTCTTACCAGAGCGCTCTAGCATCACCCCTATGTAAAAATATACGTATATTGTGTATATTCTCACAGAGATGTCAGTTTCTCATCTGCTATCAATTTCGCGTCCATCGGTTAAGAAAATAGATAAAACAAGTTATAAATAAATATTGTATTGTGTTAAGAAAAAAAGTTTAAAACAGTAATAAAAACAAAATTTTATTAATGATCGAATTATATTATTATTCGGCAAATTATTTGATATAAGTAATATAATTAAATTAAAAATAATTAAATATTTTTTGATAGTAAAAAAATATCTTTTCCGATAGACGATTTTTTTGGGTTGACAAACTATCCTGGAAGGAAACCGGTGCTGCGCATTGTATTGTCAGGATTAAATTATTGTTATGGCTGGCAGATAGCTTTCTAAACGCATTGTATACACAACGTATATTATACGCAATTTTGAAGAGTTGTTCTCCGCCGTTCTTTCGCCTTCCATTAATGAGTCCATCGCGCGCCCCTTTGGTTTCTTTTTTCAAATTAGGCATAAACCTACTATCAACGATTCCGTGAACAAATCCTTTAGTAATTTGTTTACGTCGTTCGTTTAGTAACCAACGGGTTGGTCTAGAGGGAAAGTCGTCGCCGCAAGTCAGCTAAACAATGACTGGCGGCGACGACTTTCGAACAGCTGATTTTCGGAGACGGAGGTTCCTCGTTTAAATCCTAGTATATAGTGTAATTGGTTCTTCTATACGAATCTGAATACTGGTTACCGATGTACTTTAATGGTTGGGGGTCAATTAACCATACTCTCTCAGTAATGGTCGGCCTGGGTATGTACGAGACTACAGCTCATATAAACGTCATACATATCATTGGGTCATGGAGTTGTTTATTGTTCTCAATTGAACAAATTGCAACCTACACCCATTAGGGATGAAACAGAACAAAGATTTGTTTAGTAATTTGTTAACATGTTATTTCATGCTTTTTCTAACATTACACCACCTGGCAATCGTCAATCAAATATTTCCTGCTTACGATGTGAAAAAAGAATGCGCAATATTCTGTTTGCCCACTCTATCTGCAAAATGATTCTACGTGGACTTCCATAATGCTATTTCATATCATGTAACTAAGTGTCGCCTCAATTACTAGTTTTAGCAGTTTTACAGTAAATAAAACATTAAAGAGAAAAAAACTTTTTCTAAAACATCAAAAATGAAAAACGGACTAAGAGTACATTTATTATTACCTTTGTTTTTCGCTTAAAAACAATGCGATAAAAAATTAAACTAAGAAATTAGGGAAACAGCAAACTTTACTAGACAGACTTGAACCAAGTAGGCATATTTTAATATTTATACTGCACCGATTTTCTTTAATTATAAAATTCTGGGCAGAGATTACAGATTTCAGAAAAAAATTGTTAAAGGTAGAATAAAGTACACCCATTCAGTTTTTTCCTTTTTTTTTGCCTACATAATCTAAACGAACGACATTTTTTTATAAAAATGCCTGGAAAAACAAATGGTCATCGATTTAGACAAAAAAGTTTAAATATTAATGAGTGGGCCACCTAAAGTGAAGGTTGTACTATTCAGTTCACCTCGATTTTCTCGCGAAAGTGAGCTTAACAATAGTAATTTTGATGGAACGTTCGGAAACAGTAGAACGACTCTCGATAGGGGTAACGATAAACTTTAAATAGAATTTCTTAGCGTATCGCCACCATTCCTAAGTTTTTCACGATTTTTTCGCTGATTTCGGCAAACCAAACAAAACATTTTACAGAACAATCCAGAACAAATGAGAGCTATCATTTAAAGTAAAAACCAAAAAGTATTGATTGCATGGGCTTATACTTGCCGCTCCAAAGTTTTCTTTGATTTTCTCGCATATTTGAACGGGAAAAACGAAATTTTCGCGAAATGATCCGGAACAAACGAAGGGCTGTCAATCTATGTAAAAAAACTTTAAAATATTGAGTACAGGGGGATTAGTGTAAAGTTAGCACCACCCAGTTCTTCTCGATATTCTCGCTTACTTGAAAGGAACTAACAAAATATTTTCCGAGACCATCCGAAACAAGCGAAGGTCTGTCTTTGAAGTCCAAAAAAAATTTAAAAAGTTGAGCGGGGGGAAGGCCAGTGTGAAGTTAGCCCCTCCCACCATTTTTTCACTTATTTGGACGGAACAAACAAAACATTTTCCGGAATAAACCGGTAAAAACGTAGACCGATCAATTTTACAAGTTAATTTTTGAAATTTTTGTATAGGGGCCAACTTTACAGTCCTGGTTTGAACTTCTACAGGTTTAGCTAAGTAAAACAAGGTGGTTTACAATTGCTTTCCTCGCCGAGTTGAAAAATATGCTTATCAGCATGCCAGGCCGTCTGAAAAGCACCTATTTTCCACCCTGCAAATGACACACCTCACGTTATTCACCACAGGGTCTGGCTGCATAATGAAATTCATTACTCTCAGAGGAGATAACTCTGATAATTATATTTTACACTTTCACCTCTTCTGTTCTTAAATACTTCAGGCATATGTTTGGCTTACCATGTGATAAAAAACAGAAGTAATTTTTTTTAGTCCTGGAACAAGCAAATTGAGTGCAAATAATTTAACACTCCACCTGCCCGTTATGTGCAACCCCTTACAGTACTATTATTTTATTAAAGATAGTTGCCATTGACAATCAGAACATGCGTTTTATTTGTCACTTGGGCGAGTAAATTTAAATCAATAAATCAAAGGATACCCACATTGAGAAAATGTTTACAAAACGGCGAAAATTTTTTACAAAAGATAATAAATTGATAAGAGAGTAGATTAGTCGATTTTTTAAGTAAATTCTGTACACTCGCAAATGTCCATTACGGGTTCCGAAAGTGTAGGTCAACAGAGACTGTAATTTCCCGATACTGGAAAAGCTTATTGAAATTAATCGTTAGCAAAAAAACTCATTTTTAATGAACAACTATTAAGTTCAATTATGAATAAGGACACTGTACACGATTAAGAATTCGTTTGTAATCAATTGGTCCTAGAATATTGTTTGGCTGTCTTGGTCAAGGTTTCACATAGTTTTTCTTGGCCTCTCCAAGTGAATGCCTTGTCTGTCTCCTTTATGTCTTCTGTGTAACAATATAACCTTCCAGTTCCTTATCCCAAGCATTTTGACTTGTCATAAATAATGCACATTATTTTACGTGACAATAAGGTTTATTTATTTCATTATTTGTAATAATGATTCCCAGATTGGGTGGTTGGTTGACGATGTAAATAAAGTACTAAAAACCAAAAGGATATCAACATAAAGTGGCCACCATGGCTTTTATAACACTGAATAGTTTAAAAGAAAACGCAGAGAAAATATCAGGGTTTGGAAGACTATGACTGAAAGTTGTTTAGCCGAAAAATAAACTTGGAAATGGCCTATTAAAGGATAAACTTCAACGTGTACAAAATAGCTGGATACGAGAAGTAATGTATACCTTGTTGAAGATCAAAGATTACCATTACTTGAGGAACAAGAATAAAAATACAAACTACAGCTGGACCGGACTGCATTTCAAAGGTTATAGAAATTTTACTGGCCATCGCACTTTTTTAAAATTTATAAAATAATTTTGATTCAGCCACTGAAACATGGAAATATAAACCTAGAGAGAAACGAGGCTTGGGAAGACCTAAAAAGAGATGGATAATGGAACAGGCCATTGAGCCTAATCCTTACAGATGATAATGATGAAATCATTTGAACACCTAAAAGACAATGGGTGAATGGTACTCCATTTGAATATTGAACAAATTATGTCGCTTTAGAATTACATAATTTTGTCAACTAAATAAATATTTTAATTGCATTGTCTACTAATTGATCGTATTATAGTAGTAATTACAGTCGAAACTCCCTGATTCGAATCTGATGGAACCGGCTGGTTTCGATTTACAGAGGTAAAATATCGAAACAAAAAATGTACTTAAAAATTGCACGTTTTAATAAATATTCATGTAATTCCATAAAATATTAAATTACAAAAGTCAAAATTATTAATACACCACCAATTTGATTGAGGAAAGTTTTCTACAAATATTGTTTTCTTGTGTTGTTTAGGTCATCAGCCGAAAGGCTGGTTTGAACCTGTAGAGGTTTTACTAAGTAAAACGAGAGGTGAGGTGGTTTACGATTGCCTTCCTCACTGAACGGAAAAGTACGCTTATCAGCATACAGGGCCCTCTGAAAAGCACATATTTTCCACTCTGAAAATGACACTACCACTTCATTCACAACAGGGTTTTTTATTTATATTATTTCTTATTTTTTACTTAATACTGTGATGAATTAAGGGAATGTGTTGGTATTACAAGCTCTATTAGTACTCAAAAGCAAAAGAATAGTCTACTTATAAGAACGATATGACAAATTATTGAAAAAATGACATAAAAACGTGTAAAATAAAATTGGGATACGCGTAAACAGTACAACCATACCTACAAACGATAAGTTAGGTCAGCCTACAGGAAATGAAAAATAAATTAGGTACCGAAAATTTTAGAAATTTTAACGAAGTAAAATATTGCTTAATGTAAATGAATAGGCCTACAGCTACGGTATTTTTTTAACCAGTTCGTACGAAAATCATACACCAAAGAAGGAAAGACTGCATTACCTATTTAGCTTGACTAATAATTTTTTTTGCTTTCGTCTGGTTTCTTCTGACTTAAAAATTAACTGAATTTTAAATTTTTCCTGATGTGTATTGTAGCTTCGTACTACGCTTGCTATATTCTTATTTGGTCGTAAGGTTTTGTGACAATAATGTTTTGTAAAAAGTGCAATTGCTTGTGTTTCTGTCTGGTTTCTTCAAACTTAAAAATTAACTGCATTTTCAATTTTTTCATAAGCTGTTTGTAGTTTTGTACTACGCTTACTATGTCCTTATTGTTGTGATTTTAACGCATGTTCATTATAAACCATGTACAATGTGTAAATTGTAGATTTTGTAATTATTTTAATAATAATGTATCAAAAAATGTATTTATACAGTACATATGACCATGAAACTCTCGAAAATTTTCGAATAGCGAGGTAATTTAATTCATATTAAAGAGGATTTTCAAGGGGATAGCATACAATTATATTCGATTTAGGGAGGATTTCAAATGAGGAGGTTTGACTGTATTTGTAACAGTTAAGATATTCTAAGTAACTTTAACAAATAAAACATATACTTTGTTTAATTATTCTGGTTTTACATTGATTTAAAATAAGTACCTATTTAAAATACATTTCAAAATAATAGGCTACAAATAATAATTATTTTGATGACTGGATTGGATTCCGTCCGAGAACGAATTGTTTTCATTCGATGGTCTTGTGTGGAGAAGTACTAGGGTGAGATGTGAATATCTAACTACAATCAGTACAACACGTAGAAGTGGCAAAAAATGCCGTACAGGTGCCGGTACGACATGGCAACATCGTTTACACTGTTGCAGGCTATAAGTCATAATAGCGGGAACGATGCCGGACGCGAAAATGTCGGTAATTTGTACGGACGCGAAATTACTGCAGTTCGAAAGGAGTCTGAATTGATATCACAGTGAATTAAATAAAAAAATGCTCAATTTTTAATATTACGACAAACCAATACCAAAACTCTGGGTGTAAGTGTAACAAATACCCTATATACTCTCATCAAAGTTGAATATACTCTTCAAATAAGCGATGTGCGAAATGCATGATTTTTGAAAGGAACCAATACCAAAACTCAGGGTGTAAGTGTAACAAATACCCTATATACTCTCATCAAAGTTGAATATACTCTTCAAATAAGCGATGTGCGAAATGCATGCTTTTTGAAAGGACGCAGAATTGTTAGTGGGATGTAGGATGTATATACATATATATATATATATATGATAATGAACAGCCAAAACAAAACAAGATTAAATATAAACTCACCTCAGAGTATTATATTGTTTCGAGATCTTTCGCCTCTCACGGAGACATCATCAGGAATTAAAAGACACTAAACACATATATAACAAAGTTATTCGGCCGAATAACCGCGCGCGGAATGGTTTATGATATAGGGAATAATTGACGTGGTCGTCGACCATAAGTGTTTTAATGTTTTTTGTTATATATGTGTTTAGTGTCTTTTAATTCCTGATGATGTCTCCGTGAGATGCGAAAGATCTCGAAACAATATAATACTCTGAGGTGAGTTTATATTTAATCTTGTTTTGTTTTGGCTGTTCATTATCATATGTAGTGGTGCAAACAAAGGAAAATAATGTTTAATAAAATAATACATATATAATATTATACATCTCACCATCGTTGTGACGTCTTTTCGGATTCCCTACTCTATGGCGTCCACCTGAAGGAGCTATAAATATATTAAATTATGAAAAGAGATATAGGGGTGCAGCCTGGCTTCAATTTCAAATTTAGCCAAGTATTCATGTATAACATGAATAATAAGAATGAAAAAAATTAGTTTTATTTCACCAGCATTATAAACTCCATCTAAACTAAGTGGTTGCTGCGTCCGGCGTATATTTTGTACAAATGAACATCACTTTTGCGGTTAATTTGTATAACAAAGATTAATTTGTTAATTCGGTTAATTTGTTAAATCAAAGACGTAATAAAGTCCGACAGTGTTGCCTATATCGCCTTTTCAACTGCGATATAGGTAATTACTATTAGTACTACTTATGTTATAAAGAAAGTATTGGCACTAGTTGTAAATCCACATTATATTTCTTTGTTCGGTCATTATTTATTATCAATTGTACTAAAATATTGAATATTTTCTTTAAAATAATGTCTTCTGGTACTGAGTTTCATTGTGCTCACCAGAAGTAGTTTACTTTATGTTTTAAACTATTCCAAGAAAAGATCAACGAACATAATTATTTTTGCGTTAAGTAAGGCGTAAGGCTGCTATGCAATCGAGTAACAGCGTTGGTTATGAGCCGTGTACAACTATCAAAAATAACCATACTAACGTGAATTCGAATAACATCACCAATAACAGAAATAATTCAGATAAATACGGTTCCAATAACACGAAATGAAGACAAATATTACACAAACCTAAAACTAATGATTTCTCTCGATAAAATGCTAAAAAAGTACACCCGAACGATTCAAAGCTAAAAAATCTGGTGTGAAACACTCACACAACTTTCTCTTGCCAATGCAAATAATTAACAATAAACCTAACATTGGTAATAAAACATTAGAAATAAACAAAAAACGAACCTCAAATAAACCTAACCTAATTTATGCCTAACTTATTTAATCATTATTCACCTAACAATATTTTAATCATGCTTGAAAAACGGAAAATAAAAATCAATCTCAGTTTGGCTTAAAAATACGGAAAATCACTCTTTCACGCTAACCTAGGCTCTGTAGAGAAAAATGCTTAAAATGAAAGTTGTAGATTTCTTAATTTTCTATAAATTTGATTATATACACTTTTGTCGTAAAATGCATACTAAGGCCGAAATCTTAAAAAATTCGATTTTTCACACGTTTTCGTGAGAAAAAACAGAAAATCGCTAATTACCGATAAACTAAGCGTTATACAAAACAATGTTTGGAATAAAAGTTGTATGATTTTAAATTCTCTACAACTTTTATTATATAAATTTTTGCGCTAAAATGCATATTAAACCTGCAATTTAAAAAAAGTATTGTTGTACGTGAAAACAGCCTCACCAAGAATTTCAGCAAACATGGCGCCTCCCCTATCTTGTAGAGCATAAACAATTTAGTAAACCAGGCGATTTTTAAAAAAATCGTAGGACCCGTTTTTGAGAAAATCGCAAAAAAGTGAAAAATTACTCGAATAAACAACTACTTTCGGTTGACCGATTTTGATGAAAATGTTCGTGTCGGGTCCGGTAGTAGTATGTAACTTAAGTTTTAAGTTTCAAGTTCGTACGATTTTCCGTTCTTGAGATATTCTGTTCAAACACACACACACACGCACGCACGCACGCACGCACACGCGCGCGCGCACACACACACACACACACACACACACACACACACACACTCAGACCAATCGCTAAAAACATGTTTTTTGGATTCAGGGGGTCTGAAACGTGTAGATCCGGTGAAAACTCTATTTCTTAAAATCGACATGAAAACAATAATTTTCTTCCTATATATTCATATAGGCAAGAGAATTACGTAAAGTTTACTAAAAATTGTAGTTTACACGGTTCAGTACGCTGATTTGTGTTCCTGATTGGTCGGTTTAGTCTTACGGTAGGTATATACTACTATCGGTTTCATAATTATAGACACCCGAGTTTGAACCCAAAGCATCTCCAAAACTATAAGTCGTATTTCAACATACTTTACATAAAAATTTAGCTCATTTTATTCTGCGTTGACCTATAATAGTCGTATATTTTTAATATTGTTTAAAAATTGCCATATCAAGGTTGGAAGACAAAAAGACCCGGTTTTTTTTGATACCGCAACAAATTTTATGCTTTTAGAGGCGTGTACTCGATAAGTATTTGACCGAAAAGTTTGAAATTTTAAAACAACATGGAAAATTATATTCTTACAGCGTGTACAAAATTTCAAAATCGTAAGTTATTTAAATTTTGATTTATTAAAAATATTCTGAACCCTTGGTAACTATCTCGGTAACTATCTTGGTAGCTATCTCGGTAACCGCTCGACCGTTGGGCACGGGCAAACTATCGTTTTATTCAGCGTAAAAAACTTAGTAGACATAAGTTAATGACATGAAATATCGATTGGCCAATGTTGTGGTAGAATTTTTAGAATTTTGAAAAATATACTTGGAAATGCGGGGGGGGGGCGCTACTACCCATGTTGCCTGAATCTGACTGTCTACCTGAATTGACAATGCAGTCTATCAATTTAGGTAGACAGTCGACAGGATGTCACGTACACAAACTAGCAACATGGATAGTAACACCCATACCCCGCATTTCCAATCTATTTTTCTGAAATTGGAAATTGAAAGGTTCAGATTTTAAAACTAGAAGTATGCTAAAATTTATAAAGATAATAAAGATTAATTAAAGATAACATAGTATAGAACCTCTAATTATAACAGATTTTGTTACACAACTGTAGCTAAAACTACAATAACATTTTTTCCTAATATATTTCTTTTAGATCCTAAAGCTCTCCATACACGTTTTAAACGAGCAAGTTAGACATTTTATAAAAAAGTCTCATCATAAAAATAATGGTTAAAATTAAGTTTAATTTATAATTCACACAAATATTTTTCAAACAAATAGAAATATTATGTAAAAATAAGCAACATTAAGTTAGGTTTTTACTTTTGGTCTTAAATTTCATCTGGTTGTATTTGTACCAGGTCAGGATCAATACATTTAGCAGCAGAGTTTTTATTTCTTAATTTAAATAAACATCATGAAAAATTTTTAGTACAAGTTCAAGCAGTTCAAGTAACCCTTTCGACTTTTCTTCTGAAATAAAACCTCTTATTCATATTTAGGGCTTATACCTACACTATGAAGACCCTTCTTTCCTCTTCGAAGAAAGTTTATTTGATTGAACGGATCATCTTAAAGGCTCTCCTGATAATAGTGCATTATAATATGCACCTTCTTGTCTTTTATGATATCTTAACCATTGTACATCATGTCATCTAAAAGGGTCTTCTTAATGTTTACTTTCCTAACTACCAGAACGGTTTTAACAGGAATCCAAAGTCGAACATTAGATTTCTTGTCATATCAACCCTTCAAATTGATTTTGTTTCCATTTGATCTCACGGATTGATATTCGACAATTGATATGTTGGTTAACTCAACTTACCCAACTTACCACCTTTTTGTACAGCTAAACAAGAGTGAGAAACTAAATAAACTACTGTTGGTATAGCCTAACAGTCTCAACTCAACTTAATACCTTCTGTACAAAATATAAAAGACTGAGAAACTAAATCTAAGGGTATCATTTACAATTGAGACTTTTATGCCGTTACGCGAAGAGAAAATTTTTAAAAAGCCATTTAGACCTTTCACATAATTTCCTTCAGGATATAGCTACACTTAAGCCCTTAGCACTAATGAAAAGAGAAAACTTTTCTGAATTGGGTAGTGCACTTAACTCAAAACCGACAATTTTTGACTTAAGATCTTTATACCTATCACTACAGATTTATTTTATATGTTAAGTTTCTATTAATTGGTTTTCCTATTTTGTGTAGTTTTTTTGTTATTGCATTCTTAATGTTTAGTTTTTTTTAATTATTTTATTTGATATGTACATATTATTTAATACGTACACGTCCAAAATATACTTAAATTATCTGCCCTGCTAAGCCAAAAAGCCGTAACTGCATAGATTATGATATGCGAGAAATGAGGATTTTGCATTTTGGCCTAAGCCACTTGTTAAAAATATGCAGGTTATCCGACTTCCGATTGTTTAGTGCATATGTTACGCCAAAGAATCAGAAAAATACTTCAGTTTTTTCTAAAAGCTTTTTTTATTAAAATTCATGCAGATACAGTTAAGGCATTCGTGTTATAAGAAGCCAAAAAGGGGTAACTGCAGTTACCCCTTTTTGGCTAAGTAAAACGCTGATTTTGTTCCTAAAACACGAAGCCCAATAACAGTAACGAAATTTACTTCAATATTTTTCACTAGAGGAACTGTTTCACTGGAAAGTAAACTGACACCATTACGTAAAAATTATCGTAAATAGATTGGTAGGATATTGTGTGTATTAAAATATTTATATATTTTAACTAATTTTAAAAATTACAAAATTTATTACAATTAATATACTGCACTAAATATTAAACTAAATTACTAAACTAAATGCTAAACAAACCTTACTTACCTAAATATAAATACAATTACAATACAAAATTACCTAAATATTTACAAAAAAAACATCCATTTATAAATCAGTTATAAGATCAGGTTCATTGCCTGCTGGGAGATTTTGCCGGAATGCGTGTCGATTAGGGGGCATTAGATGTAGAAGCTTAGTAATAATTTCTGCTTTTTTAGCCATCTTAACACCTCTAGCTTTTGTTATTTTTTCTGGTTTGGGAACAGACTTCTTTTTAAGATAACCAGTCTTTAAAAATGAGAGCTTTTGAGGCTCACCAGAAAATGAGGTTCTATAATCTAAACCTAAAAACCCTTGTGTAAATAACACCTGAATCATTTCACTAAATACGGTCTAGGAATTGTTTTCCTTATTTTGTAGTCCGATGAATAATCAAATGCCTGGAAAAAATCAGTAGGCTGTAAAGTCATAACAATAACTTTCCCTGAATTGCTTTTATTTATAGCATTTTCAAAATCATAGACTTTCCCCTTTAATTTTAACTGCTTCGTTACCTGGTGATGAAAATGATCAGCAGACATAAATCTATGACCAGGTTCTAAATAATTAATTTATATGATGTCTGCAGCTATTTCATTGGAATTGACCATCCCTACTATAAATTAAAACATGGGCAAATTTTTGTTCTGAGATGCACAGTTGTCCATCCATAAAACGATCTTTTTGGCATCTCTATTAACAACAAAAAATTTGTGCAGCACACTGCAAATATCTTCTTGTTTTCTACCAGAGATAGCCTCGTGCCAAATACACGCAATTGGCTTTATTTCTTTCTGTTTTGTTCCTACCGGAACAATTGACTCATGGAAAACAACAATCCTTTATGTAGAAAGAACTTGTTTGAATTGTTCAATCTGCGGAAGCATTAGAATTTTTTGCAGATCCATGGAAAATGCAACCGTTCCGTCAAGTTGGTAATGGTAATGTTATAAATTTTGTTTATCTGCACAATTTTGATATGCTTTTCGGGTTGCAGTGTATTTTTCCTTATGTAACAGGCACTTTTGGCATTCACAGCATGAATCACTTGGAATCTTGCTGTGGTCAACATCATGATTTCTATACGTAGTACACTTTCGACACTATTCGTGTCCAAGTTTGGTGAAAGATAAATTTAATTCAGAAAGAACATTTCTGTATAAATCATATGAACGCGGAAGTTCTTTATTTTAATTTTGAAAATCCGTGTGCATTTGTTGGATGTTAATGTATGTTGGCAGGTGCAGTCTTTTCGGGCCACGTTCTCTTCTGTAATGTGACACACAGGGATTGTATTTCAACATATGATCTATAATAACTGCCCTATCTATTTTATTGTGAGGTTCGTGTTTACCCCGCCTGTCTTATTTGGGTGTTAAGTCCCTCAAATCTTGGTTGAGAACATTATAAACCAATTTGTCATTGTTTAAATCATAACCAAGTGAAGTGGGAAAAAATTTCTTAAGACTCATTTAAAATTTCAATAAACAAAAAAAGTTTTACCAGAGTCTTGGTCGGCCAAACTGGAGGGAAGCAGACAATTTCCCGGCATTTTAGATCAGCTGTTATTCATTTCAAAATCATCTGTGAATGATTTATTCTAAAGAGAAACAGGGTTTATTTTACAAACTTCTTGTTATTTATCAATATCTGCAGTGTAGTTACGGCTTTTTAGCCTAGAAAATGTAGTTACTGTTACCACAGGTTTTGGTTGGTAGATAAGGTCGTATAAGGTTGTAGATACGGTATTTTGGCTTAGTTTTTTTTGGATTTCTCATACTTTTAAACATAAGAATCAGTTCAAAACTCAAATTTAATTTGTTTGCAGTTACGGCTTTTTGGCTTAGTAGGGCAGAATTATGCTATGTAAATTATACTGAAATTAAGAATTAATTTTAGTTAAGAAAATTAATTTAGTTCATTAAATGTATATTATTTTAAGTGATATTACGTTTTAATGTAATTTGTTAAAAAATGTTACCTACTGTAAGACCAATTAAAATTAAACTGTTATTTAAGTACTATTTGAAATATAAGTTGGTTTTGTAAATTGTGTAAATAAAAATTAAATTTGTCCTTGTAAATTTGTAATTTTTTCGTCTGATAACCTACAGAAAAAACTATGGTTTCATTTCTTAAAATAATTTGAATAAACCAAGATATTTAATCTGAAAAAAATAATTTAGCGGCAGTTGGAATTACTGCCGCTAAAGATGAGTACGTACTATTTGAAATTATGCTGTTTAATAATACAGCGTAATTAAAAACCAGCACACATTCAAATAGATTAAAGATAAAATAATTTTCTTACATGAATTTAGATCTTTTTCTAAAATGAGCTCTGTAAGCATTGATACGTTAATGTAGTTTTATTATTATTATTGAATTGTTAAGGGTTGGGCACGTAGGGGGACCCGCAGGTAGCAGGTAGAGTAGAAGAAGACAGAAAACACTGTGAAGAGTGACAGAGAGAGAACACTGTCGGAAAAAAGTGACCACCTTTATCGAAATATAATAGGGATTAAAATTAGCTGATGCCACAACATGACAAAACACACAGCGGGATTCTGAACCCTTCTAGGATACCATTCTATGAGGATACCATTCTAACCGTCCCCAACAAAGTATGTGAAGAACGGAATAGCAAACAAAGTTGAAACTTGGAACTTAAGCTAGGTACTACAAAGAGGACCCGACAAAACCTTTTCATCAAAAGGTCAACCACAGTTACTGGTTTATTTGTGCAGTTGTCAGTTTTTCAACTTTCTCAAAACCGGCTCCTACGATTTTTTTGAAAATATAATTTACTACATTCTTTATTCTCTGCAAGATAGGATTAGTGGTCTGCTGAAATTTTTGGGGGCTGTGCTCTCGTGATAAAAAATATTGTTTTTATGATTAATAAAAATAATAATTATTTATTTATTTATTCTCATGATATTACATAAAAAAGAAAACATCATATTATAAAATTTCTTACAGTAAACTACTATCCTATTACGCTAGAGGTGGTGGAATTTATCCCATCCAACTATGGACAAAACCATGTAGTACTAAGATGGGTTATTGAATGGGATTGCGGCCATATGCATTTTAATATGCATATATTATGATTGAAGTACCTACTCATAATCAAAGTATTGTAGAAAATTAAAAACTTACCATTTTATTTCAAAAAGTTTTTTACAATGCTTAGTTTAGTGTTAATATCAGAATTAGTGAACTCTGCTTATTAAAATTTATAAAAAAATTGGATTTTTAAATTCTACAGAGGTTGATTTTCAGTTTCAATTATGATTAATTCACTTGTTATTAAAATTAGTTTCTGTTTTCATATAACATTGTTTACTCATGATTAAAGATAGGTTATATTGTTCATTATTTACATTGGCAAGGCAAATTTTTTATTTTACACCAGATTTTTTGAATAATAGTGCCAAAGTGAACTAAGTCAAGATTTTTTGGTTTTTGAGAAATAATTTGTTAAAAGAGTTTATCGATTTGAATAAGTAATTTGCACAGAATACACATACGAATTCGTAGAATTTTAAAAATCAAATGTAGGGCTTTCATAACCACTTTTTACAAGCTCACTATTTTATATAAGTTTTTGAATTTAAAACTAGCTAATATTACTGATAAATTTAAAAAACAAACCGTACTTGGTAAACCTGTATAAAGTTTTTCTACAAGGAAAGACATAAATATTCTGCTTTCCCGAGTTAAAATCAAACGGAAATTTCCCTCTGTGATGGCTAGAAAATCTAATTCAATCTAGCATAAGAAATCTAAAAATATTCTAAAACAAGAATACTCCATTAACAGAGAATTGTAAATTTTATAGTTAGTTCACTCTGGCATCAGACCTTCCAATAATTTTATAAAATAAATTTCTGCGGTGTTTTACATGTATACTCAAGGTGAGACTGTATGATGGTTTTAATTGAAAATTTCAATTTTCGGTTTTTTATGTTTTTCAATTGTTTAGACATAGTTCAACCTTAAATTACGTGAAACAAATAGTTTTTTAATGAAAAAAATTAAGTTTTTAGGAGGTTTACCCAGAAAAATTAGCATGTCACCAAGAACGAATATTTTTTATAATTTTATACGGATCGTTTTAGAGCAAAGGGAATTTTAGTACTTTAAAAATATCTGCATTACTGTTTTTAATACTATCAGCCATTGGTTCATCTTTCTAACCAACTGTTGATGGGAAATTCACTTGTTTGTGTTGTACATTTTGTTTTTGATTTGTGCCTCTTTGGTTTTTCACCTGTTCCCGCAAATTTAAATTTTTAACATTTAGGTACATTTTTCTCGAAAACCATTAAACCTACCAGGCTGAAATTTTTACCAGTTATTTATCTTCCATATGCACATACTCAAGCATTTTCATGACTTCCTCAAATTCTGCAAAAATTATTAATATGTAAAATACCGAAGAAAAAATTTGTAAAAATTTTATAAATTCGTTATTCTGTTTTTAACTTTATGGTTTAACAGATTAAATTGAAAAAATGTCAATAGCTAGAGAAACCCGACATCTATAAGTAAGTAAAGTTTAATTTCCCTATCGTTTACCAATCCTGTGGAAAATGTACCTAAAATTAGCAAATTTAACATTAGCAGGGTACAAAGTACAGTCTTTCCTTAACAAACTGTGATACAATTTTACTAATTTTTTTATAGGCATTTATTGACGTATTTCCAATATATATTTTTTTCATAAACTATGGGTGCTTGTTTAAACATGATTTGAAGTCATAGACTTATAAAAGTACACAACGGTTTTTGAGAAAGGTTCCTAATAAAAACATAAATGTATTTTATATCCAAAGTATGTAATATTTTTATACAAAACTACAAACTAATTGCACACGTAAAATGATATGTTTATTAAGATAATTATCTGAGAGCATTTAATAATGTTTTAGAACCAAAACAGAGGATTTTTCGAACTGGAGAAGAGTTCATGCACTAAAACGTACTTGCTTTTAGAGTAGCTATCTGTAAATAGGTAGAGTTCGTTCTAGTGTAGGTTTACTGGTAGCATCAGTTTCCCACAAGGCCACATAGTGAGAATAAATTAAAATTAGCTCTCAATGAGCACTTCCCATCCAACACTGATCCCTCTTCCAGTCTTGTTCCTTCCACATCCATGTACACACACAGAGACATACTATACATATACATACACACACAAAACCATTATATACAAATCATATACCTTATAAAGCAATACAGATTATATTTAAAATAAACAATTCATTTTGGAAAATACCAAATAAAACTGTGATGATGATTGAAAACCCTTTAAAATTTAAAAACATAAAAGTTTTTAAAATTTTAATAGTTTGTTACCCTCTTGTCACTTCATGTATTCATATTTTCTATCTAAAATAATTAATTATTTAAAAATAATTACGAAAGGTAATTGTAATATAATTAAGATTTGTATTCGTTATTAATTATTATCGACAATGTTTCCTACTAAATTTTCCGTTTCATATCACATGGTCAGCTAATTAAATGACTGAATTTTTTTTTTTTGTTTAACGTCCGACTGTTCTGGACTTACTGCTAATGCAGACGGTGAAGAATGAAATGATTTTTGTAACGTATGAAAATATGCCTGAATGGCATGCCTGAATGGGATTCAACCCCAAGATCGTATGATAAGAGGCGAGCACGTTACCAACTACGCCAATACGAACGGCAACTGAAGTATTTAAGAACAGAAGAGGTAGAAGTGTAAAGACACTAGGCAGAGTTCTCTCCTCTGATAGTAATGAATTTCATTGTACAGCCAGAATTTGTGGTGAATGAAGTGAAGGTATTTTTTGCAGGCTGAAAAGTAGATTTCTTTTTCAAAGGGTCTGGCGTGCTGAAAATCATACTTTTACTCTAAGAGTGGAAGGCAATTGTAAACCACCTTATTCCTCGTTTTACTTAGTAAAGCCTCTAGAGGTTCAAACCAGCCTTTCGGCTGATGACCTAAACAACAACACCTAAATTTAATACAAAAAAAACTGACATGGAATTAGAGAACGAAGTTTACTTAAAAACTTTTAATAATTATTTTGAATAAGAGTTGTATAGAATTTTAAAAACCATGAATATTTTGTCTTGCGGGAACTCTTCACCTGTCGAACACGTTTGACATTTGACGGAGTTCATTTAACCCGAGTCACGAATTTTTATCTTAGAATTTAAAAAAAAATTATTATATTCTTACCCATCTGGTTGGTCTAGAGGTAAAGTCGTCGCCAAAATCAGCTGTTCAACAGCTGATTTTTGGAGAGGAAGGTTCCTGGTTCAAATCCTAGTAAACGCAAGTTACTTTTATACGGATTTGAATGCTGGACACTGGTTGTTGGTGTACTTTGATGGTTGGGGTTCAATTAACCATACTCTCTCAGGAATTGTCGGCCTGATTCTGTACAAGACTACACCTCATTTACATGTCATATATATCATCCTCATCTCATTGGGTCATGGGGTTGCTTATTGTTCTCAATTGAACAGATTGCAACGTACACATATTAGGAATTTTAAAAAATATATATATTTTCTTAAAGTACTATCTTTTTAATTATTAAAACTTTTCAAAAGTCCCAATAGATTGCAGCACTTGCTGGACTCTTAAAGAATTTATTCATGTATTTGGCCAATTTTATGCAAAGTGATATGTGCGCAGTTTAGTGCATAAGAATGGGTAAAATTTTATGTACATGTATATGGCCAACGTGAATGAATGGGTTAAGAATTGAATATATTTTGTTAAGTTTGAATTTTAAATAATGAATCGTAAGTGGATACAATTTGAAAGGAGTTTTCACTAAGCAGTTTTCCGGGAACAGTAAGATTTTTTGGTGGATGTTCTTTTTGCGAATATGCGTATTTTAAGTGAGTATGCGTTTTAGGCGTCTATGTCATATACGCAAGTGTGTTAAAATGGAAATATATTATTTTTTTAGACATTATAATAATTATTATTATTTTATTTGCAGTATAATATATAATATGCTATTTCGAAAGTTTACAGAATATTTTTAATATGACAATATTGTGAAATGAATTGGTTTTTAGTTTCATAAATTTAATTTTTTTATTGTTAATGGCATAATTGACAAAAAATATGTGCATTTAAACTTTATTGTAACAGATCCCATATCCCATTAAGCCGGACGTCACGTGTAACGGACACAAAAAATATCTCTCAAACTGTGTTAGCAGTTTTGAGAAATTTCAACCGCTGCTAAAAGAAAACCGGGATTTTAATAGGTTATAGCACGCTCAGATTGGTATTTGTTTAGACTTATCGAAATCGAATCATTTAAAAAAACAAAATTTGTGGGGGCATTCTTCGCATCGACTTTGAAGTAGTTTTAGATACAAAAAACCTTGACGATTTGATTTAGCATGAAGGTGAAAACTCAATTTCAAAAAACAATAGGCTACTTTTCATCCCTGTATTTTACGAGCAATATCTTGCCCTCGTATTTAGGGCAAGAGATAGTAAACAACATTTTTCGATTTGCGGCTATCTGGCACTATTTTATTTTAAACCTTGTTTTCTGTCATTGAGCTATTGTATCAATTTTGATGAAACAGGTTTGTTTTGGGTGAGACTACCTTACAACGAACAAGTTTTACAATCGTAGAAACAACACCTGATATAAATCTGTGCCATAGAAGCATAGGGTGTTAAGTCCAATATTTCCAATTGAGTTAACAGTTACTTTTAAATTCAGCACAAATCTATCTAATGTTATACAGTGTTAACTCCCATCTGCCTTACCTGAATTTTTACAGGTTGTAATAACCATTTTATTTTCAAATTTTAAATGTTAATTGTATGTGATACTGTTTAGCTTTAAACAGAAATTGAGCAGTTTTTTTAAACCTTACTGAGTATAGAATTCTGCTTCAGTATTCAAGTAGTGTTACCACTAAATAAATATTTCAATAGAGTTTTGTTTTTGTTTGAAAACTCATTAGAGTCACTAATGTTCTCATTGCATTAGAGTCACTAATGTAGAAAATATCAAAACAAATAAAACAGAAGGTATAGAGTATTAACTCCTATGGGAGGTGTGAGGGGAATTTAAAAATTCATTAAGTTGTGAAACAATAAAAATCTATAGTACAGAAACTATACTGGGTGTAAATTTCAAGTTCTAATACCGACGGAAATTTCTTTGCAATAACAAAATGGAAAACTTCCCGTTTTTGGCTCTCCTGAAAAATTACAAAAATGGAGTTAATTCCCTTTACTTCTTAGGCACAGAAATATATTTGCAGGAAACCTGTCTCAGGATTGTTTCACGAAAATATAAATGGCAGTCATACTATCCTAAAGATTTAAAAGCTAGTGTTAAACACTTACACGACTTTCTCTTGTCAATGTAAATAATTAAAAACCTAAACTATATTTAATTATGAATAAAAAATGCAAAATGAAAAACAATCTAATGTTAATCACGAGTTAATGACGCTACATGAAAATCAACCTTTTGGAATTAAAAGATTTTACAGAAAATCACTGATATTGACGCTAAACTAAGTTCTGAATAAAATGCTTGAAATAAAAGTTTTAGGGGTTTAATCATCTATAACTTTAATTATAGTTTATATGCTTTTGCTCTTAAATAAATGTTAAGGCCGCAATCTTAAAAAATTAATACGAGAGCACAGCCGCCCCCTCACCGAATTTCAGCAGGGATTATCTTGTAGAGCACAAAACATGTACCTAGTAAATAAGGTAGTTTTAAAGGAAATCACAAAAAATTGCACAAATAAATTAATAGTTCCGATTGACCGATTTTGATGAAAATGTTTATGTTGGATCTCCTTATAGTACCTAACTTAACAATTGGTAAAAACATGATTTTTGGTTACTGTTGTTTTTATGAAACATGAAAACGTGTATTTCCAGTGAAAACTGAGTTTTGAAAAACCAAGAAGAGAATTGTAGGCTACTTTTCATCTCTATATTTTATATAGGGAAAGAGAAAGTAAAAATTATTTCGAGTCGCGACTATCTGGCGCTATTTTATTTTAAATCCTGTTTTCTGTCATTTTGAAACTGGAAGATGTAGGATATTCGTATTTATTCATTGTCCAAATAATTAAACTGTTTCTTTACAGAATGATTTGTTAGGAACAAACGCCAAATTACGTTAACTTGATAAATTATGTTTAGTATACAAGTCCTGATGATTCTCCTTTCAGGTTTTGTCAGTTGGTCTGTTTTCTTCACGTTTCTTATTTGAAACAGGGTTTCACATGCGTATGTTGGTTCTAAAGGCGTTTCTATTTTTTGGTTGTAATACGTAGAAAAAGTTTTGTTGTACATTGCCCAGATCAATCCTAAGGATTTCTTCATCTTGATTGTAGTGTTTTTCCATGTTGTGTTTTTATTTAAATTGTCTATGACAATCTCTTCAAGGAATTTAAATGGTGGAACTAATATATTTCCTTATTATTTACGGAAATTTTTCTATGCAAAGTGATTTCATGGCCAAGATTTCCAGAACGATATTTGTAAACCAATTTGTTTTCCTATGTTTTGAAGAATGGTGTAACCTATTTAACATGCAAGACTTTAAGAAAACTAATTTTTTGAGAACAATTAAATAGGCTTCTGAAAATTTTAGGTGTTTATTTTTTAGTTCAATTTCACCGTTTATGAAACAAAATAAACCTGAGGGTTAGTACGGAATTAATCTAACTGAGTTATATTGTTTTGGCTGAACACATGGACTACAAAAAACAACAAAAACAAACAGATGTCAAAATTACGAAACTTTTCCGTTTATTAGAAAATTTTACAAGGAACTTTGTTAGAAAACTTTATTCAACAAACTTTCCGAAAACGTATTTTTCATCTTACAACAATTACTGTACTTCATAAGAAATAAAAATGAAAACAAAAATAAATTTACTTGCCAATATTTATGTATGCTGTGTTTTATACATCTTTAAGAAAATTAGAACATAACCAACTTCTAATATATTTCTGAATTGATATAATTAATTGACCTCAACCGTATCTTTTAATTTATTATCAATACCGTAGGTAAAGAACTTGGATCAATTATGTAATCCTTTTAGTTTCTTATAAATTTATAAATTCACTTTATAAACTGTTTTTTTTTCAGAACATCGGGTCAAAAAGACGACAACTTATTACAAGATATAAAGAAAAAGAAAAATACCGGTTGTTTGCGACACAATCTTCTAACACTTCTCACAGTATCCGGAGTTTTAGGTGGAGTCTTTCTTGGGTTCTTCCTTAGGTTATCAAGAGAAAGGAAGTAAGTACATAAAATGTATATGTGTATGTGTATAAAAGGAAGTATATGATTGTATAAGTAGCAGTATGTGTATTTTAAAGTAATAATAACTTGGTAAGATTACAGTTAAAAAAAAAATCATAAATGTTTACAGTTTTTAAAATAATATAATATAGTGTCTTTTGTCTTTTATACACTTCAACAAAGAATTGATCGATTTAATTTTATACACCGCTGGGTTAACAACCTCGTGCACGTAGGCCTATTGCACTGCCACATTTCCTATGATTCAACCTGTATCGTTCAAAGATGAGCGCGAATAAAATGGTAACAGATCCTGGACCAGTTCTTGTGATAGCAGAGTCTCTTTAATTCTCCATGAACGAAAGATTGGTATACCACTGGGCAAGAAAGTAGAGCAATTGAAGATATGTGGGAAAATATTTCTTTCGCTAGCCCACCACTTTTGGATTAATCAAGATGGATTAGGGAATTAACCTAGCTCAAAATTTTTCCTACCGTTAAATACTGGTGAATATTCCCAGTAATCCAGTAAGGGTCTTTAGGACATTTGAACGTCTCCAACAAAGGTTTAACGAAGAGGTAGGAAAAGTTTGTGGTAATTTAATTCACAGTTACACCAAATATTATCAATCCAAAAGTTTTGGGTTGGAGATAGAAACATCCAACACTGTCGGACAGTGTCGACAATATATAATTATTAATCCTCGGGGAAGAAAAAGAAAAAGTAAATGTTATTATTTTTTAAATGTTGACTACTAAATTTACTTCACATTTTATTAAATAAACCAATGGTATTTACGGTATTTACACCAATGCACTATTTTTTTCGTTATTTTACTGAAATTTTAAAATTTTGGATTTGTTTCTTGAAATTCCTTCGTTTTCATGCGGTAAGTGTTAGTAATAAAATTTTATTTCAATAACTATTATTTGTTTTTTAATGAATTTATTTACACCAATTTCCTCATAATTAAATTCTCTACAAGCTTTGTTTAAAAATTGTGTGTGCTTATTACCTATTTAACAAAGTTATTGTACGTCAAACGTAAAAAATTGTGTTTTTCGACTTATTTTTTGAGTTTGACGTAGAATATCTTAAAAACTAAGAGAGATATAGTTCTGGTACCTGATTTATTTGATGCAGCAGCTCACAAACTATAAGAAACAACTTCATTCGTTCCTTACGTTGCCTTCCTAGAATTCCAAAAATCTTAATTTCACCCAGGGTTCCAAATTCTTGGCGAAATCTTTTGCTAGCCGTAACTCGTTAACTACTCATTTCTGGACATATTTATATTAACTTTTTCATTATTTTTACTAGTACAATGAGCTCAGAAAGCGTTGGTAACACTAACTGAAAAACCCTGTATATTGCGGAAGTCAATCCGTGAAAAATGTTAGGACATGCCTTATTTCATGAATGCACTACTATTTTTTATGCAAATACAAATATTTAAAATTCAAGAACATTTTTTAGAGATATAAAATACGAGACATAATTTAAATGATTATCATTGCAGTACTGTTAAAATTGTGTTACAGATGGAGCAATCGAGAAGTCATGTACGTCCAATTTGTTGGAGATATATTTTTGAGAATGTTAAAAGCTTTAATAATACCGTTACTTGTTTCATCTATAGTATCTGCGATCGGATCATTAGATTTGAGTCTGTCTCGTAAAATTGGAACTCAAGCCATCATATATTATATGATTACAACTACAATCGCTGTAGTTGAAGGAATTATAATCGTACTATTAATCCATCCTGGTCGAGGGAACACTGCAAATATGACACGGTCTGGATCTTTAAGAAATGTTACAACTGTCGACACTTTGCTTGATCTCGCCAGGTAAAATTATTCAATGGTAATTATTTAAATATTAAGTGACCAAACTAAGTATTAAGAACTAAGTAGTAGATTTACTTCGTTTTTATCTTCATGAAATTATTGCATACAAGTGAATGAGTTTGACTTTCTGATTCCAGAGATAATACATAGTTAAGTTTCTTCACTCCCACTCAGTCACATTAATTATTGAAATATTGAAAAATAGAATAAACAGAAATTTAATTGATGCTGATCAGAGATATCTCCTCTAACAGAAATTCATTTCATTGTCTATCCAGACTCCATAGTCTTCTACCATTGGAAAGAGTCTTTCAACAACGCCTTTACTTAATGCTAAATCAATCGCACTTCTTAAACAAATTACAAAGGAAATGATAAACCATTTTACTTCTCATTTTCCTTAGTCTAGAATTTAGAAGAATTTTTGGAACTTGACTTAAGAGAAATGCTTTCAAATTTCATAGAGTTGTAACTTTTTACCATCTGTGCATCTGGATTTTCATATTCTTATAAAAGTATAAGGTGCTTCAAAAAGGACAAAACTCGTTTTTAGATGACAAAGACGTAGCACAAAAATATTAAATTAATGAAATATTTATTATAATTTTATGCAACAGTATTCAAATTACAATATAATTAAACTTATCATTAATAACTTTATAATAGATGTCGAAAATTATTCCTTTTAACCAAATGCAGGTTCGCATACGTTTCCATGACAATTGTAGCCACTTTTCGTTATGTTTGCTCATCATTGTTAGAAATCTCACATTCTATGTTTGCTTCAATTCGTTAAGTGTATGAGGATTGTTTTAAAAAACAACATTTTTTAAATACTACTCCCACAAGAAAAAGTCTGTTGGTGTAAGATCTTAAAATCTTGGAGGTCACAACCCTTTCGATATCAAACGATGATCAAAATAATTTGGTGACATATCTAGTGTGTCATCGGCATATGGCGAATTGCGTTTTCCTGCTGGAACCAGCATTTCTATTCGCATAAATCTAATATTGCAAGAAACTGATGGATTAAGTCCGCAATAAATTGAAAACGTTCTGTTATTTCCTCCAGAACGTCCACGGTTATTTCTAATGGTCAGCCTGTGCTTTTGCAATCTTCTACACTCCCAGTCTCAAAAAATTATTTAACTAACGTGATATTACCGAGTTAGGCATTTGGAACAGTAGAAAATTGGGAAATATTTACTGAAACTCGTATTTTACTCGTTCGTAAGATTTACAAGCGAAATAAGTTTCAAGAATAAACACACGTTCATCTTTTGAAGATGACATCGTTGACATAATAGTGACGAATGGATACAATTCGACAACGTGTCGTTGTCGGCCACGTGAACATGATTCATATGTCGTCGGTGTAGGCCACTATAAAAACATCCAAAGTCTGGAGAAAAGCAACATCAACTTTAAAAAATGCAGAGAATTTAAAACATTTTAAAATAGAGCGGGTTTTCTTAAAATCTTGATCGAGTTTTATAATCTTAAAGTTTTATTTTTTTAAAGTTTGCCAAAACCTGAAAGTTTCTGTTATAATTTTCGAGTTCAGGTTGATTAACTTAAAATAAATACATTTTCGTGCTTTTCTTTGAAAAGTCGAGTAAAATTATTCACACTAATTTTAAATATTGTTTTTATTGTATTTCAGAAACATGTTTCCGCCAAATCTTATTCAAGCATGTATTTCACAGGTAAGAAATTAATATTACTTTAAAAATAACTATTTTTTTTTAATTTAGATATTTTTTTTTTCTAAAATACCAATAAACATCTGAGATAAAATATTTATTAATTCGGCACTGAAAAGATTGTAAATTAGACATGAACTTGAAATACTAACTACGATAATACTTGCGATAATTTTATAAAGGCACTTTTCACGATTAAAAAATCTGCATGTCAATAATTATTGTAGTAAGCCTGACAAAATTTCTTTCTACTGAAATTTTACAGCAAATTATACAGCGCATTTTGAAAGCAGATGTAAACACAATTTAACACTTTCACCAACACATCTTCGCTACCTTCTAATAATTAAAATTATCAAGTTCATAAAAATTGTGTTTTTCATGAAAGGATTTCTTTGAATTCTTATTCGAATGTGGAAATGGAAAACCTCTGTCTCGTACATTAATTTTGGTCAGTATAATAACACTTACTCAAGGAAATGTTTTTAATCACTTATTTCTTTGGTCTCTACTACCTTTTGTAACATGCAGCATAAGTAGTATTCTAGATCCTCAGAAACTCGCAACTCGGATGTCCCTATTTTTACTTTCTCTTGCCTATATGAATATATAAGAAGGAAAGTATTGCTTTCATGTCGATTTTTCGAAATCGAGTTTTCACCGGATCTACACGTTTTCAGACTCCCTGAACCCAAAAAACATGTTTTTAGCAATTGGTCTGTGTGTGTGTCTGTATGTCTGTGAGTGTGTGTGTGTGTGTGAACAGAATATCTCAAGAACGGAACATCGTACGAACTTCAAACTTGAAACTTAAGTTACATATCACTACCGGACCGGACACGAACATTTTCATCAAAATCGGTCAACCGGAAGTAGTAGTTTATTCATATAATTTTTCACTTTTTGCGATTTTCTCAAAAACTGGTTCTACGATTTTTTTAAAAATCGCCTGGTTTACTCAACTTTTTATTCTCTACAAGATAGGGTAGGCGTCATGTTTGCTGAAATTCTTGGTGAGGCTGTTTTCACGTAAAGAAACTGGTTTTTTAAGATTGCGATTTTATTATGCATTTTACCGCAAAATGTATAATAATAAAAGTTTTAGAGAATTTAAAATTCTACAACTTTTATTTAACAAATCTTTTTGTATAACGCTTAGTTTAGCGGTAATTAGCTATTTTCTGTTTTTTCTCACGAAAACGTGTGAAAAATCGAATTTTTTAAGATTTCGGCCTTAAAATGCATTTTACGACAAAAGTGTATATAATTAAATTTATAGGAAATTAAAATATGTACAACTTTTATTTATAGCATTTTTCTCTACAGAGCCTAGTTTAGCGTGAAAGAGTGATTTTTCGTATTTTTAAGCTAAACTGAGGTTGATTTTCATTTTGCGTCTTTCACTCATGATTAAAATTAGGTTATGTTATTAAAGTTAGTTTTTTTTTTATTTCTAACGTTTTATTAATAATATTAGGTTTATTGTTAATTATTTGCATTGGCAAGAGAAAGTTGTGTGAGTGTTTCACACCAGATTTTTCATTTTATCAACATTTTTTTATTAACTAAATTTAGGAGACTCCTAAAGGGAGTATAGGACATAACAAGATATAACTGATAAGTTTTAACATTAACAATATGTTAAATTCATTACTTAATAATTTATTACTACTACTAACTTGCCTACGTCAATAAGCATGTCATCCAACTATTTATATCAAATAACACAAAATTACCTCAACGTTGAATTAGACATTTATATATTTTTCAACCAAAAACTATATAGAAAGGAATTCGCGTACACTGTAAAATGGTTCATCAATCAAGTATATTTTTAGCTTTTTTTTAACAAACTTAAGTTATTACAACTTTTTAAAGCTTGTAGCAATTTATTCTTGTATTATCTACCTGCAAAAGTTGGTTTTTGTTCGAACAATTTAGTGTTGTGATTACCAACATTGTAATCAATTCTGTTTCTTGTGTAGTTACTGTGAACATTTAAATTCTGTAAAAAGGTATTTTACGTTTTACATGAAAACGCTCCTCAAATTCTTCTAAAAGAGCCTTGTACTCTTTAAATCATAAGATTCAACTGGTTTTATTCATAGAAACATAGATATACATATTTTGTACACGTTTCTTACATGATAAGTAACAATTTAGTCAAAGTGTAAAATATCGGAGGAAAATTTCGGGAATTCAATATATGTTACTTCTTCATCTCTGAAATTGGACATGTAAAATTTCGTAGAAATATACTAAAATGTTACATAATCATTTGTAAGATAAATACTTTATAACCTATTCCAAAATGGTGAAAACCCCTCACAAACTTTAAATTATAAGCGGTGCCAAAGTAGTCAATCAGTAAAACTTAAAAAAATTCAGATAATTTCATTCGTTTTTTATTTCACCTTTCATCTAAAGGTTTGACATGACAAAACAATGATTCGGTTCACAGTCGAGTTGAAAATATTTGATACATTTAACTGAATTATTGCTAACATGTTTTATAATTTCGTGAAACGAATCAGTAATGAATTTTTTTTTTTTGAAATATTTGTATTTTAAAGATACGATAAGTCGCGGATATTTCTCACGCGGTTAGATTTATTATAAATGTGTATGTATTAAGACATAAACCATTTTTATAGTTTTATTGTGAATTACTTTTCAATTCTTAAAATACGACTCGCCACTCCAGCGGCGCTTCGCGCCGCTTACGTGTCTCGACCTAAGAGGGGTAGGTGGATCAGAATTCATAAGTGGATCAGAACCATTTGCCACAAGGTGAAGTTCGGCCGCCAAAGGGGTTGGGTGGATCACAATATTTAGAAATTTCAAGATATGAAAGTTTAAAGATGAAGTTTAAAGTTTCAACATTTAAAATTTGAAGGTTTTACAATTTTAGGTTAATGTTTAAAGTTTCAAAATTTCAACTTTAAATGTTGTGGTTTGAATGTATCATACTTTGAGTTTTTCATTTTCTCATGCGACCTAAAAATTTTCGGGTTACCAAATTTTTATGTAATTTTCTTCGCTAAATAACATGTCGTTAAAAAAATATTTGTATTCCGAAAATTTTAAAATGTTTGTTGGGGTAGTAATCACCATAGGACCCCAACCTAAAATTTAATAAATTCTTCGTGACTCTAGGGGTATGTGTAACGTTTTGTTAATAAACGTTTACGAAAAACCGGTGTGAAGGTGTAAAGAAAGAAAAACGTGAAAACGGCAAGCCCTAAAAGCCGGAATGCTAGTGTTTTGAGTTTTCTTAGCGAAAAGGTAGGTTAAGGAAAACTTTAGTTACATGGCCTTGAAGTACTTTGGGAGAGACACAAAAAAGATTCTATACAATTTTTAGAAAATTTAATTATGGCAGAAAAATAAGACAATATTCTGTATCAATTTTTGTTATCTCAATTAAAACATAATTTATTTATTTTCAATAAAAAAAACCATTTTGTAATTATATTACATTTTTTAGTGTGAGCTACAGAACCATCTTCAATAAAACATGTTGTTGAACATTTCTTGTTACAACTAATAAATTATCGTATTTAACAAAACAATTTGTACTTTCAAGTACAGAATTAAAAAATGCAATAAAAAAAGAGTTATTTTAAAAGACATTTTATACAAATTCACCACATTCACAGTCGTAATATATGTCTACCGAATCATGTAAAGTAGAAATAGAGTAATACCAACAATTTTTAGCATACTGTAATAATTCGGTTTGAACGCCTGATTGCATAAATCTTCTTCGCAAAAACACGTCATTTTAATATCCGTAAGTCTTCGAGTTGTAGAATAATGACAACCTGGTTTATGTATATAAGACTCGTCAGCTGTTCTTCGGGGAGCACATCCTCGAACTATATAACCTGAAAATAAAGAAATAGTTTACAATTTATATTACAGTTGACCCTGTATAACTCGAAACACCATAAGAAATATAATACTAATGCCAATTAAAGGACATTCAAAATACAGAACAACAAAACTAGAAATACCCACGGTTAAATAAATAAACATCTGGTGTGAAACACACACGACTTTCTCTTGCCAATGCAAATAATTAACAATAAAACGTAACATTCGTCATAAAAACATTAGAAATAAACAGAAACCTAACCTTGAAAATATAACCTTATTTATACATGACAGAAAGACGCAAAATGTAAATCGACCTCAGTTTGGCTTCAAAATACGGAAAATCACTCTTTCATGCTAAACTAGGCACTGTACAAAAAAAATCTTAAAATAAAAGTTGTAGATCTTTTAATGTCCTATAAATTTTATTTTATACACTTTTGTCGTAAAATGCATACTAAGGCCGAAATCTTTAAAAAATTGATTTTTCACACGTTTTTGTGAGAAAAAAACAGATAATTGCTAATTACCGCTAAACTAAGCGTTATACAAAAATTGTTTGAAATAAAAGTTGTAGGATTTAAAATTCTCTAAAACTTTTATTATATAAATTTTTGCGCTAAAATTGATATTAAAGCCGTAATCTTAAAAAACTATGTTTTTACGTGAAAACAGCCTCACCCAGAATTTCAGCAAACATGGCGCCTATCCTATCTTGTAGAGAATAAATAATTGAGTAAACCAGGCGATTTTTAAAAAAATCGTAGGACCAGTTTTTGAGAAAATCGCAAAAAAGTGAAAAATTACACGAATAAACTACTCTTTCCGGTTGACCGATTTTGATGAAAATGTTCGTGCGGAGTTTGGTAGTGGTATGTAACTTAAGTTTTACGTTTCAAGTTCGTACGATGTTTCGTTCTTGAGAAATTCTGTTCATATACATACATACATACATACACACACACACACACACACACACTCTCTCTCTCTCTCTCTCTCTCTCTCTCTCTCTCTCTCTCTCTCTCTCTCTCTCTCTCTCTCTCTATCTATCTATCTATCTATCTATCTATCTATCTATCTATCTATCTATCTATCTATCTCTATCTCTCTCTCTCACACACACACACACGCACGCACCCACACGCATGCACACACACACACAAACACACACACACACACACACACACAGACCAATCGCTAAAAACATGTTTTTTCACATATCAGAGTGCGTAAACGTGTAGATCTGGTGAAAAATCGACATGAAAACAATACTTTTCTATCTATAGGCCTATATTCATATAGGCAAGAGAAAGTTAAAATTTGGTGTGATACACTCACACGACTTTTTCTTGCCAATTTAAAATATGACCTATTTTTGATCATGAATGAATGATGAAAAATTAAAATCAACCTCTGTAGAATTAATTTAAAAATACGGGAAATCACTAATCAGCTAAACTATGTCCTGTAGAAGAAAATGCTTAAAATAAAAGTTGTAGAATTTGTTTTATTTTCTATTACTTTAATACATAATGTTTTGTAAATGCATACTAAGATCGCAATATTAAAAACTTTAACTTTTTACCTTTTTGATGAAAAAATACAGAAAATTATAAATAGTTGTCGCTAAACTAAGCGTTCTACAAAAAAAAATGCTTGTATTATAATTTGTAGTTTGTTTATTTTTCTACAACTTTCACTATATACACTTTTCTGTATAATGCGTATTAAATCCGCAATCTTAAAAAAAAACAACAATTTTTTCCACGAGAGCACAGGCCCACCCTAGAATTTCAGCAGACATAACGCATACCCTTTTTTTTTTTAGAGCATAACAAATTTAATAAATGAGGCGGTTTTAAACAAATCGTAGAAGTATTTCTTGAGAAAAATCGCAAAAAAATTAAAAATTACACGAATAAATTAAAATGTTTGTGTCGGGTCCTGTAGTGGTACCTAACCTAGTTTGAAGTTTCAACTTCATATGCTATTCCTTCTTAAAATATTTTGTTCACACACATAGACCAATCGCTAAAAATATGTTTTTTTGGGGTTCAGGGCGCCTGGAAACTTGTATATCCGGTATAAAAACTCGATTTCAAAAAATCGACATGAAAATAATACTTTCCTTCTCTATATATTCATATAGCGAAAGAGAAAGTAAAAAATCTGGTGTGAAACACTCACACACCATTCTCTTGCCAATGCAAATAATTTACAATATAATTTAACATTAGTAATAAAATATTAGAAATAAACAAAAAACTAACCTCAGTAAACATAACCTTATTTTAATCATGAGTGAAACACTCAAAATGAAAATCAACCTCAGTCTGGCTTAAAAATACGGAAAATCACTATTTCACGCTAAACTAGGCTCTGTAGAGAAAAATACGCTAAATAAAAGTTGTAGATCTTTAAATTTCCTATAAATTTGGTTATATACACTTTTGTCGTAAAATGCATACTAAGGCCAAAATCTTAAAAAAAATCGATTTTTCACACGTTTTCGTGAGAAAAAATCAGAAAATCGCTAATTACTGCTAAACTAAGCGTCATACAAAAAAATGTTTGAAACAGAAAATGTAGGTTTTTAAATTCTCTACAACTTTTATTATATAAGTTTTTGCGCTAAAATTTATATTAAAGCCGTAATCTTAAAAAAACAACGTTTTTACGTAAAAACAGCCTCACCGAGAATTTCAGCAAACATGGCGCCTACCCTATCTTGTAGAGAATAAAAAATTGAGTAAAATAGGCGATTTTTAAAAAAATCGTAGGACCAGTTTTTGAGAAAATCGCAAAAAAACTGAAAAATTATACGAATAAACTACTACTTCCGGTGGACCGATTTTGATGAAAATGTTCGTGTCGCGTCCGGTAGTGGTATGTAACTTAAGTTTCAAGTTTCAAGTTCGTACAATGTTCCGTTCTTGAGATATTCTGTTCACACACACACACACACACACACACGTACGCACGCGCGCGCGCGCGCACACACACACAGACACACACACAGACCAATCGCTAAAAACATGTTTTTGGGTTCAGGGGGTCTGAAAACGTATAGATCCGGTGAAAACTCGATTTCGAAAATCGACATGAAAACAATACTTTCCTTCCTATATATTCATATAGGCAAGAGAAAGTAAAAATCTGGTGTGAAACGCTCACACAACTTTCTCTTGCCAATGCAAATAATGACCAATACAACCTAACATGAGTAATAACACATTAGAAGTAAACAAAAAATTAACCTCAAAAACATAACCTTATTTTAATTATGAGTGAAAGACACAAAAGGAATATCAACCTCAGTTTGGCTTAAAAATACAGAAAATCACTCTTTCACGCTAAACTAGCCTCTGTACAGAAAAATGTTTTAAATAAAAGTTGTACATCTTTCAATTTCCTATAAATTTTATTATATACACTTTTGTCGTAAAATGCATACTAAGGCCGAAATCTTAAAAAAATCGAATTTTCACACGTTTTCGTGAGAAAAAAAACAGAAAATCAATAATTACCGCTAAACTAAGCGTTATACAAAAAAAATTGTGAAATAAAAGTTGTAAGATTTTAAATTTTCTACATTTTTTACTATATAAATTTTGCGCTAAAATGCATATTAAAGCCGTATTCTTAAAAAAAACAATTTCTTTACGTGAAAACAGCCTCACCGAGAATTTCAGCAACATGACGCCTACCCTATCTTGTAGAGCATAAAAAAATAAGTAAATCAGGCGATTTAAAAAAAATCGTAGGACCAGTTTTTGAGAAAATCGCAAAAAAGTGAAAAATTACACGAATAAACTACTACTTCCGGTTGACCGATTTTGATGAAAATGTTCGTGTCGGGTCCGGTAGTGGTATGTAACTTAAGTTTGAAGTTTGAAGTTCGTACGATGTTCCGTTCTTGAGATATTTTGTTCACACACACACACAGAGCAATCGCTAAAAAACATGTTTTTTGGGTTCAGGGGGTCTGAAAACGTCTAGATCCGGTGAAAACTCGATTTCTAAAAATCGACATGAAAACAATACTTTCCTTCCTATATATTCATATAGGCAAGAGAAAGTAAAAAATAGCTTACCTTTACAATTTTGATAATTTATTAAAGCTAATGTTCTATCGAGTAAATTTAATAAATAATCCTGTTTCATCGCCATTAAACACATCTGCGCTGTAACTTTTGATAAGGTGAGGTAAAATTGATTGCTTGTGATTTTTGCAGTCTTCGTTAGAAACTGAGCCACCTTTACTACAACTTTGCTTTCTGAACGATTTCTTGAAGATTTTTACTTTCTCTTGCCTATATGAATATATAGGAAGGAAAGTATTGTTTTCATATCGATTTTTCAAAATCGAGTTTTCACCGGATCTTTACGTTTTCAGACCCCCTGAACCCAAAAAAACATGTTTTTAGCGATTGGTCTGTGTGTGTGATACAAAATATCTCAAGAACGGAACATCGTACGAACTTGAAACTTGAAACTTAAGTTACATACCACTACCGAACCCGACACGAACATTTTCGTCAAAATCGGTCAACCGGAAGTAGTAGTTTATTCGTGTAACTTTTCACTTTTTTGCGATTTTCTCAAAACTGGTCCTACGATTTTTTTAAAAATCGCCTTGTTAACTTAATTTTTTATACTCTACAAGATAGGGTAGGCGCCATGTTTTCTGAAATTCTTGGTGAGGCTTTTTTCACGTAAAAATTTTGGTTTTTAAGATTGTGATTTTATTATGCATTTTAGCGCAAAATGTATATAATTAAAGTTGTAGAAAATTTAAAATACTATAAATTTTATTTCAAACGGTTTTTGTATAACGCTTAGTTTAGCGGTAATTAGCGATTTCTGGTTTTTCTCACGAAAACGTGTGAAAATAGATTTTTTAAAGATTTCGGCCTTAGTATGCATTTTACGACAAAAGTGTATATATTGAATTTATAGAAAATTAAATGATCTACAACTTTTATTTAAAGAATTTTTCTCTACAAAGCCTAGTTTAGCGTAAAAGAGTGATTTTCCGTATTTTTAAGCCAAACAGGTCGATTTTCATTTTCCGTCTTTCACTCATGATTAAGGTTATGTTTTTTGAGTTTAGTTTTTTGTTTATTACTAATGTTAGGTTATATTGGTCATTATTTGAATTGACAAGAGAAAGTTGTGTGACTGTATCACACCAGATTTTTAAATTTGTCGAACCAGTCACTGCTGGCTTTCAATTCGGCATGGCAATATTGCATCGCTAATTGAACTCGGAGCATTACATCTGATTGGGAAGATTTTTCCTGCGTATTTCTTTCAGTCATTTAATACACCTTCTTCTATTCCGTGCGATGTATGTTTTAAATCATTTCTTACTCTTTGTGACATAATTCTCTTCTAAACATATAATACCCAAAAAACATGGTTTTAGCGATTGGTCTGTGTGTGTGTGTGTGTGTGCGCGCGCGGCGCGCGCGTGTGTGTGTGTGTGTAATTTTTAACTTTTTTGCGATTATCTCAAGAACTGGGTCCTACGATTTTTTTTAAAAAGCTCCTGGTTTAGGCCTACTAAATGTTTTATGCTCTACAAGATAGGGTAGGCGCCATGTTTGCTGAAATTCTTGGTGAGGCTGTTTTCACGTAAAAAAACTTTTGTTTTAAGATTGCGACTTTAATATGTATTTTAGCGCAAAAATGTATGTAATAAAAGTTGTAGAGAATTTAAAATCCTACAACTTTTATTTCAAACAATTTTTGTATAACGCTTAGTTTAGCGGTAATTAGCGATTTTCTGTTTCTTTTTCTCACGAAAACGTGTAAAAAATCGTTTTTTTCAGATTTCGGCCTTAGTATGCATTTTACGGCAAAAGCGTATATAATAAATTTTATAGGAAATTAAAAGATTACAACTTTTATATTGAGCATTTTTCTCTACAGAGGCTAGTTTAGCGCGAAAGAGTGATTTTCCGTATTTTTAAGCCAAACTGAGGTTTATTTTCATTTGTGTCTTTCACTCATGATTAAAATAAGGTTATGTTTTTTGAGGTAAGTTTTTTTTTTACTTCTAATGTTTTAATTACAATTGTTAAGTGTTTATTGTTAATTATTTGCATTGGCAAGAGAAAGTTTTGTGAGTGTTTCACACCAGATTTTTTTTGTATTGGTGTTTTCTTTATTTGGTCCCTTCTTCGCAAAAGGGACTATATGGTATTCAATTTCTACATAAAATTTAAATACCCTAACTGATATTGTTAAAAAGAATTTATTAAGTATACCTTATGTCAGATCTAAAACTTTTAATCTGTTTTTTGCCTCGAATATACATTGTGCAATACAGTAGGCCCTAACACATTTTTAATACGGACGTTATTCTTATTAAATAAATTTCATTTGAAACTCTATCCTTTCTTTCTTTGACAATAAGACTAATTTACAATCAACATGTTATCAGGCGCTGACAATCAATAAATGACATTAATTCCCTGAGCAGACTCACATCTTTTTTCTTTTTCTTTAAAGTTCATTACGTTTTAGTCATTTTTTAATATGAAATAACTAAAAAATAATAGGTTATTTATTATTTTAAATCAAGTTTTGCTAATTATTTTTCTTGGAAGTTTTTTTTTACATCAATTTACTGGGGTTATGGTTGTTATTAAAGTAAGGATTGTTATTTAAACATTGTATTATATATATTAATACGAAAATAATGTACTAGCAAGTAAATAATTATGTAAAGAAAAGAAAATTTAGTACATGTAATGCAAATTTATTATGCCAATGAGGCTTATTTGGTTCTGTTAGCCTTTATACTTTGCAAATAAATAAAGTAGTGAGCCAAACGGAAATTTACGTCTGTAGGTTTCATTAAAAAATAATCATAAAGAAGTTCTAAATTATTATTTTTGTTATCGATTAAAATAAAGTTTCCGTGAATTTATTTTGTACGTTAGTGTTATGAAGAAATCATATGCTAGAAATAAAAATATTTAATTAAGCTGCAATCGAGTTCTGTAGTCTATGCTTTTAATTAGAGCCAAGATCCATTCTTTGTACGAAGAACGTTCTACTTAAAATATGTACGAAATTTTTTTACAGTAGGTATATTAATATTAGACGTAATTACGTAAAGTATATTCTATAGAAATTCAATTTACTAGTTTAGATTTTTCTTTAACCCAATTAAGAAAAATAACACTATTAATTTATCATACAACGTGAAAAAAATTCGTAAAAAAATTTAGGTGTAACATTTTTGTTAATTCGATTTAAAAAACATTTTCTCAAATTCTCGATTTAGTTATATCGAGGTTCAACTGTAATATAAAACGAAGAATTTGTATCGGCAAAAATAAATATAAAAACACAAAAATCTTAGGATTACCTTTGTGAGTTTCGGTTTTGACACAGTAATTGTCTTTGGGGCATGACCCCTCAAACATAGGCTCTCGTGTAAATTTCTCACATGGAAAATCTAGCCCGGTATCTGTTTCACTTCCACAATGATAACATTGAAAAGATAGTGACAAATCTGCAAAAAAAGCAAATAAATTAATTAGCTAAATCTGCTTTCTAACAATAAAAAAATAACAGATTACTCACATATGTCAATGATACATGCATTTTTCAAAATTATATACAATAGGTTCCTAAAGTCTGGTCGGACACCGACGTTAAATCGAAGCGACGTTAAATCCTACCCTTAAAAAAAGGTTGTGGGAAGTTGCGCACTCGATATTCGTTCAGTGATCCTAAGTAGTTAATTACATCTTACAATAAAACTATAATCTTAATACAGACATGTTACTGAATAAAGACGGAAATATTACCAATAACCCATTTTCCTTATTAATGAATTTTCCTGATATTTTATGGAATAATTTGCCCTTTTTTAATATAAATATTCTAAATTTATAGTTACTCGAGTCACAAGTTTTCCTTTGGTTTTAACGAGGAAAAAACGGGGAAAGCATCAGTGCGCATTCGCTACTGCTTTGGTATCAGTTTTCCACCACAACAACGTAAACTATACTTAGATGACATACAGTAGGCTATATCGGGGAATCTTTTGTAGGTTAACTGTACGAATATTACTGTTTGTTACCGTAAACGGAAATGTCCGTTTCTCGAAAATGCAGTCGAACTATTCATAGTGCTGAACGAAATCAAATATGCAATGTAATAAAATGCTGTAAAGTTGTTGAAGCTAAACAAAAATACCTTTCCGTTTCTCTTTACAAAAACCATGAGTGAGCGGCTAACTACTGAGATGTTTCTCTTTCCACAATTCAAAATATAAAGAAGGAAGTTAAAGACAGTGAAGAACACCAACAGTTTTTTTGACACCTGGTAAAAAAAGGAAACGGTTATATCAATAAGAAAGTGATCATGTGAAAAGTTATTACCGGTTTTGAAGGAAAGGCTAAATTTTAGTTGGAAACTTTGTACGTTAAGTAACATTTTAAAGGAAATGGGGATTATGTGGAAAAAGTGTCAGTCACAACGAAGTATAGGCCAACTCATTCCAAATGAGATGTGAGTCGCGTATGCGCAGTAGCAAAGGAAGTAGTGGGGGGTTTCAGAGCCAGTGCGTTTCCAGTCACCAAACAGTGAACATCCGTACAGTGGGTCAAAAAAGTAGTGTTTCGGTTTTGTAGTCCAGTCGGTTTCTTTAGAATAGTATCTTACATACTTTAAGACGTGATTTTCTTTTATGCGTTATCGAAAACCAGTTTATTTAAAACAGTGTAATTGTGTATACTATTTAAAATAGTGTTTCAGTGTTAGTTTTTTTTATCCGAGGCGGCGAGAAAAACTCATGTTCACTGTTAGTTTATTTAAAACAGTGTAATTGTGAATTTATTTAAAATAACAGCATAATATTTTATTAACAGCACTATGAGCGTAATAGTACAAGAGAAAATTAAGTCTGTAACTAGAAATATAACAATAATGTGTGTGTACGTGTGTCTGTGTATGTGATAAACAGCACACAGAACTTTGTAGGCAGGCTGTTCCGCACTGACAAGTGTGGAGAGCAATATACCCCTCTCTTTCTAAATATTTCTTTCTCACTCAGTTGTTCTGCGCAACTCGAAATTCATTTGGATCTTGCCGGCCTGTATATTAATTAAAAGGCAACTTGTGGTTAACAACCACTGCAATTGCACGGTAGTAAAATGTAGTGTCTCACTGTTGAGGTTGGCAGTACTGTAGATTTCTCTTTCCTTCCTCACAGCCCATCCATACGCAAAAGGCACTCTCGTGACTCACTATCTACACCTTCTACCTAAATTTACCTTAGGCCCTATATAGGCTAAAACAGGTAAATTTCTTTCTTAACATTGGGTACTAAACCCATATAACGAATGCAATACGTCCTCTTTTAAAAATTTCCAAAAAACTAAATAAATTTTATTAAGTAGGCCTACTCCTATACGCGCCGGGTTGGTCTAATTGTAAAATCGTCGCCACGAGTCAGCTGTTAAACATGCTAATTTTCGGAGACGACCTGGTTCAAATCCTAGTAAAGGCACAGCGCTAGTAAATGCCTAGTAAATGCGCTGTAAAATAATTACAGCGATTTGAATAATAGACTGTGGTCACCAGTGTACTTTGATAGTTAGAGTTCAATCAACCATACTTTCTCAGGAATAGTCGGCCTGAGTACAAGACAACACGTCATTTACTCGTCACTCATGTCATCCTCATCTTATTGGGTCATGGAGTTGCTTATTTTTCTTAGATTGAACAGATTGCAACACACACACATTAGGATTTGATCAAACTTAGATGAAAAATATTTGTTAAACGAATATTATTTCCGAAAAGCTTACGATTTCCTTGAACGAAGACAAAGTGAACCGTCAAGTTTTAAATCAAAATGTTTATTCTGTAATCTTTCCGTAATGGAAATCACAATTTTTTTTAATTAAAGTAAGTTCTTTGATGACGCAAAAATTAAAAAATTAGGATTATTATTTACTGGATACGTTCATATTTTTAAAAACATTTATAAAAAAATTTGATTTACTATCTAAATAAGCTAAAAAAAAATCTGGTGTGAAACACTCACACAACTTTCTCTTGCCAATGCAAATAATTAACAATAAACCTAACATTAGTATTAAAACATTAGAAATGAACAAAAACTAACCTCAAAAACATAACCTTATTTTAATCATGAGTGAATGACGCAAAATGACAATCGAACTCAGTTTGGCTTAAAAATACGGAAAATCACGCTTTCACGCTAAACTAGGCTTTGTAGAGAAACATGCTCTAAACAAAAGTTGTAGATCTTTTAATTTTCTATAAATTTAATTATATACACTTTTGTCGTAAAATGCATACTAAGTCCGAAATGTTAAAAAAATCGATTTTTCTCACGTTTTCGTGAGAAAAAAAACAGAAAATCGCAAATTACCGCTAAACTAAGCGTTATACAAAAAAATGTTTGAAACAGAAGTTGTAGGTTTTTAAATTTTCTACAACTTTTATTATATAAGTTTTTGCGCTAAAATTTATATTAAAGCCGTAATCTTAAAAAAACAACGTTTTTACGTCAAAACAGCCTCACCGAGAATTTCAGCAAACATGGCGCCTACCCTATCTTGTAGAGAATAAAAAATTGAGTAAAATAGGCGATTTTAAAAAAAATCGTAGGACCAGTTTTTGAGAAAATCGCAAAAAACTGAAAAATTATACGAATAAACTACTACTTCCGGTTGACCGATTTTGATGAAAATGTTCGTGTCGCGTCCGGTAGTGGTATGTAACTTAAGTTTCAAGTTTCAAGTTCGTACGATGTTCCGTTCTTGAGATATTCTGTTCACACACAGACACACACACAGACCAATCGCTAAAAACATGTTTTTTGGGTTCAGGGGGTCTGAAAACGTATAGATCCGGTGAAAACTCGATTTCGAAAAATCGACATGAAAACAATACTTTCCTTCCTATTTATTCATATAGGCAAGAGAAAGTAATATAGTAAGATATTCACAATTACTTCTGAACTAACAAACAGGTGTAACTTTTGTAAAAAGGTGAAAAGTAAGCTACGCGCTATATTTTAACGCTAGTAATTTTTATATTTTATACTACCTTGTTGAGAACCTACCGTAAGACATGAACATTAATTTAAAAAATATATATATTAGATAAATGTTTCCAAAAGTTATGATTGTATTATAAAACAATTTTCTAATGAGCAACACAAAAAATTAATTTATTTTTCTATTTAGGTAACTATTTAATACAAGAAACAATTCAAACATTCTGGTGTAAAACACTCACACAACTTTCTCCTGCTAATTTATATAATGAACAAACATGTACTATGTTTAATCATGAGTAAACAATATAAAATAAAAAACATAACTTAATTTTAATCATGAGTGGATGACGATAAATGAAAATCAACCTCTGTTCGACTTAAAAATACGGGAAATCACTAATTGACGCTAAACTAGACTCTGTAGAAGAAAATTCTTGAAATAAAATTGGTAGATTTCTTAATTCTATAACTTTACTTATATACTTTTGTCGTAAAATGAAAGCCGCAATTTTTAAAAAAATCCAATTTTTTATCGATTTTCATGAAAACTAACTAGAAAATCATTAGTTGTTGCTTAACTAAACGTCGTACAAAACAATGTTTCAAATAAAAGTTATAGTTTTTTAAATGTTCTACAACTTTTATTGCATACATTTTTGCCTTACAATGCATATTAAGCCCGCTATCTTAAAAAACAAAATTTCTAAAAGAGCACAGCCTCCCCACGAACTTCAGCAGGTATGGTGCTTACCCTACCATGTAGATCATAAAATATGTAGCCTAGTAAATGAGATGATGTTTAAAAAAAATCGTAGAAGCCGTTTTTAAGAAAGTTTCAAAACTTCCGGTTGACCGATTTTAATGAAAATGTTCGTGTCACGTCCTCTCGTGGTACTTAACTTAAGTTTCAAGTTTCAGCTTTGTACGATGTTCCGTTCTTGAGATATTTTGTTCAAATTATCTCACCCAAAAAAACATGTTTTTTGGGTTCAGGGGGCCTGGAAACGTGTATATCCAGTGAAAACTCGATTTAGAAAAATCGACGTGAATACAATACTTTCCTTCCCTATATATTGATATATATTGATACAGGGCAAAAGAAAGTAAAAATATAAAAAGTATCCAATGTTGATATTTAAAAGTTTTTATTAATTAAAAAATTTATTAAAAAAAATTATAATTACCTGGTTGTAATACAGTTAAAACAATGAAAAGTAAAACCATCTTAACGTTCATTCAAAACAAGTAAACACTTCTATAATGCGGCACTGTCCGCGCACATTATTACTAAACTCACTATTTAGCGCAACACACTGGCGTTGTACTATTTTAAATTTCTAATATATCTTGATCTATAAAAAGAGACCAAAAATTTATGCAAAACAATTTTGTTATTACAACATTTGTTTGTTTTATTAACTTTTATAACATTTTACAGCACAAGTTCTAAAGAATAATTGCCTTTGTTATTAAAAAAATACTTTGTATGTATTTTAAAGATTAGTTAGTAATAAAATATTATAAAAAAAATAGGTAAAGTACTTAAAACGTTCGAAGTAACTTGTATCAAAGCGACACATTTGCGTAACATTTATCTGTAGGCTTACAAGGAGTTCTTTAATACTTACTCATAATTTATCAAACTTCACAGGATGTTCAGCCCACTATTCAATATGAAGGGGAATTTTAAAATTCCCTTCCCTTTCCCCTACCTCTCCCATTCCTTTTACATTAATACAATAAAATTTTAAAATGGGCTTAATCCATATACTTGAAAAAATAAGTTGTACTTACAGACATATTTTCGGATTTGATATATTAACAAATTAATAATAAAACAATAAAAATCCCGCTTTCGCTTTATTAACTTAAGACTTTTCCGTAACCTACAGTTTCTGAATTACAAAGAAAAGAAAACACGAATGAGAAAAAATCTGGTGTGAAACATTAAAACGACTTTCTCTTGCCAATGTAAAATATAACCTATGTTTAATTATCAGTAAACAATGTAAAATGAAAAACATAACCTAATTTTAATCATGAGTGAATGATCAAAATGAAAATCAACCTCTGTAAAACTTAAAAATTACTAATTGACAATAAACCAAAGTTTTATAGAAAAAAATTGCTTGAAATAAAAGTTGTAGATTTTTAATTTTCTTTAACTGTAACTATGTACAGTTTTGAATTGAAATGGTACTGAGGCCGCAATCTTAAAAAATTTTTGAGAAAATTTCAAAAAAGTGAAAAATCGCACTAGTAAACTGTTGCTTCCCCATTTCAGTAAGTTTGATAAAATGTTTGCGTTGGATCTTCTCGTGGTATCTTACTTACCTAAGTAACTTATCCTAAGATTTGAGTTGGTTCAATTTTCCGTTTTTGAGATATTTTGTTCACACGAATACACACACACACACACACACACACACACACACACACACACACACACCAAAGTTCAATCGGTAAAAACATGTTTTTTGGGACCTGAAGACGTGATTCCAGTGATAACGCGATTTTTAAAATTTGACGCGAAAACATAACTTTCCTTACCTGAAGGAATAAACATTTCAAAAAACATTGATTATTCTTTTTTTTAGATAGGCAAATCCTTTGAACGTTTCAGTTATGTACTAAATTATGATACCAGTAATATCTGTGCGACCAGACAAAGAGCTTTACAACTTCATATACCTGGTGAACTTACTTGATTTAATCTCAGTTTACACCATTCTCACAACATAACAATTGACTAATTTCCAGTAGACTTTTATTAGAATATTTCATCCCGGAATAAGTAACTCTTCAGTCACTGGTGATAGAAATATAAAATGTTAAATGGTTTTTTTCTTTTTAGTTGCTTGTAACCACTATGAAAGACTTTTTAATTACTCATTTTAAAAGGAGCTGAAAACCGATAAAAAAATACATAAACTGAGAAAGTTAACCATGAACTTTGTAGTTTGTTTAATATTTTTGTTTTAAGTAACCCCTAAATATTTTTAAAGTAACGGATGAAAATTTGTAGCCACTCGTGAAAACAAACTCAGTAATCAGTGGAGCAAAAATACAAAATCAGTAGGCCTATAATTATTTGTACACATTTCATTTTTTAGTTTATTTATTTAAACCTTCATCAACAGCTTGATGCCCAAAACAGGCAGGTGGAGTGTAATTTTAATTGCACTCTATCTGGTCCAGGGCTAAAAAAATAGTTCTGTTTCTTATCACATAGTCAGCCACTTATATGACTGAACTATTAAGAACAGAAGAGGTAGAGGTGTGAAAGACACTAGTCAGAGTTATCTCCTCTGAGAGTAATGAATTTCACTATGCAGCCAGACCCTGTGGTGAATGAAGTGAAGGTGTCATTTGCAGGGTGGAAAGTGAGTGCTTTTCGGAGGGCCTGGCATGCTGATAAGCATACTCTTTCAACTCAGTAAGGAAGGCAATGGTAAACCACCTTACTCCTCGTTTTACTTAGTAAAACCTCTAGAGGTTCAAACCAGCCTTTCGGCTGTTGACCTAAATAACAATATATATATATAACAACAGCTTGGTTATTAGAAATTAATGTGTGTTTAGAAACAGTAGCTGGGGTTTTAAAACGTAATTATTTTCCGGAGTTTAACTATGAACTGAAAGAAAGTTTTAATTTATCATGGAGGTAAATAATCTTTTATCACACAAGCAAGACATTTTTTATTACACATTTCAAACTGTAGACAACCCCGGAACCATATGGAAATAAACGGAATCTTTTGTAGTTGCCTCATGATGTTAGCAATTTTTTATTCTTTAAAAAACAATTATTTTTATACTCACTATTACAAACATTGTGTATTGTACATTTTACTATTACGCATTTTACAGAGAGAATAAATTAGATGTATTTTTTTAGAATTCTTAAATAAGCACAAGAAAATAAACATTCAAACGGTTTATGTACGTTAACCGTAATACAGCTACTTTGCGAATATACAAACTCGCACACGCTTGCGCGAAGTAACAAAAAACAGGACACTGCTTGCTTTTTTCTTACAAGAAAGCAGTGTTTCAGTTGAGAACAATAACTGTCTACATAGATTCCTAAAGTTCAATTTTCTGACCTTTTCTGACATTTCTTGAAAATTTTAATCTAAGCTATAAAATTTTATAAGTACTTAATAATCCGGTAGTATTTTAGGATAGAATGTTCAGAATAGATTTAATTGTAACAATGTTCTTCATTTAAAATTGTTTAAAATACATAGGCCTAAACTAAAACATAAACTTCATAAAAATCCTTGAAAATTTTCATTGCCTTTTTTCAACTTACCTTTACGTTTTATGAACTGTAAAGCAAAAAAATTAAAGGATGTATATTTTTAAGTGTATAATAAAGATAAAAATTTTCTTCTTTTTGTAATTCGGTAGCAGAACAGCTTAAATCAGCCCTAGAATACAACAGCTTTCAACAAATAACAGCATTTTACAAACACTCACAAAACCGAATACCTACATCGCTATTTGTTATCAACATAACATTTTAAAATATTCCATTCAAAATTTTGTATAAATACATACTTAAAAATCTGGTGAGAAACACTCACACAACTTTCTCTTGCCAATACAAATAATTAACAATAAACCTAACATTATTAATAAAACATTAGAAATAAACAAAAAACTAACTTTAATAACATAACCTAATTTTAATCATGAGTGAATAACGCAAAATGAAAATCAACCTCAGTTTAGCTTAAAAATACGTAAAATCACTCTTTCACGCTAAACTAGGCTCTGTAGAGAAAAATGCTTTAAATAAAAGTTGTAGATCTTTTAATTTTCTATAAATTTAATTATATACACTTTTGTCGTAAAATGCATTCTAAGGCCGAAATCTTAAAAAAATAGATTTTTCACACGTTTTCGTGAGAAAAAACAGAAAATTGCTAATTACTGCTAAACTAGGCGTTATACAAAAATTGTTTGAAATAAAAGTTGTAGGATTTTAAATTCTCTACAACTTTTGTTAAATACATTTTTGCGCTAAACTGCATATTAAAACTGAAATCTTAAAAAAACAAATTTTTTACGTAAAAACCAGCCTGACCAAGAATTTCAGCAAACATGACGCCTACCCTATCTTGTAGAGCATAAAAAATTAAGTAAATAAGGCGATTTTTAAAAAAATCGTAGGACAGTTTTTGAGAAAATCGCAAAAAAGTGAAAAATTACACGAATAAACTACTACTTCCGGTTGACCGATTTTGATGAAAATGTTCGTGTCGGGTCCGGTAGTGGTATGTAACTGAAGTTTCAAGTTTGCACGATGTTCCGTTCTTGAGATATTTTGTATACACACACACACACACACACACACACACACACACACACACACACACACACACACACACACACACACAGACCAATCGCTAAAAACATGTTTTTTGGGTTCAGGGGGTCTGAAAACGTATAGATCCGGTGAAAACTCGATTTCGAAAAATTGACATGAAAACAATACTTTCCTTCCTATATATTCATATAGGCAAGAGAAAGTAAAAATACATATTATTCCACTCAATGATACATTCGTAACCTTCAAAAAATACAGTCGATTAGAATTTCATAATGTGTCCGTAAAAAATCAGCATTCAACATCATACTTGAGCTGTAAATATTTACAGCGGTCAGTCACCATCCTGGCCGGACACACCGTAGAACAGGACGTTCTTTCACGTTGCATTCACTATATTTTTATAATTCATTTTATTTGGTGCCAGTCTAACTCCATTTAGTCACTCTAACTCCGCCATAGGCAGCACTTGTGTAGTCGTAAATTTTCCAGTGGGGGAACGCTAAAATTTTTTTGATATTGTATGAAAATCACAATTTAGTTTAGTTGTATTTTTATGATTTACTACAATAGTCCAGAACCTCTGATCAAAACTAGTGTGGGAAAGTCGTTCCTACGCGTCCCGCTTCCCTACACCCTTGATATGCAGCCAAGATGCCAACATGAGATATACTTTATCACAATCCTGGAGACCGTCGGGGAGTTTGAACATGAATAACGCCTCAGATCTCTTTCGCCGACTTGTTAACATGGGCACCTTTAAAAAATAACACTCGTCAACGTAAGATACTGCAGGTACAATCATCTGTACGGGAGATACGAGAGAAAACTCTTTAGTACCGCTTCAATTTTCAGTTGAGATAACTTCGTCGAAGTTCTGAACTACCAAACAATACTCCAGGATGAACCGTACCTTTGTTTGGAACAATCGGTTTGAAAGGCATATAATATAGGTTAGTTTTACTGTCTATTTTTCCCTCTGAAGATGATCTCGTAGAGATCGAAACACGCTAGGGGTAATATAACAAAAAACTGGTAAAATGGCAGTACGTTAATTACTTTCTCTTGCTTTGTATGAATATATAGGGAGGAAAGTATTTTTTTCATGTTGAGTTTTCAAAATGAAGTTTCCACCGGAAATACACGTTTTCAGACCCCTTAAAGCCAAAAAACAATGTTTTAGCGATTGGTAAGTGTGTGTGTGTTTGTGACTGGGTGTGAAAAATGTTGAAGAGAGTGTCAAGAATGGAAAATAATACTAAGTTGAAACGTTAGTTACCACTACGGAACCCAACACGAACGTTTTTATTGAAATCGGTCAACCGGAAGTAATAGTTTAGTCGTGTAATTTTTTACTTTTTTGCGGAATTTTTTAAGGAGTTCCGTATTTAGAACTAACTGTTCACAGATCCTGTAGAAGTTTCACATAGACTAATTATAGCATTTTCCACGTATTTTTCTTCCCAATTCATGTTGATTAATTTACCATTTGTACAGCCTACCGACTGGATTCACTAAACAATCAAGTTATTGAAACTTCAGAAAGTTTAGGCAAAGGAAACATTTTCATTTTGCCTTGTTTCCTTTGCCATAATCGATCATAATTCTGGTTGGTTATAAAAATAATGGAATGTTTTAGTCACCAGTTACTATACGGATAAGCAACTGCACAAATTAACTAACGACTTCATAAATAGTTGTTTGAATAATTTTGTTGGTACAGAAATACAATCGATTACAATCCTCGTAAATACTTTAGTAAATCCAGAGAAAATTTTAAATTTCGTATTACTCACATTTTGAACAACCTCACAAAGAAACTTCAAGCTCCTGAGCTACTTGATGTAAGGTGCTGCATGATGGCTACAAGCCCGTTGAGCTACGACCGTTAATTTGGAGAATTCGTAATATTCACTTTACCTTGATCTGTTCCTTATCCTGTGTTTTTTTAATTATTTAGCCAATTCATGCACTAATTTTCTTATTATTTTCTTTCAGTATCGCACTGTTTTAGTTCCACCAAAGACAGCAAATAAGACCATATCCCGTAAGTCAATTTTAAATACTTTATTTTTTACTTTTATTTTATTGTTTTAGTATTATTGATATCTTCAGGTAAGGAATTGATTGTTTTATAAATATTACCGACAGCTAACTCTCTCAACAGTTAATTAGTTTACTTAAATACAAAAAAATTGTTAGGCTCCAAGTTAATGATTTAAAGAAAAATTAACATTTTTAGCTGCCCCAATTGTGTAGTTCAAAAATTTTAAAACTGAAATCAGTCGTTGTAAATTTATTATTTTATAGACACTGTTAAATCTAAGGAAACATTTTACAGAGAGTACTTAATCAAACAATTGAAGAGCTTACTGGATGAAGGTGCTAAGTAACTAAAATATAGTTTTGTGGAAATTGCTGTGAAAGTACTAAGGCCTTCATGAAAATTTTGTCCTATAAAATTAAAAGTTCTTCAAACTTGACTTTTCAATGCCACTTTTTTATTAAATTTATCGAGCCGTGACTACCATGGTCGTATAACACCTTATAACAATTTATTCTTACGCATTCAACACTTTCGTCAACTAAAAGTCTTTATTGTACATTGTATCATCTATAAATGGATTAACGGTAATTTAATAATACAAAATGCTTGTGAAGATCTTTATAAGAGACATTTTTTAAGGAAGACATAATGCATATTAATGATGACGATAGATGTTCATTATTACATTTAACTGTTATTACTCTAAAAAGATGTCTATTAGGTTGTAGAGCATTCTTGTAGAAAAAGGTGTCAATGATCTTAACATCTTAATCCTCTACAAAACTTAAAAATTAAGCAGTACATGTTCCATTCATTCCCTAGTATTTCCATAAACTATAGATTTACAGCGTTCTATGTCATCTATGTAACTAACCACTATGCACTTAACACCTTCAGCAATCACAGAAAATACATTTTTGAAAAAATGTTACATAGCACCTTTATTCACTCAGCTCTTCAATTTTGTTGTTTAGGTCCTCAGCCGAAAGGCTGATTTGAACCTCTAGAGGCTTTACTAAGTAAAACGAGTAGTGACGTGGTTTACCTTGCCTTCCTCACTGAGCGGAAAAGTATGCTTATCAGCATGCCCGGCCCTCTGAAAAGTATCTATTGTCCACCCTGCAAATGACACTTTCACTTCATTCATCAGAAGGTCTGGCTGTATAATGAAATTCATTACTCTGTGTCTTTTATACCTGTACCTCTTCTATTCTTAAGGGGAGACTGTATGATGGTTTTGACCGATAATTTTGATTTTCGTTTTATTGTTTTTCAATAGTTTAGACCTAGACCTACCACAAAAACATTAAATTAAAACAAAAAAATTATTTTAATGAAAAAAATTTAAGTTTTTATCAGGTTTATCTTAAAAAATTAATATGTCGCCAAGAACAAATATTTTTCATATTTATTGCTCGTTTTAGTGCAAAAAGAATTTTAGTTTTTTAAATATCTGCTTCACTATTTTTAATATTCTCCGCTGTTGGTGCAGCTTTCTAACCAACTGTTGATGGGAAATTAAACTTGTTTGTGTACATTTTGTTTCTCATTTGTGCCTTTCCCCGTTAATTTAGATTTTTAACACTACTTAGGTACGTTTTTCTCAGAAACAATTTAACCTACTAGGCTGAAATTTTTACCAGTTAATTATCATGTACATGCACATTCACCGACATTGGTTTTACTTCTTCAGGGGCTAAAAAAAATAGTAATATGCAAAAACACGTAGAAAAAAATTGTAAAAATTTTATGTTATTCATTATTCTTTTAAAAACTTTATGGTCTAACGAATTAAATTGAAAAAATGTTAGTAGCTAAAACCACCCTACAACAACTATAAGTGTGTAAAGTTTTATTTTCGTAACTTTCACCAATCCTATGAAAAATGTACCTAAAAATATCAAATTTAACATTGGCGGGATACAAAGTACAGTCTCCCCTTAAATGCTTCAGTCATGGCTGACCATGTGATAAGAAACAGAACGATTTTTTTAGCCCAAACATAATTGTATCATAAAAAATTATAATTAAGAAACAAAAAAACATAATAGCCCAAATATATTTATATCTAATAATTAGTAGTTCATAAAAATAATAAATTTATATGTTCAATTTTTGTGAAAGTTCGAAATTTTGGTGAACGCGGCTTAGTTAAGTAAAAAGAATAAGTTTTAACAACTGTCTGATAATTCTGTATAACATCTGGATACTTTACTTCAGCGAGAAAGATATACTAACTATAATACACTCAATCTCTTGAATACAGTAAATAGAAATCATTACATCGACCTACTTACTTTTGACACAGATGATGTCAGAAGGTACTAAACAAAATATTTCTCTTTTCCTAGATGCCATTAATCAGAATATTATGCAATAAGCTTACACTATTTGGCAAATTTCCATTTCTAATTATACATTCATACTGACACTAAAATATATTTGATACATTTTGTATATTTCCGTAGTATCTTAATAACCAATGAAGCAAACAAACAAAGACTTTATTCAAAATTTACTTTCAATAAATCAAGTGACAACAAGAAAAATGGATAAACTTTTAAGATCACAACATTAAAAAACATACAATATAATAATTACAGAAACTAAAATAAACTTAAAAATCTGGTGTGAAACACTCACACGACTTTATCTTCCCAATGTAGATAATAAACAATATGTTTAATCATGACTAAAAAATTTTAAATTGGAAACTTAAACCAATTTTAATCATGAGTGAATGACATAAAGTGAAAATCAATCTCTGTAGAATCTAAAAAATACGGAAAATCACTAATTGACGCTAAATTAGGCTATGTAGAAAAAAATGCTTGTAATTCAAAGTTGTAGATTTTTAAATTGTCTATAACTTTAATTAATACACTTTTGTCGCAAAATATATACTAAGGCCGCATTATTAAAAAATCCCATGGTTTTATCGATTTTGATAAAAATACAGAAAATTTTGGTAAAATACAGAAAATCACTAAAATTGACGCTAAACTAAGCTTTGTTGAAACAAATTTTTGAAATAAAAGTTTTAGGTTTTTTAATGTACTACAAATTTGATTGCAAACGATTTTGCCCTAAATTGCTTATTAAAAGGCCGCGAGTAAAGTATATGTATTTTACCACGAGCACACAGCCCCCCAAGAATTTTGTAGAAATAAAAAAATGTAGTAAATGAAGTGATTTTTTTTAAATCGTAAGAAAATTGCAACAAAGTGAAAAATCGCACGAATAAACTACTACTTCCCGTTGACCAATTATTAAAAAATTGTTCGTGTCCCGTAGTAGTAGGGGAGAATGGGGTAATGCCGATCACTTAAGGAAAAAACCAATAAAACATTATCGTAAATGTGTTTATACAAAATCATTTGATAGATAATATTGTTATTCATAAAATAATAATGTTAAAATAAGTTAAACAAAAGTAAATATTTTTTTAGAATAATAGTGTAAAAAATTACTTCGATCGGTATTCCTCTTACTTAAGGGTAATGACGATCAGTTATTTTCATACGTAAATCATATGGGAAAATTATAAAAATAACATTTTACCAAAACACTATTTTTATTTAAAACAATTTTAATACATATTTATTTACGTTATCATGAAAATACAAGCATATTAAAAAAAAGTTTAGTCCATAAATTTTTTTTAAAATACTTTTTACTTTTTAATTACATTTTTTTAATAAACAGTATATATTGTTACAGTAAAAGCTAAGGCCTAATTTTTGAAACTGTGATATTTGTCGCACACATAGCTTTTGTATCAAATCCACTACAAAGTAACATACTGCATACTAAACGTTTAAAATAATGCTGATCATATGATCGGCAATACCCCATGATGTAAGCAACTACATTTCTAAACTCATAGGAAAATCTGTTTCCCTTAATTTATTTCTACCGACATGGAAACGTTTAGAATAAAATTATTTACACTGCAGTGTATATAATGGAAGTAAAAGTAATGACATTATGGTAATTACAGGTGATGAAAGTTTTTATAAAAATTATAACACAAATTACGAAATTGTTTATTTTTCGTTATCATAATTGATTGCCAAGCGCAAACACTTCCGGGAACGGAACGTTCGCGGTTGGAGAGGGTTTACATGAACAAGTTTTACCTGACTACTCTCACTATTGTTGTTTAGGTTATCAGCGGAAAGGCTCCGGTTTGAACCTCTAGAGGCTTTACTAAGTAAAACTAGGAGTAAGGTGGTTTACTATTGCCTTCTTCACTGAGTGGAAAAGTAAGCTTATCAACAAATCAGGCTCTCTGAAAAGCATCTACTTTCGACACTGCAAATAACACCTTCAGTTCATTCACCACAGAGTCTGACTATAATGAAATTCATTACTCTCAGAGGAGGTAATTCTGACTAGTGCATTTTACACCACTACCCCTTCTGTTGTTAAATGCTTCAGACATAGTACAATTGGCTGACCATGTGATAAGAAACAGAGCTATATTTTTGTAGCCCAGGAAATAGTAGACTGAGTGTAAATAAATTAACACTCCACCTGCCTGTTATGGGCAATGATTCTCACTATACAAGTGAAAAAATTCTAGTCACGTGCTAGTGATCGATTTAGGAAAAAATTATCCACACATTAATCATTACCTCGGTACTCAACCTGAATGTTTTAGTTTTACGTAATTATTTTTGGTCGTCTTTTTGCTATAGTGCTCGGCGCAACTGTCTTCGATACCAAAGGTCCCGTATTTTACCCTCGATCAGGTCTGACATTTTTATCACTTATTTCATCTCTCACCCTTTACTGTCCGCTCGTCTTTATTATCAGTAATGTGTATATAAGTTTCCTCTACCTTTTTCTTATTTTAATAATCTTTCAAGAGTTTGTAACATTTTTAAAATATATTTTAGGTAGTTTACTACACTGGGAAATAACTCATGAATACACAGAAGGATCAAATGTGTTAGGACTAGTGGTGTTTGCAGTTACAATGGGAATAGCAATTGGAAGAATGGGTAAACAAGGGACACCTCTACTAAACATATTCAAGAATCTTGGAGATGCTATGATGATCATCACAAACTGGGTCATATGGTTTGTTTATTAGTAATTCTTAATATTTTTTTTTTTATAAAATCATTTATGAAATACATGTTGGACAATGATTCTAATGTATGTAAATGGAGGTACTTAAAAATTGGGATACACATGGATGACTTCAGTTATCCAGAGTAATAAAAGCTAGAAGTGAACCAGATATGCAGTAATCTTGGTAGTTGGAGCAATCATAAGAAATATTACGTTGTGAATTAAAGCGCAAATTTGTTTTAATATCACTTTTTAACATTTTCACCACAAGGCTACAGAAAATGTGAATAGTATTTTAAACATAAATAAATCTCGTCTGTTTTTACAAATTAATGCAGTAAACAAGTGAAAATTTATCATTATCCAGTAAGTCCTGTTTCGCTTTAACTGAAGCAGCTTCATCTTTGCCTACTCGCCTAAATATTTTCATTGCCTTTTGAATAATTTCACTCAGAATCTGAAGACTGGGTTTCTTTGGTTTGCACAGAAACCATTAGTACAGATCGACTGTGTTCCATCCATAACAATCAGAAAATTTAACGATTGCGTTAATAAATGAACGCTGGGTTTGAAAAAACTTGAAGCCACGGGTTCAAGTTTTTTTTGAGTTGCAAAATAATAGTTAATTTTTATACACGCATTCATGGGTGGCAATTTTTAAAATCGTCATCTATCATTTTGTTTTGTCCATCCGCCTGTTCGTCGCACCCAGATGTCAAAAACTACAAGATACAGCAACAAACGGTTTTCGGATTCGTTATCTACACTAAATGTTAGTAAACCTAAATTGTATTTGAAGTCCGGTTTCTGAACCCAAAACCGGTAGTCAAAAAATGTAAGTCAGAAACTACAAGAAATAGCAACAAACGGTTTTCGGATTCATAAACTACCCAAAAATTTAGTGGGCCTGAATTGGGTTTTAATTTCCAGTTTCGACTGGTTGTAACCCAAAACCGAAAGTCAAGAAATCGAAGTGGGAACTTGGAAACAAAAATAGTCAGCCGATTCCTCTTTAAGAGTATCTACATACAGAAATCACTAATGGTTTTTGCCATAAGTCAAAGATAAGCCTATTTAAAAATTCCCACCAACCACAAAACTTCATCTCATGAAAGGGATTGTTTATTATCACATTCATTCCATCTTCCGAGTAGATGGAAATTAACAAATCCAACACCTTTCATGTCCCAGGATATGTATAACATACAGTACAACCTCGTTTATACGGACCAACTGGGATGGGAGGCGATTCGAATACACTGAAGACAATAGGAAATAGGTATGCAATAAAACAGTGGTATTTGTAAATAACAAAATAATTTTTATTTAATTCATATGCCCATCCATTAGATTTGAACAGAACTATACACTACTATATTTACATTCGTAATTAAAATACAATACTTCATACAATATTTATCTAGTTTTGTTTGATTTGGTAAGTTGTTTGAGTGCAGCACGATCACTTAATATTTCCACCGTCATCGGTCCCGGTGCTGTCATGCTGTTGCTTCAAATAGGTCATGATATTTTCTAATTTTGTTGTGACATCCACATGCGTTATCGCTGGTTGTCCATCGTTTGATTCTCCATCCAACTCCCCGACGCTGTCTATTAATTTCATAGTTGTGCAAGCCGTGATGATTTCGTCGTTCTCATCTTCAAACCACCGACAAACGTCCTCGATGTCAACGACAACGCACCAATCAATTCTGGCAAATATTCGGTGCAGCTCTTCATTAGAAACATTTGTTTCGACGACTGTTTGTGTGGTTCCTTCGTTGGTTGGTTAGTTTGTTCCATAAATAGCTAGCCATAAATTTTTCCATGGCTTACTCTACAGTAGGCTAGTTAGATTACACCAATATGCAATTTAGTCTCCAATCACATGCTGTATTTTTTATTTCGAACGGGATATCTCCGAATCGTTTACCATTAATTTGAATTTGTATTTTTCTTTGGAATAGAATTCAAGGTAAGCTTTTGAAAATAGTTCATCAAATTATCGGTCCAAATAATTCGGAAATCCGGATAAACGAGGTTGTATTATAATAGTTTACTAATCTTTCAAAATAAGTAATTTAGAGGTTCTTAGACGAGTGGATGAAAGAAGTTTTTTTTTTACTGCTGACTGTTTTGCAATTTTTGCTAATGTAGACGGTGAAGAAGTATATGGAATCATCTTTCCAAAAGAAGGGATAGGCTAGTGGGGCATATCGTAAAAAATCCAGTTACTGTTCTCTCAATAATGGAGGGTAATATTGAGGGAGCGAATTGTAGGGGGAAGCAAAGATTAGAATATTTAAAGCAAATTACAAAAGATGTAGGTTGTTTCAGGTATGTAGATATTAAACGACTTGCTCGAGATAGAACAACTTGGAGAACTGCATCAAACCAGTCGAGTATTTACCGCAAAAAATAATATGTTAAGCGAGCTAACAGTTAACTTTTTGTTTTGCAACATCATTTCCATGCTGTCACTTTCGACATTAATTACCAGTATTATACAATAATATTTAAGAAGAACATTGAAGTTCTTAATTCCATGTGCGAAAAACTAACTCATTTTTTGGCGTGTTACTCGGCTTGAAAATTAATGCAGTGTGGGTAAAACATAGGTATATAGATTTAAAAATTATTACAATTTTTTGCACATGTTTGTATGAATTTCAGGTTTTCACCAATTGGTGTAATGTTCCTAGTGTCTTCAAAAATATTAGAGATGGAAAGTTTTGGCATACTTGTAGGGCAATTAGGATTGTATTTCATGACAGTACTAGTAGGACTTGGTATCCATGGATTCATAGTTTTACCAATACTGTTCATGTTGGCGACACACAGGCTACCTTTCCGATTTATACTGAATATGAGTCAAGCAGTTATAACAGCATTTGGTACTGCCTCCAGGTAAGAAAAGAGATTTTGACAAATCTTACTCTTGTTTAATTGGATATCAGGCACATATCCAGAAGAGGGCAAAGGGAGCATTTGCCCTCCTCCCCAAAAAAAAATTGTGTGTGTGTGTGTGTGTGTGTGTGTGTGTGTGTGTGTGTGTGTGTGTGTGTGTGTGTGTGCGTGTATGTGTGTGTGTGTGTGTGTGTGTTTGTGTACAAGATAAATGAATGATTAATGGAAACGATTAGAAAAAAATACTAAAATTTAACAGACATCTGTGTAGAATGGATGACAACTGGTTGACAAAACAAATTTTTAAGACACTCTAAACAATAGACCTAAAGTGTCAGATAAATGGTTTAAACAAGTCAGAAAGGATAATGAAAAACCCAGAATAAACCGAGGAAACTTAATGAACCGAACCAAATTCAGACAATTAATTACAGACTTAAAGGGCTTTCATGAAGAGCAAAAACAGAAACCCGTGTTGACAGAAGAAAGAAAAACCTACCGTGAGCGAATGCTGATAATGGGGCTGCAAAAAGAGCTTCCAGAAACATCTAAAATTACCTCACGTGGTCTAAAATTGTCCATAAACAAAGAAATAATATGTCTATGTGTGTGTGCATGTGTACGCATTTTTGTATATATTATTACCCCTGAAAAACATTTCTAGATATGTGGCTGGACATTACTCAAAATAATTCACTAAATATTATATTAATATAAAATATTTGTAGTTGGAAAATATTTTTAGAGAGAATAACAATGGAAATAGTATTTTATCATGTAATGGACAAAACACAAACATTTAATTTACATTGTTCACGAACAACATAAAGTATGATTTTAAAATTACAAAATTATTTTGTAATTTATTGATGTCTTCATTGTATGCTCAAAAAATACTTCATGAACTTAAAACATACTTAACTAAAATACTTAATTAAACGTCCTCAGAAAGTCATGAATTCTATAAGTACCATGTAGTCCCTCTCCATTGCAAAGAAGTAGAAGAACAAAAAAAATAAATACAGAAGGCCCTGTATAATCTGAACTAATAAAATTAACATGGATGGTCACAGGGAGTTTTGGAAGCTGGAAAGTCCCATTACGCTTTCTATTTTTATGCAAACAATGCTTTTATTACTGTATTGATACAAACATTTTACAAATTAATTTTGTTTTACTATGCTTTTCTCAAAAATCAGTGATTTCTCTCCGTTTCTTTGAAGTTAGTGATTTTTCTACTACATCTTTTCGTATTTGAGCCAATATACTCGTAAGTAGTTTTATGCAATGGAATGTTATTCTCTGTTCCCCACTGAATACAAGTATTAAATATTTTATTGAGTCTTTGTGTTTTACACTCTTCGCGCCTAATTCAATTTCATCATCGTAATCGTTTTCATCGAACCCTTGTCATACTGTTTCAATAATATCATCGTCGGTTTTCAATTAGAAATATTCCTTTCCTTATTATTTATTTATAAGGTAAAAATTAATTGATACAGTATGTTACTGTATAGTACTTAAAATATCAATTTACTGAAGGGTAATGTAATAAAGACACAGCTTACTGCATTTTTTTTTTTTTTTGAAGTTCGGATTACCCGGTAATCGGATGATCTAGGTTTTCCTGTAACTTTACCCCAGGTGACTAGGGTTTTCCTTTGCTGTGAGATGGATTTACTAAATTTAGAATAGGAACTGTGCCTGTTTCCTCTTATAAAAGAAATAACTCAATGTATGATTGAATATTCCAAATGTTTTACTGATTAATTTTCCCAGAAAATAAAATGCTTACTTATCTTATATTACATTTTACTTAAATATTTCAGTTCAGCTTCACTGCCAATATCTATGGCTTGTTTAGAAGATTTTAATGATGTAGATAGTAGAGTAACTCGATTTGTTATGCCAATTGGTGCAACAATTAACATGGATGGTACGGCATTATATGAAGCAGTAGCTGCTATATTTATAGCACAAGTTCGAGGAATCACTCTAAGTCTGGGACAAATAGTAGCTGTTAGGTAAGTACTACTTATTAACATAGTAAACGTTACCTCATAATTTTTAGAAAAAAGAAATGTAAAAACAAATGACTTGTCAACAGATCCAGAAACAGAAATATAAAGAGTTTTATAAAGGCCATGCCTCAGTTAAAACTATATTTCTTTACCCTATTACTAATGATGAAATCTTGGCAGTTATAAAGTCATTAAAAAATAGTAAATCTCCAGGCAAAGACAAAGTAACAGGACATATTGTTAAATATCTGCCAAAAGAATTATCCCCAGTATTAAAGTATTTGTCAATGGTATGATGGAGTGACTTCCATCTTTTCCCTGAACTGAAGAAGTGGCTAGGAGGGCAGTGCTTCTAAACTAACGAGGATCTTCAAGATAATGTTGACTCATTTAAATTCATTGGTGGCAACATTTTATTTAGAGGGAATTGGAAAGCTTGTACACATGCATGACAGATGCCTCAATCGTCAAGGTGATTATATCGAAAAGTAGTCATAAGTGTACAAAACTTTTAGTAATAAAATATTTTTTCTACTCGTATATTCAATTATTGTCTTTTATTTATGACCTATATCGAATGTTGCTGCCCATAACAGACAGGTGGAGTGTCAAATTATTTACACTCAATCTGTTCGTTGCAGGGCTAAAATAAATAGTTCTGTTTCTTTTTACATGTTCAGCCAATTAAATGACTGAATCATTTAAGAACAGAAGAGGTAGAGGTGTAAAAGACACTAATCAGAGTTATCTCCTCTGAAAGTAATGAATTTCATTATACAGCCAGACCCTGTGGTGAATGAAGTGAAGGTGTCATTTGCAAGGTGGAAAGTAGATGCTTTTCAGAGGGCCAGGCATGCTGTCAAGGATACTTATCCATTCAGTGAGGAAGGAATGGTAAAAAACCTCACTCCTCGTTTTACTTAGTAAAATCTCTACAGGTTCAAACCAGCCTTTCGGTTGATGACCTAAACAACAAACAACATCGAATGTTGAAAAAAAAAACGGCCCAGATATAATTATATATATTAATATAATTTAAGATTAAAGCATACTACTACAGAACAAAATGGTCAATAGTAGTCAATTAAGGTTTATTTTAGAAGTGACAAATTTTAAATAATTTTTATTAAGTAAATAAAATTATAGTCAGGGATCCACTATGCATTGGTTATGTAAACATAAATGGAAACAAGATGGAACTGGTGGGAAAATTTAAATATCTAGGAGTTACCACAACACATAACATCAATAAGAAAATAAACTGGCAGGAAATAACCAATAAATTTTTAAAAAATCATAAATAACTACCTAAAACATATACAAAAAAAATGCTTATCGACTAAAACTAAAATTAGACACTACCAAACAGAATTCTCCCAGAAGTGCAATATGCCAGTGAGACTCTCTTCAGGCCATATAAAGTTGGAGAAGTAGAAAGGATTGAAACGATAGAAAGAAGGATAGTCAGAAAATGCATAAACAAGAAAAACATAGTAGAAGGACAGTGGAGGAATCTCAAATGAAGAAGTATATAAGATAATAACCCCGGTAAAAAATTTCTTCAGGAAAAAGAATTTCAGTCTTGGAGCACCTACTTAGAGCAGAAAACACCAGACTTGCTAGCCGGCCGCATTGGCGCAGTTGGTAACATGCTCGCCTCTCATCATGCGGTCTTGGGTTCGAATCCCATTCAGGCACGGCATATTTTCATATGTTACAAAAAATCATTTCATCCTTCACAGTCTGCATTAACAGTAATTGCAGAGCAGTCGGACGTTAAACAAAAAAAAAACCAAATAATCAACTGTTACTGGGAAAGAACAACAAAACTGAAATGGATAAAAGAAGTCCAACAGGACATGGAAGAGTTGATAATTTCAAGGGAGGATCTGATTAGAAAATCTGGAAAATACAATAAGCTAATTAAAACTAATATGATCATATTTGAGCCTAAACCTAGAAAGGAATCCAGCAGGGTGTATTCGGATGAGGACAGGCATCAAAGGTCAGAATGCATAAAAAAGATGTGGGTGAAAAGGAAAGAAGCAAGAATAAAACAACTTACACACTTTGGGAGTAAGAAGAATAAGAAGAACAGATCACAGAATGGACTGGCCGAAAAATTGGACTAAAATGATCCTATGAGGTCATAAAAGCAAAAAAAATTAAGATAACAATGTGTAAATAAATAAATTATTAGTCAAGGTTTATTTTAGGATTCTTTTCATACAGAAAATTCTTTACATAAAATAGAGAATGGTTTTGAGTATCTTCCATTGTTTAACTTTTATATGTGAAATACTTCTTGCAATGAAATTTAGTAGTAATTTATTTATATATTGAAAGAAATGTTATAATTTCAATAATTTTCCCAGTAAAAAATTATCCCTTGAACTTTGTTATAGAGACCATATATTTTGTTATCTTGCTAAGAAAATAATTTACTCTTGATGTTGAACTTATAGTAATAAAACATTTGTTGTTTCATTAACAGTGTAACAGCAACAATGGCAAGTATTGGTGCAGCAGGAATACCACAAGCTGGCTTAGTTACAATGGTTATGGTTTTAGACACAGTTGGATTACCAGCAGAAGATGTTACTCTTATAATTGCAGTAGACTGGCTTTTGTAAGTACTCTTAATGTTTCAAAAGTTTATAATACACTAGTTTATATATTACTGTAGGTATTATTGTTGTTCAATGATTTCATAGATATTTTATTCATAATACATTGTTGTAGCCAATATGCTACATCCTGTATGATAAATATATTGTGACACTTATCGCTAAGGTCCGTTTCGGGATCTAGGTAAATAATTAATGCACTAAAGTTTACAATTACAAATATTTATTACATTAAAAGATTTACTAAATAAATAATAAACTAATTATAATGAAGTAATACAATAAATAACTTAATAATTTACTTAAAATAAATAATAAACAATAAATAACTTAATAATTTACTTAGCACTACTTACAATCAGTTTTATAGAATACACATACAAAATGAAACTGAATACACAAAAACTGAATTTGATGCACCTACACAATAACTTTTCACAATGGACACACAAAGAAAGACAGTATAACAATCGTTGACCAACACAATGCCCGGAACGTCCCTGCACTACACCCGATAGCCACTCGTCAAAGATCAAACGAATACTAACTCACTGACCGCGCTCAGGGGTCTCTTTATATAGTGAATCAAACAAAGAATCTTCCCGAACGACACCGAAACTCAATACAAATAATAAAGTACAAAAGAAACCCTTTATAAATGAGTGCTAGAAAAATCTATTGTAAACAAGTCAACAATAGATCTTATTGTAAATAGAATAAAAGTTGTTACAGGCTGACCTTTTCATAAATAGTTGTTGTACAACAATAACCTTTTATAAATAGGCATACTTTTATTGTTACTATATTGTCCTAATGTCACTTTTTCACTCTATTATCTACTCTTTACCATTTTATGAACATTTTACCATTTTACTGGAAGTTTCGCGAAACATGCTGTTCTTCGATATTGTCACAATATATTTGGTTCTTCATTTTGAAATATATAGTTGCAACAGAAGAATCTCTCTGAATTTTTTATCTCTCCAAATAAGTTTGTATATGGCATAAATAGATTTCAAGTTGTACCATTTTATTCTATGTATGTTGTTTAGGTCAACAGCCAAAAGGCTGGTTTGAACCTCTAGAGGTTTTACTAAGTAAAACGAGGAGTAAGGTGGTTTACCATTGCCTTCCTCACTGAGTGGAAAAGTATGCTTATCAGCATGCCGGGCCCTCTGAAAAGCACATATTTTCCACTCTGTAAATGACACCTTCACTTCATTCACCACAGGGTCTGGCTGTACAATGAAATTCATTACTTTCAGAGAAGATAACTCTGATTAGTGTCTTTTACACCTCTACCTCTTCTGTTCTTAAATGATTCAGTCATTTAATTGGCTGACCATGTGATAAGAAACAGAACTATTTATTTTAGCCCTGCAACGAACAGATTGAATGTAAATTCTATGTATATAAAGTTTTAATCTTAATGACTGAATGGAAACACCCTTCTAAATTTTAATTTTTAATTTCAATAATATTGCTCTGAAGAAGGTGGTACCAGTGAAACGCGTGTAAGTTTCTTAAACTTAAAAAACAACCAAAAGTAAGGTGATAAATTTCATTTATACTGTAATTTGTATTAATGGTTGGCAGGATGCATTTCAAAAATTTATTTGTGTATGAGATTTCAAGTTATTTATCGTATTGTATATCATACCTACTAAAATTTAGATTCAATTTTTAACAATCTCTCTACAAGTGTTTTTGTTTTTCCACACTTGATTTTCTAGTATAGTAATAAGAATTTACCTAAAATTGAAGTAAATTTATTAAATAACAGTAAAATCTTGATTATTTAGTTTTGCTAATGCAGTATTGTTTCTTTTTTCATTTCAGGGATAGATTCCGGACCACTGTGAATGTTCTTGGCGATTCTTTAGGAGCTGGTATTGTAGATCATTTGAGTAAAAATGAATTGAAAGGTAAAGGTTCGATAAAAGACATCAAAGATTGTTATGATGATAGAAATGAGAATCGAAATAAAGGTCTAAATACAAATTTAGCGACAACATCTGGAGTGTTGGATTCTGAGAACGAATGGCATTCTACATCAGTATAGAAACAAACAATGAATTTATATTCTTAATTTTAAATATTGTAATTAATTTATTAGTTACTATTTACTAAAATATTTTAAAACTTTAGTATCATACTGATATTTTCATCGCAAAAAAATTATTTAAATATTTTTAGTACGTACTTCAAAAATAAGTGAAATGATATTGTAAAAAATAATAATTTTTTAGCCATTTGTAATTGTGTAATAATTTGCATGCAAAATTAATTATTATATTTAAAAATGTATTTAGTGAAAAATGGCTTTATCTCACTTTTATGTTTCATTAATTTATTTTGGATGTAGGCTTAACAATAGTATTCAAAAATTTTTAAATACGATTAAGGGACTGTAGAAATGATGATAATGAACCCAGGCTATCAAATTAAAAAGTAAAACTTCTAGAAACATTAAGTCATTCTGAATTCTAGTCATTGATAATTCAACGATATGCCAGCTACTCATTCTTACAGTTTGACCTTTCAGTAGAATTTTATAACTTTCTTTTTCAAGATTCACGTAAATGTAGTACTCATTTTTTAATCCACAAATTTTTTCTTCTAAAACTGAAGTTTCAATAAAATTCAAGCCCTATGTACGAGTATCTCAGAAAAATGTGTACACATTTTTAACAGACATTAATTTGAAGAAAACACTTACTTACAGCTTGAAGACCTACACCAGTTTAAATTTTAATTTTAAAACACCTGTTTTTTTTAACAATGTAACTCAATATCATTATTTCTCTCATTTAGTATGAGATAGACATAGCTGAAGTTCAGTTGTCTTTTGATCAACTTAAATGAGTTTTAAAGTGTTACTGTAATACTGAGAATATTCAAGAGGTTCAAAGATGACGGCAAATGGAATTTTGAACCCAACCACCTTTAAGAATAACAATTACTAGGATTCATAACAAATTTGAAACACATGGTACAGTAAGAAATGTGAACAAGGGACAGTCTCGGCGGAGAGAAACCTCCACAAGTAATGAAAATGTCAATGTGGTTATGCAATTCTGTATTGGCACGTTGTGGTAGATCTACTTGCGGTAACAGTAATCATTTTGAACATTTATAAGTTACAAGACAACACAAATATTATGTATCTACATGTTTTCTTCAAATAAAATATATATCCGTTCAAAATCTGTATATACTTTATTATGAGGCACTCGATATATCTTTAAAATAATATCAAAGGCCAATAAAAATATAGGGAACACAGAATAAATTCTTACCAATTTCCCAAGAGAACTTTGTATTTTTCGTAATGTTTATGTAAACTGTGAAGCGTGTAATTAGATTAGTGTAAACAGTTATGGATTAGATTCAAAATCCTGAGAAATTTCTGAAAAAAATTACAAAACATCCACTTTACTACTTTTTTTAATATTCTTTACAGATATACGCAAACAATTCATATATTGAGGTGTCTTATGAATATGAAATATCCTTAAGTTTTAAGGATTTTGTAAGTTTAAGGATGTTTAAGGATGTTTAAGGATGTTTAAGGATATTGGGTCATACTCAAGAACCTCTACAAATATTCCACATTGTAAAGGAAAGCTAAACAAGCTAACCATGATAACATGTTAGATTAATAATATACAAAATAGAAGATGCACAAATCAAATATTAATATGACATTGATACTACACCGTATTTAATTTAAAATATTTATCGTTATTTTAAGAAATAGACTGCAATATTTTTAGTTTCTTTTATAATATATTTATATTTTACAGTGTTCAAGCATTAATTTAGTTAGAATATATGTTTAATTACAACAGCAAATTATTTATTATTAACTACTTTAATTTTAGCTTATAATAATTTATTACTCTATGCTCATAATTTAAATTTACAGTAGAGCCCAAGTAAACTGCACCAGGTAATATGACTAGGACAAATTATTTATTAATCAAAGAATTAATATCAAAGAGACTTAAGACATTTAAGACTACACAGAGAAAATTATTTGGTAAAGTAATATCGTTTGTAGTGATTTATCTTAGATACTAGTATAAATGAATTAAAGAAGAGATAAACACTTAATTTACAGTTTAATGGGAACTCTGTTCTAAGAAGAATTTCATGTGATGCAATTACATGAAATATAACTTTTTACAACATAAAACAAAATATCCCTTGATAAATTTTAAACTGACCTGCTCAAAGCCTTTCAGTTTGTGTCCCCACACTAAAAAGTTCAAAAAATTACTCTAACTTATTGAACAATAAACAGATTCAGATAGTTTTTAATTGAAATTGTTCTTCTACTACAGATTAAAACATATTTGCATCATCATGAAGTTATTTGCCTTCAGGAAGGTCTTTCGCCCCATGTTTGACTCCACAATGTGTTCTGTTTTCCACCTGTTTTAATTTTTTCATTGTTTCTACCTGCTTTTAAATTGTTTACAACTTTTATTCTTTGAGGTCCTATTTACCTTTTACCTTCTACTAATCCTTCTAAAATAGTGTTAATTAAAACCTTCTCTTCTCATTATGTGTCCTATCCAATTAAGTTTCCTTTGTCGAATTATTGCTATCCAATTTTTCTTTTCTTCAACTCTATTATACTCACTCTGTTAATCCATTTGATTTTCTCTTATCACCTCCTTACCCATATTTCACTAGCTGTTGTTGTTTTCCCCTCAATATTCATGTTTCTCATATGTAAAAAGCTGTACATTCCAAATGTAACATCTTACTAAACATTTCCTTTGATTTAATTCCATTTTGTGTCATAGCAAGATTTTCTTTCTATTAAACACTGTTTTGCTATTCTTATTCATGCTTTTATTTCAGTTTTACTTCAGCAGTTTTCAGTCAGCAAGCTTCTCAAGCACTAAATGTATTGTTTTAAACATTCAATTTTTCCTTCTTTCGTGTAGATTTTCATTAACTTTTTTGTTTCCAACTTTCATTAACATGATTGTTTTAATGTTCATTTTATGCCCCATTTTATTCTCCCATCGTGTTGTTCTAATTATATGTTTATTATTATTATTTTATTTTATACAACTTAAGAAAAATATTTAATGTATATTGAAATAAACTGCTTTCTAATTCATCTTTAGCATCGATTATTTAAATTATGCATAAATATTTTTCATTAGACCAAAATTTATAAATTAGGACCTTATATACATTTTTACCTTGTCATCATAGTCACTACAGCTCCAGTACTTCATCGCAGACATTTATGCTAATACTTAAATTTGACAATGGTAGCCTATTTACATTGTTGTATAATTATAGTAAATCAATTTAAAAAAGTTTGTTAAGTACAGTAAAACCCTGCTTTGTTAAGGTACATTGGGTGGAGTCCTTTTCAGAAGAAATATAAAAATATATTTTTTAGTGTTTATTTTTACTGATTGTTTAACTAATAGAAATCTAAATTATTAAAAAACAGAAAATTAAAGAATACAAAAAGTAACAGGTTTTAGAGCTTTAGGTTTTTCTGATGTCAATGTTAATCCATGAGTGCCTGAAGTATTACTGCATACCAACATGATCATCTTCCATTCATGTTGCTGATAAACTGGATTGGATCTTTTAGTTCTGGTAGCAAAAGGTTTTAAATTACATTTTGTAATTTCCAGTCTGATCAATATTAAACTTTTGATTTTTCTTTATACAAAATTAATTTGAATTTTGTATTGAAAACGTTTATAAACTTTAAACCAGCTGATTATTTCTTCCTGCACAAATACTATTCATTCACTGCACATCTATTTTTTCAATGGTTTAACCATTTATTAATACTTCATGTAACCTTAGTCACTGGATCCAACAATAGTGTCCTTTTTCTGTTTTGGACAATAATCATCAAAGTCTGCCAGAATTTCATTTCAGTTAAGCCAGGTTACAGTTGACCAGAAGTTGAACAAGCGGGGTTTTACTGTGGTATATTTTTTAATTCCATCCTTCGGTCAATATTATTCATAAAAAATTGTATACGATAATCAGATAGGAGAGAATTTCTCTTTCTGATTGAATATTGGGTGTCTACTGTATTAATATATACCATTGTAAAGACATTAGAATACCTAACTTAATTATTGCTGATGCAAACTTTGTATACAGGGATGATAAAGTAGTAGTATAACGAACAAAATTATGTAAGTACTAATCAATTTAATTATATCATTATAAGAAATTGTAAACAAAAATTAAGCAATGAGTTGCATATATAATGGTACTATGTTTTTTTCATTATATACGTAATTCTGGTAATTATTTGTGGATTTATATAAATATATTATGTACTAATTTTAATGTAATTAATTTTATTATTCCTTGTTTCCATTTCATCATTAATCTTTAATTTATGAAGAGGAACTGAGAGACATACTATTTCATGCCAAACAAAAGAATCTGGCATTCATTAGAAAAAACCAAAGAAACCTTGGTACAATGAACACAACAGTGAATACAATGAATATAACTTTTAAAAAATACAGAAATTTATTGCTGACATTTATTTGAGGTTCTTTCAAAATCTGATTATTTCTAAATAACAAAACCTCCTTCTAAATTTAACAAATATTTATTTACCAATTAATTGCTTAAATTAATTGTTACAGTTATAACAATTAAAAAATACACTAAACTACTTAACTTAATAACAGATTTAAACAAAATTTAACTAAAAGGAGATATGGTAATTTACATTCAGATAAATACTTGCTGCTTCAATATGCGATGTGTAATTTAGTACAATTGTTTTTAACACTCACTTCACAACCATTCAAACACTAACTCTATGGAAAAAGTGGCTGCTTTTTTATAAAACAGTCAGAACTTTCTCGAAGGATAAGAATATAATAGAACAATCCAGATAAATAATTAAACAATAGAACATTCTACTCAATACTGAAAAAGCAACACGTGAGGGCGTCGACTGGTAGTACCAGGGAGGCAATTAATTACAGTGTTGAAAAACGGAGGCCACTCACCCAAAAGTCTGCATAGTCAAAGCACAACCACCCAGCCAGAATATATTCACAATCATACTTTTCATAGGTACTCATTTCTGCTCTCTTTTATTATTTATGTAATGAGCTAATTTAAAATATTGTTTCATTTTATTAATAACTTCCATAATTAGCCTAGAAAAACATGAACAGGATATACGAGAATGTGTATATGAGAATGTGTGTGTAAAGTTATTTATTTTTATAACTACCCATGATGATGAAAAGAAGTTTGACAAAAAATTAATTTGGTAACAAGGGTAACACACACTTTTGCCATAAGACTGAGTTTTTTGTGATTTTGTTTATGGCAAAGGAAAGACTTTTTAAAAGTGAATCAAACTATCTGAAGAAGGTCGAGTGTATTACTTGGGCAAAAAAGTCCATGAACTTTAAATTATATTTTTTGATATTCATAATGGGTAGTAACCAAAATCATCTGAACTGTCAATCATTTTTAAGAAATGTTTGATTTATTGTAATTACCAGTTTCCTTATTCCATTGGAACAAAATTTTCTATGAATGAATCGCCTTCTTTACTGTCGCTGTCACGTGCACCTTCACTATCAGCCTCACTAGAATGTACCTAACCGTTTCCTTTTTTTTACGAGGTGTCAACAAAACTGTTGAAGAATAGCTTCTTCATGTCTTTAATTTCCTTCTTTATTTTTCAAATTGTGGAAAGAGAAACATCACAGTAGTTAGCCATTCGCTCATGGCATTTGTTAAGAGGCAGGGAAGAACATTTTTGTTTAGCTTCAACTTCACAGGATTTTATTACACTGCATATTAGATTTCGTTCAGCACTGTGAGTAGTTCGACTACATTTTTGAGAAACTAACATTTCTGTTTATGGTAACAAACAGTTATATTCGTACAGTTAACCTATGAAAGGTTCCGCGATATGGTGTATGTGCTCTGAGTAGAGTATAAATATGTTATTGTGTTGGTTGTAACGAAATTTCCCCCTTTACCCCTCATTGCAAACAAAGGCAAATTCGTGACTCAAGTAACTATAATAATCATAAGTATAGGATACACTCTCCACTTTTCAGGATTCTTCAGAAATTTATGAAGCTGGTCTGGAATGATGTGGCTGGTGATAAATTTCTATGGTTTGTACACATTCCCAAACTGTAGGAAAGTTGGGATCAATAATATCATAATTTGGGTTGGTATAGTGTTCAGTGCAACATGCTTCTATGGTCCTCAGTTTGATTCCAGTTAGGTCTCGCATTTTTTTTATCAGGATATTACCTACACACAAGCCAAGGCTTATTTAGGCATCACTCAAAAAAAAGAAAAATTTAGAAAAATTAGATAAATTGAATAAATTAGATAAATTGAAGATCCAACTTGATTAAAAAAACTGTTGAAAATCTGCAATAGCTTATTGTAACGAGTACAAAACATAATGAGTATAAAAACAGAGTAAATGATGCAGCACAGCCAGTATTGAGATGTGCTGTATATTAGTTATAATCTTTAGAATCTTTTTAAGGTTTTAAAAAGATGTTTACTCACTACAAAAAAAGAGATGCGTTTGTGGTTTATTAAATAAAACAGAATAATATACGACTGTGAGTCCAGTATTCAAATCTGCAGATGCAGTATGTAAAAAAAAATATTTTCCTCGTTTGATCAGCGCCAGAAACAATTTTGTAAAACCCGCCATAACCCCCTACATCTGTAGTTTGAATCCTAACCTCAATCTCGGTGGAAGTTACCGGGTGGAAAATTCAATAAGTAGTTATTGCCGTTTGTAGTGCTGTTGCTTTTATTAATCAATTTCGTAGTTCAATAACTAGTGTTTTTTTACTTCAAAATATTAATTAATTTCTTTGCCAGTTACTTAGAATCTTTTAGTTTTAACGCCAGTAATGAAAGCAGTTCATTTTCAAATTTTAATTGATGATAATGAATGTGACCATTTCTACCTTTTGGAGCAAAATGGGTGTGCATTTAAAAACCTTAAATTTTCTTTCGTCAACGATACCGAGCGAGATATTACAGTGGACCGAATGTGTCAGTGTGTTAAGCCAAAACATAAGAAATGCCGAAATTGTGTAGAAAATAATGTAACTTTATTTCATGTGGATGTAAGTGACGATGGTATTTCCATAATAAACAAAGCAAATAATGATAATAGTAGGTTAGTGGAAGAAATAACTGAAGATGGTATATTGGCAATGGGTGAAAGTGTAATGAAGTCATTAAACACACATGTAATTAGTGGTGATTGTAGGGAATTGTACCATTCAAGGAGGTTAATTACAATAGCAATGTCTGGTTATTTTTTGTCACAATTTTATAAAACATTGATTAACTCACCTACCTATCGTGCTTATGTTTTGAAGAATTTCTTGTATTGGAAGCCTTCGTTGAAACCTACCAATAACTTTCAGTGTATTTGCATCAATGTAGTTTCACTTGGTCACTGCGTTATCGACTATAGCTGGTAAGATTCTTGTTAATAAGTATATTAGGTTCCTGAATTTTATAGTAGATTTGTCATGAAGAGTACATCTCATTTATAGGCCTGATAAAAGACATCCAATGACCTATTTCAACCTGACAAGGAAAATTAATCTTTGCTTTTTATTAATTCATAAAATTGCTTTCAGTATGTAACCACCCATTGTATCAGTGATTTCCAAACTTTTTTTACCACACCCCTTCTGTTTTGAAGAAACATTCCTATGCTCCCTTATGCAATTTTAAGTTGTAATGAGAAAGCAAGTATTACATTGAATAACCATACATCATTGTTATTATTTTTTTATAACATTACTAGTTGCAATTTAAATGAACCAAGTAAGAAACAAATTTAAGCAGCGAGATGGATGACCTTGCTTTTTATTCTACAAGATTCCCTTTTCTTGGTTGCTTATTAAGAAACTCACAACATAAATCATAGAAACATCAAGTTTGTCCTGATACTTTGTCTTCATAGCAGCAAGTTACTGCTGAAAATGCTTTTTCGCACAAATAGGTGCTTGAAAAAGGTAAATGCAATCGCAGCGCTTTGCTGTAATGTCTGGGGTGCACTTTGTGATTAATGCTTAACCTCGACTCTTGAATTGCAACAGCAATGGACTTACAGACGCCAAACCTATCTCAAGGTCCCACACCCCACTTAATTTGTCTTTGCAGCTCCCTTGGGGGGCGTGCCCCCTACTTTGGGAACCATTGCATTAGACTGCAAGTTGATATTTGGTACTTCATTGATACTTAAATTTGTTTTTAAACTTTTTTTTTTTGTCATCAGTCTCTCGACTGGTTTGATGCAGTTCTCCAACCTGTTCTATCTTGCGCAAGTCGTTTCATATCTACATACCTGTAACACCCTACATCTTTTGTAATTTGCTTTATATATTCTAATCTTTGCCTCCCTCTACAATTTACTCCCTCAATGTTACCCTCCATTATTGATAGCCCAGTACCTGGATGTCTTAGGATATGCCCCACTAGCCTATCCCTTCTTTTGGTAAGATGCTTCCATATACTTCTTTTTTCATCCACTCGCCTAAGAACCTCTAAATTACTTATTTTGTCCACCCACCTAATCTTTAACATTTTCCTATAACACCAAATTTCAAAAGCTTCTATCCTCTTCCGTTCTACAGCCCCTATCACCCACGTTTCACTTCCGTATAATGCTACACTCCAAACATAATGTTTTAAGAAATTTTTCCTAATCTGTAAATCAATGTTTGTAGTCAGTAAGCTGTTTTTCATTTCAAAGGCTTTTCTAGCTTGAGCAATTCTACTCTTGATATCACTCGTGCTTCTACCATCCTTTGTTATTTTACTCCCTAGATAGCAGAATTCCCCAACTTCCTGTATGTTCTCGTTGCCTACTTTTAAATTTCCCATCTCTTCTAAACCACTCTTGCTGCTGCACAACACTTTCGTTTTGTTCTTATTAATTTTCATGAAGTAATCCTTCCTCAAGATCTCATCCATTCCATTTAAGGCATCCTCTAGTTCATTCTTTGCCTCGGCTAATACTACTATATCATCGGCGAATCTCAACATTTTTATTGTTTCTCCTTGAATTTTTATGCCTACGTCAAATTTCTCCTTCACTTCATTTATAGCCTCTTCTATATACAAGTTAAAAAGTAGTGGTGACAAAGAACAACCTTGTCGTACACCTTTTCTTACAGCAGCCTCTTTTTCGTACCCCTCGATTCTCAAAACAGCCGTTTGATTCTTATACAGACTGTAGATAACTTTCCTTTCTTTGTATTTAATTCCTAGCCTTTTCAAAGTTTTAAACATTGTACTCCAGTCCAGATTGTCAAATGCTTTCTCTAAATCTACAAATGCCATAAAAGTAGTTTTATTTTTCTGTATCCTTTTCTCAATAATCAGTCTCAGAGCCAATATTGCATCTCGAGTTCCCATTCTCCTTCTAAATCCAAATTGGTCATTGTCCAATACTTCTTCTACTCGGTGTTCTATTCTCCTGTATATAATTCTTGTCAGTATCTTAGATGCATGGCATGTTAGGCTGATGGTTCTGTAATGTTCACACTTCTCCACTCCTGACTTTTTTGGTATTGGAATCATAATATTTTTTTTAAAGTCCGATGGTACCTCTCCACTCTCATACATTCTGCACACAAGTTTGTATAATTTGTTTTGAGCAACTTTGCCACATCGTAATAATAATTCCGATGGTATGTTATCTATTCCTGGTGTCTTATTCATATTCATATCCTTAAGTGCCCGATCGCATTCTTCTCGTAGTATAGGGTCCCCTTTTTGATCTTCTTCAACATCAGTTTCTTGTTCTATCGCATCATATTCTAATTCTTTTCCCATGTAGAGTTGATTTACGTATTCCTTCCATCTTTCAGCTCTCTCTTGGCCATTCAACAATGGTTTACCACCTGCGCTTTGTAAATTAACAGCTTTCATCTTTCGTTCTCCAAAGTTTTCCCTTATTTTTCTATAAGCTGCGTCCACTTTACCAACTGCCATTTTACTTTCAATGTCCGTACATTTCGCTCTGATCCACTCTTCCTTCGCTTTCTTACACCTTTTGTTTATGGTATTTCTCAAGTAGCAATATTGCCTTTTACCTCTCTCGTCCTTTGCGTTTTTATATTTTCTTCGCTCATCCATCAGTTCTAAAATATCATTAGTAATCCACGGTTTCCTACCTCTTCTTTTAGTATGTCCTAACACCATTCTTCCGCTGCTTTCACTACCACCTCCTTGAAGTTTATCCACTCCTCCTCTACATTTCCTGTGTCATTACCTCTTTCTTCTATCCCTTTTTGAATACTCTCCTGGAAACCTACCTGGGTGTCTTGTTCTCTTAGTTTGTCTACATCCCACCTAGCATTTCCCTGTCCCTTCTTCAGTTTTTTAAGTTTAAGCCTGCTATCCATTACTACTAAGTTATGATCACTCCCTATGTCTGCACCTGGATAGGCTTTACAGTTCATAATCTGGTTTCTGAATCTTTGTCTAACCATTATGTAATCTATTTGGTATCTTCCCTTGTCACCTGGCATCATCCAAGTGTATAACCTCCTTTTGTGATTCTTAAACTTTTTTAAGTGATTTTTTAAACTTTAGACAGCTGAATTGGTTTAATAAATGTTTGGATGTAGGCTTTGTTAACATTTATCTTAATATAATTATGCTAAAAACATAATTACCCCATACATGTATTTTAAATATTACAAAAGAATGTTTCTCTGAAATAATATTCATTTTATTGAAAAATAAAGATATAAATAATTATTTCAGAAATATGTGTCATTCTCGTATAAGAACTTTTTTCAACCAAATGTAAGCCAAAACTGTTACATAAAATACAAGATACTTGAAAAAAGTATTCAAAAATGAAGTAATGTTATTAGATTATGCTCCAATTTTTGAATATGGAAAATTTGCTTAGGCTGTGTTCTTCATGTTATTTCTATAATATTTTTTGCAGGAATGACAAATTGGTAACTTTGTGTCTTGAACGGCGAGAATTGGATCATGCCATGTCTTGGCTTTCAACTTTGGGTGGTGCTTTTTCTGCGTTAGGAGAAAAAGAACAGCATTTTGTAAGTTTATCTTCCTATTAAAGTTATTAAAATTAATTAAAGGTATTAAAGTTACTAATTAAAGTTATTAAATAATAATAATAATTAAATACTATTAAATATAATAATAATAATAATAGTAGAGTATTATTATTTTATTTATTATAAATGATGTATTAATTAATTTTTTGCCAGTTACTTAGTCTTTTTGTTTTAACGCCATTAGCTAAACTGAAAAGCGGTTCATTTTCAGATTTTAATTGATGATAATGAATGTGACCATCTCTAAAGGAAGCAAAATGGTTGCATTTACCATATGTTCAGAGCACTTTTGTGTATTTTGTACACATCTTCAGGAAATTAAAATTTAAAATATTTTTTACGTTAACTTTTAAAACTTCCTACTCCTACCATAGCAGAAAAGGAGTAATCCTTATCTGCCATTATCCTTTTTATTCACTATCACTTATTATTCATTATCATTATTATTCAGGATTATTCCTTATCTGCCATGGTAGGAGTAGGAAGTTTTAAATGTTAATATAAAAAATATTTTAAATTTTAATTTACTGAAGATGTGTACAAGATACACGAAAGCGTTCTAAACATTGGTAAGTGTTTACTGTTACCGTATTCTGGTGGTTTAGAAATATATATGGAACAATTTTAAAATAATACAGCTGTTGATAATCCTACAAAGGATGTTTGATAAAATAATTTCATATTTATATACAGGGCGTTCTGAAAAAGGGTTCCAAGAATTCAGGGCATGATTCCCCACAACAAAAGAAGAAAAAAGTTCAAATTAACATAGGTCCGAAAATCATTAGTTACCGAGTTATACAGGGTGAAAGATTTCGTCAGAATTTCAGTTACCTCATTGAAATGAAGCCCTACAGATATTTGTTGGGCGTTAAATAAGGCATAAATTTTACCGTATCATATGTAAAATGAACAGAAAAATTGAACAAAATAGGTTTCAGACCTGTAGCTGCAGTAATTTTTAAGATATCTGATGAAATACGCAAAACTTGGTCCTGAAAAACAAGTTTCTTTTAGGTTTGAAGCAGATGAACTTTGTTAAATGGATAATAAACACAAGAAATTCTTATACAAAACTTGTAGAGAATTTAATGCTGAAGAGAATGATGTAAAATAAGTCAATAATAGACAAACGCAATTTTCAGAAAAATTATTTTTTAATTAAATAAAAAAGTGCATGAAAAATAGACAAAATATAATACTTAAAAGGAAACACTTGTATTAAAATAAATTTATGAGTTACTTACTGTTTATTTTTATCAAGTTAACATTTTTAACCGCCATAAATTATCATATATATCAAAAAAGAACAGTTGCCATAAAAAATAGCCACGTGACAATAGATATTCAAAATGTTTACCCTCGTTCAAAATGCAAGCATCCAGCCGTTTTCTCATGGACTGGCGAACTCTTTCTAAGATCCCAGGTGTCTCACACATCCTCTGAATCCCATTAATAATCCTTGTGAGCAACTCTTCTTTGGTATCCACAGGATTGGTATTTGGTATTAACAGATTTTGTCTATTTTTCATGCGTTTTTTTTATTTAATTAAAAACTAATTTTTTAAAAACTGTGTTTGTCTACTATTGACTTAGTTTACATCATTCTCTTCAGATTAAACTCTCTACAAGTTTTGTATAAGAATTTCGTGTGTTTATTGTCCTTTTAACAAAGTTCATCTGCTTCAAACCTAAAAGAAACTTGTTTTTCGGGACCAGGTTTTGCGTATTTCATCAGATATCTTAAAAATTACTGCAGCTACTGGTCTGAAACCTGTTTTGTTCATTTTACCTACGATACGGTAAAATTTATGCCTAATTTTACGCCCAACAAATATCTAGGGCTTCGTTTCAACGGGGTAACTGAAATTCTGATGAAATCTTTCACCCCGTATAACTCGGTAACTAATGATTTTCGGACCTATGTTAATTTGAACTTTTTTCTTCTTTTGTTGTAGGGAATCACGCCCTGAATTCTTGAAACCCTTTTTCAGAACGCTCTGTATATAATATTTTGCAAAATTTTAAATTATTTTTCTTTATCTTTTATTGTTATTTTTTCCTGTATATGTGTTCAGTTACATTGGAGAATTTTCTGTTGTTGTTTTTTATAGTTTAAAAAGTGCTCTACTAACCGTTTCTTGAATGATCTGGTGGTTTTACCGATATATATTTCTCTACACACTACACCTTTAAGGTGTAATTTTGAGAAACAGATTTTTCAAAGTTTTAAAAGAACTTCTTTTGTAGTGAGCAACTCCAACCCAAATGAAACCTACTACTGTGAATTTCCAGGTCTTGTGAGTTTTAGAGATTTTATGATGATTTATGTGAATCAGTCATTGGTATTTAAAATAAGTAGATTATCAACTTAAAATAGGTTTTGTTTTGATTTTTAGGCTTACATGGCAGGTCGTACATCAATTGAACAGTTTCGTTTGGCACTACGGCTTGGGGATGATCTGATTGTAGCACGATGTAAGCTCTATTATGCTTTGAGTCTAATACAGAGAGGATATCTGTCACGAGCTCGTAAAATTATTCGACAGCAATATCAGTTTGCAACAACCAGTGTAGTTCCTGACAACAGGTTAATAAGAATGTGTCTTGGTATATGGGCAAAATTAAAATTTGAATATAGGTTAAGGAAAAATATGAAAAATCAATGTAAAATGTTAACTAATTAATTTTTTTCTTTGAATAGACTATAATTTATTAAGCAAGGTCACATTGAGGTAACATAAAGCATTTATTTACTGAATTAATTTTAAGTGAAAGTATATTTTTACCATCTCCATGGAGCAGTGTGGCATACGCTAACCTATACTGATTCATATTCTATTATTTTATCTAACTTGCATTTCACTGTCATGGAAATCATGTCACTGTCATATCATTTTGGTGAGCATTCCACCTTAGTCACACACTGAATAGACAAATTTAACTATATAATGAACTTTTAGTCCAAACAGAACCATAATGTATCAGCAATGTATCGTATTTTGTCTTTTTAATGCACTCTTGTGCTATGGTGTGTGTAGTATCAAAAGTGGCACATGATAAATGCAATTTGGCCATACTGTGGTTAACGCCATCGATCTTCAAGCTCACGGAGGTATATAGTTACGTGAGTCTCGAGTTTGCCTTTGGTTTTATCGAGGGGTGAAGGGGGGAACACATCGGTGCGCATGTACGACTGCTTTGGTATCAGTTTGCCACCACAATAACATAAACTATATTTAGAGGACATACAGTATATCACAGAACCTTTTGTAGGTTAATTGTACGAATATAAATGTTTGTTACTGTAAATGAAAATGTCGGTTTCTCGAAAATGCAGTCGAACTATTCATAGTGCTGAACGAAATCTAATATGCAATGTAATAAAATACTGTGAAGTTGTTGAAGCTAAACAAAAATACGTTTCCATGCCTCTTAACAAAAACCATGAGCTAACGGCTAACTACTGTGATGTTTCTCTTTCCACAATTCAAAATATAAAGAAGGAAGTTTAAGACAATGAAGAAGATAATTCTTCATTAACAGTTTTTTTGACACCTGGTAAAAAAAGGAAACGTTTATATCGATAAGAAAGTTATGCCGACATATGAAAAGTTATTTACAGTTTTGAAAGAAAGGCTAAATTTTAGTTGGAAACTTTGTACGTTAAGAAAAATTTTAATGGAAATAGGGTTTAAGTGGAAGAAGTGTCAGTCACAACAAAGTATATTATTGAAAGGCAACATATGGTTAACAAACGTTGAAATTGCACGGTAGTAAATTATAGTGTCTCACTGTTGACGTTGGCAACACTGTCAGATTTCTCTTCCTTTCCTCACTTCCCATCCATATGCAAAAGGCATTCTCGTTACTCACTATCTACATATATACTCTAGTGTAACTCTTTTGCTAAAGGTTTGCCTTTGGTGAGCTTTAGTGTCTTACATACCGGTTAATAAAATTACATCTGTCCAATACATTTGTGCCATTTTCATTAAGAGTTACTCTATATAGTCTCGAATGATGCCAGATACTATAGTAGTACAAGCATTACTTTTGATTCTGTGCGCCTTAACCCTCATAAGCCATCTATACATTTAGTTTTCAAGAGCAGGTGCAAAACTTGAGCACATTAGTTATAAATAATATAATATGATGATATACCTACACTGTCTGAATACCAGTATGGAATATGATTACGTAGAGCTCATATATTTATAACACAGAATGTTGCCCAATGTATTTTAAATAGAGAATATTTTAACCCTTAAATATAGAGTTCTCCCAAACAGATTTAAATAATTTTTACTGGGTTATAAAGAAGATGCTTTCAATGTTCTACAAAAAATTACAAAAATGAAAATTTGGAAAAACTGTAATGAGATTTTGAAATAAAAATAACTAGAATTTTGTAAATGAAACTACTCTATGTCAATTGATAAGCGATTTCAAAACATACTTACTTTTCGAGTTTCTAAACTGGTTATTTTGACAAGTACTGCTATGATATGATCCTTATACCACAGTCTAATAGTCACAAAGCTTGCTGTTTATAAAAATGCAAACACAATAGCACTCCAAGGAGGCAGCAACCTCAGTTAGAATTCCTATATCTGTGAGTTAAAAATTTAATTGTTTTTCATGCTTAATATTAATAAATTCAACCGAAAAAGGATAATGTATCAAAAATCACTCGGTTTTTTACCTATTTTTATATAATTATATTTCTAACTGGCATGTTTTGGTGGATCCACTATCATCAGAGTAGATGAAATTGAAACTAAATTTTTTTAAATTATTTAAATTTTCAGAAGATATTGTATCTTCAGTCATTCATACAAAAGTTTATTTTCAATTTTGTGTACTCTGATGATGGTGGATCAACCAAACATGCCAGTAGGAAGTAGTATTGTATAAAAAAGTTAAAAATAAATAATATAGCAGCTGTAACTGGTCAGTGAAATCTAAATATTTTTACAATAGAATTGAATGTAAGCTGCATGATGCATTATAAAGATTTATTTAAAAACATAAGTAAACTTTAGAGCTTACAAGCTTTAAAGTTCTTGTCAGTTGTGGAGAAATAATTAAAAAATAATGTGAGCGCTCTGGTTGCCGCAATAACATTTTCAGCAGAAATATCTCTGTAGCTTTGCGACTGTATATATTAGACATTGCTTATACCATACTGTTATGCCAAAAATTGTTAAATTACAAGAAATCTGGGCATTTGTTTTTGCATTTTTTCTGTAATAACATTGTTACTTTATTGGTCAATTTGCCCACAACTGGCAGGTGGAGTGTTAAATTATTTGCTCTTGATCTACTAGTTCCAGGGCTACAAAAAAAGTTATGTTTCTGATCACATGGTCAGCTAATTATATGACTGAAGTATTTAAGAACAGAAGGTGTAGAGGTGTGAAAGATACTTGTCAACGTTATCTCCTCTGAGAGTAATGAATTGCATTATAGCCAGACCCTATGTTGAATGAAGCGAAGATGTCATTTGCAGGGTGGAAAGTAGATACTTTTTAGAGGGCCTGACATGCTGATAAGCATACTTTTCCACTTAGTGAGGAAGGCAATGGTAAATCACCTCAATGTCATTTTACTTAGTAAAGCCTTTAGAGGTTCAAACCAGCCTTTTGACTGATGACCTAAACAACAACAGGTCAACTAAATAACGAAGCATTTTGGGACCTAAGTTTATATGGACTTTTGTCTTTATTTTCACATTTAGAAGGCATGAGCTTCCAAAGTATTTCCACTGTGTAGTAAAACTCCCTGTCCATGTTATATGTAGGCTATAATTTTGAAAATAGTCAAGATAATTATGAGATATTTACCACTCTAGTGTATTTTCATTGTACAATAAGATATCTTATCACATATCATACGTGTCGTAGTGCTCTATTAATTGTTTCTAAATAAAATATATTTGTATACACACACAACAACAACTCACTAATCCAAAATTGGGACCAGGGGCTGTTTGTACTTTGTAATGTTCGGATAAAAAGGGGATAGTAACAAAAAAAAATCCAAAAACTGATAAAATAAGTTACAAATAGCTTATTTCATGTTCAGAAGCAGCAAAAGTACTGGACATTGTGCAGTATGTAGGGCAGCACACAGATATGTTTTTGAGGCGCAGGTGAAATATTGCGTCATCAAGGTTTTCAGCATTATGACAGCAAACAATTAGTAATTTTATGCAAATGAAATAAACAGTAGTAAAAATGTGTAATTTCTTGTAAATGCTAATGAACTAGAAGAAACGAGTAACAAGTTTATGTTGTAAATATATCTTATGTAAAGAACTTATATTGGTTTTTATTCTCAGTTACTCTGTTTATAATTTTTTTAATGAAATTTGTATGTTTCGAAGCCTATTAAAAATCTTTTTTTCATTTTAAAACTACTTAGGTTTTATTTTAAGACATGTTCAAGTGTAAAATCTTGTTAAAATAATCTAAATCATTTTGGATTACTAGGGTTGTTGTGCGTATGTATTTGTTACCAAGATATTAAAATATAAGATACATGGCATTCCTTAAGGTAAATATTCCTTATTCTCTTTGTTATTATTTTAAAAATATTGTTTTATTTTCATTAGAAATGTTTGTTCAATGTGAACCTGGCTATTTGAATCTTTTATTTTAATGTAACAGGTGATCATAGATTATTGAACACTTTTCATAGATGAGAAAATAATGAACCAATGTACTTACTGGTAACGCGCTATAAGTTGACAATTGCACCTATCACGCGGAGGATAGTATATTATCTATCCTACTTACATTGGCCAACCCGAAAGCATAAGACATGTATCAAGCGTGTAACTCAAAATGTAATCACCACAAACACTTAAGTAATAAAATTCAGTTCATGACCTGTCACACTAAATAAGTAAGGAGTAATATAATTATTTAAAAAAAGTGAATTGTTTAAAATTCAATTGCAATTTAACATAACTTTACTGAAAATAATGAAATATAAAAACCCTAAAAATACAATAACATTTTGAAATTACCGTAAAACTAGTATTACGATAATAAGCTCGCATCGACGGAACTCACGAACTAATTAGTCTATTACTACAAATGTCAGAGAGCAGTAATGCAGTTTACTGCTGATGGCCAAAAAGGCCATACTAAATATAGCTTAGACCTAGTATTGTGGCTTATTTAGAATGAATGTTTATTATTTAGGATAATTATTAAGAATTAATAAATAATACAATCGGATGTTTATAAAACGACATAGTTGTAAACATAATAAATCAATATAAGAGTAAAACTATAACATGATGTCGTGGGTAGAGCTGTCACTATGATGTATTTAGAAAAGCACTTCCAACCCCTGCATAGTCCAGGCTTACTCTCGCTGACGATCGTCAACTTATATTGCATTACCAGTATCTAACTAATTTACTGAAAAGGTAGTTTCAAACAGTTTTTAAACGAAAAAATTTATTGTCTTAATTTATTGTCTAATTACTTAGCTATAGTAACTTTTTCTAACTATGGGTTTTCCCTTTTATCCATTTGTTTGGTTTTAACCTAAATACTGGATATTAGTTATTAGGAATTACATAATTTGCATTATTAGGCTATTTGTACCTTACACTTCGCAATATCAGGAAAGCTTGCAATTCCGTGATTCCATTTTCAGTTTCATATGTTTTTCATATGTTATTCACCTGTGAATGCAGTCAATAAGTTATGATTACCTGGATTATCTGTTGAATAAGTGAAATGATAATAAGGAAAGTTGTGATATTTAAAACTGTATAGTAGTTTCAGTTGATGGCCTACTTGTAATTTGGTACTATAATGTATTAAGAATAATAGAATTATATTTTGTGAATAATTATAAGCATTATAGATAAATATTATGTATTTTATGTAATAGTTTTGTGCTGTAGTAATTAGTATTATATTATGATAACACAGGGTGTAGATAAATTCATGAATACACACAGATAACTTAAATATTTTAAAAATCAAACTCATATAATTTTATATTACTTTAAGTTTATATTATTGAAAAAGAAGTTGAATGAAGATGATGGGTTCAAAGTTGGAATAACTTGTAAGATATTTGTTGTATTCTTGAGTTTATTTACATCATATTGAGTGATTGTAAAGTCGTGCTCCCAAATTTTTCTGCTGTCTAGGAATAAAAGTTAAATTTGTAAAAGATATTTTAATAAGGGAATATTTTTGTGTGACAGAATATTATATGGTAGCACTGCTAGATCACGCCACTGAGCAGCAATGTCTAATACACAAGACTAACATCTTTATTGTTGTGAGTTACCATGAATCGAAATCGTATGGGAAGACTCGAAAAAACATTTTAAATGGTTGCAGATGCTAATGTGCCAAATAAATCCACTAAGTGTTATTTATTTCATCATTTCTGAGATATAGGAAATACCAACCATTTTATAACTGATAACTAATATCAGTCAGATGGTAAATGAAACATTTATTTGTTCTCCAAAAAAGTCTGTACAAAAACTTTCTAAACAGATTATTCTAGCTTATGGAAGTGTTCAAAAGACTACTAAAATTACATCTGTACCAGATTAACGTAAGTCATCACCTTCAAGAACCGTAAAAAAATCAGTATTGCAGACTGTCATCAGTTAAATCACTTAAATGGCCGGTCATGCACACTTCCTGTATCCTTAAAACAATTAAATAAACAACATAAAGTGGATTTGTTGGCACATTAGCATCTGGAAAAGCATTTAAAAAGTTTTTTTGAGTCATTAACTTGCAGTAACTCACAAAAATAAAGATGCATTGGTCTTGGATAAAAGACATTGGTGGTTGGAATAAACAAACTGCTTTGTGCCCACTGTGCCCAATCGCTAGCAAACAATGCTACCATACAATATTCTGCCACACACGAAAAATCCCTAATTAAAATATCTTTTTCAAATTTAACTGTCATTTCTACAAGCAGAAAAATTTGAGTTCATGACTATATGATCACTCTGTATATCTTTTACAAATCTTTTTTTGTACTGCAGGCAGTACTTTAGTACAGTAAATCTGAAATAAAATGGAACTCTCATCGTATCTGGAAAAATGACTAATCAAAAAAATATGAACATTGTTTTATTGATACCATTTAAAAAAACCGCAAGTTTAATAGCAAGTCATGGAAAAATACCTGACTTAGTCATGATTTCAGGGTCTTATTGGCATACATTGTAAAGTTATTTTTAATATAGATGTGTCTTTCTAAATACTGAAAACTTTTATCAACGAATTTGTAAGTTTTAATAAATAATTAACATTTTAAAATAAATGATATTTATTAAAAGTAAAGATTATAATCCACATAAAACTATATTGATAGAATTATTGCTAAGGGCTTCCTGATTTTATTTTGTGATACTAGTGACAAAAATGTTTAGAAACATTTAGTGTGTCAGTGATGAAATGTTTATTTTGGTTCTAGTTCACCAATGCAGTACTATAGTTTCTGTACCCAATAGCTTCTCGACTCTTGGCTAAGCTAAAAGTGCAGTTCCTGTTTTATGCCCATCTAGTTAAAACATCTTACAGAAAATGCATTCTTCCAAAAACTTCTGAGAAGTTTTGCCGTACGGAAATGGTTTTTTATTGTTTTATTTGTAACAAATAAATAAGTAGCTTTTAGGCAAGTTTTCATTCTATAAATCTTGTATTAAAAATTTATTTCATCTAATTAGTAGGTGTTTGTTACCACCTTTATAGTGTAACACCCATAATCAATAGTATGGTTTTCACAACAGTGAGAAATAATTTTTATCAAAATTTTTGTATTGAAAAACATAGATTGTACATGATGTGTTTTTATAAATTATTAATACACCAGCATGGCTTCACTCGCTTAACATGTGTAGGGCCTAATCAATTTTTTAAATAAATATGTAAAAGAAATTGTGTAGCTGCTAGATCAACTTTTTACTCCAACCTAGGTACGCGCGCACACACACACACACACAACGTTTTTATAAACTCCCCCTGCGTATGTCTCTCGTTAGTCTTTATAGTATGTACGATCTTCAACAAAATAGTACACACACATACACAAAACGACGTTTTGATAATTTCCCCACGTACATCTCTCACCCTTATCAAACCCCTTCATCTACTTCCATCAGCAATACGTACTCACATGTACACCCACACACATACGTATTTATGAAAATCTTCATTAGGGCCCTTAGGGTTATCATTTTTGAAAATTTGAAAATAAAATGTTGCTGTGAATGTAAATACAAATATGCTGACAAAATTTTATTAAAATCTGTTCAGTAGTTTTGGAAATAGCCTGCACAAGAAAAACACGCTTCGTGTTTATAATATTAGTATAGATAGAAAATTTGTTCCATGATTATGTTTTTATAAGTTGGTTATCCAACTCAAAATTTGTTAGTTGTTACCTAAATTTAAACATGAATGAAATTTAAGTAGTAGCTGCTTGTTATGATCTCATTGGTAGTTTGAATATTAACGTACTAGGCAGCATGTCAGTGACTCATCACAATTAAAAGTAAACTTAGTGATAAGTCCACATTTTTATGCAAATCCCCGTTTGTTTTCGTTTTTATTTTTACAATATTTCTGAGTGGTATTTTTTTATGAAATAACATAATCTATATATTGAAAAGGATAACGATTTTTTGGGCAAGTTCAGTCTCAGCTCCCTCTGGACTAATTTCCAGTCAACCTTTTTTTAATATTTAGCTCTCAATGTGCAGAGTTACCATCAACTGATTATTATTTTCCAAATTCCCAGTTAATCCAGAAAGTAGAAAACTTAAGGGTTTTTTATAGCACGGTTCTTTGAAAATATAAGAAAAATAATTGGTACAGTCTTACAGATGTTAACTTAGTTTTCAATGAAATTAAATTGTTCTGGAAAATATGGAAATCATCAGCTGTAGAAAACAAAAACATCACTGCTGAGTCTGTGTCTCAAGTCCTTACCGTAAAAAATACCTGAAATTCATATCGCTGTATTAATTCAAGGGTACCCTATATTGGTTTAGAGATCTCATTTTCAGAATCTGCATCAAAAATAATTGATCAAATTGAAATTATTTTTTCACTTTTTAACATTTAGTTTGTCTAATTTGTTTTTTTCTAAATGTTATTTGGAACCTTTATTGACAAGTAATTTTTGTGGTTTCCTTTGGAACCATTGTTTATTGTGTTTGATTTTCTATATTATTTATATTAATTTTCTAGTAATTTCTAGTAATAACCAATATATACGATAAAAATAAATACAAAATAGCATATAAACCCCAGTTTCCTATAAAATTTATTTTACAAAAACATAATATTAAGACAAATGTAAATGATAAAGAAAAAGAAAATAATCAATTTAATTCATGTGGAATTTATAAAATTAAATGTAATGAATGTAATGAAATATATATAGGTAAAACCACCAGATCTTTTAAAAAACGGTTTACAGAACACTATTCTAACTATAAAAAAGGAAATCGAAAATTCTCCAATGTAACTGAACACATGATTAAAAATAAACATAATATGTCGAATATAAAAAATAATCTAGAAATATTGGAAATAAATAACAAACAAAATGAAATTGAAATTTTGGAAAAATATTATATTTATAAATACAATAGCAGGGAAAAATTAATGAACACACAGATTGAATACGACAATCAACTGATTAAGTTGGCAAGACTGTTTTAAATATAAGAATCGACTATTCCTTATTTACCATGGTAGGAGCAGGAAGTTTTAAATTTTGACTTGTAATAAATTTTAATTTTTCTGAAGATGTGTACAAGATACACGAAAGCACTATAAACATTGGTAAGTGTTTTATGTTACCGTATTCTGGTGGTTAGAAAATATATATTTCAATTTTAAATAATACGGCTGTTTAAAAATCCTATATAGGATGTTTAATAAAATAATTTTCTAGTATGTTCCTACTCGCCATTTGGGTTACTGACTTGCAACCATCTGATTACATATAATAGTCCTGATTATTTTTTCTTGAATTAATCCTTCTGTTGTTATATTCATAAAATTTGTTTAACTACAATTCTCAATCTCCAAACTTATGCAACCCCTCGAAAGCTACCAATAAGTCCATGCGTTATGTGAGCACAATTGCTGATTGTTATAAATTAGACAACAGTACAACATGTACTATATAACTAAGTTATCTTAGCGTGATTTCTGCGCAGGTAGTAGGGATGGATGATATTGGAGTGGTGGAGAAGTTGAGTGAGAGACATTGAGTACCTGAGAGAGATAGCATTATGAGTAAGGAAGCGTGTGTGTACAGTATATCTCTCTGTTCAATTTTGTTTTTCTTCGGATACGAATGCATTAAATGATTAATAATTCCGTTATTACAGCCTGTTTTTTGTTCATAATCATAAGTATTATGGTAAATTTTATTAACTTAAAATTCAATATGTAGGACCTTTCTGGTAGCCTATTATATATTTCGTCTACTATATATAGTATAGTATTTTTTAATACTACTGCTACTGCTACTACTACTAACAGTATTTTTTTAATACTGCAGTCACCAAAGAGTATTGTTAGTATATATTTCGTCTGCATTAGCAGCAATTTGCAAAACAGTCGGACGTTAAACCAAAAAAAAAAAAAAAAAAAAAAAAAAAAAAAAAAAAAATGGTAGCCTATTAATAAATTAGCTTATATAAAATCCCTGCACTACTCAAGTGCTTGAATTACATCCATTATCTGCTCTCTTCAGCTTTGCTATCTCCATTTTCGGTTTCCGATTCTGACAATTCTTCCTCACTGCTGTCACTACCAGTAATTATCAGTTCGTCCGTCTGCATATCCATTGCTCGATCTGCATTGTAATATTCTTTTTCATACTTCAACGCAAAGACTAGCAACACGACTCTGAAAATCTGGGCGTGACATTTCGGGAGTTTTAGAAGAGATATTGTTATAAATATTCATTATCACGCATTTAGTTTGACTTTTTAAAGAAATTCCTTGACCAAGTCGACGCGCAGATCTCGGCTGAGGCATTTTTGAAAAATACTCTTTGGTGACTGCAGTATTAAAAAAATACTGTTAGTAGTAGTAGCAGTAGCAGTAGTATTAAAAAATACTGTTTGTTGTAGTATTGAAAAATACTGTTTGCAGTAGTATTAAAAAATACTGTTCGTAGTAGTATTGAAAAATACTGTTTGTTGTAGTATTAAAAAATACTGTTTGTAGTAGTATTGAAAAATACTGTTTGTTGTAGTACTGAAAAATACTGATTCCAATAATTGTATTGAAAATACTAGTGAAGTGAAACGTATACTCTTCAGTAAGTGTTAACAGACCGAAGGTTGGAATGTGACTGACGTGGGCTAGGCTATTAGTTCGCTTTGTACTCCCATTACAACGATGCCTCGCCTAGTAACGCCACGAGATGTACTATTGCGCATTCATACATCACGCTAAGATAACTTAGATCCAGTATACAATGTTTCTCATGTGTATGATATTTCATTTTGTTACCTTAAGTGGAAATACAGTGAAAAAAGTAAGTTTTAGCAAAGTCACACAATCTAAAAATATTTTCTTTATATTACATATTCCATATTTAGGGATATCTAATAAAATGTTTGCACATAACAGGCAGATGGAGTGTATAACAAAAAACAAATTAATAATGAATTAATATAATAATTTCAGTAACCTTCTTTTTAAACTGCGTCACCTTTATTTCAATTTTTACTTACACGTGTTTCGGTGGATCCACCATCATCAGAGTAAATGAAAAATAGAAACTAAAAATTTTTTTCATTTATTTAAAATTTACAGAAGATGATACATCTTCAGTCACTTGTATAAAAGTTTTATACAAGTGAGTTTTTAAAAGAGTTTTATACAAGTGACTGAAAATGTATCATCTTCTGTAAATTTTAAATAAATGAAAAAAATTTTTAGTTTCTATTTTTCATTTACTCTGATGATGGTGGATCCACCGAAACACGTGTAAGTAAAAATTGAAATAAAGGTGACGCAGTTTAAAAAGAAGGTTAGTGAAATTATTATATTAATTCATTATATGAAATAGAAATATTTCAAACTGCAGGATGCATTATAAAGATTTATTTTTGAACAAATTAATAAATTAAATTATTTGCACTCGATCTGCTAGTTCTTGGGCTACAAAAAATAGTTATATTTCTTATCACATGGTCAACCAATTATATGACTGAAGTATTTAAAAACAGAAGAGGTAGAGGTGTAAAAGACACTAGTCAAAGTTATCTCCTCTGAGAGTAATGAATTTTCTTATACAACCAGACCCTGTGGTGAATGAAATGAAGGCGTCATTTGCAGGGTGGAAAATGTATACTTATCAGAGGTATTGGCATTCTGATTAGCATACTTTTCTCCTCAGTGAGGAAGACAATGGTAAACCACCCACTCCCTGTTTTACTTAGTAAAGCTTGAGGTTCAAACCAGCCTTGCGGCTAATGACCTAAACAATGTACAATGTGACCTTGAAGCTCAATACTTTGGTCCTGCATTTTAACCACATCATACTTTTACCACTACAGTGCTGAGTCATATGTTGACCATTTTTTAAGTGAGTTTGTTCTTATTTAGTGGATACTGTGTGATGTACCAAATGCACTTTACACTTCCCTAACAATTCTGTAATGGACTAACTGTTAGACAAAACAATTACCCCGAATTAAGTTAAGTAATAGTAGGCAATAGTTAACTTAAGTAGGTAATACAACAACTTTCTTTTTAATAATTTCATGTCATATGAAGATTAGTTTGTATTTTTTAACATAATAAAAATACAAGATCTTATAAATAGAATATAACTTAATGTAGTTTTATAATTAAATTCTATTATTTTTCACTTGGTCATAATAAAGGGCTGATTGAATTAACCAATGAGTGCAATAAGTGGCACTTAATATATTTATGTTGAAATTTTCATGTTTTTACAGTTGTTTATATTTATTAAGGTTCCATGTTAAGACAGGTGTACTACATAAGTCATAGATATAGGTTTTTATAAAAATTATTGTATAAATTATTCATTTAGTAAGATAGCAACTAATGTAATAAGAGTATTTTAACATAACACTGCAATTTGAAGTATTTTTAAATGGAAAAACTATTTTATGAATTTTCGTATAGATACATTTTAATTAATATTTTTATGTAATAATTAATTGTAAGACTATAATGTTACCAGTTTTTTTTAAATTCATTTGATTGCAGATTACTGCTGTTTATTAATATATCTTTAATCTATTGTAGTGGTACCGAATTGATTTTTACTTAATTGGAACAATTAAAGTATTTTATATTTATCTACCTTGATGTTTTATCTTAGAAATTTTATATATAGAAATTGTATAACATTTTAGGTTAAATAATGAAACCTCACAAACTTATTTCCTTATAACTTAACATTATGTGAAATTGTATATCTTAGGTCTTTTCAATGATTGTCTTAATATGTATTCAGCCATAAATACCTTTGGCATTTGCATGTCATAATTTTAGAATGCAATAGTATAGAAAGTAAAAATAAACTGAAACGTGATTTCATATAAAATGTCAAAAGCCAGGAGTTTTCAAAGGTCTTCTTCTTCTTCTTCTTCTTACTATCAAAGATTAGGCATAAGCCTGTTCGAAACTCACAAACAATCCTACACATATACACAAACACAAGATATTCCAACCCCTACAGCTCGACTACTGCCATCTTCTTTGAGGTCTTCCCACCTCCCTTCTTCCAACTGGACGTTTTGTTTTCAAAGGTGTAAAATTTATTTATAAAAATTATGTTAATTGCCTATTTCCAACTGAAAACCAAATAACTCGATAATGAGGCAATTATTAAAGAATATATTCCATCAAAAGTGTATATGGCGGCCGCATTGGCATAGTTGGTAATGTGCTCGTCTCTCATCATGCGGTCTTGGGTTCGAATCCCACTCAGGCTCGGCATATTTTCATACGTTACAAAAAATCATTTCATCCTTCATAGTTACAACCTAACGTCGATGCTAATGACCATTGTAGTTGATGCGATGTTAAATAAGCAAAGAAAAAAGTGTACATAATCAAAGTTATAGGAAATTAAGAAACTTCAATTTTTATTTTAAGCATTTTTCTCTACAGAGCCTAGTTTAGTGGCAATTACTGATTTTCTGTATTTCTAAGTTCCAAAGTTCTTTACACCCAGTGCTGTATCTACGCTATGATCTTGGGTGGGAGAACAAGTAGTTTTCATCCACTCTCCCTCCCTCTGACTTACCACTATCAGGTAATGTCATGTGAAATTGAAATTGATGAAGACAAATTAGCTGGTATTGATAAGTCGGGTGTCACTGTTGATATCATGGATGAAACAGATAATTTGGGTTGGGGTAAAGTTGACAATTATTGTAAACGTCAAATAGGGGACTAAAAATTATTTACAGTCTCTTATTTCACATTCGAACTTACAGGAAGCCGTAAGAATTTCTATTTTAATTGTTGAAATTTTAACCAAATAGTATTTTTCCAGTTTTCTAAAGAAAATAAACCATTGAGGATATAACTAAGAATAAAAGTAAAACACTTAAGGTTTAACAGTTGTGAATCACTCAACATTTAGCAAACTTAAAACTTTTTCAGTCCATTTCGGTGTCAGAATCGTGAGGTTTTACTATATTACCAAAATATGGTCACACTAGTTGAGGAACTAGTATAATATGTATAACAGTAGAAGAATGATTAGTAATGTAGTAATTTAAGTGATTAGTTAGCATCGTAGCAGCAGAATCCATATTAATATAATGAGTTTTAAAGAACTTTTAATATTTACCTTTTTTCACTGCTTTCCTTTTCTTTTTTCTATAACTTACGAGCACTTTCCCATTGCGCACCGCTTCATCAGGTAATATCATATAAAGCTTCTAGAATTATTGTGAAGAATGCATCTTCCTTAGCCAAAGTTAAAATTCAGGTGCGAAAGTGCTCTTAATTCAAACTTTCACAAAGGAGGTTGCATTCTTCGCAATATTTCTAGAAGCTTTGTATGATATTACCTGATGAAGCGGCACCCACTGCAAAAGTGCTCGTAATTTAAAGAAAAAAGAAAAAGATAGTAGTGAAAAAAGATGAATATTGTAGCTTTATAACTTTATAAGTATAGTTTGTAGTGGAAATTTTATGAAGTACATATTTTGCCATTAAAGACTGTTTGGTAATCGACTGACATTACAGTAGAGAAATTAAAAAGTATGTCAGGTGTTCAATTAACTCAATTAAATAATACTTTGAATTACTGTTTTAAAATATGACAAATTATTTTTGTTTTGTTCATATTTCTAGAATAAATACTAGTTGTTTCTTACACTACTACCTTCTCATATTATCTTGCATTAAATTATTTTTGTGAATTTTTGCCAAAGAATGTTAAAGTGATTATTTAATTTAAGAAGTGATAAAGTGGTTGAATTAGCCTTAGTAAAAACAAGACTTAATTGATCATTGAGAGACCTGAAATTAAATTTCCATGACTTATTCAGGTTTTAAATTTGAGTGTGATAAATATTTTTTATTAAAAATATTTTAATGAAATTAAGAAAAATACTTGAGTGTATATTATAATCTTGTTTGAATGACCAGAGTACTATATTGTAATTACCAGGATTTTTATCTGTAAAATTTTAGTTGAAACTGAAATTGAGCTGGTTCTTGTAAGTTTTACTGTATTGTTTAGTCTACAATGTAGAAGTAAAGATTTATTTAAATAGCTACGTTACTACCTTAAGAGGGAAGTCAAGTGTACCTTCAAATTTTTTATTTGAAAAATTCATTGTTCACTATTTTTGTAGCAAATTATCATGAGCTAAATTGTGTATTTAATTTATTAAAAAGATTTGTTTTATTTAAATAAATAAATAAAAATTAAAACCATATCATAGCAAAATCAACAAAAGTTTTGTGAAAATTTTAAACTTGCATGAATCATTCAAGAATTGAAGTACATTTATCCGGTGTATTTAATTTAAAATCCCTCTTTATTCTTGTTTCAGTTTTTTAAGTGACGAGGTGTGAGCAAAAAATATGGTGAATAATTTTATTATGAACAAAGTAATAAACGTACATCAAATTGCAATTAAACTCTTTCTAAACACTCTTCTTGGCTAGCAATGCGCTAATCCTAACATTGATTCCTTGATTAGGAGCGTTTCTTAAAAGCTTCTTTTGGAAGGGCTTTTAGCTGCTCTGTCTTGGCCCTCTTAATGTCACGAATGATGTCTAAAGGTTTCCTTTCAGCACAATTTTTATTTTTGGGAAGAGTCAGAAGTTGCATAATGCTAAATTTGGAGGGTATGGCGGATGTTGACTGACAGGAATCTTTTTTCTGGCCAAAAACTCGCGGATCAGCAGCGAGGTGTGGCAAGATCATCAAAAGCTTGGGAATAAATTTTGCACTCACTCGTCTCATTCGCAAATTATCAGTTAAAATGCTTTGCACAGTCCTGAGCAAGATGTTCAGTTCTTCAGTAAGCTCTCGAATAGTCAATAGCCTGTTTCAACTAATCAGTTTTGCCACTTTTTGCATGTTTTCATCAGTTTTTGAGATTGAAGGACATCCTGACCATTGGTCATCTTGAATCGACTCATTTCCACTTTTTAATTGCTCATAACATTTGTAAATAGTCTTCAAAATTACCACATTATCTCCATGACATTTCATGAGCTTCTTTGGTACATTTTGCAACTTAATGTTAATGCATTATTTCCATGATGCAAAGCAGAATCAGTAAACATAACCTTACTCTTACGACTCAGAAAGCCGACTGACTAGTCACAACTTGTTCAAACTTGGCACTGGCTATCTGAAAGAATCAGGATATCCGACTTATTACTTCAATGGATGTAGCATAAGTAGTTTCTTTGTAATAAAATTATTTACCTTATTTTTTTATCACACTTTGTACATACAGATAACAACAATGTAGAGGATACATGACAGTATAAAGGAAAGAAAGTGGTATGAAATCCTGATTTATACGTCTTTGTTGTTTTTTAACTTCAGTTCTAAAATTTATCATTTTAAAAAATTTACTCAGAATTTTTTTCTCTGAGCCCCTTTACATAATTCTTTTGCCAAAGGTGTGCCCTTGTTGAACTGTATCAATCCTATTAATAGTGCCGTAATAGTAACGCTATTTAGTCAAGAACTACGTCAGTGACTACAGAAGTACAAGAATTATTTTTTATCTGCACGCCTTGCCCCTTTTAAACCACCCATCCATTCAGTTCTCAATGGCAGGGGCAAAGCTTGAATTCATAAGTTACATGCAAAATGTAATACTGTTTTGAACATTTTAAAAAATTAACTTTTTTTTATTTATTTTCCCTTCAATTTGACACCAATTTTATGTAAATTGGTCAAAATACACACAAGTTTGATTTATGAAATTAGAGGCATTTTTATACCTTGATTTAGGGGATGAGTGTATTTATATGCCATTATAAATAAAGAAAATAAAGAGGCATTTTTATACCTTGATTTAGGGGATGAGTGTATTTATATGCCATTATAAATAAAGAAAATTCTTCGAAACAAATATTTCTCTTCTGAGAAACACGTTTGTCATGTATTTTGACTAGCAATCCTTGCTCATTTCGTTGGCATTTATTAGTATTTAATTTATTCATTTTTCAAAATTTTGTATAAATATTTTTGAGTTTATGTTTTTACGTTCTCTTGCCCGATATGAATGTATAGGGAAGGAAATTTGTTTTCGTGTCAATTTTTCAAAACCGAGTTTCACCAGAAATACATGTTTTCAGTCCCCCTGAACCCAAAATTATGTTTTAGCGACTGGTCAGTGTCTGTGAATGGAGCAGCGTACAAAGTTTAAACTTAAAACTTTGAATGTTAGGTACTACAAGGGGAACCGACATTTCGTCAAACATTTTCGTTTAAATCAGTCAGCCAGAAGTAGTAGTTTATTTATAGCTGTTACGATTTTTTCTTTAAATCACCTCATTTACTAAATTTTTTATCCTCTACTAGATAGAGTAAGTACCATGTCTGTTGAAATTTGTGGATGTACTCTTATAAAAAAAATGTTTTTTTTTTTTTGTTAAGATTGTAGCTTTAATATGCATTTTAGAGCAAGAGTGTATATAATTAAAGTTTTAGGAAATTAGAAAATCTACAACTTTTATTCCAAACATTTTCTTCTACGATGCTTAGTTTAGCATCAATTAGTGATTTTCTTATTTGTCTAGCTTCTTTGCCAGTGATCACAGGTTCAATTCCTGGTCAGTCGGTAATTTTGTAATCATGCATTTTTATCTAGCACCGTTCTCATTTTTTGCATGAGCAGCAATTGTTAAACAGTCAGACGTAAAACCCCCAAAGAAAATTTCCGAATGTTCTCAATTTACCTCATTTCTGCCACCTGCATTTTAGCACAATCTAATATATAGTCACAAAGATTCACTCGCCTTTTTTATGTTTAGCGCTACTGCAGCGGTCAGCTAACTCACATATTATTTTGTGATCCCTCTGTAATCTGTGTACTTAAGGATTTTCTTCACTAATTGTGAATTTATCTTGCATTTATTTAGTTTTCTCATGAATTTTAATTAATTTTATAATGTAGTGGTTGAAGGTGATGTGTTTAATATAATTAGATGCAATATTAATAAAAAAGAGTGTCCTGATTTATAAATTCATTATAAATGAATGGAATAGTTGTAATAGTTTAGACCTAGTACATGTTGAAATGCTAAAATATTGAGGTTTGCAAATTATTGAACTCATGGAAAGAAATCAAAACAATAGCATGTACTTTCTACAAAACTTCTTTATTGACATAATGTTTACAACTTTTAATATTTAGTTAAAAGGTTTCTTATAATACTTACTGTTATTTATAATCATTTTTATTATTATTTTTTGTATTAACTTATAGACTATGGCGTAGTGGTTAGCACAACTGGCTTCTACGCCAGGGTCCCGGGTTCGATTCCTGGTCAGGTCTGGCATTTTTTCATCTATCATCCTTCTCACTGTCTGTATAACCTTCCATAACTGAATGACTGGTTCCCTGATGGAGACTTTGTGTTCCTGCAGGACAGGGCTCCTTGTTACAAAGCCAGATCAGTTATAAATTTTCTTAGAAAAAATACTTAAAAAATCCTTTCTTGGTCGGGTAACAGCCCTGATGCAAATCTGATAGAGAATCTTAGGGCAATCGTTAAGAAAAAACTCAAGAAGTCAATCACTACAAACACTGATCTCATAGCTGCATTATCTAAATATGGCACAGGGATTAAGAAATTCATAGAAATTTTCAATCACTCATAACAAGCATGCCAAACTGTATAAAAATGATTATAAATAACAAAGGATATCATACTAAATATTGAAAGTTGTAAACATAAAGTCAATAAAGAAGTTTTGTAGAAAATACATGCTATTGTTTTGATTTCTTTCCGTGACTAATAATTTGCACACCTCTGTACAATTATTTTAAGTATATGTCTCCACAATTAAATAGATAAGTACATGCTTTGAAGTTTTACTTACATATTTAATATGAAATAATTCATTAATTTTTAAACTGGAAAAAATTTAAATTTTAACTCTAGAGATGTAGGATACCTTATAACTGAGCCTGCTGGCTCCTTGGAAAACTAGTGTCCTTGTTTGCATTTTTCACTACCATTAAGCTTTGCAACTGTATATATTTGATTATGATTCTACACTTTGGTTTCCTTCCATCTGTCCATATTCCTGTTGCAATTTTCAGTATCTAAAAATTACTCCAGCAAACTTGAATATGTATTACTGCCAATATTATAAGGTTTTCTTCATTTAGAAATAGAATTTTTCAAAATCCTTTCATATCAAGCACCTATGACATGAATGGAATCTACATACTAATTCTAGTTTCAATGGTTTGTATTTCTAGAGTCGATTTCATAATGAGTTAGTTTTAGTGCCATAATACTGTAAAAGGATATATATCATAAACTGTGGCGTGTACTTTCCCGGTAGAATTTGACCCATGTACTTTGCGACAATTTTGAACCCCTGTAATATTGCATCAAAAAATACCCCAGTTGATCATACATTTGGCAACGTTTAAATAAATAAAACCATCGATCAGATATGCATTTGATTAGTTAAAGGTTTTAATATGTAGGTTACTCATCCTTATTGTTCTCGGAACAAGTTTTTATTCTCACATTTAAAATACAACATTATGTCTTGGGGATCTCTAAGTAAAGTAGATGGCATCTTCATAATGCAGAAATGGGCTGTTAGGGCCATTAGACGAGTTAAAAGACGTGATTCTTGCAAACCTTTTCTTTAAAAGAACTAAACGTACTAACGTTCCCATGCATTGACATAATTTTATGAGAGTATTATTTCTGAAGAAGAATGAGCATTTAATCTTGAAAAATAAAGATTCATACCCGACCAGGCACAAAAATTGTTTTATAATTGTCCAACATAGAACTACCGATATGAAAAAGCACTGTCAAAATTTATAACAACCTACCATATCATTTGAAAGATATTTCATTACACAGTTTTAAAATTAAACTCAGTTTCTGCTAGAAAAACAATTTTATAATATAAACAAATTTTTTATTAACCGCTGAAATAAATCTATGAAAAATAGGGTTCAATTGTCTTGTCCGAGTGTTCGTGTTCATAGTAAATTATTTGGGAATTTTTAACGCTGTAAAATTTTTTTATCTAATGAAATAATGATTTAACTAAGGGTTTACAGTGTTACAAGTTGAATCAATACTTACCTTACACTACAACTATTAATGATAACCTTCGGAAAGTACATGCAACCTCATAAACACCTACATGGTGTCTTTACAAGTATTAGGCGTATACAAAATTTTCAGACAGTGTCTCTTAGTGTGTGAACATAATTTTATAGGAGATCCTCATAATCTTTATGCAAAACAGGTTCTTTACACCTTATACAATCGTAATTTTTTAAAAAGTTCTTAAATATTATTGATTAGTTTGATAAGAAAAAATAGTTAGCACCACATGTGGAAAAATATAATAGTAATAGATGATAAAATACAAAACGAATAAATATTGTTACCTCAAAATCTTATTAATGATATTTAGTTTTATATTATTAATTTGCAGTATTTAGAATGCATTATTATTGTACATAATTGACAAATCTATAGAAAGGGAACGACCACCTGAACTTTCAGTTTTATACAGTACATATTTTAGTATAACAGTCTGTGATAAATAAATGTAATTACATAATGAAATTCTTGTTATTGTGTATTTCCTTAAATCCTTACTCCTTGAAGTTTGTCTAAATCGTAAAAAAAAGAAGCTTATACTGTAAAACCTCTCCTAATGAACCCCTCTTTTAAGCGGATATTTTTAACAGTCCCGACCCCATGAGATAAGGAATTTTAATAAAAAACTCCCAAGTACGGACACTATATCATAAATTTTTATCCATACTGTGACAATAAACAAACAATTAAATAACCTACCACCAAACTCACTCATAAGGAGGTAGTGCAACAAATTAAAGATGTAAAACAGTTTGTCGTTTCAAAGAAAGATAAATTTGGATGCCTAATGATGAAAAACTTGCTCATCCATTTAAAAAAACGAGCATACAATGCGAAAGCTAAACCAAACCAAATTACAGATTACTTTAAATCATAATTTTCAAAAATTATCTTGTCGATAAAAAGAACATTCATTTTCATGTAAAAAAAGTGATTTTTGTTTCTTTTCGAAAGATAAATGTAGTGTAGAATTTTTTTTTTTTTATACTTAAGGCCTTATTGGACCACTTTAGTTCATAGCCTGGTAAGCTCATTTTCTGCTTTTAATCTTCTTGCTGCACTTTTGCAGTTCTTTCACTTCTCTCCTCTCCGCTAATATTTCTTCAAGGCTTCTAATCTAAGCGTTTCTGCTTTGGAAAACACTGTCCACTTCTCATCTATGTTTTGTAAGTAGATTCATTTACCTTCACAGTTATAAATTACACATCATATGTAACCTACGTAGCTGATTTGACTCTTTATGTTTAATTTTTTATGTAAACTTAAATTCGGATACCTCTCTTTACGTTAGTTTTTATATTTTAAAACCTTAAAACACGTAATATGTGTATATAAACTGGCTTCCATCTATAAAACGGACATTTGGCATGGTCCTGCTGATGTCCATTATTCAGAGGTTTTACTATAGTTGTGAGCTATATACCACAGTTTCTCTTAACAATGGTTACATCTCTTCACTCAGTTGTATGAAACTCATTTTACACAAAAAATTGAAGAATACATCTTCAAAAATATTTGTGTGAAATGATCACACGACTTTCTCTCGGCAATGTAAATAATGAAAAATATAACCTAATGTTCAATCACTAGTAAGCAATGTAAAATGAAAAATATAACCTAATTTCGCGAATCACAATATTTTTAGCAGAATTTAGTATAGGCTTAGCAGAAATTTTCATTTTCTCTAAATTGTAACAAAATTGGTTCATTCCTTTTCCGGACAATTTTTACGCTAATGATATTTTAAAAACGCTCATTACTTTTTTTAGAAATATAGGCTATAGAAAGCGTTTCTGTGCGTTTATTATTGTAAATTTCCCATCTTAGTGGAAGAAGAAAGAAAATTGGGCAAAAAAATAATATTAATGTTGAAGAAATGTTTTCAGGTGCGGCTGGGACACTACACTACAGTTTTACGTTCTCTTGTCTTACATGAAATTTAAGCAGACCTACTATAAGGTAAGTAATGTTTTCATATCGATTTTTCACCGGAAATAAACATTTTTCAAATCCCCTGAGCCCAAAAAACCGTTTTTACCGATTGGGCTGAGTGTGTGTGTGTGTGTGTGTGCGCGCGCGAATTTCAACTAAATAACTATAAAACGAAAAATCGTACAACGTTGAAAGTCAGGACTTAAGTTGGATAGACTACCATTAGCGGACCCGACAAGAACATTTTTATAAAAATCGGTCTGTAAAATGGAAAACTTAACTAAATTTTAATCATGAGTGAACGTTGCTAAATGAAAATCAACCTCTGTTGGGCTGAAAATATAGAAAAATCGTTAATTGACGCTAAACCAAACACTAGAAAAATGCTTGAAATAAAAATAGATTCTTTTTTTCTATAACGTTAGGCCTCAATCTTAAGAAATCTCTTTTTTACCAATTTCAATGAACAAACTGTAACAAATTACTAACTGATTCTAAACTAAGCTCTACAGAAAAAAAAATCTTAAAATAAAAATTGTAGGTTTTTTAAATTTTCTATAACTTTAAATACATACATTTTGCCCTAAAATGTATATTAAGGCCAAAATCTTAAAAAAAAAACATTTTTACAACGAGAGCACAGCACCACCCTCGAATTTCAACAGACATGTCACCCCATCATGTAGAGCATAAACATATATACGAGCTATATAGCAAACGAGGCCATTCGAAAATAAATGGTAATTCGTATAATATTGTGTTCTTGAGATATTTTGTTCACACACATAAACCAATGGTAAAAACGTGTTTTTTTTTTGTTTAACCTGTAGTATTACCGGTGAAAACTCGATTTCACAAAATCGACATGAAAACAAAAGCTACTTTTGTTCCCTACATCTCATATGTATTTTTTTTTTGTTTTACGTCAGACTTTTTTTGCAGTTTCTGCTAATACAGACGGTAATACTATCTAATAGATTACTGTGCATTTATGCATAATATAAATATGTATAAATACTATGCATTCTGCTAGGGCAAGAAGAAGTAAACTAAATAAGATTAGCAAGAAGAAAACTAGAGCTGCGTTAAGAAAAATACAAGTTGGTGAAAACTTGTGGGATAAAAATACAATTATTATTATTATTAGCCTACTGTAAAAATATACTTTGCGTAACAGTTTTGTAAAATTGCATGGTTCAGTTAAAAAATCATTTTCCTATTTGGAAAAAACGTGTAGCCGAGAGTGCAATTTTTGTTTTGTTTAATAAAAATTAAAAAAACCATGAATTTAAAAAACCATAAAAAATCGCCGTAATAAAAAAAACCATGAATTTTACTTCCAAAACATTTGCTTTATAGTGAAAACTATAATCTTTAACGTACTTGAACATAGATTTTTATATTTTTCTTGGACGAAGAAAATAACTATATTCATATTTCATAAAGAAATAAAATATTTATTATTTAAGTAAAATACTTATTTAATATATTTCATAACTATATTTTTATGGGATATACTACCTATTAAAAGCGTATTAACAGAAAACTAGCCAAAAACTGGGTACTTTTTATGCGAAAATTTCTTTCTCTATCTCCTACTAAGTTTTAAATAAAAAAATTCAGTCAACGCAGACGATAATATGCTTTATTTTGGCCTATCATTCAAAATTTTTCATTTGGTAGTTTTTGAAATTGAGTTCTTCAAACACAACGGACTAACTTCCTGGCACGCACTATAATAATAGTGTTTAGTCAATAAGGTTTTTTTATTTAAAGTCGCATCAACAGCTTGGTTATTAGCGACTACAATGGGGTAATGCATCGAGAACAGTAGGTTTCGACTTATGAAAGTGTACAGTCTCTGACCGGGAATCGAACCTGGGACCTCCACGTGGTACACTAGCGCACTAAACACTACGTTACGAAAGCCTTTTCTTGTTTTATATCCGACTATTTTGCACATTATGCTAAAGGGTGATGCATGAAAATATGCAACACCTGACCGGGAATCGAAAAGGGACCCCTGGTGTAGAAGACAGTGGTGCTGACCATTACACCACGGACTAGCCTTTGATTTAGAAGTAGTAGTAATATTATTTTATCAGTGCACTACATTATTGGTAACCAAGTGTTTGATTTTGAAATACAGTCATAACACTTATTAATTAGCCTAATAGTCATTAATAATAATTTAAATTACATTAGGCACATTCTTGTTTATTTATAGATATAACGACTGTTATCGAATATAAATAATATTTTCCACTAGGTACTAATAAAATACAGTATGTTTTTGTTAGGATATATTCAGTGAGTTGTTGGCAACTCATTGGATAGTCATCTCTAACTTCTTTCATAAAATATTATGCAAGGTCAAACTTGCTTTCATTTTGATATATATTGTATGTAATCAATCTGTTATCACGGCGCTAATACAAGACCTACATCCATTGATTAACGGTTGTACACCCAAAACTATTAAGTACGATTTTTTTCTTCGAAAACTCTCTCGTTGATAAAGGTAGATAACTAAATAATGTTTAAAAATAATTTGTCAAAGGTGTTCCTTTAACCAAACTGTAGGCTTAATCAGAGAGAGAGACTTAACTATGAAAAAGCAAGTTGTGATATAACATTGTGAGTGACGGCGCATAATCGGTAGTACACACAAACTGCTTGCTGCTTAAAATATAAATATTCTTGACATGCGGCAAACATAAAATTCAGTCACGTAGACGCAGACCTACCTAAGTACAAAAATCAATTAGTAAGAGTGAGTTTAAACATTCTTACCTGTTGATCAGCGATAGCTATGCGTAAGCCTGCATAGCAAAAAACTCCTACCATAGGCCTACTTTTACTACAAACATTAATGCCTAGCATGCGCGAAAACTTTGCTTTACATTTATCTTTGCCCACGACCGGGCCAGTCATTAGAGTTAATTTGACCAAATAACGAAATCAGAAGGGGTTTTGTATTAATCGATCACATTTAAAAGAAATAAAATGTGATACTTTATTTAAATAAGAAATAAGCTTCACTATGATGAAACATCTTTGCTGGACATATAGGCAAATGGTTACCTGGAGTAGCTAAGTTCGATCGACCATTTTGGGTTTCCAGTTCAGGAAAATTTTTAAAAACTCTTACGCTATTATAATCAATGTACAAGTCTATGATTATACAAGAAAATTTTAACTTCTGTAAATAGGTATCTTAAAGAAATACATAGCTATTTATTCATTTACAAGTTAAATCTAAAGAAAGAAAAATGTAAATTGTGGACGGTCATCAACTCCAGCAACTTAGTTGGGCTTACTGTGTACAAATTTTTTGTTTGAGTAAATGCAGTATAGTTTACTTAACAAGAAACGAGAGTAATACACGCAGCGTTAGAACGGGATTAGCCTACTGGTCTAGGCTGCAGGTGGCTGTGTTTAATAAAAAATGTATTTGTAGCACTACTTTATGGGTTTAACAATATCACTACAATAAATTTGCATGTGAACTAGTACGCTGTCAGTCGACCACGTGAACAGTGCCACAGTCATTGGCTAAAACAGTTGTTCACGTGAACTGCTTTCTTTCAATGCAATGAATACATAGCCTACAAAATTCTAACGGCTGCCTTGAATTAAAGCTATGCAGGTAGGTTGATTAAACACGTTAATATCCTCATCATTATTCCTGTGTGGATGAAGTACTCACTGCAAAAAATTCTAGAAATTCCCTGATCATTGAAACTGGCGAAAGACGATGGATGGTATTTTTACCATTTATATTATAGTTTCTTGGACCAACTAAGAAAAATGAATGAACACTTTTGAGTTCGAACTAGAGTGGTTTTAATAAAATTATAATTTGCAAATTAAGTGGCACCCCGGCTAATTACACAGTTCATATTGTGTGAGATTATAATATAATTAGGCCTACATTAAAATATATAATGCTCTTAACCCGTTGAACTATATTAACAAACCAACCACTCTTGCGATGTCTCTCGGTCTCATCTTTTTTTATCAAATGCATAAAATAACAATTCATTCTTTATTTAAAAATATAAATTTTTCAGTCCTTAACGATTAACTCTAGTCAATATCTGAACCAACTCGTTCGTACTCGTATTTAGGAATCTAAGATAGGCGAAAGTTTTTTAGAGTGTTTCAAAATGGCTGATTCAATATGGACACAGCTGAGTTGCAGACTATTGTTATAAATAAGAATGTAGGAGATTATGGTTGTAAATAAAGCCATCTTTGCTTTGTGTATAAGCTTTTTGTGTATACAGCTTTGTGTATAAAACTTTATATTCAACTTAATCTTTATATTGCAACTTAGTTTTTTACTTTATTCCATCCACCAGTTTCTATGGATGGGGGTTCAGAAGTCAAACTATAGAATATAATTTCTAATCCAATAACAGACAATAATAAAATGTACCAAAGTGTGACTGTAATCACACAACTAAAATGAAATTACGTTCGCTGTAAGATAATTCTTGATCAGTTAGTCTCCCATGAGATTGATCCCATTTGATGTATTCAGTTAGTTCAGAACGCAATCCCTCTACTGTTTATAAAGAGCTCAGTGGTGAGGTGTTGATAGTATGTTTGTTTTGTAGTTGCGCTGACACTGACAGTTTGGCTATCATGGCGCTCGCTCTTCAGTATTTGAAGTTTGGTTATGACTGATGGATGTTTGTTGGACTGAACGATGAGATAAGTACGTGATTATTAGAGTTATCCTTTAAGAGATTTTTATGTTCAATGCTTGTATTTAATATAATAATTCGTTCATCATGCTCTGTTGATTAACCCATAAATTGTGGGCCAAACACAGTTTTCTATACCGATGTAATACCTACCGTTATTGGAGACTAATAGCAAAATGAATTTCTGAATCGAATATTGGTTTATTCATGACATTTTTTTTTGTAGTAGTTTGTACTTTTATATCCGCTTGAAGGTAAGTCCGTAGGCTGTGCTGTTTTGTTTGATTAGTTCTGCTTTCTATTTTTCATGTCCGTGATAATCTTTTAACTGCATTTGAGAAGTTTTCGAGATTGTTATGGTATGTTAAGTCGTACTATTTTTCTAAAACACCGATTGTGTCATTGGTAGTACGTTCTGGGCTTAGTCATTAGTTTTTGATGGTGATAAAATTATTTATGAAGGTAATTCAGATGTTGTGGGTCAGTTATAATTTTGTTTGTTCTGCATTTCTGTGAAGTTTCTTTGCCTTAATACAGTGTAGTAGGCCTCAGACAGATGAAACACTGATTTTTTTTAGTGCTGTAATACCCAATTGATTGATATCTAAGCTAAAAGCCCTTGCAAACGTACTTGGACATCAGTAGCTCAAATCTTACATATAGGAGCTATCATCTCAGAGACCATTCATATATCTCTGGACTAATTAAGTGTCTATTTTTAGTTGTTAATATTTGTCTCTACTCTGATAGAATGGTTTTTTCACTTGAACAGGAGCTGTATTGCATAAAGTAGGCCAATAATGACATTGTTGAAACTAAGAATATTTTTGTATGTTAGTATTTTTGTGGTAAAAATATAACCATGTCACAGTAATTATCAAATAGTACACATCCTTCCTTGTACAAATTTTATTGATCAATTGTTCCTCGTCTAATAGTAACACTTAACATAATTTTCTCAAAATTTTTCAAACCTCAACTTAGAAACAGCTGTTTGCTGCTACATTTTTTAAAGTATTTCTTTTCTCTAAATTTGATCTGAAGTATTGAAGTTTAACAAAGAAATTGTCTTGTAATTTTATGTTTTTTATTTAAATAGTTATTGGCTAGTATTAAAATTTTTCAACTAAAATTGTGATGTTGTTTGTTATTGTATTTTTTTAACATAGTGGTCATAGATAAAGGTTTGACAATTTTGTTTACAATTTTTTTGTAGTTTTATTTTAATGGTTTAATTTTATTTTGTTGAGTAAGAGAAATTTCAATGAATGATGATGACTCACATATCCCAGTTGAATGGAAAGTGGGGAGTAATTGTGTCCAATAAGTAGGCTACCAAATATTGTTGCTATATGGTGATATTATTGTATATTTTTTATTCATTTCTATACATACCTGTTATTTGTGTATTGTGTTTTTATATTGGTAAAAATATTTAGTTCTTGAACATGCTTGGGAATGATTTAACGGGCTTAACATATTTATCGCTGTAATATTATTTACCCAAAATGATTACATAAAGTGAAATAAGAAACTTGTCTTACTAGAGAAAATTAAAAAAAACTAGTTTAAGATAAAATAACGGATTGTCAAGGTTGTTTTAATGAATTAAAATGTTTAATTGACATTAAATATATGGTAGGTGTATTGTAAGTACAGTGGTATATATTTTTTTATTTGTATATTTTTATAGTATAAAATTGTAAGGAGAGTAATTCTATATTTTATGTCAGTTAAAACAGTTTTAAAGAAAAATATTGCGTAGCGTGATCCATCCAAAAAAGTTTACGTTCATTATACAGGAAATTTACATTCTTATTATAATTCATATTATAATGATAATCTTAGTGTTATAAACATTTATTTGTAACTAGGTGTAAGGTTGTTTATTGTTTCAAAGTACTGTAACAGGTTACCTTATTGTAATTCTTCTACACCCGATAAAACTTCATCGGACTCATGTACAACTTTCATTTACAAGTTTTTCTACCTGAACTTCGCTCAAAGAATCTAAGTCCCACATGCATTTCTCCTTCATCGGACTCATGTACAACTTTCATTTACAAGTTTTTCTACCTGAACTTCGCTCAAAGAATCTAAGTCCCACATGCATTTCTCCTTCATCGGACTCATGTACAACTTTCATTTACAAGTTTTTCTACCTGAACTTCGCTCAAAGAATCTAAGTCCCACATGCATTTCTCCTCCTTTTCCACGTGAGCTACAAAGTTTTTCACTTATCCATTGATAGGCCTACTTTAGAAATCAAAATTTCAAAAAGTTTCCTTACGTCTTGAAGCTTAAGGCGAGACTGTATAATGGTTTTAACTGAAAATTTTGAATTTCGGTTTTTTATGTTTTTCAATAGTTCAGACCGAGATCAACCACAAAAATATTAAATTACGTGAAAAAAATTATTTTAATGAAAAAATTAAGTGTTTAGGAGGTTTACCCAGAAAATTATCGTGTCACCAAGAACGAATATTTTTCATAATTTTATACCAATCGTATTAGAGTAAAGGGAATTTTAGTTTTTTAAAACATCTCCATTACTGTTTTTAATACTCTCAGCTGTTAGTTCAGCTTTATAACCAAATGTTGATCGGAAATTTACTTGTTTGTATACATTTTGTTTTTGATTTGTGCCTTTTTGTGTTTTTGCCCGTTCCCGTAAATTTAGATTTTTAACATTTAATTAATAATTCCTAATATGTGTACGTTGCAATCTGTTCAATTCAGAACAATAAGCAACCCCATGACCCAATGAGATGAGGATGATGTGTATGACATGTAAATGAGGTGTAGTCTTGTACAGACTCAGGCCGACCATTCCTGAGAGAGTATGGTTAATTGAACCCCAACCATCAAAGTACACCGGTAACCACTGTCTAGCATTCAAATCCGAATAAAAGTAACTACCTTTACTAGGATTTGAACCAGGATCCTTCGTCTCCGAAAATCAGCTGTTAAACAGCTGATTTTGGCGACGACTTTACCTCTAGACCAACCCGATGGGTTCTTTTAACATTTAGGTACATTTTCTTCGGACACCATTAAATATACCAGGCTGAAATTTTTACCAGTTATTTATCTTGTACATTCACATATTCCAGCACTTTTATAACTTCCTCAAAAGCTACAAAAATTATTAATATGTAAAATACCGTAAAAAAATATTTGTAAATAATGTAGTTGTTGTTTAGGTCATCAGCCAAAAGGCTGGTTTGAACCTGTAGATGTTTTACTAAGTAAAACGAGGAGTGAGGTGGTTTACCATTGCATTCCTCACTGAGTGGAAAAGTACGCTTATCAGCATGCCGGGCCCTCTGAAAAGCACATATTTTCCACTCTGCAAATGACACCTTCACTTCATTCACCACAGGGTCTGGCTGTATAATAAAATTCATTACTTTCAGAGGAGATAACTCTGATTAGTGTCTTTTACACCTCTACCTCTTCTGTTCTTAAATGATTCAGTCATTTAATTGGCTGACCATGTGATAAGAAACAGAACTATTTATTTTAGCCCTGCAACGAACAGATTGAGTGTAAATAATTTGACACTACCTGTCTGTTATGGGCAGTTGTAAACAATAAATAAATCAATAAATAATAATAAATAGAAATATTTATGTTATTCCTTATACTATTTTTAACTTTATGGTTTAACGGATTAAGTTGCGAAAATGTCAATAGCTCGAGCAACCCGACAACTACAAGTAAGTAAAGTTTCATTTCCCTATCATTTACCAGTCTTGTAAAAAATGTATCTGAAAATAGCAAATTTAACATTGGCGGGATACAAAGTACAGTAGAATCTCAGTAGTCCGGCCTGTTCGGGGCTGAGAGGGTGCTGGATTATTGAAAATACCGGATTACTGGATGTGTTGGAATTTTGCAACTATAAATTATAAAATTAAACAAAAAATGAATATGCATTGATTTCTATGTGATTTTAAATTAAATTAACTAATTAAAAACGGTTTGCTGAGTACTTCTGTAGTCATTGTACTAAACATTATATTATTGGCAATTGACATCGCCTAGTGCGGTGTGGGGGTGCTCGTGTTCTGAGAATTACGTTTCGTTGTCAATTCAGCAAGAAGTATGGAGTATGACCCAGTTCTGGGTTTTGGATAAAATGCCAAAAATTATTCCATTTAACAATAATTAAGGTCTGCTTATTCATTTCTTTAATCAAATCCTAAACATACATGTTACATTAAATCCGCCGTAATTAGGTCGAGTTGATTTCCCTAATTCAATTAAAATTTTTTACCAAAATTTGTCTTGGGTGAGGTTTCATACTTTTAGGCCTAATATTTTAAAGGCTGGATTACTGGATGTGCCGGACTACTGCACGGCCGGACTACCGAGATACTACTGTAATAAATAAAAATATTAATGTTATTCCTTATTCTGTTTTTAACTTTATGGTTTAACGGATTAAGTTGCGAAAACGTCAGTAGCTCGAGCAACGACAATTACAAGTAAGTAAAGTTTCATTTCCCTATCGTTTACCAATCTTGTGAAAAATGTACCTGAAAATAGCAAATTTAACATTGGCGGGATACAAAGTACAGTCTTCCCTTAAATGTCTTATTATTTGTAGCCACGTAATCCTTCAACTGAGCTCATACTACTCAATAGGATTCAGGTTACAGTGGTGCAGTGGTAATCGTAACACTGTATAGTTGCTTGCCTTTGCTAGTTCTTTATAACAAGTTTTGCCAGTACTTTATATAAATTATATTTAGGTTTAATTAATTTCAATTTGCTTAAAAGTTTAACTTTCAACATGCTATTGTCGAATTGTACCTCTTTACTTTTTAACCAGTCAATTATCATAATTCTTTTTAGAAAATCGATTAGGAATCTTTTCCTTTCTTTCCAAATGGTAGGACAAACAAACATTATCCATAATAATTAGATTAGAATAAATAAATAAATTAATTAATTGAAACAAAGGACTGATTCGATTGCTGTAGTTGTTGGTACATTCAGTTGAAACAACGGAGCAGTATAGGATAATGTATTTTTTATGGGTTTTCACTGCTACTAACACATACACAAACATCGGCTTTGTGGATCAATCAATGCCATCATAACCAATAACATTCCCCTCCTCCGCACCCCATCCATAACAAACCTTAATAATGTAGAGTACTATAAGACTATTAATTAATAATTAAAATTATATGTTTATACTTAACTTCATATATGGATTCCAAATGTGAAATATTTTTTTCGATATCTGTACTGGGAAAGATTTTTTTTAGATGTACTAACCGATTGCGTCATTTGTTTACATTTATCATGCAGTGTTTAAAAAGTCTGGCGAGGGAATGTGGAGAAGGCATTAGTAGGTCTGCAGTAAAATAGATAAGATATTCATTTTAAACCCCCAAATAGAAGAAAATGTTGTTACAGTTTTTTTTATTTTTTACAATTCATTAAACATTCTACAAAATGTATTTTTTCTGTCAAGCAAAACTTGAATTGTAGTTCTACCTTAAAAATACGTGTTCTACAGAGGTTTAAAAGATATATTTATATATGCATCCAGATGCCTGTAATTGATATTTTTAGTTGCGCTAATAGCAGTGACGATTCTCATAAGATCCATTGTATCAACTGAACGTGCAGAAAACTATAGTTCAGTATCTGCTGAAATGTACAGTATTGGAATTGTTTTACAGTATATAGAAATGAAAGCGGGCAACGGGCACCAGCTATCTGTTTACACAAAGCGTAGACACAACAGATCCAACCTTAATTGGTAAAATGTTGTTTACAGTAGTTATCAACTTAAAGAAATAGAGTATAGATAGAAATGATGGGGCTATCTCTGTGATCAGATCAATATTTTTAAAACTTAATCAAGACTTAAACTGAATATAACTAAAAAGAAAAATGGCCATTTACAATAATTAAACTATTAATTAACAATTTGTAATTAATTAACCTTTACTTACAAACCTAAACAATTGTATACTAACTGCTCACCATGAAGAACTGTTGTTACATTCAAGATGTCTTGCATACAAAACTGGTTTTTTTAACTCACTTCATTTAACACTAGTTTCAACCAGACACTCGCTAATAACACTGACTGCCTTCACAAACTGTTCATTTCTGACCGACCACAAAACGTTAGTGGCTTTATATTAGGATAAAGAATACTCCAGATAAATAAATTAACAAAAGATGCAACAGAAAAGATAATCCAGAAATAATTATCAATAGAAAGAACATAATAAACCCTACTGAAGAAACCTTCCATTCTAAACTTGTTAGCAAAATGAAAAAACGAATAAAGAACTTTTACTTTATAATTTATAAAAAACTTAAGACTTGGCTTGGTCTGCTTGTACTATTTTCGCCTCTCCCACTACTGTGTATTGATAGTTTTTCCCAACTGTTGATCCATCTGTTAATCATTACTGACTTTGTTCCCTCTTATCACAAAAAGGCAGTTAGAGGGAAAACTCTTCCCCATTCTTCTGTTGCCCCATGGACAATTTTTTACTATGTTTTTCTGTTACATTGTGCGGCTGAAAGGTTATAAATTACATCTGTCAAAAGTTTGTAAAATAGCCTCTTCTATTTTTCCACCTATTGCATATTTGTCACAATAAATTTCCTCATAAAAACATTAAATTTTCAAAGTTTTTTTATTTATTTGAAAAAATTTAGATTTCATTCTAAATTGTGATTATTTGTCAGGTTACGATAAGTTAACAGCGGTTCTTGATTGTGTAGTGCACTTATGTGTCTTCTGAATCATTGAATGCTATTCCCGTCTGGGCTGTTGTGTAGAAAGTTATATTGATAATCTCAGCTAACTAGAAAAGTTTATTATCTGTCAGTGTTGTTTTTTATTTTTTTATTGTTATTGGCTTGTGATTTGGTAAACAATACAGTATTATTTTTGAGTTTTTGGCATTTAGTTATGATTCATTTTGGTATAACAAGAATAATGCATTTCTTATCTTAATATATTGTGAACTTCTCCGTTTTTTACTTAATACTTCACTCACCCACTTAAAAATTAGATAAGAAATACTTTGAAGATTTTAAATGTTTTCCTGAAAAGTACAACTGTGTAATATGCGTATTGCAGTACCAAAAATTTGGTGTGAAACACACACATCTTTCTCTTGCCAATGCAAATAATTAACGTAGCACATCACCTAACATTAGCAGTAAAACATTAGAAATAAACAAAAAAACACCTGAAAAAACATAATCTTATTTTAATTATGAGGGAAAGACGCAAAATGAAAATCAATTTTAGTTTGGCTTAAAAATACGGAAAATCACTCTTTCTCGCTGAACATCTCTGTTGAGAAAAACGCAATAAATAAAAGTTGAAGATCTTTTAATTTCCTATAAATTTTATTATATGCTTTTTTGTTGTAAAATGCATACTAAGGCTGAAATCTTAAAAAATTGATTTTCACCCACGTTTTCGAGAGAAAAAAAACTGAAAATCGCTAATTACCGCTAAACTAAGCGTTACACAAAAAAATGTTTGAATAAAAGTTGTACGATTTTAAATTCTCTACAACTTTTATTGTGTACATTTTTGTGCTAAAATGCATATTAAAGCCAGAATCTTAAAAAAAACAATCTTTTTACGAGGAATCAGCCTCCCTAAGAATTTCAGCAGGCATGGCGCCGACCCTAACTTGTAGAGCATAAAAAATTTAGTAATCAGGCGATTTTTAAAAAAATCAGGAGCAGTTTTTGAGAAAATCGTAAAAAAGCGAAAAATGACACTAATAAACTACTACTTCCGGTTGACCGATTTTGATGAAAATGTTAGTGTCGGGTCTGGTAGTAGTAACTAACTTAAGTTTCAAGTTCGTACGATGTTCCATTCTTAAGATATTCTGTTCACACACATACACACACACAGACCAATCGCTAAAAACATGTTTTTTGAGTTCAGGGGGTCTTAAAACGTGTAGATCCGGTGAAAACTCAATTTCGAAAAATCAACATGAAAACAAATACTTTCCTTATTAAATATTCATATAGGCAAGAGAAAGTAAAAATGGTTAATTACCATATTACTGAGATATTAGTTGTTTTATATCCTGAGCAGTCTACATTACAATTCTATCAACAAAGTTATAAATCTAGTAACTCTTATTGATTGTTTCTATTTCATATAATGAATTAATATAATAATTTCACTAACCTTCTTTTTAAACTGCGTCACCTTTATTGTAATTTCTACTTACACGTGTTTCGGTGGATCCACCATCATCAGAGTAAATGAAAAATTGAAACTAAAAAATTTTTTCACATTTATTTAAAATTTACAGAAGATGGTACATCTTCAGTCACTTGTATAAAATATAATTTTTATACAAGTGACTGAAGATGTACCATCTTCTGTAAATTTTAAATAAATGTGAAAAAAATTTTTAGTTTCAATTTTTCATTTACTCTGATGATGGTGGATCCACCGAAACATGTGTAAATAGAAATTACAATAAAGGTGACGCAGTTTAAAAAGAAGGTTAGTGAAATTATTATATTAATTCATTATATGAAATAGAAATAATTTCAAACTGCAGGATGCATTATAAAGATTTATTTTTGAATGAAGATCTTATTGATTGATTACCAAGTCCAGTAAAACAACATATTTTTTTTTACAAACAATCCATTTTAAATATTTTTCATGTGATATGTCTCTTCTGATAGAAACATATATATTTAGTATGAAAAATTTGTAGTTGCGTTTACTAAAGTATATTCAGTTTTTTAAAATTTCTAACGTGTTGTTTATAATGCTAATGCAGACTGTAAGAGGGATGATAGATGAAAAAATGTCAAACCTGACCGGGAATAAAACCCATTTTTACTTAAATTGATTATTCTTTATTTCAAAAGTTTTCATTAGGATCAGTTGGTAGGCATAAAGTCTACTGTGCCATTGTTAATCGTATAATTTACAACGGGGTTTTTGTAATTAAATACATTTCACCCAAAATGGTACTTACGTTTTGGAAATACACAATTCAATTATGAAAATTTTACCTCATAGTTTTTTCTTGCATGTGAAAGCTTTACAGTGGCTGGTATTTTCTTTAACTGAAGTTTTTACAAATACTGCATTTGTTTCACAAAAATTTCTCTATTGAAAGTAGTACCAGTCACTTAAAAGCTTTAATTGATATTTTCAGTGACATTAATAAAATACGATTGGCCCAAGTTTGAAACCTTGTGGAATACTACTACTATTTGCCATGTAAAAAAATATAGTTTTGAGAAAAATGCGATCATGGTTCTTAGATTCCCATCTTTTTGGGAATTGTCTGATTTCTTTCATTTTAGTATCAACTTATTATTCCTTTATGAAAATTTTTATAACGGAATTAAGAGTCCTTAAAACTTTAGTTTTCAATAGACTATTACTTTTTAATAACACGAGTATATGTAATATCATCCTGTAAAATTCTGTATGTACATGCTAGCCACTGAGATTGGTTGAATGATATGTCAGTAATACAAGACAAAGTTTTTTTTTATAAATAGTTGCTTAATAATACCTTTTACTAATCAACTTTAATGTTAATTATCACAGTTAATAAAAATAATACTTAATTAATTGTTAATTATTCTAAAAATATTGTGCCTTGCATCTGGTAGAAAAAGATGTCAAATGAATAAAATAGCTTCTTCATCCATTCAGCTCTTTATTTACCTTTTATTTCTTGTGCATAATAAAATATTTGCGAAAGACTATTCCTCTGACATAATATCTTTTTGAAAAATAATCTGCAAACAGTGTGGTTAAAGACTTTTGATAAACCAGATAAAATTATGCTAGGTTTTTGGATTATCCTGTGACTTAAGAAAAATGTTTCATATTGTGTAAATAGAAAAGCATTAAATTTTATACAATAATTTTAATTGCACTTTTATTTAATAAAAGTATTTTTAGAATGGTAATTATTTAATTTGATGTAAGTTAACCATTTAGCATATATTCCAGAAATTATAAGAAAATTAGACACCGGTTTAGAGTGGTTAATGTAATTATTTGGTTTCTGATTAGAAACAACTTTGGGATATTTCACGCAGGAAAAGTACTAAGAAATTTATCTATCCTTATTTTGTTTATAATGTCAGTTAATTAACTTAATGTGTTTGTGTTTAATATTAGCCGATAAGTTAATAAATAAATAAACCTTTTAATAACAATAGTGAGTATTTAGTTTCACACTGTTAATTTAGGATCTTGTAAAGGTAATATAATATAACATGGTCAGCCAATTTTATGACTGAAGCATTTAAGAACGGAAGAGGTGGTGGTTTAAAAGACACTAGTCAGAGTTATCTCTTCAGAGAGTAATGAATTTCATTAGACCGCCAGACTCTGTGGTGAATAAAGTGAAGGTGTCATTTTGAGGGTGGAGAGTAGATGCTTTTCAGTGAGCCTGGCTCATCTTGTGGTTTTGGGTTCGAATCCCATTCAGACACGGCATATTTTCATATGTTACAAAAAAATCATTTCATCCTTCACCGTCTACATTTGCAGTAATTGCAGAACATTCAAACGTTAAACCAAAAAAAAGAAAAAAGTGAGCCTGGCATGCTGATAAGCACACTTTTCCACTAATTGAGCAAGGCATAATATACCACCACTTTCCTCGTTTTACTTAGTGAAGCCTTTAGAGGTTCAAACCACCCTTTCGACTGATGACCTAAACAACATTTATAAAATACAAAAAAAAACAATACACAATAGATGACTCTAACATGATTAAAAAAGTCTATAGGTCCTTTTGGATTTTGGATACTGTCATTACAAACTGATGAAAGTGTGCATGCATTGATGTTTTCATATTTCAACTAAAGATGGATATATGATATCCAAAATCACCTATTGTCTTTTTTAATCAAGTGAGAGTCACCTATTGTGTATGTGGTGGATTTTTATATTATATAATTCTAAACAATTCATAGAAAAATGTTTAGCAAAGAAAATAGTTTTCTGCATTTTATTTTTTATAAGATTTTGTGTAAACCTTATAATAATTATTATGAAGAGAATGGATGTAGTTTAGAAATATTTGATCCTGAACCACTATATTGTAGTAAAATCTATTCTCTCTCTCTCTCTCATATAGGGCAAACTTTAGACGTTTCTGGAAGCTCTTTTTACAGTCCACTTTTCAGCATTCGTTTCCTGTAGGCTTTTCTCCTTTCTTCTGTCCACCTGGTGTTCTGTTTTTGCACTTCATGGAAGCCTTTAAAGTCTGAAATAAGTTGTCTGAATTTGGTTTGGTTCATTAAGTTTTCTCGGTTTGTTACGTTTTTTTTTCATCATCCTTTCTGACTTCTTCAAACCATTTATCTGACACTTTAGGTATATTATTTAGTATCTTAAAAAAATTTTTTGTCTAATGGTTGTCATCCATTCTATGCAGGTGTTCATAAAATTTCAGTCTTCTTTTTCTAATAGTTTCCATTAATCATTCATTTTTTTGTACAGTTCTTCTTTTAAACGTGGTATCCATGCAATTTCTAAACAGTGGAATACTTGCATTGAACAATATGGAAACCATATCGAAAAATAATATGTGTGTTTTTTCATTAATTGTTACAACACTAAACTTGTGGGACTTTTACAATTTTCATTTTATGTATCTTTGTATCAAGAAACGGTTGCGTAAGTGTGAGTATGTATTACTTTTCATGCAAGTGTGTGTGTGAATTCAACAATTATAACTGTTGTGGTGAGATTGGTGAGAAAGGGTAGTGGTACAATTAGTAGATGCTACAGAAGTATGGTTTTAACTACAAGGACTATTGGAGAACTAATGAGGAAATAAATGCCATGTGTTATTAATAAATTGCTGAGAAAATGTTAATTATGATTCAGCCATTAATTAACCATAATTATTAATAGGTTAATTAAAATTAGTTATGGTATTTGATACAAATTATTTTTACCTTTAAACAATAATTCCAGTCGATATTACAAAAAAAAATTAAAAATAAAATTAGATGTCCATAAATAACTGTAAATTTGTTTTTAGTAACAAAAACTTTTACATTAAAGTATTGCGTGGAAAATTTTTATTAGTTGAATGAAGTAAGCATTATAACAAGGCCACTAATAATAATGATTGTAATTATATTAATATTGTAATTTCCTTTATGTTATTTATGTTGTTTGATAATTATAATATTTTATATTGTGTAAATACTATTTGGTAATATTTATTACAGAGTTTATTCAGAATTGTTAAGTATTTCTTCGATTAAAGTTGATTTAACAACTGCAATCGAAAGTTATCTTTCCTTCAAGAAGGGTGTAAACTATATTTATACACGGAATAAGTTATATCTTTTTTAGCTTGTTTTTAATGTCCTCTTTTACTATGAGTACTGTTCGAGGTAAGCTCTATTCGTATTTGTTTAGTAATATATTGTAAATAAATATGTTATAATCTTGTTTACAAATGGATATTCTGAAATCGCACAAAGACAACTCTTTCATGTCTTCACACTTATCATTTTTATTTTGTCAAAATACACACAAATAACAGAAGTACTCTTTCTAAACCTATTATCTATATATTTATGTGTTTATTGACTTAATGGGCGTTGGAAGAACCTATACCTGCAATGTTAAATTTAGTGTATTTGATGTTCCTTTTTAAAGTTCTGGTTGCAGATAAGACTTTGCAGGTTTTTTTTATTTGCAAGATTACACTTTTCTTTGCAATTTGATGGAAGTGTATTTTTATCATTTTCATTACCTTTTTTGTTAGATATTGTCAATTTTTATTAATTTTTCCAATCTGTTTGACGGACATTTTTGAGAATAATATTCTAAAAAAAATTTAAAACTGTTCTATTGTTTTGTAGAGCTATACAAGAAGTATGTGTCTGCAAATTTTTATCTCTCTCTCTCTCTCACCAAAACCTCAAAAAGGAACATTGAATCTGAATGTTTCTAACAGTGCTTGCACTCACATTGGGTGATAGTTTCACTTTTTCACTAATTATTTTATCAATTTTTTTTTTAATTCCTAGCTGTATTACACTTTTCCTAACCTAAGGAAAACAAAATTTACCTACTGAAACTCCTTTTCTTTTACAAAAATAAATGCTAGAAAAAAGTTACAACAAAATCAGTGTATGTGGATTTCACTCGATACAGTTACATGAAAAAAAATCTGGTGTGAAACACTCACACAACTTTCTCTTGCCAATGAAAATAATTAATAATAAACCTAACATTAGTATTAAAACATTAGAAATGAACAAAAACTAACCTCAAAAACATAACCTTATTTTAATCATGAGTGAATGACGCAAAATGACAATCGAACTCAGTTTGGCTTAGAAATACGGAAAATCACGCTTTCACGCTAAACTAGGCTCTGTAGAAAAAAATGCTCTAAACAAAAGTTGTAGATCTTTTAATTTTCTATAAATTTAATTATATACACTTTTGTCGTAAAATGCATACTAAGACCGAAATGTTAAAAAAATCGATTTTTCTCACGTTTTCGTGAGAAAAAAAACAGAAAATCGCAAATTACCGCTAAAATAAGCGTTATACAAAAAAATGTTTGAAACAGAAGTTGTAGGTTTTTAAATTCTCTACAACTTTTATTATATAAGTTTTTGCGCTAAAATTTATATTAAAGCCGTAATCTTAAAAAAACAACGTTTTTACGTGAAAACAGCCTTACCGAGAATTTCAGCAAACATGGCGCCTACCCTATCTTGTAGAGAATAAAAAATTGAGTAAAATAGGCGATTTTAAAAAAAATCGTAGGACCAGTTTTTGAGAAAATCGCAAAAAACTGAAAAATTATACGAATAAACTACTACTTCCGGTTGACCGATTTTGATGAAAATGTTCGTGTCGCGTCCGGTAGTGGTATGTAACTTAAGTTTCAAGTTCGTACGATGTTCCGTTCTTGAGATATTCTGTTCACACACAGACACACACACACACACAAACAGACACACACACACACAGACCAATCGCTAAAAACATGTTTTTTGGGTTCAGGGGGTCTGAAAACGTATAGATCCGGTGAAAACTCGATTTCGAAAAATCGACATGAAAACAATAGGCCTACTTTCCTTCCTATATATTCATATAGGCAAGAGAAAGTAAAAATTATTATGCAATTATCTATTCATCAGATTTTTATAAATTATACATAATTTTAAAGAGAAAATGATGTATAATTTTCTCTTTGGGTAATATAATTTTTTTTCGGAATAAGTTATTTTTTCCAAAATGCACTTCAACTCCCCTTAAATCACTTATTTTATTTTTCCCCATATATGAAGGTTGTAGATAGTTGTTGAGAAAACTGGCTCTGGTTATCCCTTTGAAGTTATAAATGAAATGGAAGGAAATCAGAATTGATTTTCTGTTTTCATTACGTTGGCGTAGTGGTTAGTGCAACTGGCTTCTACACTGGGGTCCCGAGTCTGATTCCTGATCAGGTCTGGTATTTTTTCATCACTCATTTTCATTGTCATCATTATCCACTGTCTGCATTAGCAGAAATTTGCTGAACAGTCAGACGTAAAAAAATTGTACCACATTGCACTCTTTGATTTTAAATTAATTATTACGTATTAGATGTGTTTGTTTTGTTTTTCTATTTATAAGGAATGGTGTTAATTGTAATTAAGCAAAAGTAATTGAAATTGGATTTTATTTTTCATGGAGCATGTATTTGAGTTAAAAAAGTACATAAACGCATTTACTCTTAATCCATTTGTTAAAAGTGCAAACTTACACTTATGAAGTGTTGATTTGATTTATTATAAAACTACAAGTAAAAAAAAATTTTAGGGCCAGTTTAGACCCCATAAAGTAACTTTGGATATTTCTGGAAGCTCTTTTTGCAGTCTACTCTCAGCATTCTTTCACTGTACGCTTTTCTGCCTTCTTACATCCACCTGATGTTCTACTTATGTTCTTCATGGAAACCCTTGAAGTCATCAGTTTTCTGAATTTTGCTTAATTTGTTATGTTTTCTCAGTTATCCTAAAATCCTTTCAGACTTCTTTAAACCATTTATCCAATACTTCAGATCCACAATTTAGGGTCTTGAAAAATTTGTTTCATTAACTATTTGCAATCCCTTCTATACTGGTATCTAGAATTGTAGTCATAGTTTTTTAATAGTTTCCATTAATAGTTTGTTTTTTTCTTGTACAGTTCTCTTCCTCATAATCGTCCATCTACTGTCTTCGGACCTTTACCTTACAGATGATTTTTCTCTTGAATTTCTGTTCTTTTCTTAGACCAGCCTTCCTGGTCATACTAAGACATTCATTTGCATAAAGAGGTACAGGTTTTGTCACAGTACAATACTGTCTGATTTTGGCTTCTCCCAACAATTCTTTATTTATTTGTTTTTAATTTATTAAATAAAAAATCTAATTATTTTTTCTTTAGATTTCCTCATGTTTTGTAAGAAGTAAAAGTTTTCTCATCATATAACTTTCGTTTAAGTTCAGCTATCATGTGAGCTTTCCACCTTTTGTTTTTCTTTGACTTTGTAGGAATTTAAATTTACTGCCTTTGATGATTATTTAAAAATCTTTTTATATATAGTTTTTTTTAAATTAAAGTAATCCTTATTTTCACCTGAAATTTAAAAAAAATTAAGATAGGGTAAAATTTTGAAAATGTATAAAGATCCATGGAAACCCAAATTAAGGTCTCTGGGGAAATCTGATCAGAGTTACAAAACAGAAATTTTGCGGGAGAACAACTCGGTAATTTCTGTTGAACTCTGTTTAGACTTACATTGGAAATACTTTTTGACTCTTTATATTAATGTAACTTTAATACAAAGTCACATCATGAATAAAATATTATTAAATCTAATCTTTATGACATTAATATAGATACTTGAGTCACGAGAATGCCGTTTGTGTATGGATAGGTTGTGAGGAAGGGAAGAGAAAACCTGACAGTGCTGCCAACCTCAACAGTGAGACACCACATTTCACTACCGTGCAATTACTATACGAGGGGTACCCAAAAGTAACCGAAATAGCATTATTGTGGGCAGTGCTTGTGTAGTACGCATTTCTGCCGCACAGACGTGTATAGTGCAACTCATTGCGAGTTCAGTGCAGTGATTGCAACTCGTTGCGAGTTCAATATTCATCTGCAGTGATTGTTTTTGCTAGCGCTGTTTTGTTCTTGTTTAGTTTTTTATGGCAAGTTTAAGTGAACAAAGTGTAGCTGTGAAATTTTGTTTCGAAGACTTCTTTCGTGAGTTTTTAATTTTTGGCACTCTTGATTGTTTTCCTCCTGGGCCCTTCAAATGATTTGTTTTAAGGCATCATGGAAAATCTGGTAAAAACCATGCATACTGTAGAGTACATACAATATAAATATTTCATGAAACATTTATTAAAAATTAATATTAATATTTATTAATTAATTAGTAGTAATCTTTTATCTGTTCAGTATTCACTTTTATTTTAAAAGTTTTATTTTCTTTGTTAATGAATTTGATAATAAATAAATAAATAAAGTGTTGTGAGAAATAAATTACCAATTGCTTTGTAAAATAATTGTTACTACATGGCTTAATAATTTTATGGCAAAAATGAATAAATTATTTAGTATTATGAGAAATAAATAACCAATTAATATGTGAATTAATTGTTATTACATGAATTAATAATGTTACATGTAATTGGAACAAAACTATATACATAAATTTAATGATTATATTAATAAAAAAATCATGAGAAAGATAATTTAAAAGTTTCAAGGAACTTGTAAAAACTATAAATAAATCAAAATTCTTTAATTAACAGGATAATTATTTTAAGATATCTATACAATACGATCTTTTGTATTTAATTTTTTTAAATGTTTTTTACTTAGATTCTTCGTGAATAAATTTGTTAGTAATAAAAATCCCTTTCATGAGACGATGCATCTCATGGCTGGTGGCAATTTTTAAAAAGCTTTTCTTTTTGCAAAAATCGTTAGTGATTTCTGTATTTATTCTTTAAGAGGAATTGAATGACACTATTTTTTTCCAAATTCTGACTTTGATTTCTTGACTACCAGTTTTGGGCCATTTCCAGTCGAAACTGGAACTTCAAACCCAATAATTTCTGTTCTATTCTGTGAGAGGAATCTAGTGTCACTATTTTTGTTTTCTAAATTCCGACTGATTTGACTTCTGGTTTTGGAATTGGGAACTTTGAATCTGAAATTTCAAACCCTATGATTTCTGTATCTAATCTTTAAGAAGAATTGAATAACGCTATTTTTTGTTTCTAAATTCTAACTTTGATTTCTTAACTTCCGGTTTTGGGCCACTTCCAGTCGAAACCGGAACTGCAAACCCAATCCAGGGCCTCTAATTTTTTGTGTTGATTACCAATCCGAAAACTGTTTATTGCTATCTCTTGTAGTTTACCACCAATAAACAAGTCGTAAAGTTAATTTCAGTAGACATAACTTCGTTTTTAATGCCCATCTCTTCCAAATTTTAATACAATAGTTGAGAGGGTTTCCATCTCCACAGTCATGGCGTCACATGTATTTTTTCATTATTAATTAATTATTTTATTAATTTAATTTTTAATTTATTCTGAAGTTACACATGTTATAGTCTATATTTATTTATTTCTTGGCTGTATATAATATCTCTAGCAACCACTCCCCTCAATCACTATACTTCTTGGCAAATTTAAATTTAAGAAGTTAAACCTAAACCATTTAACTCTGCTCATAACTTTACTCGTTGAAAGAAAAATCATAACTGTACAATTACTGTACAATAACTGTACCAATTAGTTTTGGAAACAGGCATTTTATTTACATTTGTATAAATCACCAGTGGAAAGAAGAAATATATTATTTATAGCTGAATATATTTTGTGAGAAAAAGTAGGTAATATCTATTTCTGAAAAAATGGCACTATCAGATTTTGAAAAGGTTATGTAACTTTCTATGCAGAAATCGAATATTGCATTATTTTTTTTATATCTGTTCTGTTACGTTGCCCATCATTTTGTTATTACTGATAATTAAGGAACTTAATTTTTCCTTATTTACATCAAGTACAAAATTATTGTCCTATTTATGATTATAACCCGGCATATTGGTGTAGTGGTAAAGTTGTGAGTCAGCTGTTTGATAGCTGATGCATGGGGAGAAAGGTTCCGTGGTACCTTCAAAAAGTAGTTACTTCTAAATGAATTTGAGTACTAGCCAGTGGTTACCGGTGCATTTTGATAGTTGGGGTTTAATTAACCATATTTCTCAAGAACGATCGGCCTGATTTTGTACAAGAGGACACCTCATTTACACATCATACATATTAGTCTTATCACATTAGATCATAGGGGTTGCTTATTGTTCTAAATTAAACAAATTGCAATGCACACACATTAAGGTTCAAAAAAATATATGATAATTTCATGTTTTTAAATAATAACCTCAAAATGCAATATTATTGCATGAATTCCTAACTTTTTCCAGACTTCTCAGCAGATTTTATACCCACTTCAAGCAAATTGTAAATCCATCCGTAATTCATATAAGAAAGCAGATACTCATATGTCTATCTTCTACTCAAAAATTAAACCATTTGCTTTTTCCTCGTGCTTACTAGCATTTGCTCTGTTTTATTCTTTTGAGTGTTTCAAATGGGCTGTAGGAAACTACAGTTTTAATCACTGAAGAAATCCCTCTTCATGTGATCACTGCTGGGTTAGTAAATTAATTAATTGGTACTAGTATCTATGTGTTATTATTAAGAAACAGTCTGGACCATTGGTAATTTTACCAATGGTACAGCAAAGCCAATTTTATAAACAAAGTTACGTAATAACTGAAATTAGGGGACAAAATTAACTTTTGTAATTCAATGAAATTTACTCATATGTTAAGTACTACAGTTTATAATTATTAATTTAACTTAAAAACACAATGTGTACAAATTAATACTATACTAAAATATGAAAGTTTATTTTAACTAAATAAACAAAAAATGTACCTCCGTACAATAAAATATCTGTTAGGCCTGTGTTAGCTTTTATTTAAGTTTAAGAATTCAGAACTGCATTCTCCGGATGATCATGGATTTGCTTTCTGTTTGTTTTTGTTTGTATTTTAAATCTTTTACTTTCCACTTTGATTTTTTTCCTCAATATAGAGTTAACGGTAGAATAAATTAAGCTGAACATTTGCTACATCAGTCCATTCTCCAAAAATCTAATGAAGCTTAATATTATTTCCGTCGATAAACTTTTTCTTTTTACGTCCAACAGTTTTAAAAAAGACTCAACGCTCAACCCTACTCTTTTACACCACAGTACGTGTTAACTCTTTTTTTTTTTCTACGGCCACAAAGGACCACTTAAGTTCAATCTTTCAACGTCTAGCTCTTTCAGATGTTCCACCCAAACGCCTCCGCAGTTGTCGTTCCCGTACTTCTCCTCTTCTTCGCCAATAATTCTTCAATGTTTCGGATCTTCTCAGTCTCTCAGCGTCCGAAATCATCATGGCTTTCCTGACCCTCATTTGTTCCCTAAATTTAACCGATCGCTGTTTGTATGTCCTGTAGCTCCCTGACTTAGTTTTGAGGTCAGCTATTGTGATGTTTAGTTCCTCCATATCCTTTTTGACTTCCTTTATCCAGTTTGGTGTCATCTTCTTTTGCCAGAAAAACTCAGTCATCCTTCTTAGTAATCTTGTATCCTCCATTCTCAATATATGTCCCAGGAAGGATATCCTTTTTTTCCTGATGATACTGGTTAAAGGCTCAATTGCTTCATATACTTCCTTGTTTGGTACAATATAGAAACTACCATCTTGAAGGGACCATTTTCCAATACACTTTCTTGCTATTTGCCTCTCCACTTTCTCGATTTTGTCCTTTTCGCCTATTCTTGTTGGACCAAACAGGGTTTCACTCGCATACAGGACTTCAGGAAGTATCACGGTATTGTAGTGTCTTAATTTTGTGTTGATGGACATACATTTCTTATTGTAAATATTCCTAGTGGTTATGGCGGATTTGATTAATTTATTTGTTCTTTCCTGCCAGTTAATTTTTTCTTTAATGTTGTGCTTTATTGTTTCACCCAGGTATTTGAAACTTCTAACTAATTCCACGTTTTGATTGTTAATTCTGACGTTGTCTACACACAGGGGATCTCGAACCATTATTTTTGTTTTTTCATAAGATATTTTTAGTCCTATTTTCCCAGCGTTGTAACGTCTTTTGTCAAGAGTTACATTGTTTTACTAAATTTTATATTTTAGCGGTTGTGATCTACTGGCTCTTTCTATCGGATGGGAAATGCACTCCTCGTTAAAGTGTGTACGTGACTTTCAGCATGTACTACTAAGTTGGTGACGTCATGACTACCCCCGATTGGCTTGCGGTAAGCGAGTTTCGGTCTGTCGTTCTCGTACCGTGAAGCAGTTGAGATGTATCTATTTTGCAATCATGTAATCTTACATTGAAATTTTATTTATTTTATTTAAAAATGTTTTGAGATTTCTTCTTCCCTTTTTTAAGGGCTCCAGTATTATGTAAAACAAACTCCAGTATTATGTAAAACAAACTCCAGTATTATGTAAAACAAACTCAAGTATTATGTAAAACAAAATTCAAGTATTAAAATCAAGTCAAATTATGGTTAAATTATGGTCAACCTATCACCAAACATTCTGTTATGGAATTTTTTGAATTTACAAAGTTTATTCAAAAGAATCGTACTCAGTCCTGAAAATGTATGCAGTGGTCTCAACACCTAATCAAGCTAAGAAATTACTAATCAATATGGCTATATTCTGATAAGTAAAATGTTGTTTAATTCTAACCAGGACAAGCAAGGTAGGATTCTATTTAATTAATTTAAAACCTGGAATTGATGGGACATCTGAAAAAAATTTTTAATGAACTTTCCTGCTACTTAGTGTTTGGTTTCTACAAGAAATTTTCCTGCACTAGTTCAATCTAGTTTACATGGTTGAATCTAGTACTTTATTGTGATTTTTTTTGGACTTTAATTTTTTTAACTTTTAAACAACCTTGCCGTCTCAATACTTAATAAATTTTATCCGAAATTGCTTAAAATGTCTTTTGAAAAAATGTATAAAAGTATTATTTCTTAGTTTAAATATTTTTGTAGATTCAATAGAGCAAATCATTGAAAAATCTTTTATAATAACACCAAATTATTTTATTTAGTACAATTTGAGGATGCATCCAAATCATAATCCAAATATATATATATATATACCAAAAATTTGGTTACTTAATGATTAATTCACTGGCCAGTTATTACTTAACTACTTAAAATAAATTTGTACTTACAACCAAAATTTAACTAAAATTAACATATCATAATTTATATTTTTATTTTCATTTATATTTTTGAAAATGTACAATTAAATCTTTATGCAATTATTATTAATAGTTGCCCAAGCAGAGTCATTAACTTTTTGGGGTTAATTTTTAAAATTTTTTTTGGAAATTTAGCTAATACTTATTCTTATACAATTTATTATGGTTACGAAACTGGTGATTTATTCCCATTTATACTTAAATTTTATTCATTTAATAATTAATTAAATTTGTGATATTTTTGAACTTTAATTTATGTTTTATTTCTTCCTTGGTGTCACAACCTACTTTTTATCGTTACCTCATGACCATTTGCTTTTGGAGGCAACTATTTTACTTGTTGCAAGCAAGGGGTAACATAAGTTGGTCGAGCAGAACGTGGTTGTTCCATAAGTATAGCAGTAGTCGTTGTTTTGAGGCCATTCTGAAAATATTTTGCTTGATTCAGAATGTGTTTATTTAATTTGTTTTTTTTACTGAAGTGGTCCAGTTTTATCTTAAATCTTATGTGCTGGTTGTGATACAAACGGAGAAAATTAACTGTACTTGTATTTATAAATTGTGTCGATTTTGCAACTTTTTCTTTTATAAAATTTTTTTTTTTGGGGAACAGTCATGGCTTCTGATAGCAGCGGTGTGCATCGTCTGTTTGATGATGGGCATTCTCTAGTTTGAGCTAGATTTTGTTATGATTTTCTGGTCATGTTTTTGAAATTACAGTCTGGAGTAGTTAAATTGTTTTATTGTAGCTGTTTTCTTTTGGAGTTGTCGATTTTTTACTTGTGCTTTTCTTGTTTGATGTCAGCGATAATTGTGTTGTTGTAGATTTTTTTCTGAGTATCGCTAATGTTTTGATGTTGCAGTTTTTTTTGGAGTCGCAGATTTTTAGTCTTGTTGATCTGTTTTTTGTGTTGTTTGCCTAAATTGTTGTTCGAATTTTTTTGTACTGTTGTTTTGACTTGCCTTTTGAGTAGTTCATCTTTTTTAAAGTTACAGTGTTACGACGATGTGTTTTTTTATTTTTGTTTTGTTTGGGTTGTACAACACATCACGCCTGATGTGGAAGGGTGGTGTTGTTGTTCGACGACGTGTCTGTAGGTAGGTTCTCGTGTTTGCTGCTGTTTTGGTATTTCTTTTTCTTTCAGCTGTCTGTCGTTTCCCTTTGCTTGTGGTCTAGTAGCGAAGTGTTGTCGCTTTTTGCGAAATTTGTTTTTTTTTATTTCCCTGTTTTGTTGGTGGCCTCTGAGGTCGACCAACACCCCCCCCCCCCACTTGTAAGTCCTTGTGACTCCCTCCCACCTCCCCTTTGATGTGTCTTTATGACTTCCCCCCCTTTTTCTTTCCCTTGTCCCTCTTCGCTTACCTGTACCTGCTTTTGTTGTTTGGCCTTGTCGTTTTCATCTGAGATGTCTCGACTTCAGACAGCTGGTTTTCCTTCTGTTGCTGCACGGAGCTACCTTCTTTGAGTTTCCCACTTCTGATTCGGCGGTTGTTGCCGCGTTGTGGTTTTTCTTTTAATGTCTTTGTGAAAGTTTTATGATCACTCTTGTTTCCGGCTTTTCTTCTCCCCTTGCCCCCTTCCCGAAACCTTACCCTCCCCTTATCCCCTTAACCCCTTTGATATTGTTACCCCGTGTGGGTGTTTGGTGTTTCCCCTTCAGGATGTCCGTGTCCCGACTCCTGATCCCTTACTTACCCTTGTATCCCCTTTACCCTTGTTGGTTTTTTTTGGACGAGTTAGGGAGGCGTCCTTAACTTCTCCCGGTGTTGTGGGCCTGTTGCTTCGTGCATCCCACTCTCAGGTGTTTCGAGGTTTTGTCCTCGAACCCTGTTTACGCTTCGGCGTCTTTCTGTGCCTTAGTGCCGTATTTAGTCTCTGACTAATTTTGTGTTTTTGTTTTTTTGGTTTCGGGGTTTTCTCGTTTTGTCTTTGCTTTTAGGTGGTATCGGGGTTGTTGTATGGGCGACAACTTCCGGTACCACTGCTGCGTTGTGGAGAGGGGTGCTTGAGGAGCTTCCCTTTGTTGGGCGGTTTCCTTGGGCACTGCTTCTCGGAGAGGGGTGTCGCGGTGCCTCCCCTTAGTTGGGTGGGTACCTCCGATGCTGCTTCTCGGAGGGGGGTTTCGGGGTGTCTTCCCTTAGTTGGGCGGACATTTCCGATTCCTGCTCTCGAGGGTCGTCAGTGCTTCCGGGTCTCCCTGCTTCTTCCCTTAGCTGGGTGGATAGTAGTGGAGGGGGGGTGGTTCTGGCGCACTCAAATTTTTTTTGGTTTTGTCGATGCTATTTAACAACGATTTTGGTTATTGTCGTAATTCCTTTGATTGTCAACGTCGTCTTTCCCCTTGACTTGGCCAAACAAAGCCTGTTTTCAGGTTTTGTTTGTCCTTGGCGGGGGGAGTTTGTAACGTCTTTTGTCAAGAGTTACATTGTTTTACTAAATTTTATATTTTAGCGGTTGTGATCTACTGGCTCTTTCTATCGGATGGGAAATGCACTCCTCGTTAAAGTGTGTACGTGACTTTCAGCATGTACTACTAAGTTGGTGACGTCATGACTACCCCCGATTGGCTTGCGGTAAGCGAGTTTCGGTCTGTCGTTCTCGTACCGTGAAGCAGTTGAGATGTATCTATTTTGCAATCATGTAATCTTACATTGAAATTTTATTTATTTTATTTAAAAATGTTTTGAGATTTCTTCTTCCCTTTTTTAAGGGCTCCAGTATTATGTAAAACAAACTCCAGTATTATGTAAAACAAACTCCAGTATTATGTAAAACAAACTCAAGTATTATGTAAAACAAAATTCAAGTATTAAAATCAAGTCAAATTATGGTTAAATTATGGTCAACCTATCACCAAACATTCTGTTATGGAATTTTTTGAATTTACAAAGTTTATTCAAAAGAATCGTACTCAGTCCTGAAAATGTATGCAGTGGTCTCAACACCTAATCAAGCTAAGAAATTACTAATCAATATGGCTATATTCTGATAAGTAAAATGTTGTTTAATTCTAACCAGGACAAGCAAGGTAGGATTCTATTTAATTAATTTAAAACCTGGAATTGATGGGACATCTGAAAAAAAATTTTAATGAACTTTCCTGCTACTTAGTGTTTGGTTTCTACAAGAAATTTTCCTGCACTAGTTCAATCTAGTTTACATGGTTGAATCTAGTACTTTATTGTGATTTTTTTTGGACTTTAATTTTTTTAACTTTTAAACAACCTTGCCGTCTCAATACTTAATAAATTTTATCCGAAATTGCTTAAAATGTCTTTTGAAAAAATGTATAAAAGTATTATTTCTTAGTTTAAATATTTTTGTAGATTCAATAGAGCAAATCATTGAAAAATCTTTTATAATAACACCAAATTATTTTATTTAGTACAATTTGAGGATGCATCCAAATCATAATCCAAATATATATATATATATACCAAAAATTTGGTTACTTAATGATTAATTCACTGGCCAGTTATTACTTAACTACTTAAAATAAATTTGTACTTACAACCAAAATTTAACTAAAATTAACATATCATAATTTATATTTTTATTTTCATTTATATTTTTGAAAATGTACAATTAAATCTTTATGCAATTATTATTAATAGTTGCCCAAGCAGAGTCATTAACTTTTTGGGGTTAATTTTTAAAATTTTTTTTGGAAATTTAGCTAATACTTATTCTTATACAATTTATTATGGTTACGAAACTGGTGATTTATTCCCATTTATACTTAAATTTTATTCATTTAATAATTAATTAAATTTGTGATATTTTTGAACTTTAATTTATGTTTTATTTCTTCCTTGGTGTCACAACCTACTTTTTATCGTTACCTCATGACCATTTGCTTTTGGAGGCAACTATTTTACTTGTTGCAAGCAAGGGGTATTTCTCTATAGTTTCAACCTGTGTCCTGGCTTCTTCTATGCTTTTGGATAATAGTGCTAAATCGTCGGCAAAACCGAGGCAGTTAACTTTTATCTCTCTTCCAATTTTGATATAAGCTTTATTTTCCTTGTTCCACTGGCGCATAATATACTCCAATGCGCAGTTGAAGAGAAGTGGGGATAGTCCATCTCCCTGCCTCAGTCCTGTTTTAACTTCGAATGGCCCCGATATTTCACTCCTGAATTTTACTTTCGATTTTGTTTCAGTCAGGGTTAATTCAATCATTTTAACCAATTTAGGGTGTAAGCCAAAGTTCCTCAATATTTTCAGTAGGGATTCCCTGTGTATACAATCATAAGCCTTTTTGAAGTCAATAAAGGTCATGACTAGCTGTTTATCTCTAATTTTAAAGTAATCTATTATCAATTTCAGTTAACTCTTTAACATAACTTAATAAACGTGAATTATGTACAGTACTGAGCAGCGTTTAAAATGGACATTGTATTGTACTACATACATTGCTGTATATGATACTACACTATTTCTAGTGGATTTGCTGAAATAAATTTATAAAGGTTTCCAATAAACATTTGTAGATAACCAATAGGTTATCTGTGAGGTAAAATTAATTTAAGATAAGATTAAATTCATTTCAGGAAACTGCATGCAATCGATGATTAGTCATGACAAGTTTATATTTTTTATACCTATGGAGGGATTTATTGGTTTGTGATAACAAAAATACTGAAATGAATTTCATTAAAACTTATGACAAAATTAGTACGCATTGTATGACTAAAACTTGTAAGGGAAAAGTTACTTTATAACCGGAATTAGTTAAGTTACAGGTATTGTTTTATTGGAATTTTGCAGGACCAAACTGCTTTTTACTTCATATTCAAAGTTACAGTATTCAGATGAACTAAAGTCCCCTAGTTGTGGGAGTGAGAGAACGCATAACGCTCTCACTCGCACAAGCCATACGCGCCATTCCAATACATTGTATAATTTTACTCATTGTTGTGAGCAAGCGTTTATGCATGCAGTACACTAATAAGCAAGATAACGACTGTTGTATGTTTTCAAATTTGGATTATAACGGTAAAGACCTTTGGGTGCATGCATAGTTATACCACGTATCTCCCTCTCACTCGCTTGGCTATGGGACATTAATTCATCTGATATCTGTACTTTATAACCGAAGACAAATTTATAAAAATTTTTATGGATTTGTTTCAGTTTGTGTTATGGATGACACAAATGCAATGGACAATAACGACGACGAAGATGAAGATGAGGAAGAAGAAGAGGATGAAGAATTTGAAGACGCTTACAACACAATCGTGCCGAGTGGGTCTTCTATGGACCTTGATGCTGCCTTAAAAGAAGCTAAAATGGCAATTGATCTGTTTTTTAATAATCAATTCCAGGATGCTTGGCAGATGCTCAAACCTTGGTAAGTCTTAATATTTACAACCTATGAACTGAATTATCTAAGACTAGTTCTCAAATAAACTGAAAAAAAATCTGTTGTAAAACAATCACATGACTTTCTCTTACAAATTTAAATAAAACCCATATAACCTATGTTTAATAACTAGTAAACAATAAAAAGTGAAAAACATTACCTAATTTTAACCATAAGTGAATGACGCAAAATGAAAATCAACCTCTGTTTGACTTAATATATAGAAAATCACTAATAATTGACGCTAAACTAATATTTTTAGATTAAAATACTTGAATTAAAAGTAGGTTTTTAATGTTCTACAACTTTGATTATCTACACTTTAGCCCTAGAATGCATATTAAGGTCGGAATCTTAAAAAAACAATTTTTACCACAAGAGCGTGAATTCTTACTCCCTAAGAATTTCAGGAGACATTATGCTTTACTATCTATGTAATAATATGTTTGTGATCTATCTTGTAGAGCATAAAAAATTTAGTAAATAAGATGATTTTTACAAAACATCGTAGGAGCCGTTTTTGAGTACATTGTAAAAAGTAAATAATTGCACGAATGAACTACTTTTCATTTTCATCAAAATCGGTCAAACGGAAGTAGTAGTTTATTCGTTCAATTTTTCACTTTTTTACAATGTACTCAAAAACGGCTCTTACGATTATTTTTTAAATTGCCTCATTTACTACATTTTTGATGCTCCATAAGATAGGGTAAGCACCATGTCTGCTGGAATTCTTAGGGAGCCTGTGATTTCATAGGAAAAAATGGTTTTTTAAGGATTGCAGCCTTAATTCGTATTTTAGGGCAAAGATGTATATAATAATCAAAGCTGTAGAACAATTAAACCGATAACTTTTATTTTTAACATTTTCTACCACGCTTAGTTTATCGTTAGTTAGTGATTTTCTGTATTTGTTTCATCAAAATCGGTAAAGAAATGTGATTTTTTAATGTTATGGCCTCAGTGTGCACTTTACAACATAAGTGTGTATAAATAAAGTTATAGGAAATAAAACAATTTACAACTTTTCTTTCAGACATTTTATTGTACAGAACCAATTATTTTCCAAGGCAATTTTCTTGATTAGCATCAATTTGTGATTTCCCGTATTTATAAGTCAAACAGAGGTTGATTTTCATTTTGCGTCATTCACTCATGATTAAAATATTAGTTCATGTTTTTCATTTTACATTGTTTACTAATTGTTTAGCAAGAGAAAGTCATGTGAGTGTTTCACACCAGATTTTTTTCTTTTAAGTTGGCTACATTAATACAGCCCAAAATACTTTTATTGTTATAAATAAATATAGAATGTAATATCAGTAGAAAGTGAAACCTTAAAATAAGCTTAAGTGCTGTTAAAACAGGCTTAAATTCTTACCCGATTGATAGATTTTAAGAGAAGTCATAAGTCTTTGAATTTGTATTGATTCCTAGACTAACTGTGCACATCATTGGCTTCAACTCTCACTTTTATTCTGGCCTTGACTATTATCTCTTCACATGTGTTTTGGTATGGGATAAACTTTCAATCTAGGATTCACTATTAAAAATACAATATCAAAGAAGACAGACATTTTTTATAATATAAATTAATCTCCTATAGTTTCTTATTATAATTATTTTATTATTTTTTCTTTATTCGTTGGATTGTAGACTTTTGGTTTTTACAGATAAATCTTTATAATGCATCCTTCAATCTATAATTAATCCTACTGTAAAAATCTGGTGTGAAACATTCATGACTTTCTCGTTTCAATGTAAATTGAAATTTATAACGTATGTTTAATCATTAGTATAAACAATGTTAAATTAAAACCATAACCAATTTTAATCAAGAGTGAGTGACACTAAATTAAAATCAACTGTTGTATGATGTTATTTTGATGACAAAACTATGAAAAATCACTAGTTGTTAAACTAGGCTCTGTAGAAAAAATTCTTGAAAGAAAAGTTGTGGTGTTTTAATTCCCTATAACTTGATTGTATACACTTGTGTTCTAAATTGGATATTAAGGCTAAAATCTTTAAAAAAAAATGTTTACCAATTTCAATTAGATAATACCGAAAATCACTTATTGTCGCTCAACTACAATCTGTGGAAAACATTATTGAAATAAAAGTTATTTGTTTTTTTAATTTCCTGCAATTTTGATTTTATTAATGTTTGTCATAAAATGCGTATTAAGGCGGGTATCTTAAAAAATTCATTTTTTACCATGAGAGCACTGCCCTTCCCCCGCAAATTTCAGTATACATATCACTTACCTTATCTTGTGCACCACAAAAATGTAATGAATGTGGTGATTTTTAAAAACTCGAGCCATTTTTGAGAAAAATGCACGAATAAACTGCTACTTCAAGTTAACCAATTTTAATGAAAATGTTCGTGTCGGGTCCCCTTGTGACACCTAACTTAAGTTTCAACTCATAGGATATTCCATTCTTGAGATATTTTACACACACACACCCAAAACAGTCAGTAAAAACATGGTTTTTGGGTTCAGGACGTGAATACTTCTACTTCCAGTGAAAACTCAATTTTAGAAAAACTGCAGGACAGTACTTTCCTTCCCTATTTATTAATACTGAGCAGGAGAAAGTGAAAGTACTGTCATTTTCAGTAACCTTTTATAGTTGTCATATTTATTTCTTTTCTCTTTGATTTTATTTTTCAACTTACATGTTTTGGTGGATCCTCCATCATCAGAGTATATAAATTATAAAAATTGAAACTAATTTTGTTAAAATCTTTCCAGAATATTTTGTGTATTTAGTCACTTGTGCAAAATGTATACAATGTATTCTATAAAAGAAATTTTATTATTTTACGAGGGTTATTTTTTTAAATAAGGTCCGGTTTTTAATAAAACAAAAATACTGTAAATATCATTAAAATATTTTTACTTTCTCTTGCCTATATGAATATATAGGAAGGAAAGTATTGTTTTCATGTTGATTTTTCAAAATCGAATTTTCACCGGATCTACATGCTTTCAGACCCCCTGAACCCAAAAGACTTTTTAGCGCTCTGTGTGTGTGTGTGTGTGCGTGCGTGTGTGTGAACAAAATATCTCAAGAACGGAACATTGTATGAAATTGAAACTTAATTTAGGTACTATTAGAGTACCTGATACGAACACTTTCATCAAAATTGGTCAACTGGAAGTAGTAGTTTATACGTAATTTTTACTTTTTTGCGATCTTCTCACGAAAAAGGCTTCTAAATTTTTATTATAAATTGCCTCATTTTGTATATTTTTTATGCTCTACAAGATAGGGTAGGCGCCATGTCTGCTGAAATTCTTGGGGAGACTGCGCTCTCGTAGAAAAACATAGTTTTTATGATTGCGGCCTTAATATGCATTTTAGGGGAAAGTGTATACATTAAAAGTTGTAGACACTTTAAAAATCTAAAACTTTTATTTTAAACATTTCTTTGTATAACGCTTAGTTTAGCGGTAATTAGTGGTTTTCTGTTTTGTTTTTCATGACAATCTGTAAAAAAATGGAATTTTTAAGATTTCGGCCTAAGTATGGATTTAAGGACAAAAGTGTATAAAATAAAATTTATAGAAAATGAAAGGATCTACAACTTTTATTTTAAGCATTTTTTTTCTACAGAGCCTAGTTTAGCGTGAAAGAGTAATTTTCCGTATTAAGCCAAACTAAGGTTGATTTTCATTTTGCATCATTCACTCATGATTAAAATAAGGTTATGTTTTTCGAGGTTAGTTTTTTGTTTATTTTTAATATTTTATTACTAATGTGTTAAGTTATATTGCTCTTTTTGCACTGGCAAGAGAAAGTCGCTTGAGTGTTTCACACCAGATTTTTTTTTTGGTAAATTAGTCTTGGTTGTCAAGAGATCCGAGTTGAATGGGGTCGACTTAACAAGATTTTACTGAGTGTATATAGATAGTAGATTATAAAGCATCAGCATATGGAGCATGGAGCATCAGTTATCTGAACTAACTGGGACCAGAGCGGTTCTGATTATGAAATAGTTTGGATAATCAAACAAGCTAAATACTGTAATTTGATACACTGTACCGTAACAACGTAATACAACCTAATAGGTTATTAAAGGCTACCATAAAGTTTAGTTTAAAAACATGCATTTATTCCAAATTTAGAGTACTAAAGATAATAAAAACTAACAGAAAAATACAGAATTTCAGAAATGAATAAATTAACAAAATAAAATGTGATGAAATCCTTTATAAAATATTTTTTAATGCACTTGTAGATACTGTACTGTAATTTTTTTTAAATCTTGAATTTTGCTCTTTAGTCTCCACTGTTTGCCAAGTTGAACAATGAAACTAAACTGTAGTATAAATTTTTTATTGAATTGTATAGTACTTGATGACAAGTTTGGGTTTAATTTTAACAAGGGGTAAAGGGGGGAAAGCATCAATGCGCATGTGCGACTGCTTTGGCATCAGTTTGCCAACACAACAACATAAACTATACCGAGAGGACATACATTATATCGCGGAACCTTCCGTAGGTTAACTGTATGAGTATAACTGTTTATTACTGTAAACAGAAACATTGATTTCTTGAAAATGTAGTTAAACTATTCACAGTGCTGAACAAAATCTAATATGCAATGTAATAAAATGTTTGTGAAGTTGAAGCTAAATAAAAATACCTTTCTGTGCCTCTTTAAAAAAACTGTGAGTGAGCGGCTAACTACCGTGATATTTTTCTTTCCTCAATTCAAAATATAAAGGAGGAAGTTAAAGACAGTAAAGAAGATAATTGAATGTGTTGTTAAAAGGGTTTAAGTCAACAATTAAAAACTTTTTAAAAAAAAAAACTTCCTATTTTTTATCAATTAATTAATTTACACATATAAAACACTATATTATGAGTTTTTTTTTTTACTGCTAATGCAGACGGTGAAGGATGAAATGATATTTTGTAACGTATGAAAAAATGCCGTGCCTGAATGGGCAACCAACTGCGCCAATGCGGCCGGCTATATTATGAGTAATAACCATATTAAAATACAGAGTAAATGTTTCACACTAGTTGGAGATTGTTACGTATATTTAAATGAAGGTAAACAATTTAGAAAAATTGCCCTTTAAACAAAAATCCAAACAATTTTTTATGTACAGTTTTGTTGACACCTGGTAAAAATAGGAAACAGCCAGAATATAGGAATACCTTATAGGACGGCTTTGACAGGTTGTCGAAATTATGGAGGATATTTATACTTTCAATAAGGAAGTGATGCCAACATGTGAAAAGTGATTACGGTTTTAAAAGAACGGCTAAATTTTAGTTGGAAACCTAAAATGTTAAGAAAAATTTTTAAGAAAATGGGGTTTAAAAAGTGTCAGTCACAACGAAGTATATTATTTGAAAGACAACATGTGGTTAATAAACGGTTCAAATGCACGGTAGTAAAGTGTAGTGTCTCACTGTTGAGGTTGGTAGCACGGTCAGATTTTCTCTTCCGTTCCTCACAGCCCATCCATACGCAAAAGGTATTCTTGTGACTCAGTATCTATATGTCCGTATTTTGGTTGTAAATGTGTATTTTTTTCTATCGATAGTAGTCCGAATAATTAATGGTTTGGGTGACTGACATTTGGATAATCAATGCTCCTATGTGTTTTGTTTACAGTATACAATTAATTGTACAAAATTCTTATTTTATTGTTGCAGGGTTGGTACCAGCATGTACCATACTGTTGGTAATTCAGTGTTTCATTTTTTGGAGGCAGTGCTCACATTCGAGCCAGTAAGTAGATGTTGTGTATTGACTAAATCAACAACAGGCTAAGTGAATGTTTTGTGTTTAGGTCATCAGCCGAAAAGCTGGTGTGAACCTCTAGAGGTTTTACTTAGTAAATCGAGAAGTGAGGTGGTTTACAATTGCCTTCCTCACTGAGTGTAAAAGTATGCTTATCAGCATGCCAGGCCCTCTGAAAAGCACATATTTCCACTCTGCAAATGGCACCTTCACTTCATTCATCACAGGGTCCGGCTGTATAATGAAATTTATTACTTTCAGTTTAGATAACTCTGATTAGTGTCTTTTACACCTCTACCTCTTCTGTTCTTAAATGATTCAGTCATTTAATTGGCTGACCATGTGATAAGAAACAGAACTATTTATTTTAGCCCTGCAACTAACAGATTGGGTGTAAATAACTTGACACTCCACCTGTCTGTTATCGGCAGCGTGAATGATTTTATTAACTAAATAAACCGTTATTGTCTTATTAAGTAGTTCAACATATTCTGGGTTCTAAACTACTGAGTTCAATAAAAAGCTAAAAGTAGTACTTATTTTTCATGAAAAAATGTTTTTTTATAAATGCTAACTGTTTTTTTTAATTTTGTTATTATTTATGTAACTAGGCTTTATAAGTTTTATAAAACTGCATTTTGGTTGTAGCAGTGATAACTGAGTGATAAGGTCAACTGATAATGCAGGGGCTTATTTCATTTAGTTCAATGCACCTTTGACTTCCTCATTAAGTAATTTACGCTGGCATATTGTCATTTCCATTGTTTTGGTGAAATGATAAAAACTGCATAAGTATCTTTGAATCTATTAACCTTTTGATAACTTGTTGTTTTTTCTGTATGTGTTTTTTAGTCTGTTTATTATTCAGTTTTAATTATTCATGATCTGTAAAAAGAATAGATATTATGGGTGCCTCTATAGTGTAGTGGTAGCATGCTAACCTACAACGCAGAGGTCCCCTGGTTTGATTCCCGGCTTGGGTCATTTTCACAAGTTTAAACCCACTGTTATAGCCCACCGTAATCACTAATAACTGAATAACTGAGCTGTTGATGCAACTTAAATAAAATAGATTCTATTTTTATATAAAATAAAAAATTTTTTTAGTTTATTTAAAATTGTATCGACAACTTGGTCATTAGCGACTACTGTGGGTTTTGGTACTGTAACAGTGTGTTTTAACATGTTAAAATGTCCAGACCCTTTTTATCTGAGTTTTTTGTTTTCATAGCTTTTAATGAATTATCAATGGAAATTAATTATTATGTTAGTATATTTTTGAAAACAGTGTCTTATTGTGATAATAATTTCACCGGTGTTATGAAAAGAAAAAACCTTTAGTATTAAATATATTTAAAATCATTGTGTTAGTGCAAGGACATGTGAACCGTGAGACTTTAAAATCGTAATATAATCCATCCATGAAATACATTTCAATCTGATGATTATACAAAAGATGTTTAAATAGTTCTAGTTTGAACTATTTATACAAACTATATTTTGCTCATGGATTTTTTTTCAATATTGTTGGTTTTAATGTTTTAAAAAGTTTTAAAAATGTTAAATTTATAACAAATATTTATTTAAAAATTATTATTTTTTTTTTTTTGTTTAACATCCAAAGTTCTGCTAAAAATTAATTACTTGAATTAATTGGTACAGTTATAACAACTAGTACTATGTTGTGTGTTGTTTTGGTGTAGTGGTCAGTGCAACTAGCATCTATGCAAGGGTCCCAGGTTCAATTCCCGATCAGGTCTGGGATTTTCTTATCTATGTATCACCTCTTATCATTACCTATATACAAGCCAAAGCTTATGTAGGAATCGACACTTTGAAAATATACATTGAATTACTTTATTTAATAACGGACTAAACTAAATTGTTTTACAGAATGTTCTGAAACTTAACTAAAAAGAAATATGGCCATTTTCCATCAAACAATTGATTCCTGCTTATAAAGTTATAACTATTTTATGTTAAAAATGTCCATCATGAAGAAACTGTTTCAATACGCAATGCATTATGTAGGCTACAAACCATTTTTAAAAAACTCGCTTTACAGTTGTTCAACCAACACTCAATTATAAAAGAGCTGCTGCTTTTTTTATGTAACGAGCGTGGAACATTCTCGAAGGATAAAGAAAATAATAAAACAATCAAGATAAATAAATAAACAATAGAATATTCTCCTCTATTAGAAAGACATATTTTAATGTCTATTATGTGCAATCATGAGGTGTATAAGTTAATTGAAAAAGTTTCAAAGGTTTGTTTAAACACTTTGAATAAAATTCTAGTCGATAAAGTCCTAAAGTTTTATCACACCTTGGTTCTGCCAGTTTTAATGTATGGTTCAAATTGTTCAACATTTATGACTCACCAGATGTCATCAATAGAGGGTACTGATATGAGATTGTTATGGCAGACAATGGGGTGTAGATTGCTGGACCATGAAAAAAATAAAGATATTAGACATGAACTTAATGTGTCAATTGTGACATTAATTTGAAAATACAGCCAAACAGATGTTTACGTACAAGCCAAACTTACAAAGTGGTATCAGGCAACCTCGGAAGAAATGGACTACAAAATGGAAGGAATGGACAACTTCTTTAAAAAATTGAAGATTACTAAGTGTAAAATAGTAACAGGCCAAGAGGCCTAATCGATAACATTTATGATGATAATTTTAATAATATATTCTGTATTTGATTGAATAAAATTTTCAAAAGTTTTAAGAAAGAACAGTCCATGAGGGATTGTTGGTTTTAAAATCAGTTACAGTATCTTAAAATCTAGTTTCTGGAATTGATTTCAAAGCTTGCTTGATTACATTATTGGATAAGCAGTGTTGTTTAGGTCATCAGCCCAAAGACTGGTTTGAACCTCTATAGGCTGTACTAAGTAAAAACGAGGAGTGAGGTTTTTTACCATTCCTTCCTCACTGAATGGATAAGTATCCTTGACAGCATGCCTGGCCCTCTGAAAAGCATCTACTTTCCACCTTGCAAATGACACCTTCACTTCATTCACCACAGGGTCTGGCTGTATAATGAAATTTATTACTCTCAGAGGAGATAACTTTTACTAGTGTCTTTTACACCTCTATCTCTTCTGTTCTTAAATGCTTCAGCCATAAAAAATTGGCTGATTATGTGATGAGAAACAAAACTATATTTTATAGCCCTGTAACTAGCAGATTGAGTGAAAATAATTTAATGCTCCATGTGCCTGTTATGAGCGAGAATGAGCTGTATGGGTAAAAGTTCTCTCAAATGACAGTATTCTAATAAATATTTCATTTTGTTTTATACAGGGCAATGTACAGAAAGCTTCAGAAACACTTAAAGAAAGTATGAGTCTATGTAATTATTACAGAAAAAAGAATAAATTTTCAGATTCACTCGGAAAAATTGGTTTAGCAAAGAAAACAAATTATAACCATTATTCAAGTGGTAAGTATTAATCAGTTAATTTTATATCTGGTTTGTATATATAAATACTCATCACTCCAGCGTCACTGCACACCGCTTCTGTTCCTTACTCTGTGGGGTTAAGTGGATCAGAAGGCTGAGGTTTAGAGTGGCATAGCACCCTCCAGGGTGCCGATACCCAAGATTTAAGATTTTTCTGGAAGGTTTTGACTCATATTTATTTTAATTTGTTTGAAGAATTCATTTTCTCTCTAATGTTCACAAAATGTCTCATCTTCTTACCTGGTGAGTTTTAAAGATTTAGGACGGAATTCAGGTCATTCTGTGATCTAAACATATCATGTTAGTCATTTTTCCACAATCAGATGTAAAATTATACCCGTAACATTCCTATCTCTTTATTTTCAAGTTCTTTTAATGCTAATCTATTTTCATGTTGAGTTAATTTTTACAAACATCTGGTTTTACTATTGTATTGTGGTGTTTGTAAATTAAAAAATGAAATTATGTTTATTTCAATATTTGAATTTCATTCTAGGATGGCTAGTCTAATGGCATTATTCTATTGTACATAAATTTATTTTTGACATCACACTGACTTGTTTTTTTTTAACTAAGTAGCAAATTATGCATGGGAAATATATTTACATTACATCTCTCTTATCTCGTATTTGTTTATGCTGAACTATATATTATAGCTGATTTTAAAAAAAATAACACTGTATTTCCTGTAATCATTTTTTAACATTTTTGTTTCATCATTTAATACAATACAGTAATTATTTTTAAAAATAACCAGCATTTGTAGTTTATGGTTTTAATGGTGTTTAGTTTTAGCATGAAATATACGTGTTTAAGTTACGCAAACATAAATTTATGCATTATTTAATAAGAATGCTATAAAAAATTATTTTAAGAAAAATTAACAAAAATAATAAAAATAAATACTAGTTTTTCCTCTGTTGATTATTAATACCAGTAAAGTAAGAATAATTATGCCTTGATGGTTTGTATTTAGTTATAAATAAAATAAATTGATTATTCGTATTTATTAGTGACCCGTGCAAGAAATTTTTCAATATATAGTACGTATTTGTTATTCAGGATAAAATTATAAATTATAGTACAAAAAATACTTTATTGTGTTTTTAATTATTTATAAATGTTTAAAATACTACCTGTAATCAATGCAATCTTAATAAATGTGATTTGTTGTCAGTTAATTTCCTTTTAATTCTACTTCGTTATTTTTTATGTATTTATATTTTACTTACGTATAATTTGTAAAGGCATGGAGTCTGCTATCCTACAGTCTATATATTGCCAGCTGCATTGGCGTAGTTTGTAACGTGCTCGCCTCTCATCATGTGGTCTTGGGTTCGAATACCATTCAGGCACGGCATATTTTAATATGTTACAAAAATCATTTCATCCTTCACCTTCTGCATTAGCAGTAATTATAGAACAGTTGGACGTTAAACCAAAAAAAAAATATCTCCAGATACCAAGTAGTAACCAGCCGAGATGGTAACCAGTTTGGTACTGAAGCCAGTCGGTAAACATTTTGTGCTATAGTCATGTATGAAAACATTTTGTTAGTCGGTTTACAAAGTCATATTTTTGGTTACCATAAATTTTATAGATTTTTAACAGTTTAGTATAGATTTTTAACAAACATTTAGAAATGTTCAAGTTGTAATTTTTAAACAGATTGTATAAAACACAATCGGTACAGATAACAGAGGAAACTAATTCTTCTGTAAAATTTTGATAATTACCATATTTGCCGGTGTATAAGACACACTTTTTTCCTTCAGTAACTCGTCAAAAACCAGGGTGCATCTTTTACAATGGTTGGAAATTTTCTGTAACTGTTTTAATGTTTACTGTATAGGATTACAAAAATCAAAATACTGTACTGTACATTGTTATTATAACGCTATTCAACTGAATAACCTTATTCGGAAAAAGAGTTTCCGATTTAAAAATTCCTAGAATATCCAGTATCAGATGACATAGTTCTATCTGTTGACAATGAGCCAACAATTAAGTATGGTATAAAGTTGAAATTACTGATTGTCTCATCGCTGTCTGGTTAGTCATTTTTTTGAAATGCCATTTAATGGAAATCGCCCTCGCTTCCTGTGTCCGAGATAGGTACTAATATTTTTTACCCGCTTCACCAATGGATGATGTCACTGGGACAAGAAATAACATCAGAGGGGAAACTTAAACATCCTTCAATAACTCAGGTCTGTGAGTGGGTCAAAACTTCCTCGAACAATGTTGATTCTAAAATTGTTATGAATTCTTTCAAGAAGTGCAGCATCAGTAATTGTTTGGATGGAGCTTAAGATTTATTTATTGTTTTGAAATAGCTCAAATTCTTCAAGTGATAGTGACACTGACCAGGACTGATGTGTGTCATAATGCTGTATAAGCAAGAATTTTTATTTCAGTTAAGCCTGTGTGTAATATTGGTGTAGTTTAAAGGTTAATTGGTGTACCTATCTGTTATGTAATATTGATATTTTTCGTGTAGCAATCTTTAAATATTGATCTTTTTAAATCACTGATTTAGCATTACAAATACACGTTTATTGTACTTTAAAAAAGTCATTACATGTGAAAATGAAATTCTCATTCCTTTCGCATAAATAAAAATAAAATTTACATTACAGAATGAAATCCTTCTTGCTAATGGGAGAGCATCTTATGCAGTGGTAAATACGGTAGTTTCAATTTTCGTTATTTTATGTAATCTGATGATGGTGGATCCACCAAAACATATGTAAGGTTTTAAGTGAAATCATAAATAAATAAAAATCAGAGCAGTTAGAAAAGGTCAGTAAAGAAATATTAATACTTAAGAATTGTACATGCTGCAGCTGTGTTCATTTATTTTTTCAGAAGAGATTCATGCTGAACTATGTTACGCTGAGTCATTGCTGTTGAAAGCTATGTTAACATTTATTGAGGATGAAACTCTGGTCAGTTTTATAAAAGCTGGTTTAAAAATTAGATCTTGTTTCACATGTTACAAGTAAGTAATGTATACTTGTCATTATATTGTTGTTTAGGTCATCAACCGAAAGGCTGGTTTGAACCTGTAGAGGTTTTACTAAGTAAAACGATGAGTGAGGGGGGTACCATTGCCTTCCTCACTGAGTGGAAAAGTACGCTTATCAGTATGCCAGGCCCTCTGAAAAGCACCCTTGTTTCCACTCTGCAAATGACACCTTTACTTCATTCACCACAGGGTCTGGCTGTATTGTTGTTTAGGTCATCAGCCAAAAGGCTGGTTTGAACCTGTAGAGGTTTTACTAAGTAAAACGAGGAGTGAGGTGGTTTACCATTGCCTTCCTCACTGAGTGGAAAAGTATGCTTATCAGCATGCCGGGCCCTCTGAAAAGCACATATTTTCCACTCTGCAAATGACACCTTCACTTCATTCACCACAGGGTCTGGCTGTATAATAAAATTCATTACTTTCAGAGGAGATAACTCTGATTAGTGTCTTTTACACCTCTACCTCTTCTGTTCTTAAATGATTCAGTTATTTAATTGGCTGACCATGTGATAAGAAACAGAACTATTTATTTTAGCCCTGCAACGAACAGATTGAGTGTAAATAATTTGACACTCTACCTGTCTGTTATGAGCAGATACCTGCTGGCTGTATTATGCCATCTGGCTGTATTATGAAATTCATTACATTCAGAGGAGATAACTCTGATTAGTGTCTATTACACCTCTACCTCTTCTGTTCTTATCTGATTCAGTCGTTTTATTGGCTAACCATGTGATAAGAAACAGAACTATTTATTTTAGCCCTGCAATGGACAGATTGAGTGTAAATAATTTGACACTCTACCTGTCTGTTATGAGCAGATACCTGCTGGCTGTATTATGCCATCTGGCTGTATTATGAAATTCATTACATTCAGAGGAGATAACTCTGATTAGTGTCTATTACACCTCTACCTCTTCTGTTCTTATCTGATTCAGTCGTTTTATTGGCTAACCATGTGATAAGAAACAGAACTATTTATTTTAGCCCTGCAACAAACAGTCAATATGTTATAATGGAAAATTGAACAGAACATAATCTGTAATTTTTTATATCCCTATTGCCTTGATTTTCAACGTGTTTCTCCATTAATTACATCCTGTCTTTAACTTTCTTTGTTCTGAATATTTCTTCTGTACTGTTGCTTTACATTTCATTTCATAGACAACATTAACTAATTTGATTCAGTGAGTAGTTCTATTTATAAAACTTCAACTGTGTGAAATTTTATGAAATTTCCCCCCCTCTCAATTAGTTTAAATTTTAGAAAAAGTAAAATTAATTAGTTTGTGTAATCATCCATTTCTTTCACTTAACTGGAGAATGAATGTATTGAAGTGTTACTTTGTATTTAAAAACTTCTATGGTACTCATTTAAAGAAGAAAGTCAGAAGGAACATTTTGAATGGTATTATCTGAAATGTAGAGTAATTAATTTTTTTTGTACTTTATCAAGGATACTCCAAAACAGTGTATAGGACATGTCAAGAAAAAAACTAATAAGTCAAAATTTTAACAGTAGACAATGTTAAATTCATTACTGACACATCATATTTTATTACCACTACTAACTAGTTTACTTCAATAAGCATGTCATCCAATGATTTGTTTATCAAATAATGCACAATTTGCCTCAGCGTTTAATTAAAAGTGTATGTATTTTTATTTTTCAACCAAAAACTACGTAGATAGGAATTTGTGTAAACAGTAAAATGTTTTATAAATCAAGTATTTTTTAGCTTTTTTTTAAACAAAATTAAATTACCATAACTTTTTAAAACTTATGACAATTTATTAGTGTATTTTCTACCAGCATAAGTAGAATTTTGTTTAAACAGTTTAGTGTTGTGGTTCTGTTTCTTGTGTAGTGGTGTGGACTTTTAAATTCTGTAAAAATGTATTTTGCTTTACATGCATTATCACTTCAAAGATGTACTAAGAAGGAACTGTAAGCTATTGAAGTTCCTTAAATAATGATCTGCATGAGGTTAATTGGTTGACTTCCACCATACAGTTAATAGTTTTTTCTGAATTTTAAAAACTCTTTTTCGTGTTACTCTGTGACCCCAAACTAATATGGCATATCGGATATGAGACAAAATTAAACCATGGTAAGCTGCTATTAGCAATTTTTTATCAATCTGGCAATTTGTTTTAATCCAAATACCTCAGATGATATTTACCACAGATTTGATCGGTATAATAATCCCTTGATAAAGTTCTATGTAGTGACACTCTAGAAACTTCACTGTTTGCTTTTGTTCTAAGATATTATTTTGTATAAAGACATCACTTCTCTGTTTTCCCTAACCATATGTTTGTTTTTGAACTGTAAGTACTGACACTTTTCCCATTCGCGGTTAACATTAATTCATTCGGAAATTGCACTACAGATTCTATGCTAATATGAATCTGGAGTTAGAGTAATGAAATTAAATGATTAGGTACTTAAAAACAGATTGTTACATTCTGAATTGATGACGATGTTATGCAATATTTTTGGATAAACTTTTTTGATTAATAAAGGTGTTAAGTGCACGTTTAGTTATGTAGATGCCATAGAATATTCTGTTTACTGTTTAAATAGATACTAGTAGACAAAAGGGCTATGTACTGTTTAATTTAACATATTTCAGTGGATATCATTAGGTGTAAATGATTATCACAATATGCCACAATCTCATAGATGTAATCTTGTTAGAATAATGTCAGTTAACCATGGCGATAAACATTCATTTTCATCATGTTAAGTATTTCTTAAAAAATTCTCTTTTGAAAAACTTTGTCTTGTATTATATTTTAAATACAGTTCTCAATGGATTCAGTACACATGAAGACTTTTATTGCATGAAGAGGTTATATGAGTAAGAAAGTTTAAAGAACTTTTAATCACATAACATAATTTTCTATGTGGGTACCAGAATTTAAGAAATCTAAAAATTCACAAAAAGATTGTGTAGTAGTCGGAGTCTCAGAACTTTGATTGCTTCTTTCAAAAACTACATATTGGTTACATAACACCTTCATTTTTTATGCTCTTCAATTTATTTATGTCCATTTGTATGAAATTGATTACAGTGGACCCTCACTTTACAATGCACTCACATTACAATATTTCACTTTATGATGTGTCATCAAATTAGTCATCGGATTCCCAAAGTCGTACGTGCACCTGACCCACCAATCGTCATCCCCTACAGTAAGAAGTTCTGATCGAATGTACTCCCTTTCTCTTGTCAAGATACCCTTGACCCAGGGCAATAGAATACTATTGTGATATATGTATAATAGTAATAATATATATATTATTAATAATATATACCTGTATATTATTAATAATATATAATTATACATATACGAGGCGTATTTTTAAAGTAAGTACCGTTTGAAAATAAAAAAAAAATAAAAGGAAATTTGCAAAAATTAATTTTATTTTCGGAATCTACATACTTTTATCTATTTTTCTACATAGTTTCCAAGTTTTTGTAAACCCTTATCATATCGCACAACTAAATTTTGGAAACCTTCTTCATAAAAACTTGCCGCCTGCTGTGATAACCAAGAATTCACGGCCGTTTTCAATTCGTCGTCATCGTCATAACGGCTGCCGCCCAAGTGATGTTTCAGATGACGGAAGAGATGAAAGTTGCTCGGCGCAAGGTCAGGGTTGTAGGGTGGGTGGTCCAAAACTTCCCAGCCAAAAGAGTCCAATGCAGCTCGGGTCTGAGCGGCAGTGTGAGGGCTTGCATTATCGTGCAGAAACAAAATTCCTTTTGTGAGCATGCCACGTCTCTTGTTTTGAATTGCTCTGCGCAGCTTCCTCAGGATTTGGCAGTAGGCTTCTGCATTTATTGTCGTTCCTCGTTCCATAAAGTCGACCAGCAAAACACCATGCCTATCCCAAAACACGGACGCCATGATCTTGCGCTGTGACAAAGTCTGTTAGGCTTTGACCTTTACGGGAGAGTGCGTGTGTCTCCATTCCATGCTTTGTTGTTTCGATTCGGGAGTGAAATGCGAAATCCACGTTTCGTCTCCAGTTACGATCCGACTCAGGATGTCGTCACCATTTTCGTCATAACGTGTCAGAAAATTCAAGGAACTCTCGAGTCTTTTGTGTTTGTGCTCCTCCGTCAGGAGTTTAGGGACCCAACGCGAGCACAGTTTCTTAAAGTTTAATTTTTCATTAACAATTTTGTAAATCACAGACCTCGAAACGTCGGGAAATTCGTCATCTGAAACATCACTTGGGCGGCAACCGTTATGACGATGACGACGATTTGAAAACGGCCGTGAATTCTTGGTTATCACAGCAGGCGGCAAGTTTTTATGAAGAAGGTTTCCAAAATTTAGTTGTGCGATATGATAAGGGTTTACAAAAACTTGGAAACTATGTAGAAAAATAGATAAAAGTATGTAGATTCCAAAAATAAAATTAGTTTTTGCAAATTTCCTTTTATTTTCAAACGGTACTTACTTTAAAAATACGCCTCGTATATATACTAATATAGTATTCTATTGCCCTGCCCTCGACCATGCTACCCGCACCCTCCCATCATCCGCTCAAGGTTGTTTCTGTTTTTCATTTTGTCACAGCACCCATACTATTTAGTAGTGTTATGCGTATCACCTTGGTTATCGGTTTAGCATCTGTGCCTTAGTGTCTGTCGTGTTATTATACATACGTATTCTTTGTAGTTTTGGTACCGTGTTTCCTGTGTACATTACTGTAGTTATAGTGAAAATAGGTCCTAAATCGTGCATAAAAAGAAAAATTTATATTACAGAAAAGCAAGAAATAAAAAAAAATGATGAAGGGGCTAGGATAAATGAATTGGTTCACCAGTATGGTTATTCCCAATCTTTAATTTCCACGATTGTAAAGCAAAAGTCAGTTTTAAAAGACGTTAAAGTGTCTGATAGATCAAACACAATTCAAAAAGGCATTTTTTTATAATTATACCTATTATCAAATCATTTGTACTGAAATCAGCGCTATTTGAAGAATGTATAGGGTTATCTGTATGTACAGTCTAATGTAAATTTCTTGTGGAATTGTATATAAATGGTCTAATGATTAGGCAAGAATGCGGTTTCACAATGCGATATTTTCGCTTTACAATCGTTCTTCCGGAATGAATTACGATCGTAATGTGAGGGCCTACTGTAATGTGATATATTTTTTCTTGGATATTGTCTTTATTACTTGACTTCCCCAAGTAATAACACAAAAATTGTGTATTTTTGTTAGCCAGGACTACAGAGAGACTGTATTGTTATGTATGGTATAAATTTATACTTAAGATGTGTAAATTTTTTTCAGAGAGTGCCAGGTAATCCTAAACACCAAACACTGGAATAATGAAAGCCATAAGTGTCACTTTGAAAGTGGGGTTAGAATGGGAATTGGTGCCTTCAATTTGGTAAGAAGCTTAAATAAATAAACTTTTGTTGTCATTTAAATTAATATAGATTATATGCATTTCAAATTTTTGGGTAGTGATTGCAAAGGTTTTGCAAAACCTATTGCAAAACCTAAAGCTATTGCAAAACCTTTGCAATAGCAAGTCAATCACTTGGGGTTTTCACTTGGGGTGACAAGGGAAACTGCATAAAAACTTTGATCAAGACTTATTATTAGCTATTAAACTCCTCTGTGATTGTAAGAATTAAAATTCAGTTAGGTGTGTTTACGATATTACTAACATTGGCTTGATTGAAAATCATGTTCCATTAAAGACAGATTTGAACTAATGAATAAAAATTGCATGAGACAGATTATTTTTTATAAATTTTTTTAATGTATCAGTTAATTAGGCGGCAATATCTAGGAACATTGAAATATCAGATCAATCTGTTGAAAGAACAAGCAGAAAAAGCTGAATTATAATTTCTTTAAAAAAAGAAAAATTAATTAATATCAAAATGGTCTTTCAAAACATAAGTAATGTCACTTGAAGGCAAAATATGAAAACAAAATTGGAAAAATTGATTGCTTCAGATATCTCAGGGTGATAATACAGGGGAGACCAACAAAAAGGAAGGTGACAAAAGATGGCCATTATTCTACAAAGAACTGAAAACCTGTACAAGAAGAATGCACTGTTGAGACACAAGCCAAGATAAGACTAATGTCTTACCAATTCTGTGATAAATGCATGTCTGCATACCAGTAAATGACTTAAGAAAGACTGGGAAAGCTGGTGTAAGAGACGCAGAAAAATTAAACCGTAAGATTTTATACAAGATGATAAGTTTGAAGATAGATTGACACGATAATAAAAAAGAAGACTAAATTCTATTCTACTTGAATAGAATGGATGACAAATGGTTGACAAAAAAAATTTAAAGATGAAACAATAGACCTCCTTAGGTGATTTATAAGTTGTTTAAAGAAGGTACAAAGGATATTGAGAAAATTGGAATAAATCAAGAAAACATAGCAGATCGAACCAAGTTCAGACTTTACATAGTCCAAACAGAAAAAAATTTCAGTTATTTGAACTTATTCAATTTTATAACAATTTCATTTTATTTATTTTTTTTTTTTTTACTTATTCAATTTTCAGTTATTTTCAGTTTGAACTTGCTTTGTACGAGGGTGAGCCAAGTATAAACCAAACATCTTCTGTGTGAAGATTACAGTGTCAAAACTTCTTTGAAGAGGGGATCTTCGTACTTGCAAAATTCTGGAAAAACTGTGTAGAGTGTTAAGGAGCCTTTGTTGGAAAATATTAAAAATATTGTAATTTCGTGTTGCTGTTTATGTCATCAACCAAAAGGCTGGTTTGAACCTTTCCAATTTTTCAGACTACTAAAAAAATTGTTTTGCTGACTGTTATTCTTTTATTCTTATTCCAGATGATATCACTTCTTCCTTCAAGGGTGATTAAACTTTTGGAATTCATTGGGTTCTCAGGAAGTAAGGTATGTATTAACAAGTATTTAACTCAATTAATATACAAAAATTGGTTGATTTTAAAAATTACAGATTTATTACTTTCTCTTGCCTATATGAATATATAGGAAGGAAAGTATTGTTTTCATGTCGATTTTTCAAAATCGAGTTTTCACCGGATCTATAAGTTTTCAGACCCCCTGAACCCAAAAAACATGTTTTAGCGATTGGTCTGTTTGTGTGTGTGTGTGTGTGTGAGTGTATACAAAATATCTCAAGAACGGAACATCGTACGAATTTTAAACTTGAAACTTAAGTTACATACCACTACCGGACCCGACACGAACATTTTCATCAAAATCGGTCAACCGGAAGTAGTAGTTTATTCGTATAATTTTTCACTTTTTTGCGATTTTCTCAAAAACTGGTCCTACGATTTTTTTTTAAATCGCCTCATTTACTCAATTTTTTATTCTCTAAAAGATAGGGTAGGCGCCATGATTGCTGAAATTCTTGGTGAAGGTGTTTTTACGTAAAAAAAAGTTTTTTTAAGATTACGGCTTTAATATTAATTTTAGAGTAAAAATGTATATAATAAAAGTTGTAGAGAATTTGAAAACCTACAACTTTTATTTGAAGCATTTTTTTGTATAACGCTTAGTTTAGCGGTAATTAGCGATTTTCTGTTTTTTCTCTTGAAAACGTGTGAAAAATCGATTTTTTGAAGATTTCGGCCTTAGTATGCACTTTACGACAAAAGTGTATATAATAAAATTTATAGAAAATTAAGAGATCTATAACTTTTATTTAGAGAATTTTTCTCTACAGAGCCTAGTTTAGCGTGAAAGTGTGATTTTCCGTTTTTTTTTAAGCCAAATTGAGTTCGATTTTTATTTTGCGTCATTCACTCATGATTAAAATAAGGTTATGTTTTTGAGGTTAGTTTTTGTTTATTTTTAATATTTTATTAATAATGTTAGGTTTATTATTAATTATTTGCATTGGCAAGAGAAAGTTGTGTGAGTGTTTCACACCAGATTTTTTTTTGTGTGATATGCTGTCATGTGTATTCTACATATCCATCATATTGAGTTAATATAAACTCTGAATGCTTCTGAGTGATCCAAAATCTATGTGAGTTGATAACAGATCTCAAAGTCTTATAATGATGTAGAATAATTTTGATAGTAAGTTTTATTATGAAACTAACTTTCAAAATCCTGGATTTGAATATATTAGAGGCATTATTTTTGTTCATGTAAACAGAATAACATGCCTACAACATATCACATTAGAATGTCATAGCAATAGTCTTTTGTATCTACTGTTCTGGGGACAAGAAAATTACCGTTTTAATGATTATTTTACTTCTTAACAATGTTGAGAAAGTAAAAAAATTGAATGTGGAACACTTACATGACTTGCTTTTCCCAATGTAAATAATGAACAGTATAACCTATCTTTATTCATGATTAAATATTGTAAAATGGAAAACATAACCTAGTTTTAATCGTGAGTGAATGATGCAAAATGAAAATCAACCCCTGTAGAACTTAAAAACACGTAAAATCACCAACTGATGATAAACCTAGCTCTGTAGAAAGAAATGCTTGAGATAAAAGTTGTAGGTTTCTTAATTTTCTCTAACTTTAGTTATATATTTTTGTCTTAAAATGCATATTAAGGCTACAATCTTTAAAAAAAACCTATTTTTAACACGACAGTACAGCCCCTAATGAATTTCTATAACTATACCGCTTACACTATCTTATAGAGCACAAGAAATGTAATAAATGAGGCGATTTTTAAAGAAATCGTAGCAGCCAATTTTGATAAAATCACAAAATTTTTTCAGAAATAAACTACCACTTCTGGTTGATCCATTTTGATGAAAATGTTTGTATCGGGTTATATTACATAACTTAAGTTCAAAGTTTCAACGTCACAATTTTATTCACACGACACACACCCACACACAGACAATCTGTAAAAACACGTTTTTTTTTGTTCAGGGGCCTGAAAACACGTATTTCCAGTGAAAAGTCAATTTAAAAAAATTGATATGAAAACAATACTTTCCTTCCCCATGTATTCATATAGTTCAAGAAAAAGTAAGAATTATATTAGCAGTACTGTGAGGTTTTTAATGAACTTTAAAATAAATCTTTATAATGCATCCTGCAGTTTGAAATTAATTCTATTTTATACAGTGAAACTTGGTTAATTCGAACCTGAAGGGGAATGGAAAAAAGTTCAAATTATCCAAAATTCGAATTAACCAACATCATATGGAACAGTATTGTAAAGTTAAAAGAATTACTAAATTCGAACTTTTGTTATACGTACTACACTATGTATACTAATAACAGAAATAAAGTAGAAGAACGTCAATATCACAGATAACTCCGATTTATTTCATTTATAAACTATAGTAATGAACTATTACTATTAAAGTAAAGTAGGTACCTAGTAGGCTACATGTTTTTGTATACATTGTAGTACAGTATTAGACGTACAGTATGTACTGTATTACTGAAATTCAGTACTGCAAGTTATTGAATATACATATTAAACAAAATTTATAAAAAAAGAAATAGAGAGATTTGAATACATTACGCATAAATAATAATTCAGTTGTAAACAAATGGATAAAATAGAATCAGTAAAGTGATAGACTTTTTTAACTCACGTGGCTGATTGTAGCAAAGCTACTACTGTCTATGAGTAAAAAACTGTGTAATCTTTGTTTGTTTTTGATTTCTTAGAGAACACTGAACAAAATCTTCTAATTCACTCACAGCACAAAAAATTTCATAATTAACGTTAGACTGAGCTTCGACAAATCTTTTTAAGCCCGCGATCATCAAAACTGCTTCAGAAATGGATGGAATCGGTTTCTTGGGTTGGAGGTCTTGATTTTCTTCTTCATCAGACGATTCCTGGGTATTTTGTATCACTTCTTCGAGAATTTCCCCATCTGTCAGAGTTCCACAGATGGCGACGTCAGCATCAACATTCAAATACGCTTCGTAGCTTTCATCAACATTTAAATCCTCCCAGCCATCTGGAGGTGTAATATTTTCGTCGCATATTCTGTAGCAGTTTGGATTGTCATTTTCTTCAGTAGTGTTACAGACAATATCTCCTTTAGAAGAATTAGCCTCATCATTTTCTACCTTGAAACCAGCAGCCCTGAAACAGTGTGCTATCGTAGAAGCTGTAACTTTGTTCCATGCGTTATGTATCATTTCAGCTGCGTCCAACACATTAATTGGGTTTTTATCCGTTGCTCCTAAGATTTTTATAACAACCTGTCGATGGTAAAAATGTTTCAGATTTTTAATAACCCCTTGTTCCATAGGTTGAACAACTGAGGTCATGTTGGGCGGAAAGTATTCAACTTTAATCCACTTCAGCGATGGAAGGTTGTTGTGAGCCGTGCAGTTGTCGATAAACAATAAAATTTTTCTCTTTTCCCGACCGAATTTTTCGTCCAGATTCAGAAGCCATTTCTCGAACAATGCAGCTGTCATCCAAGCTTTTCTGTTGGCTTCGTAAATCACCAGTAAACTTTTAACAGATTTAAAGCATCTCGGCTTTGCAGATTTGCCAATCATTAAAAGCTGTAATTTTTCTGACCCATCCATATTTGAGCCTACCAAAATTGTTATCCTTTCTTTACTATTCTTTCCCCCACTGCACGTTTCTAAATGAAAATGTTTTGTTGGGTAAACACTTAAAGAATAGCCCGGTTTCGTCTACATTATAAATATTTTTCGGTTGATAATTTTCGATAATTTTTTTTAAATCAACTTGCCACTTATCTACTAAACGGCTGCTCACTGATTCGCTCTCACCACATACATTTTGAAAAGAAATCGTATTTCTGTCTTTAAACCCCGAAAACCAACCGGTACTTGCTTTAAAATCCCGAATGTCTAATTTTTCTGCAAATTCTTCTGCTTTTGTACGAATTATTGTTCCACTTAAAGGAATCACTTGGTCGTGAGCTTGCTTGAACCACTTCAAAACACAATCGTCCACTGCAGGATATTCGGCTGTTCTTACCCGCTTTCGACATTTTCCGTTTTTTTGATTCCAGTTTTCCATAATTGTGTTTTTATTTTTTAAGAAAGAAGATAAAGTGTTCGGTAAAATTCCGTATTCTTTAGCTATGTCACACTTTCTTTTTGTACCGCGTTTCACATCTTGAATCACTTTAACTTTTTCGTCCAAAGTTAAACTCTTATACGGACCACGCTTAGCCATTGTTAAATGAACTTAACCGCACTGCACGTAAACTCTTAACTGAAACGAAAACAATTCAGTAGTACTGAAATGTACTGTACCTAGTTAAAAAAAAGTACTGTAGTACTACTGTATGTAAATTGTACAACACAAATTCTACACACCGTATGCACTCGTTTATACTCTACAGTAGGCCTACTGTGCTGTGACTGAAAACGGTTAAAGAATGTGGTTGTAAATTTAACTAGGGAAATCCCAAACCGATCATACAGTGCAGGTCTGTGTGGAAGTGAAATTCACTTTACAATGTTCAAAGCCTATACGGCATACTGGCTGGAATTCCGTAGATTAGGCTTACTACGCACTAATAACTGACACTCTATTGTGTCTATTTTCAACCCAAACGCAGCAGGTAGAAATAATTTTATTACAGAACCTGTTTACGAAAAACCTAGCTAAACAAACATTTTTATTCTTTCTTTGAAAAACTTCGAATTAACCAAATAACATATTTTTAACTTCGAATTAGGCATACCATTTTTGTTCAGATTTTAATATGCTTTTCAAGGGGAATACCAGTTTATTCGAATTATCCGAGTTCGAAATAACCAAGTTACACTGTATAATAAATTTCACTAACCTTCCTTTTTAACTGCGTCAACTTTTATTTTAACTTACCTGTGTTTCGGTGGATCCACCATCATCAGAGTAAATAACATATAATTAAAACTAAAAACTTTATTTATAAAAAATCTATAGAAGATGATACATCTTCAGTCATTTGTATTAAACTACAGTCATTTATATAAATTTTAGTTTCAATTATATGTTATTTACTCTGATGATGGTGGATCCACTGAAATTCGTGTAAGTGAAAATAAAAGTTGACGCAGTTAAAAAGAAAGGTTAGTGAAATTTATTACATAAATTCATTATATAAAATAGAACTTTAAAATAGCATTACATTTTTGTTAGGCTTTGTTACCTTGGTTAAGAAAATAATTTATTCTGTTTATTGTTTGTAATCTAGGAAGTAGGTTTGGAGGAACTTTACAAATGTTATAACCTTAATGAAGGTCTGCGTCATATACTCGCTGTACTCACATTGCTCACGTATAATCTAATTGTCATATATGTTCTTAGTCATTGTGACGGTGACCTTCAGTTATGCGATGATATTTTAAAGAAACAATTACAGGTATGTAAATTCAATCATTTTTTAGTAACCTATCTGTTTTTATTCCTTATCATTCTAACAATTGACGCTATGAACCCTAGCCGTAAGACATGCTCTGTCGTTGGATCCTGGCGGTTTTTGAGATATAATAAAAAATCTGGTGTGAAACACTCACACAACTTTCTCTTGCCAGTGCAAATAATTAACAATAAACCTAACATTAGTAATAAAACATAAGAAATAAACAAAAAACTAACCTCAACAAACATAACCTAATTTTAATCATGAGTGAAAGACGCAAAATGAAAATCAACCTCAGTTCGGCTTAGAAATACGGAAAATCACTCTTTCTCTCTAAACTAGGCTCTGTAGAGAAAAATGCTTTAAATAAAAGTTGTAGATCTTTTAATTTTCTATAAATTTAATTATATACACTTTTGTCGTAAAATGCATACTAAGGCCGAAATGTTAAAAAAATCGATTTTTCTCACGTTTTCGTGAGAAAAAAACAGAAAATCGCAAATTACCGCTAAACTAAGCGTTATACAAAAAAATGTTTGAAATAAAAGTTGTAGGTTTTTAAATTCTCTACAACTTTTATTATATAAGTTTTTGCGCTAAAATTTATATTAAAGCCGTAATCTTAAAAAAACAACGTTTTTACGTTATAACAGCCTCACCGAGAATTTCAGCAAATATGGCGCCTACCCTATCTTGTAGAGAATAAAAAATTGAGTAAAATAGGCGATTTTAAAAAAAATCGTAGGATCAGTTTTTGAGAAAATCGCAAAAAACTGAAAAATTATACGAATAAACTACTACTTCCGGTTGACCGATTTTGATGAAAATGTTCGTGTCGCGTCCGGTAGTGGTATGTAACTTAAGTTTCAAGTTTCAAGTTCGTACGACGTTCCGTTCTTGAGATATTCTGTTCACACACAGACACACACACACACACACCCACACACACACAGACCAATCGCTAAAAACATGTTTTTTGGGTTCAGGGGGTCTGAAAACGTATAGATCCGGTGAAAACTCGATTTCGAAAAATCGACATGAAAACAATACTTTCCTTCCTATATATTCATATAGGCAAGAGAAAGTAAAAATTTCGCGTACATTCCATTTTTGTTGTAGGTTCTTGTTCAATACACCATTTAGAAGATAATAAAATTCAGTTTATTTTAATACATTTTGTTGTATAGTTATTTTACTAATCATAACATTTACAAAGTCTTAAAAATGGAAAAACATAAATAAAAAAGATTGTTACATGTTATATCTTTGTTTACATAACTGGCTTTCATATTATAAAATAATGAAACGCATGATCATTGTATGAAATCTACAGCATAAAATGCTGTTTATTCCAATACTTTATATAGTGTATTTGTTTTACGTATTAAAAACATAATAACAATGTTAAAACAAGATGCATGTATCCTATAAACACCGGCATAATTTGCATTACAACAAGTTTCTAACATTTCTAATATTTTTATAGTATTTTACATAGTATTTAAAAAACATCCAATAGATTACTCTGAAAAACAAGTCATTCATTTAAAATTTACTAAGAAACAATCCTATGACAAGTGAAGTCGAACGCACCCAATCTGAAATATATGATTGAATTAAATATGACAGCCCGTGTCGCACATGGGCTTTGTATCGTTGTACAAAATTCCAAGCCCATGTAATACACAGGCTCAGGGTTGAAACTGTTAACGAAAACTTCTCTAGTGACCTATGACATTGTACAGGAAAGATATCCAAACACATTATGTCACGTCCAATTTCTGCATACAAAGTTATGTAAACCTTCCAAAAATCAGGGAGATCACAGAGTTTCATAAGAAATAGTTTTTACCTACTTTTTCTTATACAGAGTGTTTATAAAAGAACTCTTTGATTTTAGGTGTTTTTTAAGTAGCTTTAATTAAAAGTAAAACTTACATGATAATAAATTCTAGATGAGAAATTTTTCAAGTATTTTTTAATATTTAATAAACTTCGATATGTGCACCATTCGTTGCCCTGCCTATGTCCAAACAGCAATCCACTTCTTTCCACATACTTGCCAGCATATCGGGTGTTATTGCTGCTACAACTGTAACAATCCTCTCCCGGAGATTTTCAATGTCAATGCCCCAAAAAAAGAAATAAGTGGTGTAATGTCTGGGCTCGTTGTTGGCCATGGGATCGGGCCTGTTCTTCCGATCCACCGGCCTGGAAAACGAATGTTTAATGCAGCATGGATACAGTTGTTGTAATGCAGTGGAGCACAGTCTTGCTAAAAGAAAATTAATCCTTTTTCTCTTTTAATATCGTCAATCTCCATCATTGATTCTCCATCAAGACAATGTGCCAGCTCATTCCGCGTTATCTGTCAAGAGGTTCCTAGCCAAGTACAGCATCTCAGTGTTAGAACATCCACCTTATTCATTAGATCTTGCACCATGTGACTTCTACCTGTTCCCTAAGGTGAAATCTGCATTAAAAGGGACGAGATTTGAGTCTGGAAGCTGTAAAAAAGAAAGCGGCACGTGTCCTGAAGGAGCTGACAGAAGATGACTTCCAGCACTGTTTCCAACAATGAAAAATTTGCATGGGGCATTGTAGGGATAGAGAAGGAGTGTATATTGAAGGTGACAATAAGTGATAATGTACAAAATAAAAAAAAAAATTTTCCGTCGTCTCGCTATAAATAGCCACACCTCGTATGTTTCAATTAGTATATAGCAAGTTTCATTTGATAAGCAAAGAACAATATTTTGTAACTCGAATGGATCGTGCTAAGTTCAATCACAATTTTAATACATTTATGTTTCGATGTAACCATGGGATAGAGTATAGTTATATCATAATGCTTGTATTTGTATTGCAGATCTATCCAAATGGTGCATGGTTTCTATACTTTAAAGGCCGTTTAGAATTTATGAGAGGTAACATACCAGAATCTACCGATTGGTACACCAAGTCATGGAAATCTCAGTCAGTTTGGCCACAATTTCATCATCTTTGCTTTTGGGAATTAATGTGGACACAAGCTGTTGCTCAAGATTGGGAAGAAGCAAATAGATATGCTGATTTGTTATTAAAACAAAGTAAATGGTCTCGAACTATCTATTCTTACCAAAAAGCTTCAATAATGTTGATGAGAAATTGTGAAAGGACTGAACAAGACAAACAAGAAGTAGATAAATTAATAAGGTAACAAATTCAACTATATTTATTACACTATTTTCTATTTCTTACTGTCAAAGAATGGTATAAAGATAAACTGTCGTGCTTTTGCAGACGACCTAGCAATCGTTTCTAGGAAACAGTCCTGATAAATTGTTTTGTGTTTACATGTTTTATGTGTGTATTAGTGTAAGGGTGTGATAAAAAAATATGGCAAATAATGTTACTGCAAACAAAATAATAAGCTTACATCAGATTTTAATTAAACTCGTTCAAATTTTTCTACTTAACTAGCAATGCACTTTTCCCAACATTGAGTCCATAATTGGAAACATTTCTGGAAGGCTTCTTTCGGAAGGGCCTACCTACAGCTGATCTCGATGTCAGAATGGTGTGAAAACATTTTCCTTTCAGCACAGTTTTTATTTTTGGGAAGAGCCCGAAATCGCATGGATGTGGACAGACAGGAATCTTTTTTTGGCCAAAAACTTGCGAATTAGAAGCGAGGTATGGCAGAAGGCATCAAAAGTCGGGGTACAAATTTTGCACTTGCTCGTCTCACTTGCAAATTATCGGTTAAAATGCTTGGTGTGGACCCATACGAGACATTCAGATCTTCAGTAAGCTCGTGAAAAGTCAATCTTCTGTTAGAATGAATTAGTTTTGTCACTTTTTGCACGCTTTCGTATGCTTTTTGAGATCGAAGGATTTCCCAACTGTTGCTCATCTTCAGTTGACTCATTTCCGCTTTTAAATTGCTAATATCACTTGTAAACAGTCTCCAGATTACTAAATTATCACCATACACTATTTTTAACATTTCGTGAGCTTCTTTGGCACTTTTTTGCAACTTAAAGCAAAACTTAATGTTAATGTGTTGTTCAAAATGCATGATATGCAACAACACAGTAAACAGGACCTCACTTTTCCAGCTCTGGAAACCTACTGACAAGTCATAATTTGTTCAAACTTGACACTATCTCAAAGAATCAGGCTATCAGACTTTTTACTTCAAATGGATGTAGCATCAACAGTTTGTTTGTAATAAAATTATTCACCGTATTTTTTGATCGCATCTCTTATATGTTCAATATCTTTGACATAAAATAGATGAAATAAGCATAATTACTGGATTCATTGAGACAAAATATCTTTTTATATTATAAGATTATGTACAGCACACAAAGCCAGCTTGCTGTTCTGCTGTACCTCTATGCACCTCGGATGAGTTGCCGTTGTGGGAGAAGATGGATGGTTGTAGAGAAAAAGAGTGTGTGGAGACCGTCAAAAAATGTATTGTAAACTATGGTTTAAATTAGGTATTATAAAATTTACGACTATATTATTGTAGATATCTGTTCCAAAATATACAAAATACTTATAAAAATGTTGTATTGGATTTTTAATTAACAGTGGATGCTGGAGTTAATAGCTATATTGTGTAAAAATTTCTGGGTTATATTACCTTTTCAAATATTTTGGTATCATATCATATTTATGTCACCTTTGAACAGGTTCAAAAGAAGATCAAACTCGGTAAGCAATTAAATTAATAACGGGGAGTGGATTGATTATTTTAAAACACTTTTAAATCCAAATTTGTTAGCTGAACCTGTTTTATATGCGGAACCGTACATAGAAAATCCTACATTAGACAATGAATTTAAATTAGAGATTACCAGCTGTAATAAGTAAAGGCAAAGATAATAAAAGTCCGGGTTTTGACGGTATTCCATACGAATTTTATAAAAAGGCACCTGTACTACTGATTGAAAAGTTACTGCAAATTTTTAACAATATTTATAGAACCGGCAGGGTACCGGATAGTTTTAAGGCGTCAATTATATTTCCACTGCATAAAAAAGGGACAATGGAAGATGTTTCTAATTATCGGGGTATATCCTTTATGAATGTGGTAGCAAAGTTATTTACGGGCCTGTTACTGGGTAGATTGAACAGGTGGGTTGAAACTAATAATATTCTCAACGAATTTCAGGCTGGGTTCCGTAAGGGATATTCAACGGTGGATAACATATTTGTCTTGTCATCTATTGTTAAACTCAGATTGGCCAAAAAGCGGGGAAAACTTTACTCTTTTTTGTGGATTTTTCCTCAGCCTTTGATACAATTGATAGAAGGGCCTTGTGTTACAAATTATCTTGTCTAGGGCTGTCAACGAGAATGTTAAAAGTAATAAAGTGTTTGAATAAGGGTACAACTGCAGCGGTATGGAGTAAGATTGGTATGACAGAAAGTTTCGAAACCGGCATGGGAGTAAGACAGGGGTGTTTGCTGAGTCCTTTGTTGTTCGCAATATTCCTCAATGAGTTGCACGATGAATTAGAGGGCGGGATATTGGTAGGAGGGAAAAGAATAAAATTACTACTATATGCAGACGATATAGTAATTATGTCAGAACCTCCAGTGGGATTGCAGTACATGATAAATAAATTGGAAAAATATTGTCAGAGTTGGAATCTAAAAATAAATTTGCAGACATCCAAAGTAATGGTCTTCAGAAATGGGGGTAGGCCGGGTAATAATGAAAAATGGTTTTATAAAGGAGAGCTGATAGAATGTGTTAATGTGTACAAATATTTGGGTGTCTTCCTTACCCCCTCGATGAAAACAGAATACCATTTGCAGAAAAAAATGGTCTCAGCCAAATCGGCACTCAATGTAAAATGGGAGAACGTAATAAAAAATAAAGAAGTGACGTGGGCAACCACAACCAGTCTGTTCAGCGCATGTGCTAGGGCAATTATTTGTTACGCAGCCCAGGTATGGGGCTACAAGCAACACGACAGTATGGAAAAGCTTCAGCGTTATTTTGTAAAAAAGGCCCTTACTCTTCCAAATAATACCCCAAACTATATGCTTTATATCGAAACAGGTATGGAACCATTATATCTGTATACTTTAAAATTGCACTTTAATTATATAATTAAAGCACTAAAAATGAAAGATGAAAGGCTACCGAAAATCATGGCGTTGGAAATAATTAAAAATAATATAGGTTGGTTCAGGGGATGGGGGGAAATTGTGTCACAGTTAGGCCTAGGGATGAGGTTTGAAATAGGCAATATGGTGAATTGGAAGGGATGGTTTAGGCAAATTATATTATCACTCCAGGATAAGCAGAAGGAACGTTCTCTGGCAGAAATTAATGCCACAAGGTATCACAGTTGGTACAAACAGCTAAACGTAGTTCTAGGTGAAGCCAGTTATTTTAATGTGATGGAGGATCTGTCAAAAATCAGGTGGATCATTAAAGTGCGTGGTGAATTGATAGACCTAAATTACAAACCATGGGTTGTGGATAAAAATTTTAATTGTTCTATGTGTAATTTGGGAGAAAAAGAGGACATATTTCACTTTGTGGTAAGATGTCCAGTACTTAGGGAATGGCGCCGAAAATGGTTAGGGCAGAATGAATTGGGACAGGAAGCTTTTCTGGAACTTTTAAATGGGAAAGACTGGCAAGGGCTAGCGTTCTTTTGTAGAGATGCTTGGAGATATAGATGGGCATTGATTACAGAATTTAATTACTGAGGCATAAAAATTTGATTGGCTGTTTTGTGTTTCTGTTGTGTCTAGGAAGAGGGATGAATAGGGTGATGGGTTTTAGTTTTTAAATTTATTTCCTATTGTGTTTTAATTTAATTTTTCATTATGTCATTATGCTTCAAAATGTATGTACGCCATTTTTATAAAGTTGGTGTATAGTTTCTTTTTTCTAATGTATTGCTGATTATAATATACTGTATTTTTTATTATTGTAATTAATTGTGAGTAAGTGTACTCTGATTTTCCGGCTGATGACTGCGGTCAAGCCGTAAGATGTGTGTAAAAGTGTGTAACGTTTGTAAAAGTGAAAAATAAAGCATCATCATTATTATTATTATTATTATTATTATTATTATTATTTATGTCACCTTCTCTATGTTTTTTTTGTTTAAAATTTATAATTTATTATTTTCTATCTGTTTCAAGTGATGCACCGAAATATAAACAGAGGATTGCTGGAAAATCACTTCCGATGGAAAAATTCTGTATCAAAAAATCAGAAAGATATCTAGCTCAAAATAGACGATTGATTCTACCAGCACTTGAACTTATTTTTGTCTGGAATCTGTTTAAAGTTGTTGGTAAAAAGTGGGAGTTTTGTATTGGCATTTACAAACAAGTTGAACAGGCTCTTGCCTCCTTAAATTCAGGTACATTAAACTGATTTATCTTAATTTAACAAGTTAAAACTTAAAGTGGCATGCCAAACTTGATAATTTACCTTTCTTACTTCAACTTCATGTAGTTGGGGCTATATCTGGGTTGATGTTTCAATTGAATCAGCAGTTATAAGAAGGGAATAAATACAGTTTACTTAGTTTTTGGGAAATTAGAAAAGGAAGTTTTTCAGATTTCTGCTTATTATTTCAGCAAAATAATTAAGTACCCTAATAAAATAGATAGGTTTTTGTAATTTGATATTAATAAATCATAAAAAACTCACCCAATTCTGATATTTCTTCAAAACAATTCTGCTGTATTTATTTCATTTTTCAATATTTTATTTAATTTTATTGTACCTAACAATTAGTTGGTAACGTGCTCGCCTCTCATCATGCGGTCTTGGGTTCGAATCCCATTCAGGCACGGCATATTTTCATACGTTTCAAAAAATCATTTCATCCTTCACCATCTGCATTAGCAGTTATTGCAGAACAGTCGGACGTTAAACCAAAAAAATAAAAACAATAAAAAAATTATATAACAATTATTTCTAAGAAAAAACCTAATGGCTTCTTTAATTTTCTAATTATTATAAATCTTAAAATGTAACTCTAAAGCTACTCGTACTTTTAAATTAGATTAGTAATTACTATTGCTATTCTAATTTCTTATGTTAAATTTATTTAATTGCAGCTCTATAGCTACTTTTTTACATTATTTTGCTCTGTATGAATGTACAGGGAAGGAAAATATTGTTTTTGCCAGAAGTACACGTTATCAGGCGCCCTAAACCTAAAAAACATTTTTTATAGATTATGTGTGTGTAAACAAAATGTCTCTTGAACGTAATAGTGTACAAAGTTGAAACTTAATTCCCGGACCACTGGGGGACGAACACAAACATTTTCATCAAAATCAGCTGTTATGTAGGTAAATATTTTAAGTGTGAAAATTTGTTCTAACTTCAATTTTGAAAACCTTATGGCTTGTCCCTTCATTAAATTGCCGATTAAATTATTTGTGTTGGTTGTTATAGGTTATCCTTCTGATGATGATAACAGTAAAATGATGACATACGATGCGGATAACCGTGCATTAATTTTTCTATTAAAAGGAGCTTGTTTACATCAAATGAAGAAACCTTTGCAGGCCGAAGAAGCATTGAAAAATGTATTGGCACTAGAAAAAAAGATAAAGGAAGATCATTATTTGGTACCATATGCATTAGTAGAGTTAGCGATAATTCATCATGAACAAGGAGATGTGGTCAGAGCAATCCACATTTTGGAAGATGCCAAGTAAGTATTTTTACTGGTGATTTCTTTCATAAAATCTCCTGTATTTATACTCATGAACGTTTATCACTCGTTACATTACTTTATCACTCATTAGTTCTCTCATTTCCAGATTTTTTGTATAACTATCAAAGAGACTCCAAAAGGGAGTATAAATATGACATGTCAAGATAAAACTAATAAGTCTAAATTTTAAAAATATGTTAAAATTGATTACTTACCAATCATTTGTTACCACTACTAACTTGCATACTTCAGGAAGCATGCCATCCAACCATTTGTATCAAATAATACACAATTTGCCTCAACATTTAGTTAAAAGATTATATATTTTTCAACCAAAAAATATTTAGAAAGGAATTCATGTACACTGTAAAATGTTTCATCAATCTAATATTTTTTTAGTTTTTTTTTACAAACTTAAATAACCACAACTTTTAAAAGCGTGTGGTAATTTATTGATTTATATATGTCATATATTTAAAAATTTTAACATTTGTTATCAAATAAACAAAGTCTAAGCTTGGTGTTTGTTTATAAAAGAGGCAAAATGTAAACAATCCCTAGGCTACATGGATCAATGACTATTCAAAATTTGTTTTAGCAAATTTTAATAATTTAAAATCGGTCCGCTGTATATACACTGTGGATTCTGAAAATTAATCATATTATATAAAAATTAGGAACAATATTTTCAGCAATCTTCTTGGCAAAGATAACCACAAATTCATGTATAGATTTAGTATTGCTAGTTACAGTCTTGTTATTTGCAGAACATAACCTGCATGAATAGCAATGGATTACTTTAACCCTTACGAAACAGACTGTTTCTCTTTAAACAGAAGAATTGCAAAAATCAAAACGCACTCTCAAAACAACTGTTTTATCTAATGTCATTACCGACGAAAAATTCTGAAAAAATTACTGTTGATTCATATGTACCTTTTGAATATAATTACTAGAAAATCGCTTCATAATTCTTTGCGTTTAGGCGAGCGAAAATTTTTGTGTTTACTTCAGATTTTTTTACTATAACGGGCTTAAATTTCAGTTTAGCAAAAATTTATAATACATGCTTTGTAAACAGCAGTTGATTGAATCAATTTATATTTTTCATTTAATTTTCTGTAAATATTTGACAGAGTTATAAAATTTTCAAAATTAGTCTAATTTTCCCATCTCATACAAACTATTGGTAAACCAAGTGATGTAAAATATTTTTTATACAACCTATTTTTTGACTAAAAATTCTTGAAAAAATACAGCTGATTCATAAAATATGTATGCTCCTTTTGAATATAATTAAATGAAAATTGTTCAAAATGTCCATTATCCGTATTTTATTTTTAAAAAAAATAACAAAAAAATAGTAGTAAAAATAGTTATAAAATAGGTAATAATAAAAGATTTGTTATCAAAATAGTACGTAGTCAAAGTAAAATAAAGTAAAAGTCATTAAAATAATAAATGAAAGTTAGTACAGTGAAGAAGCATACCCAACTGCTATGCAATTCAAAGAAAACTAGGTCGAACAAAGCGAAAAATGTAGATATCATACAGGCGACAGAACGCGAGGGGAAGTATTTTACATTCTTTCATGGTGACATCACAGAGCCACAATCATACTCGGGCAAAAGGCATAAGCAACCGTATTTTGAAATTTTTTTGGCCTATAACAACTTGTTTCAAATAATTCTGTAGGTTGGGTGAGAAAGAAGCTGTTGCATTTCCCCTGCAACGCTACAAAGAGCTATATTTTTGACCTGAGTGAGGTAAACAATGAACCTCGTCGAACAAAACCAAGAGCAAATGTCATCATAGAAATTACAGAGCTTCAACACAAACTAAAGATATTGAATGTACGTTGATTTACACACAAGCTGCATGGACTTCCATCACAAAACATACTGATTCCAAAACCATCAATGCCACCAACACACTAAAGAGAGAATAAAAAATTTCCCTTTTATGATATTCTATTTCTGAAAACTCTTATCAGATACGTTAAAGAATTTCCTACAAGAAAAGTGCAATATTTACCGATCTCCAATTTATACTGACCTTGCAGAAGCACGTTTTATCGCCCCACCCCCTAAAATTAGATCAATAGTGTGAACAGGGTTAAGATATAAATTTGTGATAATAATTTTTATTGATTTCTTTTTCAGAAGAAACTACACTGGTTATTCATTGGAGTCTAGACTCCATTTTCAGATACATTCCGCATTACAAGAATTCAATAAAAATAAAAACAAAAGAAACACCACTGATTCAAGTTGCAGTTCCTCCTCCACCATTTAGGCATGTACCTATTATATTCGACTGTAGATGAGAATTTGTTCTTTTATCTAGATTAGTTATGCATAGCTCTCATATATTTAATTTCATCTCTCATGATGCATTCGAATGTAAATCGTAACACCTAAAAACAGTTCAGATAAACTGGCCTATTTAACAATTTTAAAAAGCTGTTTATTTGTGCTGATAACTGGCACATATTTGCTATGACCTGTCGGATCAAAATTATGATCAACTTCTTTCAACAAGACTTTTAACTTTCTGTTAAGTATTTTAATTGAGGATTTTGTGGAGAAACAGCACGTGGCAGATGTAATACTCATATATTTCATATCATCCTCACAGTTTTTTTTAAATTCATTCTGTGCATTTAAGTGTTTATTTATTTGTGATTCGATCATAAAAGTTCTGTTGTTATGTATTTATAATAATCTAGGTGAGGTTATGAAAGGTTAAGATGGTATTTAACAAACAAATGTACTTCATAATCCAGAGCCGACCAAAAAAAAATCTATATTTCTACAGAAATTATTGGTTAGGTTTACAGAAATTTTAGTTTGTATCTTTTGAGATTTTCTTAAGTTAATTGTGAAAAAAATTGTTTTATTCAAAGGAAGGTCTGGCTATGTAGTAAAATTCATTACTTTTAAGGAAGATTTGTTAATTTCTTTTACTTCTGTTTGTAAATATCTTAAGTCATTTTATTTAAATACAAAAGGAGAAAATAAGTGTATTCTCCTGGAACTTTTTACTTATCCTATTATGCTCATTTTTGAAAATCCTGGATGCAGTTCATAAAACTTATAAAATGTGTTTTATTTACATACAGTTTAATATGTACACATAGACTGTTGTAAACTATAAAATAAAATAGTAAACTACAAGATTTTTTCAGTTTGCATGAAACCTTTGGGTACAGAGAACTATCCAACCTAGTCAACTGTTTTTTAATGCCACCTTCACGTATTATAACCACCTGATTGACTTTAAAGTACAAAAAAAAATTTAAATATATGTTTCTGCTTAAAAGTGAAGTTGTATTTTATGTTAAACGATTATTTATGTTATTTAAACGTGCTGTTTATTCTAAAAATAAAATATTTTGCTCATTTCATCTTCATAAATTAAATTAATAATAGTGTGTAGGCCTAATTAACATTTTTAGTCCATAGAAATTAAGTCATTAGAAATTTTAAAATTTGCAAGTAATTATAAAAATACCAGTGCAGACTATAGGGCATGTGGGAATCATATTTCTAGTCATGCAAAATTGTTTGCATGCAGACTTTGTTGATGCTATGGATAGTATGAAATTATAATAATGTTAAGAATCAGTTCACCTAATTTTTTCACTTTCCGTAAAGTATTCTTTTTTCTTATGGAGTGAGTTTTCATATTAACTAATTCGGTAGAAAATGTCCTTTGAGACTAGAAAATAACTCTTTAATTTATCTAATGTCACTTCAAATATTATTTTTAAAACAATATCGTAGGCCTTCAATTTTCCTTATGTTGAAAAAATTATATTTCGGTTTCCTGTCAAAAGGATTAAAAATGATTACCCTGATCTTAAATTTTTTTTTTTTCAAAAATATTATCCCTAAATGTATCTCTGTCAACTGATCAATCCTATACCAGTCACAGCATCATTTTACTCAAATCGTAAATACATTATTTGAAAACAAAATATGTTAATTATTATTGGCTCCCTTGTAATTCATATACGATAATAATTCATATTATCCAATTAAAAAATTTCATAGCTTTTGATTAATTAATGGCAAATCATAGCGTATATTAAATTATACATCACATAATTTAGTAATCTATTTGGAGAGTTTCTTGTGAAAAATGGTCAATAGTATATTTAGATGGTGTGTGTGATTCAATAGTAAGTCTAATCAAAAGAATTTTTTTTTTTTGGTTTAATGTCCGACTTTTGCAATTACTGCTAATTCAAACGGTGAGAAGGGTGATTGATGTGATGAAAAAATGCCAGACCTGACCGGGAATCGAACCCGGGACCCCGGAATCAAAAGAAAAGAATCTACATTTTTGTTATTGTAGAGTGAAAAATAAATATTTTAAGTTTTTTTAATTTAAAATATCAACGCAATTAATATTTTATCAAATATCCTATTTAGGATTATCAACAGTCGTATTATTTAAAATTGAAATATATATATTTCTAACCACCAGAAAACGGTAACATTAAACACTTACAAATGTTTAGAGCGCTTTTGTGTATCTTGTGCATATTTTCAATAAATTAAAATTAATTTTTTTAACATCAAATTGTAATTTTTGTACTCCTACAGTGGCAGATAAGTCAAAAAAAAATTAATTTTTATTTATTGAAGATGTGTACGAGATACGCGAAAGTGTTCTAAGCATTGATAAGTATTTACTGTTACTGTGTTCTGGTGGTTAGAAATATACAATTCAAAGCAATTATATCTACTGTTAATTTTCCTGTTTTCTTTGAAAAAATTTTCGTGTTGAATGTGCTGTTTGTATCAGTTGACAGAGGAAATTTTATTTAAATAATATACCATTCTTCAATGTTGAATTGATTAAATCAACTATGCAATTTTTCTGATAATTATTTCAGTTGCTTTTGGCTCTTAATATATATTCCATCCAAAACATGGACAATTTATCTTTCAAATAATCGATCTTACACCATTAATTTTTTATGCGTAATTAGCCAGCATTCCATATGTTTGAGTGAATGAAATAATTGCAAGTGCCTACCGTTTGACAAATTCTTTTGTTTATAAGGTAACTGAATATCATCTTTGTATGGCCCATTTGTATTGTCTGCTCTATTTCTAGTCCTAGTTCTAGTATTATAATTTGCACATAGCCTGCTAATTCGGTGCAGGATATAGTATTATTCAAGCAAGTACACTAAATTTGTTTAGTATTAAGGAAGGTGTATTACTTTGTTTGATTTGTTGATTGGACAGTTGCTGTGAGTTACAGTAAACCCATTTTGTAATATGTCCGCAGCTTCATGGAACCTACATCGTAAACTGAACCTTACACACACACACACACACACACATCCGCTCGTGCAGCGCCCCAATACCTGCCTAGCAGTGTTCTACATTCTACAGTGGTGAGTCACCTTCTAGGCACTTGACTGCAATACTATCATTTTGGTTGTAATTAAGGTTATCAAAATTTGTATAATAATTTTCAAAATCTACGTATTATTTCGTGAAAAATGAGTCCAAACACGGTGCCATTGTGATAATCCTAATCATTTCCAGTGTCGGTTTTCATTCTGACTGCCATTGTTCAATAATATTAATAAATTTAACTATTATTATTATTATTGTTAATGTAACAATGAATATTACTATTTTTTTATACATGTAACAATTATTACATCTTATTCCGTTAATCTTATCAAAACATAATATTTCATTAACACTGTAGTTTTTATAAAATTAATTAGCACTGTATTTATATTTTTTATTTATTATTTTTATTATACTATTAATTGTTGCATTTATAATGATTGTTAAATTTATTATAATATTATTGAACACTGACAGTCTAAATGAAATCCAACATCGGAAAAGCTTACGATTATCACAATGACACCGTGTTTGGACTCATTTTTCAAGAAATAATACGTAGATTTTGAAAATTATTATACAATTTTGTTAAAATAATTACATCTAAAATGGTAGTATTGCATTCAAGTGCCTAGTAGGTGACTCATTACTGGAGAATATAGAATGCAGGTAAGGGGTTGCTGCATATGTATGTTTGTGTGTGTAAGGGATGGTTTATGACCTAGGTTCCACAGAGCTGTGGACATATTATAGATAAGGAAAGTTGGTCGATCAGAAAAATGAATGGCTGGATTAACTAGTTTTTGTCAAAAAATACACAGTATTAAATTTTTCTTGTTTTGTTAACAAAATATAAAGAATTTGTTAATTAATACAGTATTTTATGTTATTGTGGTTGTTATGAAATGCAGTCAACATTGTAAAATGTAACACATATATGTATTCATGAAAATTCATGTTAATTTTAGCAAATGATAAAATTATGTTTTTGTTGTGTTGATGTTGCACCATTGCACATATTTTACACTTTATAATTGTTAAATGTTTATAAGGAGATGTGAATGAACTATTCTATCCAATATAACATGCAGTTGAAAATTTATTATGATTGTTTAATTAAAGCAATTCAGTTTAGCTTTGGAAAACCCAAACTGGTCGTGGAAAAGAATTACATGGGTGTGCCAATTTGTATATTCTTGTGACGTCACTTCTGGAACATTTTTCCTCATCTCAAGGTCACTTCTGTGGTTTTATTTAACACCGTTCAATCATATATTTTTCAGCATTTATAAAATATTTTTGTAATTCTAATCACATGTGAATTAGTATGCAGAAAAAGTAACTAAATCAAACTTAAAAATATCTTTATATTTGGTTGTATCAACTACTGTCGAAAGCAGACAAATATTTTACATTAGTAACATAGTTGCGTGAATCGGACCAAATTCAGCAGCGGGATGAGTGCACCCATTTCTTCTTCTTTCCTCCTTATGTACTAATGTAAACATACAAAGATATATTATATTAAAGGGGTATTCAAATAAAAAATTGAGTTGTTTTAATTTATGGAATTCATTTTATTTTCTGTATTTCTAATATTTCAAAATTGCCTTAGTTGAAGCATGTTCGTCCTTTGACTGTGCTATAACTTAATACTTCTATTTCATATAATATATTTATACAATAAATTTATTATATAAAATAGAATTAATTTTACGCTGCAGGATTTATTTTTATATAACCAATTGTTAGTGAAAACTAAACTTTTTTGTTTTACAAACTTTCTATGTTTATTTTTAAGTTGTCTGATCTGTTTGTGTTTCATGATGTGTAAATCATGATATAATTTTTCCTATTAAAGATATCTGCATGATATTAGCTTCAAATTTTACAAAATTCTTTCCTGTTCAGTTTGTAGTATTGATATTGTGATAGAAAGGGCAGGAATTTTTAAAATATATAACGTAGTGGACCACAAATTTGTTTGGGATATTTTTAAATTGTTAATAAATTCTTTTTAAAAAATTTATAAAGTAAAAAATTACTACCATACAGAATACAAACTTTTGGTTATTTGACAAAAAAAGCATGTTAATAAATTGTATATTTATAAAATTATTAACAATTTTAAAGGAACACCAATTTCTCTCTTGTAGTTTGGTTACAGGATGTAATTTGTGTGTGTTTGTGTTAGTTACTTGAAAAGAATCCTGTAATTTTATAAAGATTATTATGCGAGTTAAATGAAGTAGTAATAAAATTTCCTGTTTTTGACTTGACTACCTCTTAATCATGTCAAAACAACAAATTTTATGTTAGATGGAGTATCTTTCTTTGCATCTGTGATTCCTTCAATTATTTTATTTTGTCTGAAAGTGTTTTACCCTAGATGTTTTAAACATAAAACTGATTATGTTTAACATTTTAATTTGTATTTTATTTATAGTCCGATGGATCAGACACCGAGATAGGCACATAACAATAAAACAGACTAATCTTCCATCTCTAAATCAGAGAAAGATTGGTAGTTAATAAAATACTGTATACTACTGTGTAATAACACTACTATAGATATTTTATTCAGATCCAATCAAACATTATCCTAATCCAATATTACATTATTTATTATTAGATACATCAAATTACTGTTCACAAATCTCAAATTTTTCCCCTCTTTTCATTCGTTTAAATTGCCTATTTCAAACAGGAAAATCTTTGAAAGTATGCTTCATTTATAGAGAGAAAATCTGAAATGTTATGAGACATTTAAATGTTGGTAAGAATACCACAAGTTGTTATTGATGTACAGATCTAAGATAATTTTATCTCTGTTGTACAATTAAGTTTAAATTTATGAGCTAGTTGTCTGGTTGACATGACTTTTTGTTGTAAACATGCATTAATTATAAATTTTGATTTACGTAAATGGAAATTATGATCTGATTTCATACAAAATCCACCAATCTTAGAAAAAACATTTCACATTCTGAATATATTGTGACATTTAATTCAGGTTCTTTCATGATCTGGTTAGTTCTAAGTAACAAAAATTTCTTTTAAATTGATAAAAAATATTTATTTACAAATAAATTAGTTACAATAATATTACAGTTATAACAACTAGAAGGTCACAATATACTACTTAACTTAATTATAGACTAAATATATAAATATAAAATAAGTATGACCATTTACAATAAAATAAATAATTAATTGTTACTTACTACTTGATTACGTTTGTACTTTAACTGCCTGTCACAGATAAACTACTTCAATATTCAACACATTATGTACAAACCAGTTAGCTTCACTTTCAGAACAACATTTGACATTCACAAAAGTGTAGCGGCTGTTATACACAGACAAGTAGAGCTTTCTCTAAAAATTAAGAAAATCTAGAGAAATGAATAGCTATATTCATACTAGAACTTACAGAACATAATGCAATATCCTATCCAGTACTAGAAAGTTAACAAGCAGGATAGACTAACCATTAATCCAGAAAGCAGTCAATTATATTTGACAAAACTTAACAAAAGCCATGTACCGTTGTTCCACGTATTGCAAATGTCACAATATATTGAGTTTGTAATATCTTCATCAAACAGGGTAAAGATTGATTGAGGTATTTTTTTTTTAAATTCAGCATTATAGTTTTTTACGGTAGCCCAGCATATGGTGAAGTTGGATTGTACCAGTAACCTCTCTTGCACGGTTTGTGTGGAAGTCATATATTACCGCCAGTTTGCACTTTTACCTACTATGCTTACGCTTAGGTGTTGATAAAAGTTATTTTTAATACTGTATGTTATGTATGTTATTTATTGGAAGAAAGGCTGTTATTTATTCACTTATAGGTTAAGATTGTTACATATTATTATGATATTAACTGGGTAATAAATATAATTAATGATTTTGTTGAATTTTACAAGTTGTTTCATTCTGTACCTTTGAATTGTCCTTTTTGTTTATAAGTTGTGAAGCTCTTAATGACTAAATAATTCTCTGATTTTCCGAAAACATAAAGCTGAAATTTAGCATTTTTCTTTATGTGATGAATAAATAAATTAAAGTATAGTAAAGTGTCAAAAACTTCACTTAACCCTTTATAGGTCTTTGGTAAGTACACTTACCACTGGTAATAAGGTCAATTTTTCAAGAATAAGCTATGCAGTAGAACCTTATTGGCATTTTACGGGTTTTTAGATGTTTTCTGGTAAGTAGGCTATGCACATTTTGAGATAGTGCGCAGCGACCATTTGCTTTATGAGTTAAGATTCAACTATATAGCAGGCTTGTTTTGATCGTTTTATGAATCATCAGTTAGCAATAATTGTGTGTTTACGTGTGCGTGTTTATGTGCGTCCGTACGTTCTAACACAGACCTTTTCCCCAACAAAACCATTCTCCCCACTACTTCACAACTGGTTATCTGCATATACCTCGATCTCTCTTGTAGAGAGAGATCGAGGGAGTCCGAAAATACATATCCACCCACACTCCAAGCCTAAAATAGCGTAATACAGTATTCTGTTTTGTGTAAGTATAACCTAACGATTGATTTATAAACACAGCTTATAATCAATAAATGATGTAATGAAATTTCTTACTCAGTTATACTTTTAGCTTGTGACTGATTAATTGTATTGTTTGGTAATGGAAGTACCTACAATTTTATTAGGTACAGTAAAAGATTGATTTTATAGATAACCCAAATTCTAAACAATAGGCCTATAGGTAGTATTGTTTCAAGTGGCAAATATATTCAAATTTACAATATAAAGTCAATGATTACCTCACTGATATATTCTCAAAAAATCAAATATAACTAAATACGATAACATTCTGATTTACAGATGTATATGTGCCAAATTAGTTATGTCATAAATAAATAATTCATCCCCAATTAGGCTAAATTAGTTGGAAAAAAAATTGCAAACAAATTTACAAGTACGATACCTAAGGGTACGGAACGGAAAATATTGAAAATTTTCACGTTACCGGTTTTTTGCAAAATATTGAAATGAAGTGTTTTCTCCATCCAATGGTATACAATTTGTTGGGGATTTAGCAGTTTCTATCCAAAAAAAATATGTTGAACCCTTACGTTATTTTCTAAACATTACCAGTTTCCATAAACAACTCAATAACAAAAGATAAATTCACAATATTTTTTATTTTGTACGATATTTTTATTTTCTCTTGCCTATATAAATATATAGGAAGGAAAGTATTCTTTTCATGTCGATTTTTCGAAATCGAGTTTTCACCGGATCTACACGTTTTCAGACCCTTGAACCCAAAAAAACATAACTTCGCAATTCAACAGTTTTTAGCGATTGGTCTGTGTGTGTGTGCGCGCGTGCGTGTGTGTGTGTGAACAGAATATCTCAAAAACGAAACGTCGTACGAACTTGAAACTTAAACTAAGTTAGACACTACTACCGGACCCGACACGAACATTTTAATCGAAATCGGTCAACCGGAAGTAGTATTATTCGTGTAATTTTTCACTTTTTTGCGATTTTCTCAAAAACTGGTTCTACGATTTTTTTTAAAAATCGCCTGGTTTACAAAAAATTTTATGCTCTACAAGATAGGGTAGGCGCCATGTTTGCTGAAATTCTTGGTGAGGCTGCCGAACGAAGAAGAACAGATCCGTTTTCTGCGCTCTTCAAGCTACTCGGCTTAGTGACACGGAAGCATCGTCCTTTCTGCAAGTTGCTGTCGCTGAATTGTATCGATATTCAGACTAGTTAGAAAGCGGTTTCGTTCCTCTTCAAAGTGACCACCGTTAGGGCGCTGTAAATTACGGCCGTTATGTTTATCAGTCTGCGACGTTTCAGCCGAAAATAAAACTTGGCAGGGTTTTTCTTTCCTTTTTCTTCTTTCCCTGTATTGATGTACATTCTTTTTTCTTTTCAAGAATGTATTTTTTGAAAACATTCCAGGGTTGCAGCTCAGCAATGACTTATGTAATTTATAGTGTGTCATCACTGAATTGCGTTGCACTACCGCTCCTTGATACCTCGCCTCGTAACTTGTAAGCCTTGTAAAGTTCTTTTCCCACCAGTGAATTTTGCCACTGCGTGGTTGTAGTGATCACCAAAGTTCCTGTCTATATCATTTAAAAGGCTGTAGGAATTCAAGCTGACAGCGAGTTGCTTCTTCAGTGAGTTGAAATAGCCCACAAGATTTCAGATCGGGCAGCAAATTAGACTGGTTCCTTTTATACGAGTATGTTCGCAAAAGTAACCAAACTTAGGACAAATCTAGTGGTTCCCAAAAAATACAAGATTTGGGCCATTTAAGATATCGTTTTTGAGGAGGTCCACCCTGTTTTGGCAACTTTACGTTTCCAATGTTATCGCTTCAGTAATGGCATACCAAAGTCTGAGTAAGTTCCCCTATTTTTACTTTTTTGCCCTATATAAATATAATTACATAGAAAGGGAAAGTATTGTTTTAATATCCATTTTTGAAATCGAGTCTTCAATGGATACACACGTTTTCAGGTCCCCGAACTCAAAAAACATGGTTTTAGCTATTGGTCCCCAATGTGTGCGCGCGCGCACGTGTGAACAAAATATCCCAAGAACGGAATTGCAAAGTTGAAATTTACCACTTAAGTTAGGTACCATAAGAAGACCCGACACAAACATTTTCATCAAAATCAGTCAACCGGAAGAAGTAGTTAATTCGTGCAAGTTTTCACTTTTTGCGATTTCCTCGGAAACGGCTTCTACGATTTTTTTTAAATCGCCTCATTTACTAAATTTTTGTGCTCTAAACGATAGAGTAAAACCCATGTTAGGTGAAATTATTGTGCCTGTGCTCTCGTGGTGAATCATTTTTTAAAGTTTCCGCTCTTAATACGAGGTGTGGCTATTATAACGATACTGACGTAAGAAATTTTATTTTAATTTTATACTTAATCACTTATTGTCGCCTTCAATATACACTTTTCTCTATCCCTACAACAATCCAAGCGAATTTTCCATTGTTGGAAACGGTGCTGGAAGTCATTTTCTCTCAGCTCCTTCAGGACACGAGCCTGAAGTTCGGCTCTTCCAGTACATGGATTGGCGCTTCGTTTCCTGATCATAAGTAAAAAAGCACGTTTAATCACATGTTATTATCGTTTCAAAAAATTTGGGTCATTTTCAGTCGCGTACAAAGTGTCAGTACAAACATTTTTGCGAGCTTCATTTCAAACATTTTTTAGCGTTACGTGTCCTGAAGAAGCTGACAGAAGATGACTTCTAGCACTGTTTCCAACAATGGAAAATTCGCATGGAGCGTTGTAGGGATAGAGAAGGAGTGTATATTGAAGATGACACCAAGTGATTATGTATAAAATAAAAATAATTTTTTGTAAGTCAGTCTCTTTTTTTAATAGCCACGCCTCGTATGCATTATAGAGCAAAAGTGTAAAAAATTAAAGTTGTAGAACATTAAAAAACCTACAACTTTTCTTTCAAACATATTTTGTACAACGTTTAGCGTCAGTTAGTGATTTTCTGTATTTTTTCATCAAAATCGGTAGAAAATGGGATTTTTTAATATTGCAGCCTTAGTAGCCTTAGAAGTTATGACAAAAATGTATAAAAGTTATCGGGAATAAAAAGATCAACAACTTTTATTTCAAACGGTTTTTCTTCTCAGACTATTTTAGCGTAAATTGGTGATTTTCCGCAGTTTAACATTGATTGATTTTAATTTTGCTTCATTCACTCATGATTAAAATTAGATAATTTTCATTTACCGTTGTTTACTTATGATGAAATAAAGGTTATAAATATGGGTTTTTACATTGGCAAGAGAAAGTCGTGTGTTTCACACCAGATTATTTTTTTGTATAAATCCAACGATAGCGCCCAGGAAAGTAAATAAGTATTGTACTATTTGTACTATATTGTATTTTGGAAATTATTACTGAACTGTTTTTGGTGTCAAATGTAAGAAATAATTACCTAGTACTGAATAAATTATTAATATTTTATTAATTACTTTAAAACTAGCAATTTTGTCCAGACAAAGGAAATCGCATTTATTTGATAACAAAGGGAGAGGGACATATCAAAATATTATGTATCACTGTCACCTACATTACTTCAGACTGCACACATTTTCATGATAAATGAAACAAGCGTAATAAATATTACGTAATAGTATAAAATTGTAGTATTTATAAAATATGTATGTTTATGTGAATAAAAGCAAATGTGTTTCTAAGTTATTATGAATGTCACTCAAAACCATAACGAATATAACAGAACATAATAGGCTGTAACATAAATATCATTTTATTTAAAAAAATCCTATTAAACCCTCACACTCTTAAATTTTCCGATATCTGGCCGTAGGCACAATGCTAAAAATTTACAAGAATTGAACTTGTTTATTTGGTTGAAGGAGACATCGCGAAAAACTCATCTTTATGTATACTGCAAAATTAACTGAAAAATAACATAACAGAGTAGGTCTACTTAAGTGCACGTACTATGTGACATTTCTCGTTAACAAACGCCGTGAGGGGAAGGCTAGAGGAAGAAGTGGGAGTAGTAAAATCCGTTACCGCTCGCTGCGCTGTCTGATGAGTAACCAGTTCAACTAACTAACGCTGCATAACATAAGAAAAAATCATAACGTCACACATTTTTCGTGCGCGTTTTCCATCAAAACGACTCGGAATTTAAAAAAAATAAAAACTAATTTAGAATTCTGTTATTAATTGAAAGCCAGCAAAATTTTCAAATACTTTAATCGATGTTTAATTAAAGAATTAGCATTTAATAGGAAATCCCTTCATAAAAAGAAAACACAGTGGAAAATCGATTTTTTAAAAAGTAAGTCATTTTTTAAAAGGTCTAGGGCACATGCTGTCCAAAAGCCGTCGAGAGAAATGAGTCCGTATATGAGATTTGTGTGCAGCAACTTGACAGAAAATTGCGTTATTACAACCAGCGCTCAGCTGTATAGTTGAATCTTAAACGAATGTGGTAAGGATTCATACTAGCGTACGCAACCATGTTGTTTTTCTGTTACTTTTGTGCAGTGCTTAGAAAATTCTAGTTTTTTTACGGAAAGTGAGCATTCATGCTAATATAAAGTTAAGATAAGCTACAAATAAGATAATTTACAGATCTGTTGGTTATATTGTACTTCAAGTTGTTTTCATTCTTACCACTAAACATTATGTATGTAATTCCCATTTCAATAAGTGTTCCTTGGTAAGTATACGAACCAGGGCTTAACATTAACAAAAATAAATCTCTTACTGTTTTGGCACTAGAAAACAAAGTCTTTGAGTCTCTATAAAACAAAATTTAACATTTTATAACTTGTCTAGTTTTCCCCGTAGTACTGCCCTATAAAGGGTTAATCTGGACTTGGAAAGTTGAGAGTTCCTGAAAAATTAAGTTTTATGGAAATGAAACAAGGAGTCATTGACAACTCTTTGTTTAATGACATACATGTATTTATTAACTACGCACACATTTATGGTGATACGAAAATGAACCAACCTTCCTTTTGGGCACAGTTTAGCAAATGATAGTACGCAATGTGCTATGCATTGAATGTGTTGTACTTCTAGTTAAAAGATTTTAAAAAATTGTTTTAGATTGGAAGGTTTAAATTTTTCTTAACTTCCTTTGTTTTGCACTGCCGAAAATTTGTAATGCATACATCCATGCATTAGAAGCTATTTGGAAATAGTAATTTTAGTACCGATGATTTACGAATTAATCTATAAAGCTATTTAAATAACAGAACAAAAATAAGAAAATTACACACTTCATTAGAAAAAGTATATTCTCACGCTATCTATTGAATGTCATTGGAACTTACAGCTAGTAAGTGTGCATTCTCACGCCATCTATTGAATGCTTTTCAAACTACAGTGTATAAAAGTCAATGAGCTAGATATAGACTGGAGGCAGCACTGTGAAAATGAATTGCGTGCCGTCAGGCTACCGTGCCGCCATTATGTGGTGAGGATAGATAACGCGCAGTATTCAAACTCTCATACAAATCAAATGACTGAACGTTGATAATTTAACGTTTAATGTAATATTTAGGGAATCAATTCTCGATAACAAAATTCATAGTAATTTTATTATTCATTATTAGTTAAATACAGTATTCCTGTAACGTAATATTTTGTTTAGAAAGGCAAAAACACATTACGTTAAATCTAACTGAAATGCAACACAGGCCAAATTACATTGATGTTACCTGAGTTCTTTCTTATTGGTTTCTTCAATATATGTAAATACACCAATATATATTGAGAATATTTTATTTTACAATTATATTAGTTATTTTAATATGTATCAAGTTAGCTATAACTAGTTAGCAAGAAATTCAAAATCAAATAACCCTTACTTCTTTGTTTTTGATAAGCCTTTTAATTATTTTAAATTGTTCACACATATTACAATTATCTTTGCTGAAAAATAACTTTTTGTAGAAATAATCAAATTTTTAAATAAGTAAAATCTTTTGGAAATTTACTTTGCACAAATGTTTACTCAAGATATTTGATTTTAGCTATTAGTATGTAGGTGTATCTTGTCCAGGATTATCACTTAACAAAAGGACATTTTTAAAATTAAATCTACCTTGTAACTAGTTTAACCTTCACCTATACTCTTCACACAAGATATATTATTAATGTTGTTGTATAAAACACAGCCTAATGCTGGTTAAAACCATACTACTATTATCTATCTCTCCCACATCTTACTCATGTTTTCATACACTTGGAAAGATCACTAAAAATAATTTCTCTTTAAGAAAACAGGATTGTAAATAGAAACACAAAGGAATTTGTTAAAACCATTTTATTTGTTCATTTAAAAGTTAAACAATTCTGTAAAACTTTAATAGTTGTGTTGGTATAATAATAATAATGATAACATATTTTTTATTTCATCACCAAAATTGTACAAAACAGTAACAATCATCACAAAGATTACTTAGCTACTATTTCCAAAAGTAAATTAAATTGATACAAAACTTAATATTAATAATAATAACAATATAGTGAATTTTATTATACTGTCAATAATAATTATTACATACATTTACCTTACAAAATACACTTCAGTAGCCTGGAGGTAAAGGGCACCATGTCCATTTTTACCAAAATTCTGTTTTTGTCATATTCTTACATAACTTTTTACGCTCTTTCTAATGGTATAAAGCACTATGTTCTACAATTAATAATAGCCAATTTAGCAAAAAATATAAGGCACCAACATGGTATGTTTTCTACAGGTGTAAGGCACTATGGATGTCCACATAGTGCCTTATCGCTCTAAACTTTAAGTATCATAATGGAGTTGGTGCCTTGAATTAGTCATCAATGTTATGTTGTTTTGACTATTAAAAATTTGTTGTTTGAACTGAAGTATAAACATTGATTAATTAGCTTTTTTTCTGTTATTCCATTTATTATTTTTCTCATTTTCTGTTGTAATGACATGTATGTAGTACAGCTTCGGTGCCAGTCGAATGTACAGCCGAGTATCGTGTGTTATTATTTTGTTTTAAGAAACATTACAAGTTTTACTTTTCATTCATAAATCACTACAGCAGGGAATGTTCAGCTAAAAAGTTTCTTGAACTCGGATTTCCATTGCTCGAATTCATGTTGCTAAGTGCAAAGAAAAACAAATTGCCGAAAATAAGACTGCTCAGTATTGATGTTAGGATGCAGAAGGGAATGGAAGTGATGATCAAAATCAAGAAGAGAAAGCTGGGGTACCTCGGCCACGTCTTGAGAGGTCCAAAATATGAAATCCTTCATCTTGTCATCCAGGGAAAGATTATGGGCAAACGATCGGTTGGAAGAAGAAGAACCTCCTGGCTACGGAACCTGCGAGAGTGGTTTAATTTGTCATCCATCGACCTATTTAGAGCTGCAGTTTCCAAGGTCAGGATTGCCATGATGCTAGCACACCTTCGTAATGGAGATGCTACATGAAGAAGAAGAGATGTTATGCTGATATTTTCAATACAAAATTTAATTTGTCATTTAAACCTCCATCAAGTAACACACACAACATATGGAGGTTGACTGTCCATGTAGCCTTAAATGATAAAGAAAGCAAGGTAGAGAATTTACAAGTCTTACTCCATGGGACTGGCAACAATTAATTAGCCATTCTTCAAATAACTATTTTTCACAATATGGAATTGTGAGATTTTGAAAACTTTACAACATTAAATGTCGTAAAAAGGAGACAACGTAAACAAAAAACTGTGGAAGCTCCTTTTGTTACCAGAAGAACCTGCATAAAACTGTTACAATGTTTTTTTTACATTAGACTTGGATGTTATTGTAGCCTATTTAAAATAGCTTTCAGCCTCCTTGTCCTGCCTTAGGGTTCCTGATATTTTATAGCCTAATTAAATCAGTTAAGGCACTGAAATAATTATAGAGTAATCAATTAGGTAGGCCTAGGCTTTGTAATTCAATTGAACTAAGCCAAGCCTACCTGAGAAATTTCATTCCTGGAAGATCAAAACTTTGGGTTTAATTCTTTGAGTGAAGTATAAATTTATTATAGATCAATAATAATGAAATGGGTGGAAAAATAACCGAGATAAAATTAGTTTATAACAAATATTTACAATCTCAAAGGACTTGAAACTCATACAGGCACTCAGATTCAGCTGTTTTAAATTGGTTATTGATAAATAATTATGAACTTTCGTATGAAACTGGACCCCACTTCCTTTTCTATATTTTTCACTGCATCCAAATGCAACACAATATCGAACCATAATTATTTATATAATTTGCATTAATAAAACTAAACACTAATGTTAAATAAAACCTCATTTACGGCATGTAAAGTTTCAGAGCGCTATCCTCACCACAGTACCAACATAACAAAATTACAGCGGCACGCTTTCCAAGAGTAAACGCCGTGTCAGTGCTATCTCCAGTCATATATCTAGCTCAATGATAAAAGTGCATTCTCACGCCATCTAGCGGATGGCGGGAAAACAACGTTCTTTGAAACCTTACGATATACTTTAGAACTAATTACACACACGTCTATTATTACTAATACATGTAATATTCACCAAAAAAAAACCATATTTGTACTATTTTAAAATTCTAACAATATTAAGATTGTCGGCAAATAAAAGATGTTTACTTGTCAGAGTTGACGGAATGAATGGCCCCACCCACGCAATCCCCCGGCGATACTTTACTTATATACCTGTTTTTGGCCAGTTTTGCCAATTTTTATTGATAAAATTACCTTAATTTCCCTTATTTTTTTCTGTTCATATCGATAGAATCCTTTTAAAAATTCAGTTTCAAACTTTTACTTGTTTACAACCATCCAGCAGATAGCGTGGTCTTTGCTTGATACATCATTTTCATTCAATAGTATACAACTTGCCAATAATTAAAAGTAATGCAGTCCTCAAAATTTTACACATTTTTAAAATCTTTGATTAAACTACAATATTTTGGTTGATAATCTGTTGTGCATATTCTGATTTTCTTTCAAATCAATCAAAACGATACACTATCTGTACGTATTGGTCGGAAGTATTGTTAATTAATATTCAAGTGATTCATTTGGGCGTGTTCCTTTTTCGGATGGCCGTATTCGTAAAAAATCGAGCCATCGAACTCCGGTATACTATAATTAAGATTCGTCGAATCAGTTATTTCATACGAAACAATTTTTTTACTTCTCCAAACCAAAATTATCCAACTGTATTAAAATTTAAAATCTTTTATCTTGGAGAATTACGGCATTTTTACCACATTCTAAAAACTGGAGGAGAATCGACTTTTTACTGTCAATTCTCGATATCGATTATTTTCTCAAGTATCGGTGGTAATCTACCTATCCCTACTTTTTTTTTTAACAATTCTAAATGCCACAACATTTTAAAGCTTGTAGCAATTTATTGATGACATCTTCCTTAAGAGTACTTCTCATCCTATTTTCCTTTCAGTGTTATGTTTTTTGGCTTCATCTTGATTCATCCATTGTCCAACATCACCAATCTTAATAGCTTCTTCATGTATGTACTAGATTCTCTTAAGCAGGTCAACAAGCTGTTCTTCAGAACTGTTTATCTCTTCCTTTTTATTTTCTGAATAAGAGCTTACTCCAAGTGCAAAAAAGTGTTACTGATGCAAATTATTTCCAGTAATCACTCCATCATCCTCCTACGCCAAGCTAATTCTTGTAAAGTTGTTGAGAGATATTGAGTGTAGTTTTTGTGAAACCATCCTATATTTGCATTTTTACCACTTTAGCCTGAAGAATAAAAATAGGGTGATCACCCTTAGGGCACAGACATACCAAAGCAGCATTACTGTGATACTGTAAGACATAGTGACATGTAGACAAGCAAACATACCGAGTAGAGGTTAGATACTGAAAAACTGCAGTCATGTTGTGTTTCGTGAACGACTGTGTTCTACTCCAAATTTACGGAAATTTTAAACTTCAATCTTGACTGTTCATTTATTTTAGGCACACCTTGCGCTCTTTCTGAAGAGTGAACGAAACTGAACTATCACTGAACTACATTCGGCTCCAGCCGCCATCAGCTTTTAATTTGTAAAATACAGGGTGCTTTTTAAGTATGGAAATGGCTTTATATTGCCTTACTGAGACGTACCTGACGGAAGAAGCTTATGTGGATCAGTGTAGTTTTAAAAATCCAACTTTTTGATGGTTTTGAAATTTTTGTTCTTATAAATCATTCAACAAAAATACTTAAAAATCACCAGTATATAATGTATACATAAATTTCTGGTTCACTCTGTGAGCAGTCAAGTCTCCAGTGTCATCAGCCACGTTTACTGTCTAACAAGTTCATCATTTTAAGAATTACATTCATTATTTTAAAATAAAAGAATAATATCACCTTGTTCCTGACTCAATAAACTAAAATCCATAATATAATCACTATTTGCCCATAACAGGCAGGAGGAGTGTTAAATAAATTGCACTCCATCTACTAGGGCTACGAAAAATAGTTCTGTTTCTTATCACATTGTCACCCAATTATATGACTAAACTATTTAAGAACAAAAGAGGTAGAAGTGTAAAATACACTAGCCACAGTTATCTCCTCTGAGAGTAATGAATTTCATCATTATGCAGCCAGACCCTGTGGTGAATGAAGTGAAGGTGTCATTTGCAGGGCGGAAAGTAGGTGCTTCTCGGATGGCCTGGCATGCTGATAAACACACTTTTAAATTCAGTGAGGAAGGAAATGGTAAACCACCTCACTCGTTGTTTTTACTTAATAAAACCTCTAGAGGTTTAACCCACCCTTTCGGCTGTTGACCTAAACAACATCAATGTAATTGTTAATACAGTAGAACTTTGATATAACAAAAACCTTGATTATACAAATTTTTTTACTGCACCGTGACATTATAATTAAACTATATGTAAATTTACCTCGATTTAACGAATAAGTACTTTGATATAACGAAATAGTGTTATGCAATAAGTACAAAGTGACATGCTGTATTATGATTTCTCTGTGGGTTTTAAGGTAGATTCTTTTGAATTCCATCAACTGGAAATGTCAGTAACGAAGTTATTCTAGAGAATTTCATCATGGCTGATGAACAGATTACTATTAGTGATTTTCCGAACGATGATGACATACTTCATGGCGTTAGTAAGTCCGCTAACCAGGATGATGATGAAAACTGCGGAGACCAGCAGTAGGAGAGAAAACCTACCGATGACGAGATTTTACAGTCATTTAAAATAATTAGGCTTGGGCTACAGCTCAAGGATGAAGTGCCTAACAGTAATTTTGAAAATTTAAATAAATGTGAAACTTTTTTTGAATGTATTGCTTTATTCAAACACAAGAAACGACGGAAAATTACTCACTTTTTCAAGGCTTAAATTAACATTTAAAATACTGTTTAAATATTCTAACCAATACCTGTCAATATCAAAAACTAAAGAATGCATTTAGGATTAGTGTTTTTATAAACGACTTAAATAAAGTTAGTGTATGTATCTTTTATGTTAGTGTTTTGAAGAAATATGAACTAAAAATAAAAATACAGTATTAAGCTACAAATGAGTTCCAGATGCTTTTAATTATAGCCAAGATCTATGTACAATGACTTACATTGTACACTTACTACTTGACACATTGTACCTACTTGAAATCAATACATAATTTTTGTACTTTTTTTTTTGTCATCAGTCTCTCGACTGGTTTGATGCAGTTCTCCAACCTGTTATATCTTGCGCAAGTCGTTTCATATCTACATACCTGTAACAACCTACATCTTTTGTAATTTGCTTTATATATTCTAATCTTTGCCTCCCTCTACAATTTACTCCCTCAATGTTACCCTCCATTATTGATAGCCCAATACCTGGATGTCTTAGGATATGCCCCACTAGCCTATCCCTTCTTTTGGTAAGATGCTTCCATATACTTCTTTTTTCATCCACTCGCCTAAGAACCTCTAAATTACTTATTTTGTCCACCCACCTAATCTTTAACATTTTCCTATAACACCACATTTCAAAAGCTTCTATCCTCTTCCGTTCTACAGCCCCTATCACCCACGTTTCACTTCCGTATAATGCTACACTCCAAACATAATGTTTTAAGAAATTTTTCCTAATATGTAAATCAATGTTTGTAGTCAGTAAGCTGTTTTTCATTTCAAAGGCTTTTCTAGCTTGAGCAATTCTACTCTTGATATCACTCGTGCTTCTACCATCCTTTGTTATTTTACTCCCTAGATAGCAGAATTCCCCAACTTCCTGTATGTTTTCGTTGCCTACTTTTAAATTTCCCATCTCTTCTAAACCACTCTTGCTGCTGCACAACACTTTCGTTTTGTTCTTATTAATTTTCATGAAGTAATCCTTCCTCAAGATCTCATCCATTCCATTTAAGGCATCCTCTAGTTCATTCTTTGCCTCGGCTAATACTACTATATCATCGGCGAATCTCAACATTTTTATTGTTTCTCCTTGAATTTTTATTCCTACGTCAAATTTCTCCTTCACTTCATTTATAGCCTCTTCTATATACAAGTTAAAAAGTAGTGGTGACAAAGAACAACCTTGTCGTACACCTTTTCTTACAGCAGCCTCTTTTTCGTACCCCTCGATTCTCAAAACAGCCGTTTGATTCTTATACGGACTGTAGATAACTTTCCTTTCTTTGTATTTAATTCCTAGCCTTTTCAAAGTTTTAAACATTTTACTCCAGTCCAGATTGTCAAATGCTTTCTCTAAAATCTACAAATGCCATAAAAGTAGTTTTATTTTTCTGTATCCTTTTCTCAATAATCAGTCTCAGAGCCAATATTGCATCTCGAGTTCCCATTCTCCTTCTAAATCCAAATTGGTCATCGTCCAATACTTCTTCTACTCGGTGTTCTATTCTCCTGTATATAATTCTTGTCAGTATCTTAGATGCATGGCATGTTAGGCTGATGGTTCTGTAATGTTCACACTTCTCCGCTCCTGACTTTTTTGGTATTGGAATCATAATATTTTTTTTAAAGTCCGATGGTACCTCTCCACTCTCATACATTCTGCACACAAGTTTGTATAATTTGTTTTGAGCAACTTTGCCACATCGTAATAATAATTCCGATGGTATGTTATCTATTCCTGGTGTCTTATTCATATTCAATCCTTAAGTGCCCGATCGAATTCTTCTCGTAGTATAGGGTCCCCTTTTTGATCTTCTTCAACATCAGTTTCTTGTTCTATCGCATCATATTCTAATTCTTTTCCCATGTAGAGTTGATTTACGTATTCCTTCCATCTTTCAGCTCTCTCTTGGCCATTCAACAATACCACCTGCGCTTTGTAAATTAACAGCTTTCATCTTTTGTTCTCCAAAGTTTTCCCTTATTTTTCTATAAGCTGCGTCCACTTTACCAGCTGCCATTTTACTTTCAATGTCCGTACATTTCGCTCTGATCCAGTCTTCCTTCGCTTTCTTACACCTTTTGTATATGGTATTTCTCAAGTAGCAATATTGCCTTTTACCTCTCTCGTCCTTTGCGTTTTTATATTTTCTTCGCTCATCCATCAGTTCTAAAATATCATTAGTAATCCACGGTTTCCTACCTCTTCTTTTAGTATGTCCTAACCATTCTTCCGCTGCTTTCACTACCACCTCCTTGAAGTTTATCCACTTCTCCTCTACATTTCCTGTGTCATTACCTCTTTCTTCTATCCCTTTTTGAATACTCTCCTGGAAACCTACCTGGTTGTCTTGTTCTCTTAGTTTGTCTACATCCCACCTAGCATTTCCCTGTCCCTTCTTCAGTTTTTTAAGTTTAAGCCTGCTATCCATTACTACTAAGTTATGATTACTCCCTATGTCTGCACCTGGATAGGCTTTACAGTTCATAATCTGGTTTCTGAATCTTTGTCTAACCATTATGTAATCTATTTGGTATCTTCCCTTGTCACCTGGCATCATCCAAGTGTATAACCTCCTTTTCTGATTCTTAAAAAGTGTATTGCCTATCACTAAATTATATTTGGAGCAGAAATCTACCAGCCGACTCCCTCTGTCATTTCTCTTCCCTAGACCATATTCTCCGACTATCTTTCCTTCTTTTCCTTCTCCAACTACTGCATTCCAGTCTCCCATAACTATCAAATTTTCATCACCCTTGACATATTTTATTACTTCATCTAATTCCTCATATACTTGTTCTATTTCTTCCTCTCTGTGTGAAGACGTAGGCATGTAGACCTGCACTATAGTGGTAGACTTTGGTTTCGTATCTACTCTAACCATGATAATCCTATCACTACACTGCTTATAGTAAGTCACTCTTTGTCCAATTTTTTTATTCATTACTAGACCCACTCCGCCCTGCCCTCCGATGGCTTTAGTGTTAATAACCCTATAATCCCCGGACCAAAAGTCTTGATCATCATCCCAGCGTACCTCACCAATGCCTACAATATCTAACTTCAACCTATCCATTTCCCTTTTTAAATTCTCTAACCTACCAGTTTGTTTTAAACTCCTAACATTCCATGTTCCAACTCGCAGAATTTCAGAAACTTTTATTTTTTTGATGAAGTCCCCTCTGATAGTCCTCGCCCGGAGATCCTGGAGGACTAGTTTATCTCCGGAATGTTTTACCAGAGAGGACGCCATCATAAATTTTTCATATTTTGAAGTTCTCGAAGTTCTTGAAGATCTGCATATACTAAGTAAGCCTAACCAGAATCATACATGAAGGAGTTTCCTTACGATAATTCTAGTCAGACAGAAAAAGCTGTAGTTTACTGTTGCTTTCAGCTTTTTGGTTGGCAGACTGAGTGCCCCAAGCCACCGTCTGCCAGGGTGGAATGGGCAGCCCTTCCAGTTCCGTTCACCATGAGCCGGTTATCGTGCTGATGAGCGGTCACATGGTTACTAACAGGCCACACAACGTGAATGTATGGATAGGACACTAGCCTTCTATCCCGGCTGGTTCCCTTAAGCCTTTTGTAAAAGGAATTAAGGGGTCTCCTTCCAGTTGACGACAGAAGCCCTTTATAGCCCATTTTTGTACTATTAACCGTAATTACGTAAAACATGATCTATAAAAAAATTAATTTACTAGTTAAGACGTGTCTATTAAGAAAATTAACTGTATTTAAATTCATCATACAATGTGAAAAAATTTGTTAATAAAAATTAGCTTGGAAATTCTTGTTACTTCGGTATAACAAATTTTTTCCCAGGATTCTCGGTTTCGTTATATCGAAGTTTGACTGTATAAAATAATTATACTTTTTTTTAATTAGAAAATCATATAAGTTTTCACTTCTAACGTGTGGTCATAAGCACACACGCACACACACAAACAATGATTTCTTTTAGAAAGAAATTCTTGTTTACTGTATAATTTTCCATCCATCAGGTAATTTTTCCAACTTTTTCAACAAATAGAGGTTAACTCAATTTTCCAACAAATAGAGGTTAACTTAATTTTTTTAATTGTAGTTATTGTTTCTCTGTGTAATTAGGTGTTTGTTCAAACAATTTAGTGTTGAGTTTAGTAATGTAGTAATTATTCACCTCAAAAATGTTGAAGAGAGAACTGTACGCAATTTATTCTCTTTAAATAATGACATACATGAGGTGAGTGGTTTGCTTGCTCCATTTACTAACAAGCTTTCTTCTGAATTTTAACATATTTATATAAAAATTATAAATATTTTAATTAGAATATTATCAAATACTGGTTACAGATGCCCTACATTCAGCCAATGGTACAATCTCCATAAAATTAATGAGAACTACATCTAACAAATAGGATAAGAATAGAAGGGATAAAGAAAACCCAATTGAATGTTATTTACACATTATATTTAGTTTTTGTCTACAGCATTATAATATAATATAGCATTGATTAAAGAATAATACAAACAGCTGAGACGATCTTTACCATAAATTCAATGAAGCCATTTTAAATAATCTATAATCACAGAATTTTTAGTATGAATAATGACAACTCAATAATTACAACAACTAAAAATATCTATTTCATTGTGGTTCTTATTTATCATAAAAACATGTTCTTTAATGAATACAATGCTAAATAAATACTTATTTGTCCCAACCGAATGTAGCATTATCTAACCTATGGTAATAGCAATGAATAATAATAGTAATAATAATAATAATTAATAATAATAATAATAATAATAATAATAATAATAATAACAATAATAATAAATATATATTTAACAAATTATTTTTTATTCAGTAACATAAATTGATGTACTCCATCTAAACAAATAATATCACAATTTTCAAACAGAAACTTTATGCTGTTAAGACAAAAAAATGAAAAATACTGAAAGTCTAACAAATGTATGCAAAAAATGACTAATTTTTAAATTAGCGTTTCCTTAACACTAATACAATCTTAATGATATATAATTTATTTATATATATATAATATATATGTATATATAAAATGTATACATTACAGGCACCAGGTACCTATAGATTTCTAAATATACAATATTTATCAATAAAAGAAATCCTATGAAATTGAAATGCGTTTGAAAAAAATTTCAAGACAAAAATAAACTATATAAACTAGATATATAAAATTTATCTAATTAATTTATACTAATGTATATATGAATATAGAGCTCAGAAGAACATGATTTTTTCCACTTTTTTGATTTTCATCTTATTAGTGATTCAAGTTGATAGAATTGAGACCTATATCTTGAATAAATACTAAACGGAAAAGATGGTAACTCCAGAGTATTGAAGAAAGAAAAATACACTCGCACAGGGAATAAAAATTAATAATTTCAGATTCCACTTTTTGATATTTATGGCAACCTTTGTAAGTTTGTTTGTTAAAAAGAAATTTGTTAGTATGCTCATTAAGCATGGCTTATGTTATGACCCATTAAGAGTTGTCAATTTATTTAAAGATTGTGAAAGACTTATGCCAACAAAGAGCTGGCATTTATTTTTCCCAACAGTCATACATTGGTACGAACCAATAAAGTAATATTAAGCAAATGATAGTACAGTAAAAATAGCGTAAAAATACCGATGGGACAGGGTGGGTGAGGTACGCAGAGGTATGCATGCCTTATTGTAAATTTTACTATGGGAATTTTTTATATATTTTTGTTAAAACTAAGGTTAGGTTCTACAAGCAAAATTTTGACTGAATTGGATACTACTTTAATACAAATTTAAATTTAAAAATAATAGAAAATGTATAATGGGCAAATAAATTAATAATGACAGTTCAACATAATTTTGTTTACTGTTAGTAGTATATAAGATACTTGCATAATGTAACATTAGGGATGTCGAATCGCGTGGACTCATGTTTTTGTGCGTGTTAGTACACACAGTGTCTAGGGATTCATCGGCATTCTTACATAATTCCTACTGTACAGAATTGTTAAGTGCTATCAATTGCTACTTCCTATCCATTTAATAGTCGTTTTATGTACTGTCTGTCTATAACTTGATGGCCTCCGGCAGTGAGGAACAATATGCAGATAGTAAAACAGTTTCAGAAAACATATCTAATATTTTTAAAGTAACTGAAACTTGCCGAAAATTACGTATTATTATACAACAAAATATTTCATATGTTTTTTGTTCTATAAAGTTATTTCGAAAAATACACGATTATTGAGATAGTGAAGAAAAAAACGTATTTTTCAAATACATTGTCCGTGTCATTGTTCAACAACCATTTCACAGATTAACATAATATTTGGCAGGTTCGTTCTGTAATAATTATGGAAAACGATGATACAATAAAATTTAACAGAATCATTACTTTTTAAGTTACGAGGTATTTTCATAAATAAATTTTGTAAAATCGCAAAACACGACATGAAGTCAGCATGCAAGAAACTTTTCGGTCTTTAAAAAAATAACTGTACACATGTAGGAAATGAAATAAAGAGAAAAATTTTTAATTAATTTTTAGTAAAAGAATTATTTAAAATGGACGTAATTTCCAGCAAGTTTCAGTTACTTTAAAAAAATCTGATATGTTTTCTAAAATGATTTTACAAACCGCATATTGCTCCTCTCTGCCGGAACTAAGGAAACTAATGGAATTATGTTCCTTGAAAAAGAATTTGTAACCCAAGAATGGGTTTCTGGGATAAGAAAATTTCAAACGGTTTTGAGTGATTAAAAAAGTGTATTTTCACAAAATATAAATATTTAAACCTCGTTTTCCTCTCTCTGTAACATTTGTCAAATGATTGTTATCGAGTTCTTTGCTTCAGAACTTCATATATACATACATTAAAGAATGTTGCCATATAAATTAAGATAAATTTTAATACATTAATTATATATATATACATATATAAGGTAGAATATATATTTTCATAAATAACAAAAAACATACTAACAAAAGCATAATTGTAAAAAAATTAAATTTATATTTCTCAAGTAAATAGTGAAAAATAAATAAATGTATTTAATAACAAAAAAAATATATAAATTCTCTCAAAAATGGTGAAAGCAAAAGCTTTTCATAATATGTAGGTTTGATTACACATGCTAAAATTAGATGTGTCATATATAATGTATATTATTTTACGTGACAATAAAGTTTATTTATTTATTTATTTATTTATGTTCTCTAATTTACATAAGAACGTATATTTTATACATTTGCATGTTGAGTAAATATGAGATTACAAAATGTAATGAAGAAAATTAGACATGATGTCAAAATATATTAATGTATACAACTCAATTGTATTCCATTAAAAAAAATATAGAAAAATAATACAAATGTTATGTTTTAAAATTATATTTATTTTTTACTAAACACAGTAAATTTTGAAAAACAATAATGGAATTTTATTTGTCAAGCTAGAATCAAAATCTTAATGAGATACCAGGTACCAGATTTAGTGTTGAACACCAAAAATACATTCGTTTTGATACACTACTGTAACTATACGACATAAGAAAAAATACATGTACAGTGTGATGATATTTTCAATTGCGCATTGTTTTGTACATGTAGTTATCCATCACATGTAAGTGTATATGTGAGTGAGTGTGTTTATCCGATGACAAATACAAAGTGTAAGCGACTTATACCTAAACGATTAAATGATTACAATCCATGTTTTGTTATTGGATTCACACGATCGATCTCAATGTCTGTAGGTATCCAGTTACCTGGAAGTTGATGGCCCGCCAAAGAAATCATGCCGCTCATCACTGTTACCGGTTTTTTCATCTGATCGATGGCAATGAGAGGAGGAATTTGTTTTCTTAAGATTATCCAAATATTCTTGTTGAGATTTCGCCAGAACTTGAGCAAGAATTCCAGCATCTTCCCATTCGGATAGACCTGTAAACAGTATCAAAATATTTATAATGGTCGATCAATATATAAAAACAATTTTGGAAAATAATAGATTAATCTGGTTTATTAAGACAATTCATACAGAATACCCAACGTGTTTTTCATAAAAACACAATATTTAATATGATTGTTGTCATATCGTCATCGGGAAAAAGGCTGGTTTGAACCTCTAGAGGTTTTACTTAGTAAAATGAGGAGTGATGTTTTTTTGTTTAACGCCCGACTGTTTTGCAATTACTGCTAATGCAGACGGTGAAGGATGAAATGATTTTTGTAACGTATGAAAATATGCCGTGCCTGAATAGGATTCGAAGCCAAGATCGCATGATGAGAGACGAGCATGTTACTAACTACGAGGAGTGAGGTGGTTAACAATTGCCTTCCTCACTGAGTAGGAAAGTATGCTTATCAGCATGCCAGCCCGCTGATACACTTTATTCTTCATTTACCTACAATGATAGTTGACTGAATCGATTAATATTTACTGATATATGGACGAAACTATTGACCGCTATCTATTAATGCGCTAGATCGGACCGTAGCGTCTGCTATCGACATAGAGGTTTACATCGTCTGCAGTGTTTATTTGCATTTGACTGTTATTGTGTTTTATATTATAATATAACATTTTTATTTATATTTTTAATTTTTTTTATTTTACTTTATCAAACATCCTATGTAGGATTTTTAAACAGCCGTTTTATTTAAAATTGAAATATATATTTCTAACCACCAGAATACGGTAACATAAAACACTTACCAATGTTTATAGCTCTTTCGTGTATCTTGTACACATCTTCAGTAAATTAAAATTTATTTTACGTCAAAATTTAAAACTTCCTGCTCCTACCATGGTAGATAAGGAATAGTCGATTCTTATATTTAAAACAGTCTTGCCAACTTAATCAGTTGATTGTCGTATTAAATCTGTGTGTTCATTAATTTTTCCGTTATTGTATTTATAAATATAATATTTTTCCAAAATTTCAATTACATTTTGTCTGTTATTTATTTCTAATATTTCTAGATTATAATATAACTAGTTATAATATAACAGTGTATATACAACACACTGCAGTGTACAATTATTGCACAATGCAATGTATTATTTATATACAGTGAGTATATAATATCTTTTAGCTACAATTTTCCTATAAAATTTTTCAAAAATTAACAAATCAGGGTAATTTTAAATAGTATTATTTCAAAAAGAACTTAATAATTAACTTAAACTAAATATATGGTTAAAAAGAGCAAACTTCAAATTGTATTTCCATATAATACACTTGTTGATAGGAACTGAGGTGACTAATATGCTTTTCACGGTTGATGAGCACTGCTGTTCCACACGTTTAGACCAATCAGAATGTTTGCCAGCATTGCCAGATTGTATTTGACAAACATTAAGCGTGAATGCGTACAAGAGCCGCAATCGTTTTGCACCTTGTACTGAACACATCGATTATAGAGCGCATTAACACGCAATACTTTTAAATATAATGAGCTGATTGTTTATAGGTTATAACTGTTATTAAAAGACCAAAACAATGGCTAAAAAAATATTTAACAGAGCTACAAGAGCAAGTATCGGCAACGTTGCTGGCAAATGATTGGCTAACTATAAAGTGGGTCGGGGGCAATGCATACATTCAGAGCTCATCAGCCTTAAAAAATAGTATACACTGTTTTTTTTTTGAACAGGTTGCAAAAAACATTATCTATAGTGCAAGGTATGTGCAATTTATTTTAGCCTGCAGGGCACAGTCATGAAAAAAATGGTAGACTGGAAAGTGTTAAGTTTATTATCACTTATCAGAAAAACGTACACATTCAGTGCAAACACACATGGTGGCACATAGTAAGATTTCATCATGCTCCTTCGACATTCATTTTTATTTATTAGCGAGTTTATGTGTAAATACAAAAATAATTGTTTGGTTTATACTCTTGGGAAACCCAGTTTATTTAGTTTTAAATGTATTACATGTGTTTCTGTTAAAATTGTGTGAGGTCACTAAAACTTATAAGTAGCTGTATTTAGATTATTTCAATTTATTTAAAAAGACTTAAAAAGTTTTAGTACAGCAAATGCTAAATAACTACATATTGATTCAATTTATTAATACGAGGGGGAATCAAATATAAACCGGAATTCTGTTTGTACTGACAATGGGGTGAACAAAGAAGGGCGTGGCTTCTGAGATTCACGGGTGGTGGTGCTTAGAAGACATTCCATTACTACAGAACATTACATTACCACCTCTTTAGTAACTATCACAATATATGAGCAAGAAGCACAGTCATCCGTTGCGCAAAAAAACTGTACCGTATTTACTTGTGTATGCCGCGCACATTTTATACCTGAAATTGAAGTTCAAAAATATGTTGCGTGGCTTACACGAGTTAATCTAATTTAGGAAAAATACTTGGTCATTTTACAAGATCGGTGGGCGCTATGTACGAGAAGACAAAGCCGTACAGTTGGATGTATAATATAACTTATCTACAGTGGATGTTTGTTTTGCTGTCAGTCCCTTATTTCTAGGAATTTCTAAACTTTCAGGGAATTGTGCAGTAGGTAAAACTACAACGTATCTGAATCATGTATTCAAGACTGGAGAAAAAACAATGACAAACTGCAGAATTGTTTGTTTCATGATAAACAGGCAAAGTATCCGGAAGTTAAACAATGGTTGTGGGACTGCGTAAAATGTAAACAGACAATTCGGTTATGCAGTGTCAATAGAAATGTGTCAACTAAAACCTATTGAAATCACAAAAGAGTTGAACATAGAAGAGTTTAAAGCAAGCAGAGGCTTGGTGCAATGGTTTTATAACAGACATCAATTTTCATCAGGTGGAAAACTCCGATCTCGTCAACGTTTGTCAGATGCCTATGCGGATAAAGTGGCCTAGTTTCAGCGGCACATTATCGCAGAGTTACCAAGAGAAAAATTATTTTTCTCTAGGTCAAATCGGTAATGAAGACCAGACATCTGTATTTTTTGATTGGAATTTTTGGATTGGATAAATTGTGTATGGGATAAACTTGCTGGCGCTCTCTTACATTTACGCAATATGTTAGTCCTTGATAGTTTTCAAGGCTATACTACGGAGAACGTCAAGGAACGTTTACGTAAAGAAAACACTGACACACTCGTCATTCCTGGAGGATGTACATCACTGCTGCAGCCCTTAGATGCCTGCATCAACTGGCCTTTCAACCCCCCCCCCCCATGACCAAACAGTGAATGGATGGCAACAGCAGTGCACGAATTTTCTAATAAAAATATTTTTTCCTAAGACATGACATCAAAATCAGGGTGCGGGGGCTTACATGAAGGGTGCAGCATACACGAGTAAACATGCTAATTAAATTTCTTACAAAAGAGGGTGTAAAACCATCAGAACTTTTGAGGAGGCTTGATACACAAACAATCTTTAGAAAGGGGAGAAGTTGTAGAAAATGAAGGTCACCAACGTTCACCGTTGACCAAGAAACAGTGTCAAAGAGAAGAACATTCGTGCTGTTGGCCAACTTCTCAAAGACAACCAAAGATTAACCAGAGCAGAAATTGCTTTTGAGGTGGAAATCAGCTTTGGCAGTGCTCAGGCAATCATTATCAACGGCATTGGATTTCAGAAAAGCAAAGTTTCCCATAAAATGTCAACCAGCTCCAAGACAATGCTCAATCTCATACAGCTGCCTTAACTCGGGAAAAAATACCATAATGTCCTGGATTACACTGGAACACTCTCCCTACAGTTTGGACTTATCGCCCAGCGATTACCACCTGTTTGGACCCTTGAAAATGCTCTTGGAGGTCAACATTTTGATGACGATGTTGCAGATGAAGCTTTTGTGTGCAATCATGGGCTCATGGCGCATCTTAATTTTTCAATGACAGGATGAAACAATTACCCATCCGTTGGGAAAAATATGTTAGGAAATTAGGAGATTATGTAGAAAAATAATTGTATGTCTTCATACTTCTATCATGTCCCAATAAATTTTAAAACAATAATTCCAGTTTATACTTCATTCACTCTCTTATGTTAACTATAACTGGTAAAAATTTCTTTACTATAGAATGACTATTCATTAATCCAAAATTAATAAAATAAAGTAAAATAAATAAATATACAAGATTCAAAAAATTAAAACAAGTAAATTAAGAATATTACATTTTATAACACATAAGCTTTCTCAGTACTTGGAACACATGAAAAGAAAACCAATCATAATAAAATAATCAGCAATGGACTATCTCTGTTAATTATTAGAAGATTGTTTCATTTATTTTGATGTCACGATTGGTCTTTCCACTAAAGATGTATTATTATTTGAAGGGATTAAATAAAAAAGAAATACTACATTTCTTTTATTTTTTTTATTTTTAATTTTATTTTTTTTATTTCGTTGATTTCAAGACAATCAGTATTTCAGAAAAAACCATATTTTAATAAACTTTTTTGATAAACAACAAATCTTAATGATCAATAAATTTTATAATTACCTAAAAACTGTGGTGGCAGGATATTGAGGAATGAAGCAGTTTCAGCAATTTGGAAACCACCAGACGAAGGACTGTCAACCTTGCTTGCTTCACCTCCAGTAGAGCTGGCTCTTTCTGCAGCAGCAGCTTCATTCTGAAGACCAGAAGCCATTGTGGTTGTAGCAACAGTTGAAGTAGAAGTTGCTGTAGCTGTATGTTGCTGTTGGACAAAACAAAATTATATTTTAGTCATAATTCTGTAAAAATGCAGAATCAAACCTATTAAAACTTAGTCAAAATATAAACTTAGTAGATGGTTGTCAAAATTAAATTAGAAATTTGTAAAGGGAAATCAATCATATGTATACATTAGTCTCTTCAATAATTCACCACATTTCTACTGGACAAATTTTTTTTAGTGATAACACACATTTCTGATATTTAACTGAAATCAGCTGTCAAGGTATTTATACTGCGGTTTTACATACAAAGGCAGACACTAGTCTGATAGATCTTTCTAACATTTGGTGTTTTTAAAATGGTTTCTTCTGATAGAAATGAAAACATCACATTATTGAAAATTTTATAACCAAATCAATGCTTCTACAAGTTTCACTGCAGAATATAATTAAAAAAGAACCCAATTACCATAAAACCCGTTTTTCAAACGTGATTCTGTAAATAAATTTACAGAATATATATATAAACAGGGTGATTTAGAACTATACGGCAATCTCTCAGTAGCCCATTCTATATAGCTAAAAATAATTAAAAATGTACATATAATAGGCCTGAAAATGCTTCGTTAGCGAATTATACAGGGTCAAAGATTTCGCCAAAAATTCAGTCCCTACGTGAAATGAGACCATATAGACATTTTTAAGGCAATAATAAAGAGACAAATCTGATGGTTTCTAATGTATTTTTACCTGATAGAGTGGATAAAATTGGTTCCAGTACAGTATCTTCAGCAGTTTTAAAGATATCATAGTAAAACACTAGAATGGGGGCTAAAAAATACTAAATATGGAAAATCAGTTATTACCTCTTAACTAGGGTCTGTAGAAAAAAGGGTTAAAATAAAAGTTGTACGGTTTTTAATTTTCTTTAACTTTGATTAAATGCACTTTTCTCATAAAATCCATAGTAAGGCCACAATCTTTAAAAAAATCACTTTCTTTACAGAATTTCATGAAAAAAAAAACAGAAAATCACTAATTATTGCTACACTAAACGTTGTACGAAACAATGTTTCAATTAAAGTAGTAGGTTTTTAAATGTTCTACAACTTTTATTATATACATTTGTGCCTTAAAATGCATTTTTAAGCCGCCGTCTTAAAAAACCATTTTTTTTCTACGAGACCCACAGCCTCCCCAAAAATTTCAGCAGACATGGTGCTTACCCTATCTTATAAAGTAGAAAAATGAGGTATATGAGCTTGTAGTAAATGAGGCAATAAAAAAAATTGTAAGAGCTGTTTTTGAGAAAATTTCAAGAGTGACAAATTTCACGAATAAACTACTACTTTTGATTGACTGATTTTAATGAGAATGTTCGTGTCGCCTCCTCTTGTGGTACTTAACTTAAGTTTCAAGTTTCAACTTTGTACAATGTTCCGTTCTTGAGATATTTTGTTCACACACACACACATACCAATCACTAAAATCATGTTTTTTGAGTTCAGGGAGCCTGAAAACTCGTACATCCAGTGAAAACTCAATTTCAAAAAATCGGTATGAAAACAATCCTTCCTTATATTCATGCACAGCAAGAGAAAGTAAAAACACATAGGATCATGGATTAAACAAAAACAGAATACCTGGCTGCACTTTAAAAATGAAATTAATAGATAAATTATCAGTAAATAATTTAGCTATAAAATAATACATCAGGCCAGATATCACAAGGGAAAAAAGAAAAAAATAATAACTGACCATAGATTTTTCACGCTTTTCGGTGTCTCTAAGCCACTGCAAGTAGCTGTCTCTAGCAACTTGTTCTTCAATTGCTTCATTAGTAGCTTCCCAATCAGTGGCACGCAATTTGTCTTCCAACATAGTCTGTAAAAAATTATATTATAAATACATCATAAGTACACTGGTTTGTAACCAAATGGTTGAATTTGAGAATATAATTAAATAATGTAATCAATTAAAACTTTCCCAAATTATATCATAATCAGGTAGCATCTACCAAATTGAAAAACAATCAAAATCAATATAAAATACAATTAATAATTTAAAAATTACAGTTTTGATAACATAGATTTTTATCAACATTATACAATACAAAATTTTTTATTTTATCAAACATCCTATGCAGGATTATCAACAGATGTCTTATTTAAAATTGAAATACCGAGTGACTATAAATGATTATCCTAATTTTGAAGGGCTTTATTTAGAGAAGAAAAATACTTACAAAATTTTTTGAGTAAGCTTATGAAAAAGTACTTTAAAAATTGTTATAAATGTTCAAAAGTTTTTATAAATGTTCAATGTGACCACCACCAGAAGCCCGAACAATATCTACACGGTAAACAAACTCTCACACTCGTAGCAACATGGCTGGTGTTACAATTTCAATGGCTACAGTTATTCTCGCTTTAAGTACGTCAGTGTTAGTTAGCAGTGGTGGTATAAACACTTCATCTTTTACATACCTCCATAGAAAAATCACAGGGGGTTAAATCAGGGCTTCTTGGAGGCCAGTGATAAAGAGTCTGATTGTCAGCTCCTTTCCGGCCAATCCATCGAAAAGGCAATTTGTCATTCAAAAATTTGCTAACAGATAGCTGCCAATTGGGTGGTGCCTCATCTTGCTGGAAAATGTACTGTTCCTCTTCTTCTAACTGAGGGAACAACCAATTTATGAGCATATCCAAGTAAAAAATTCCATTAACAGTGGGCTCGTGAAAGAAGGTCCATACACCTTCTTTTTTAATAAAGCACAAAACACAGACACCTTGGCGGAATCATGCTCGTGTTCGACGGTTTGAAAAGGCTTCTCTGTACCCCAAATTCTAACATTATGCCTGTCGACTTTACTGCTTGCGACGAAATTCACATTGAACTGTTATAACCGATTCACTCTGAGAAAACTCTATAACACAATACACTTTTTGTTGTGCGGTATCCATTTTAATATGAACTGACAGCTGGCCTTGTTATGCAAAGACAGGCGGACCCAGCGGCATCTCTCAACTAACACATGAAACTTCAGAACGTATACTTCACAATTCTTTGATTAGTAGTGCTCTCTGTGTTTTTACTGCAAAAATGGAGTCCTTCAAAATTGGGTTATTCATTTATAATCAACCGGTACATGTATTTCTAAACCACCAGAATACGGTAACAATAAAAACTTATCAATGCTTAAAGCACTTTCGTATATCTTGTACACATCTTCAGTAATGACTTTTAAAAATTCTTCAATAAAAATCTAAAATTTCCTGCTCCTACCATGGCAGATGAGGAATAGTTGATTCTTATATCTAAAACAGTCTTGCTAGTTTAATCAGTAGGTTGTCATATTCAACTTCTGTGTTCATTATTTTTTCTCTATTACCATATATACAGGGTGTTTCAGGAGGAATCTGCCATTCTATGAAATGAATAATATTCTATGAAATGCCATGAATAAAGAAATAAGTTCATATAAACATGGGTCCGGAAATGCTTCGTTGACGAGTTAACCCTACGGAGATACCTAATTTTCTCTTCACATTATGACTATTATCTCATTGTATTTTTTTGTTATTGGTTTTTATTTATTCATGTAAAATTAAATGTATTTAATAATTATTATTGTCTTTGTATTGACCTTCAGAAGTACAACAATATACTAATTAGGCCAATGAATGTAGGCCTAAACTTCCGGCAGCGAGGGCGCACGCTTACAGTAAGAAGTGACTTCTTGCACTTGTTGGTGCACTTGTATCTTAAAGTCAGGGCTCAATTTATCTTGCCAGTATTCTAACACAAAGGTAAATTTCAAGTCTCATTCCACGTCAGTTGGCCGCACTGCATTAAAGGTTAACAGCTTGAAACGAATAAAATGCTATTCTTGTGAACCAATGCTACTCCAGTATTCATTCGCCTACGGTCTTAACGATGACATTTTCCAAAGATGAACATGTGTTTATTTTCATGACCACAGACTTTTTCAAGTGGGAGTGTTATAAAGTGTCATTTTTAAAAACAATCCTTATACACTTGACGAATGGAAGATGAATAAGGTTTCTAACATTAACCCTCGCTAACCTGGAAGCCAGAAACCACACATGCGTAATCACCTTTCTTTAAACTCAATTTTCTCCGCAACTATTCATTATTTTCCAACGGATTTAGTAATATTGAATAGAGAATTTTCTCCTCTTTCATTTGATGTATCTTGCATATTTGTACGATGAAAATTGACATGTGGTGTTACACGAAATAAAGATATTTTTTTGACGAGCCAGTACTAAAATTTGAACGCTTACGTCCATAACTTTTCAACAAAAAAAGGTACTTGTTTGAAAATGACATCACCAGTTAGCTTTAAATGTTACGATCAAAATCAATAAATTAGAAGTGCCGGCGACAAATTTTATGACTCTATAACCGAACAAAGAAGGTTAACACTATCTGCCTCACCTATCCCTTGGTTAAACTTTACAATTAGCATCAAAATAAACGATAACATATTTTGATTTATGATATCCTGTTAGAAAAGGATAATACACAAAACAATGTGCAGAAAAGAGATGAAAAATTTCATAGAAGAGGAGTAAATAAAAATTGAAAAGAGATAACATTATTTTGAGGCGATTTTTTCATCCTGCTCATTACTTTGTTGAACAAAAAGTGTGATATCTTTTGAACGCGTCTATCAATTTGCAATATCTAAACGTTATTATTTTTACAATGAATTGCTTTGTTTATCTATATAGCTAAACATTTTTTTTGTATTTTTTAGTGATTTAGTGACACTTTTTTATATGTAAAATGATATTTCTGAAAGAAAATATTTTTTTAATTTTCAATTTTTATTCTAATCGTAAATGAAAACGGAAAAATTTGGTTCAAATGTTGTTCTAATAACAAATTCTTTATAAATAAATCGTAATTTTTTTAAATTTTTAGGAATGAAACTGAATGAAATAAAAGAGTTTTTATTAGGCGTAAAATGACAGTCCGCGTGATCATTAAAATCGTAGTTCTCCGTTGGGTTCATAAGGTTTTTAACACTGATAGCAAAACATTACAAAAAGTGGCTGCAGAAGTTACGAAACTGCATTTGGTTCACAGGGAATAATTTTCAACATCTATTATAAAGTTATTAACGGTAAGTTTCATTGCTTACAGTTTGAATATTGTTGCATAAAATTATAATAAATATTTTATTAGTTTAATACTTTTGTACTACAGTTTTGCCATCTAAATATGAGTTTGTCCTTTTTGAAACACCTATATTTGCAGTTGCCTCTTAGACTGGCAAAATATTTAAAAATTGTAGAACATAACATTCTTGTTCCAGCTTTTATTTAACACAATACTCACCAGGGTTTATTACGTAAATTATCAAAGAGATTGTACCGTCCTTTAACAAAATAGATTTTCCATAACAGATATTCATTTATTCCCAGGTCATATTTTTTCTCTTCCACTGGTAGTTCATGATTTCAACAAAATTCTTGTTTCCAGTACTAACTGATTTTATTAATACAAGGTGCTACCCAAAAGTTCGGGGAATTTTAATGTTGTATGCAAACCATTGATGGTACGACCTACTGCTGCTAGATGTGGCTAACAGTACTCTTCGTGAATCAGTGTTCAAATAGCTGTGATGGTGAGAGAATGAATTGTTAAGTTTCGGGCAGTTGTGTAATGTGTTTTAGTGTTTCAGTGATTATCTAAATGACACATTTTAAAGAGCAAAGGACTTGCATCAAATTTTGCTTCAAGCTTAAAAAAACTGTTGCAGAAATCCATGGCATGCTTGTGGAAGTATTTGGTGAGAGTGCTCACCAAACGTCAAACGACGTGTCAAAGTAAAACTTTTTTGTAGTACAAATGATTCAAAGATAGACAACCGACAGACAACCAATAGTCAACGATGAAGAGCGTTTTCAAGACAACAGTCAAAAAGCACACCGGAAAACATCACAAGAATGCAAGAGGCTATTGTTGGAGATCGTAGATGAACAATCTATGATGTTTGTGCAATTGTAGAAATGTCATATAGGTTCGTGCAATGCACTTTGTCAGACAATTTGAACATGAGATGCATTGCTGCAAAATTTGTGTCGAGACTGTTGAACAGCAACCAGAAAGAAAATCGCATAGCTGTCTGCAGTGATTGAAAGTGAAGCAAGAGATGACCCTAACTTCATCTCCAATATCATAACCGGTGATGAGACATGGGTCTATGGTTATGATTCTAAAACTAAGCAGCAGTCGTCGCACACAATTGAAAAGATCCAGGAAGAAACGCAGAAAGTGCTTCAAACACTTACACATGCAGACTTCCAGGGATGCATGAACCCATGGAAAATCGCTGCATCAATGCCCAAGGGGACTATTTTGTAGGAGACAATGAAAATTAGAAGTTATGCTAAGCTATTTTATTTTCATTGTAAAATTCCCTAAACTTTTGGGTAGCAACTTGTACAGTTATAATTATACTTTCAACAAGTAAAGTTGTGTAAGGAGTTGAAACAATTTAAGTTTAGTTTACAGTTGAGAGGGCCGAGTAAGGGGTTGCTAGTTATAATTAAAACTACAGATAAGCTGAAAACAATTTACCTGTTCAATATGAAAATCTTCGCTCTGTCTAACAGCATCCTTCAGCAAGTTCTTTTCAGCAGCACCAGGATGAAAACTAGGCAGCCCCAAACCGACCCCTACTGTTGCTTTGTGTGGATCAACGATGCTATTGTAATGACTTCCTCTTTGGTATGATAAACGAATAGGCTCGTTATCAGTCTGGTGCATTCCGTGGAATATATTGATCGGCTCTATAAATCACAAAACATGACGTTACATACACGCACAAGAATCCCATTTAACAAATAGATATTTTAACACATTCAGCACTACGTTCTCGCCTAGCGAGTAATGGGTAGGTGTAACCGCCAGGCTGCCGTCTCGCCTAGCGCATTCTGTTTTGTTAATATTTTAGATAATTCAGGAGGGACTCAGCCCATCGGATATCAGTTTGTGCCAATTGTATAGCCCTCAGAAAGGTTTTTTCTTAGTAACTGTGCCGTTCGTTTATAAATTTTTGTTACAAGATCTTATACCCTCATATAGGGCCCAATTATACAGTATTTTAACGGGGTTTCAGGATACAGTTCAGTTTAATATCTTTGCAGATATCAATGCAAAATGGCTTACACCTTTGGATTTTTAAAAATATATTATTTGTAGTTTAAAGTTATATAATAAATTACGTAAATAGTAAATGGAAACATTCAAACAAGAAATACATTAATTACAAAATGTATGATTAAAATTAATCAATTCTCGGATGGTTTTATTCTTCACAGTAAGAATACGCACAAATAGATCGCAAATAAAAAAAATTCTATAAAAAACGTGTATATAACATACAGTTGTAAATAAAGCAAGCGGAGAAAAGGCCACACGAGTAAACAGCCCGGCGGGATAGATACCTCATAATTGTTCAGCATTGAATGTGTTAAGCACTACCCTTTGCACTCATGTGTCGTCTCTACTATGACATTTGGGCCAGCCCATTGGCCCAGTGTTTAGCGCAACTAGCTTCTACTCCAGGGTCCTGGGTTCGAATCCCAGTCAGGTCTGGCATTTTTTTCATCACTCATTTTCATTATCATCATTATCCACTGTCTGCATTAGCAGAAATTACAGAACAGTCAGACATAAAACAAAAAAATCTACCATGACATTTGGATTATACCAATCCACTTGCCTGTTGTGCAATAGACGATATTAGATTTGCCACTACTTGTTCAGACATCATGCTGCTTTCCGCAGGATAAAATATACACTTTTTAGAGTTCAGAACGTTAACACATATCTACTTATTATTTTTCTTTATTCTTTGTATCAAAATGTGTTGCCTCACATCATGAATGCACCCTAGTTGTCAGACATCATTTTGCTTGTCAGATGATCTAACCTATTTGAGTTTTTGTTTTGTTTACATATAGGTGCCAGTATATTTTCATTGAGAAAAATCTTAGCATTTTATTTATTAGTTTTAAAGTGAAATAATACTATAGTAATGCAAGATATATTCTTGAACAGTTATTGCTAGTATTTTGTTAATGTCATCTTCATATAATAATGTTTTATTTTTTATTATATTAAATGAAATTTTTTAGGTAAATACACTAATTTACATTTTTATAAGGTTGACGACTCATTTTATAGACATTTTATGTACTCCAATGATGGTGGATCCCCCGAAACATGTGTAAATAGATCATAAAGATCAAGGCAGCAGAAAAGGTAAGTGAATTTTAATTATTGTAAGAAAATTATGTTTAATACATATTTTCTGCCAGTGCTGACTTATTGAGTAGAAACATTGACAGATGGAAGGAAGGTAGAGAGTAGAATGCAGGTGGCAGAAATGAAGTTCAAAGGGAGTATGCTAGAAAAGATAAGAACAGATAATAAAAAAATAAAAAGTGATGCAATTAAAAAACAATTGGGGAAGAACAGCTCAATAAGACGAATTAGACAGACAAAGCTATGATCATTTGGTCATGTCGTAAGATAGAATGGAAGGAAAAATACCAAGAGTGAGGTGTATGGGTTCAGTAATGAATGAATTATGAAAAAAGATGTGATGCCAAGAGAGCAATAAAGGAGAGATGGTTCAGCGATAGAAAGGTAGAGAGGGGGTTGTGTTGGGCCTGACCCGAGGAAACTTGGAAGATGAATAAAGAGATGATTATAAACATGGATAACAGAACAACTGATACCTAAATAAACTAAAAAATTGTTATACAAATACCAAGCTTGCAGTTAAATCAAGTTTAACCCTACAGCCGGCAATCGTCAATTTTGAGACAATGTTACCGCTTCCTGACCCGGTAGCGTTGCAAAATTGGATTTGCTTTATAGCATTTCAATGTTGTTGTTTTAGTATTATATATGTCTACAAATTGCGTTGTTGTATTGTACAATAGTTTAGTAATGTATAAGGTAAATTTTTACGTATAATATTATCATTTCAGTTACATATTTTGCTGTACTTCTCTGTTGAAATCACATTATTCTAGAGCCGATTTTGGTTATGTTTTTTTATTTACGTGATGAGGTTTTGTACATATTTTCTTTATTTTTTAACATAGAATTGTTTTTTTGGTTTAATTTAGAAGTAAATATTATGAGTAAGGACTTGTATACAATGAATTTTAAAAGTAGAGCATAAGAAAGTTTTAAACATAGTATCATCTGAAAATTTAGAAAAACATTTATCTAAAAATTGTCTTCAAAAAGTTTCAGTATCCCTAAGTACCACATAACAACTTTAATAAAATAAATATTTTATTCTTTTAAGTTTTCTTGTTATTTTGATGTGTATTTTGTGTGTTTGTGTTTAAAATAGAACTTTTAATGATTTCTTTATGGTTCAGTGACCCCTTCCCTGCTAAAAATTTCCTACCAGCTGGAAAATGTTATTGCCAGCTACAGAGTTAAAGAAATAGGTGAATAAGTTGAAAATTGTTTTTACAGAAATTTATACCAGATCATGTAATTTTATATCAGTTTGTTACTAAAAAAAGTTGAACAAAATATGAAATTATCAATCATACCTTTCCCATAACAAAATACTTGGATACTGCGATTATACATTTCGCTCATTGCTTGCATTTCAATGTGATTACCATGAGTGTAATCAAGTCGCTTACGATTAACATATGTGTTGAAGTCCTCTGTCACATATTGAGAGAAGTAATCACTGTTAGCAGCCTGTAATAGACGCATAAAAATACTCAACCAAAAACTGACATATGCTTAAATCAAAAGATATAAAAGAATAATAAACAAGTGTTTATATATCAATGTAATGTTTTTTTAATATTTACCTTTTTACTTTGTTTTTATGAGCACTTTCGGGGTGAGCACTGCTTCTTCAGGTAATAACATATAGTTTCTAGAAAATGTTTATGAAGATTGTATCTTCTTTTTGAACTTCAAATACGTAGAGAAAAGAGAGAGGTAATGATTTTTAGAAGGGACAGAGGTATTGAGAGGACTATTACACTGGAAGGAGAGGCATTGGGCTGGTGAAAAATTTTAAATATCTAGGGAGTGAGATTTCAGAAGACAGTAAAATAGACGGAGATAATAAAGCGGTTGCAAAAAGGAGGAAACATATACCATGTGGTAAAACACTTGTTATGAGACCAAAAGATACCAGAGAAACCCAAATTAATGGTTTATACATTGTATTATACATCAGCAGTGCTATATGGAGCGGAAAAGTGGAGGATGAATAAGAGGAATTGAAGTAAATTACAGGCAAGGGAGATGAAGTTCTTAAGAGCAATAAACGATAGAACACGGAGAGATAGAATAAAGAATACAGAAATTAGAGTGGAGCTAAATGTGGAGTGTCTGAGGGAGAGGGTGGAGAAAATGAGGATAAGATGGTACGGCCATGTGAAGAGAATGGGGGAAGGAAAAGTTACCTACACGGATGGAAGGAACAAGATCAAGAGGGTGATCAAGAAAAAGATGGAAGGATGAAGTTAAGAGGAGTGTGGAGGGACAGGGATACAACTGGGAACAAACAGAGATGGAGAAATGGAGAAGAAGATGGAGAGGCTTGGTGAGCATCCCAGACCCGGCGATAGCTAGAACGAGCACCCCATAGGATCACTTTAGTTCAAATTCAGGTTTGTTCCAGGGTTGGGTTTCTTTGAGAAGCACGCTTTCTTGAGACCGCCTTCCTTTTGTTTAGCCCACACTTTCTTAAGACGCTCCAATCTTTGTCTCCGGTCTTCATTGGTAAACACCCTGTTGTATACTCTCCTAGGTTTTGGTGCAAATGTTATCATGTTAGCCTTGACCAGTCGGTCATACTCTGTTGATTTCGTTAATAGGTCCTGTTTAGTGATTTTAAGTTCCTCCATATTTTGCTGTACATTTTTCAGCCACTTAGGTCTCGACACTGGAGATATATATATATATATATATATATATATATATATATATATATATATATATAAATACATCTTCCTAATCATTTTCTAGAAGCTGTGTTATTAACTGAACAAGCGGTGTGCACCATGAAAGTGCTCGTAAAAACAAAATATAAAGGTAGAATATTATAAGTTTTTTTATATAAAATTAAAAAACATTACATTAATATAGATTCTGTTGCTATGTGTTACAGTATAGTCTTGTTAATTCACATCGATCAAAACTGGATCCAGATTACAATTGTAATACAGTACTGTACATCAACATAATAAACACAAATGCAGTGAATTATAATTCATTGAGAAGTAAGAGCTGATAAGTTTCAGCTACATTCACTCACAAATACTCCAAACATCAGTTTGAAGTATCACTTGTGAGTCACATGATCACGCATCCTTTTTAGCATAAGGAGCTCAGCAGATGCTACCTCCTAACAGCCGCTTAGCATAAAACAAGAATACAATACAATATAAATTCTCAACCTACACTAATTTTCTTATTTGTAGCTTAAATTGGTCTAGATTACCCAGAGATCCAGGTTCAAGGGGTTTGACTTAACAGGGTTATATTATTACAAATGACAACACTATAAAGCTGATTTCAACAAATCAAATAAATAAGACACAAAAAAATTGTTTGTAACTAGGCACACTTTAGCCTCAAAACTTTTAAGTTCCAGTCAACCAACATCAACATAATAAACACAAATGCAGTGAATTCTAATTCATTGAGAAGTAAGTAGCTGGTAAGTTTCAGCTACATCTTAAGAAATAATTTTATACTAATAGTCTTTTCAATCAAACTACCGTATATCTGATAGGTATCTATCTTTATACATTATCACTTACAAACTTCTGAAATTAAGGTTAAAAAATGCCATTATAATTAGAAACAATTGGTTATCAAGACATTGACATTGTAGTTCTATCCGCACAAAATCACATACTATTCTGATGGCACAATCCAGTATACGGTGGACAATTCAAACTGGGACAACTCTTGCTCTACGTGTACACACAGTTCTGCATAAAGTATATCCATAACCTATTCTTTAAACAAGGTCTACAAATTTTAATGTACGCAAATGCCTACAACCTTATTTCAATGTACAAACATACAAATAATTATTTCATTTTAAAACCTGTGTTTAATTTGTCCCAGTAAAAATTTAAATTATAACTTGCAAGAACTAAACTGCAAAAACTCACTAAACTATACTCTACAGACGCCCGCAACTAACTAAACAAATTGGTCTTTATACATAACTAACAGAAAATCATATACGAAAACAAATTATTCACATCATTATCTCTTAAAGATTATTAATAACAGTGAAAAAAAAACGTAGTGACCGTGCGTGAGTCGCACATTACAGTAGCGATTGTATACTTTTGTGACTGTACCATTGTTGCATGGCGAGGGGCGAAGAGTGGAGTAGATAAACACCGAAGCTGCTTGTGCCAATTTGAATTGTCCAAGGTGTACCAGATGTTCTACATAAAATGGTTTCTTCTGACAGATGCTTCAAGGTAACATTTTTGAAATTTATTCCCAAACTGATAGTCTTTATAAATTTAATGGTTTCATATATATTAGAAAAATATCCCAATAGATAAACACAATGATTTTTCAAATGTCATTCTGAAACTCATTTGTACACTATATTGTACACTAAATCTAACAAAATTTAATGGTACCTATACTATAACAGTTGAAAGAGTTTTAGAGAAAAACAGGTTTCTCGTGTTTTGACACAGCTAAGGAACTAATAGAGAAATACTAAAATTTTCAAAAAAGGAAAATATGCAGACATGAAAAAAGTAAAATCATATGTGATTAAAATATGCCCTAGCATGGTTATATTTTATCAATTTAATCAGCCTGTAACCACATTTAAGAAAAAAACTATGCGTATAAAAATCCTCATACGTAGACCTTCAACAACCAAAGATGATATGACAAGTTCCTGCTTAGAAGACAATACATACAGAGGAAAAAACATATACATACAATATAATCCATGCAGTGTTTCCTGACGACTCCATGCATCTCTTGATCTCCATATACTTGGTCAGCCACTGCACGGAACAAGCATGCTCCATCTTCTCCCATCTGCTTCAAAATCAACCCACGTTTTCGCAGCCTTTTCTCAAACAACCGATCTCTCTGAACATTAAAAGACAATAACTCAGTACATTGAATTTATATCAAAGAGTAAATAAAAAAACAATCGATTAAGTTAACAATTTAATGTTAAACCACTTAGTATTTGAATTTATACATCTCTATATTTTGCTTTTTTTATAAACCCATGATCGATATAACATTAAAATGTGAAACGAGAAGTGGGTGGCATGAACTAAAAATGAATATATAACTGAACCAAGCAAAGTACTGAATCTACAGAACAAGGAACTAACTGTGTACACAGTTACTGGTAACGCAATATAAGTTGCTGATCGTCAGCGAGAGTAAGACTGGACTATGCGGGGGTGGAAGTGCTACTATATGTGCTTTTTTAAATACATTATAGCGACAGCTCTAACCAAGACATCATGTTGTAGTTTTACTCTTACATTGATTTATTATGTTTACAACTATGTCGTTTTATAAACATCCCATTGCATTATTTATTGATTCTTAGTAATTATCCTAAATAATAAACATTCATTCTAAGTAAGCCATAACACCTAGGCCTAAGCTATATTTAATATCCTTTTTGGTCATCTGCAGTACACTGAATTACTGCACACTGACATTTGTAGTGATAGGCTAGTTAGTTCGTGAGTTCCGTCGATGCAAACTTATTTTCGTGAGTAATACTAGTTTTACGGTAATTTCAAGTTATTGCACTTTTAGGGTTTTCATATTTCATTATTTTCAGTAAAGTTATGTTAAATTGCAATTGAATTTTAAACAATTCACTTTCTTTAAATAATTACATTACTCCTTACTTATTTAGTGTGGCGGGTCATGAACTGAATTTTATTACTTAAGTGTTTGTGGTGGTTATTTTGAGTTACATGCTTGATACAAGTCTTATACTTTCAGGATGGCCAATGTAAGTAGGATAGAAAGTATACTGTCCTCCGCATGATAGGCGCAATCGTCAACTTATAGCGCGTTACCAGTACATTGGAATAGCAACATGACACCTGCAGTGCCAGACATGTTAGCACGATTCCAAAAAATAAACTTAATATTCATAACTTATTTAGTTCATTGTACAAGAAAAACAGAAAACCAATTAAATTGTAATTGAATGTTTATTCGTACTATATGAATAAATTAGTAATAAGATAACTATAACATAGTAATTATAATCGAATATCTTAAAAGGATTGTTAAGTAATGATTAATTGTTTCTTTTAAAATAATGTATTTTGATAAACAACAGTAATTTCATACTGTTAGTTTATTCCATAAAGTCATCATGAAATTTGATCTGCAAAACATTTATGACTAATGGATCAAACATCTACTTCACAACATCAATTAAAACTGTCTGTATAACACTTCCTAATAGCATAAACAAAATCAATAGTTTAAGAATAAATTTTAAAACGTTACCATAAAACGAGAACGCGGTAAACCGATTTGGAGTCAGGCTCTGAAAATATGATTTTATTGCGGGTCATGCTGTATTTTACAAGCTCAGTGATTAATATTAATAAATGTCAACTGTACACCGTTTTCATACAATTACTTTTCATTATCCATACTTCAAAACAACAGTGCTGCTAACAATTAAACAATTACACGTGATTTAGTTGCACAAAAAGCTAGTCAAAGATGTAATGAATTAATGTTGCAGTCAAGTTCCTTAATAAATTTCAGATTAGTTCAAGAACTTTTACAGAAACTATTTCACAAAATCTAATTACAAATGACACCTGGTTATAATCACACAATGAAACATGTTAATATCATACCAATCAAAGGAAAATATCTGTTCATAAAACATTGTATGTCATCTACTAACAGCAGTCAAGCTCACAATTATGTAATTATTGGCGTAGTTTGTAACGTGCTCGCCTCTCATCATGCAGTCTTGGGTTCGAATCCCATTCAGGCATGGCATATTTTCATACGTTCAAAAAACCATTTCATCCTTCACCGTCTGCATTAGCAGTAATTGCAGAAAAGTCTGATGTTAACAAAAAAAAGTACTTCAGACTGCAACAGTTTTATTACTGTTTATACAAATTTTTAACCTATGGATACAACTCATGACTGCCCACAACAGACAGGTGGAGTTCAATTATTTGCACTTGATCTGCTCGTTTCAGGACTACAAAAAATAGTTCTGTTTCTTATCACATAGTCATTTCTATGAATGAAGCATTTAGGAACAGAAGAGGTAGAGGTTTAAAAGATACTAATCAGAGTTATCTCCACTGAGTGTAATGAATTTCATTATACAGCCAGCCTCTGTTGGTTAATGAAATTAAGGTGTCATTTGCAGGGTGAAAAATAGATTTTACACATGGCCTGGCAAGCTGATAAGCACACTTTTCCACTGAATGAGAAAGGCATGGTAAACCACCTCGCTCTTTATTTTATTTAGTAAAGCCTCTAAAGGTTCAGACCAGCCTTGCGGCTGATGACCTAAACAACACAACTTATTTTATAAATTAATAATTCATATTTGCAACTCAGAAAGAATTTTGAAAAATTTTTATGTTCAATTAAATTTAATTTCAATATTATTCAAGAATCTATAATAATGACATTGATATTGAAAATGTATAATGACAAAATAATACGAAAGACAGGTTTCAAACCCAGCTTATAAAAACCCTGATGAAAAAGGATATGTTAGCCTACCTCCAACCATTCAGATTCGGTGATATCACCCACAGCCCTTGAATCGTATTCATCACCACTGTTGTATCCACTTCCTGATCCTTGCCCATCAAGTTTCTTTTCAGCTTCAGTTAAGCTTGATGGTCCAGCTTTTGGAGAACAACTACCTGCTGCTTTTGGAGAACTTCCACCATGAGCGACTCGATCTCTATCACGCAATTTTATACTCCTAACAACCCTACACATACAACAAAAGCATAAGGATATTAATATCAAACAATACATTAAGTAGTAAAATAATTATTTTTCGTTACAAATATTTTATAGTGTATGTATTTTTACAACATTACAAACATTCACTAAACTTTTATTGGCGGCAATTTTTAAAATTGTCACTTATCATTTTGTTTTATCTGTCTCGTTACACACAGAAGTCAAACTACAAGAGATAGCAACAAACGGTTTTCGGATTCGTAATCTACACAAAAAGTTAGTGGGCCTAAATTGGGTTTGAAGTTCCAGTTTCGACAGGAAGTGGCCCAAAACTGGAAGTAAAGAAATCAAAGTCGGAATTTGAAAACAAAAATAGTGTCATTTGATTCTCCTTAAAGAGTAGATACAGAAATCACTAATGGTTTTTGCCAAGTCAAAGGTAAGCCTTTTTAAAAATTGCCACCAGCCATGAGACGCGTTTCTCATGAAAGGGATTTATGCTGTTAAAACTTTTTTTTATTTATTCTATTTTCTTAAACTTACATATTTTGGAACATTGATCAACCATCATCAGAGTACATAAAGCACAAAAATTTAAACTAATTTTATTAAAAATCTCTTAACGAAAATGCTATTTTTTCATTCACATGTAAAGAACAGGATATAAGAAGTCATTTGCACAAAATATTTTATAGGTTGGCAAAAATAAAAATGAAGGATATGTCAGTAGTCAAAATTACATCAGTTGTAATTTACGGCTTGAGGAAAAGCTTATGTTTTTGTTTTGCCAATAGTATGTTTTGTTGTTTTATAACATGAGTTAGAAATGGAGCCTGCTCTGGTCTCAGATACCGTGACTTGAGAATCAAACATCACAACATTATGCGGCAAAAACCAGATCGAAATCCATTATGCTTTGGGAACTGTGTAGTGAGTTAACACTGGATTACAGTAGCATTTTTACAGGTTGTGGGAGCATAAACAATGATGTATAACCAGAAAGGTCGAAAACATTACCAGATGAAAAGTGTGAACCTTGTGACAGATGGGCTTAAAAAAGATGTTGTACGACATGCAAGGAAATTTTTTAACCCAAGGGTATTTCAACAACATATATATTCTAAATTCTGCCAAATGATTTGAACTAAATAAAAATTTTTGTGTGATGATTCCCTCGCTGCTTGAGCCCTGAACAGAAACACAAACACTTGATTATTAAGACCTTGCTGAAATGGATATTTCATGTTGAAGGTTAAGCTTTCTTGCACTGACTTATCATTATTAATGAAACTTGGATTAGACTGAACTGGAGTTGAAATCATGGTTGAATGATTAGAGAGGTCAATTTTCCCACCTCGCTAAATTCAATCGAAGGTCAAACAAAAAAATTATGATCATTACTTATAACTACCATGGAATCATCATGGCAGATAGTACTATTTGGATGAAGTATCACAGGAGTGTATTACCATGAATTCACTCAAAAACTGAACAGACAAATGCACAAAGCTCGACATAAGTTGCTCGAGGGTACGCCACTCATTCTTTAAAACAATCTTTGCCAACAGATCACTAATATTATACCTGAGAAGCTGCATGAGTACAACTGGAAATTGTTACCTTATGCATCCTATAGTCCTCACATAAGTCCACCAAACTTTGACTTATTCTTAAAGTAGAAACAAAATGTGCGAGGATGGCATTACTCATCTTTTGAATAGCTTTCTGCTGCTGCTACCCAAGCCATTCATCAAATGAACAAAGATGGCAAAGTAAATGGAACTACAAAGTTTCCTGAACAATGGTACACGATGACTGAGAAGCAGGGAAACTATATTGAAAGATCGCAAAGAAATTGCTAATGAAATAAATATAGAAATATATAAAGAATTGTCTGCAAGTTTTATACAAGTGACTGAATATATAACATCTTCTAAAACAGTTTTAGTAAAATTAGTTTCCATTTTTATGTTTTTATATATCCTCTGATAATGGTGGATCTACCAAAACGTGCAAGTTCAAGAAAATAGAATAACAGGTAAAAGAAGACTTTAAATACCAATAAAATGCCTATGAAAATTTATAATATTTTTAGTGAAATTAATTAAAGGGTGTAGGATGCATTTTAAGAATTTATTCATGAATATACGCTGTATATAAACAAACAAAGACTAAAAATGTTATCTTAATACTACAATGCCTGAAAAATTTTATATAAAAACCCTGAAAACAAAATTTCAAATAAATTGCATTATATTTTTTAAACCGATAAACAAATTTTCTGATTTAGTAGAAAACGTTCAACACAAACCATTTAATAAACTGAAAAAAATAATTAAAATACAAACCGTCTAGGATTTAATGGCTTCCTGCGCGAAGACATTTTTAGTTAAACCTTAAAATTGAATTGAATTTCACAAAATTAAGATTACTGGATAATATTGAGAGCAACACTAACAGTTGTAATCACTATGTTACAAGCTCACTTTATAACAGCACACTAGATTGCTAGATTGCAACCACGACACTATAACTAAGCAATATGTATCGATCACTGAACAAACCTATCAAAGAAGAACGTTCGATGTACAAGTTATCGAATGAATTCTTCTGTCCGCTTCTATAAACTAACTGATAAGTCCTTTGTATAAAAAAATACTTCATTAAAAATTATACTCTATTCTTTAAAATATAAAAGAATAAAGAAATTATTATTGAATTTATTTATTTTTTTTTTTAATTAGATAATAAAGAAAATGTTTATGTATTGATAAAAAATTAAACAATAAAATACAATAAATACATCAATTCGACTCGAGCGAAAGCACTGATGACTAAATCATATAAAATCAGTAATTTAACACACCAGAGTTGTGAAACAAAGCCTCATATAACCAATGATCAACTACAAGAAATCTTTACTCATATCTAAGAAATAAAAATTAAACCAGAAAAAAGTTTTATTATTTGATAAGAATTAATAAACCATACTGAAATATAGTCACATACAATGAATAATCATTCTCTTCAATCATTGGCTATAACCAGAATGGCGAAAACATTAATTCATAATTAACTGTTTGTCATTAACATTTAATTTCAGTAAAACTTTGGTGAACATGGCTATCAGATTAAATTTTTCCCCCTTAAACAAAAAAATTACTTGTGTCTTTAAAATGGACAGATATAGTACAACCCTTAATATAAAAGGAATCACGTGGTCTGTTTTTAATGAAAGTTCGTTTAGTAATAAATATTTTTGTAACGTCAAAGTACGGCAATGATGTATAGAGACAAAATTATGGAATGTATATTTCCAGAATACAGAAACAGTAAGCACTTACCAATGTTTGGATTAATGTAAGTGATAAATAATAAGAAAATAATAAGTTTAATTCATGAGGAATTAATAAAATTAAATATAATAAAATATATATAGGAAAAACCACCAGATCTTCCAAGAAATGGTTTCCAGAACATTATAAAAACTATAAAAAAGGCAACCAAAAATTCTCTAATGTAACTGAACACATGAGCAAAAATAAACATACTATGCCAAGTATAAAAGATAATCAAAAAATATTAGAAATAATGACAGAGAGAAAAAAATTGAAAATTTGGAGAAATATTATATATACAGGGTGATTCTAAATTATGTCAAATAATTTAGTATATGATTGTAGAGCTAAACACAAGGAAAAAAGTTCATATAAACATATATCTGCAAATGCTTTATTAGCGAGTTACAGCTAGCAAAAATTTTGCTACGATTTCATTTCCCCAAGTGAAATACAGTGATTTTTTGGGGGTTACTTTTTGTGAAAAATTGATGAATATATACATTGAAAATCACCTAAAAAATTGAATAAAACCAGCCTGGAAGCTGTAGTGTTAGCAGTTTTTGAGAACGATGAAATATGCAAAAAATCTTAGTAGAAAAACAGTCTTCTACATTTGATTCCCAATAACTTTGTTAAATGACCAATAAACAAAATATTTTTCTCAATAAAATTTGTAGAGAATTTAATCCTGAAAGCAATTATGTAGAAGCAATGTAAACTAAATGTTAATAAAAGTTTAAACAAATGGACTGCACAGTAATGCTTTGCCGTTTAATGAGAAGGGAACGAATAACTCATTAAAAAAAACATAATAATTACTTTTGAATGAAAAGTTTTATTTTTATAAGAATTAAAGATATCTAAATGACATTAAAATTATACCGAAAGACTAAAGATGATGTTCAAAATGACCTCCGTTGTTCACAATGCACGCATTCAGGCGTGCACTACTGCTTTTATTCGATTTTTAAGGTGATTTTCCATAAAAATCCACCATATTTGTTGCAAAAAGTAGCCCCCAAAAAATTCAGTGTCACTATATTTCACCAAGGGAACTGAAATTGGGGCGAAATTTTTCACTAGCTTAACTCGCTAATGAAGCATTTGCACACACATGTTTATACAAACTTTTTTCTTACTTTAGCTCTACAACCATGTATAGTGAAAATATTCTGTACAAGGAAAAGTGACATAACAGTGTCTTGGACCAGTCTAAGCCGGTGGGAGTATGTATGAGTCTGTATGGAAAAGTCCATTTTATAAGGAGAGGGGTGTGCGTGAGTAGTGCAACTCGACAATTTTGTAGTTGAGTTCTAACCTTAGTGTATTGAAGTGATTAATTAGTTAGTGATTAGTTAGTTATTGAAGTGAAGTGTTATTCTACACAAATGATATAATCAATACTATAAAGTTAGGCTTATATAAAAGTATATAATTTTTATTGTTTACTATACTGCTATTTATCGGATTTTAATTTATAATGTAGTGTCTTACATTATTCAAAGCTGTTTATTTTTTTGTTGACTCAGTTCAGTTGTGAGTTCATATAAAATGAATGAAAATAGGGGAAAAAATAAAAGTCGGCAAAAAAGGTCAAGTTTTGCATAGTCAAATTCGTGAAATTATTAATAATGTGATAACATTTTGTAAGCGGGAAGTGAAAGAGGGCCTAATGTATCATTGGTTTCCATTTCTTATAATAGTAGCTAAAAATATCAGGCAGAGTAGTAGCGTTCAAGCTGCCGATGTTATGTGGTTCAGCTAGTATTACGCATGATGTGGAGTGGAAGGGGAATTCGTTTCTCACGACTACACTAAATTATTTTATCATAATTTAGAATCACCCTGTATAAATATGGTAATAGGGAAAATTAATGAACACACAAGTTGAATATGTCAACCAACTGATTAAGTTGGCAAGACTGTTTTAGATATAAGAATCGACTATTCCTTATCTGGCATGGTAGGCGTAGGAAGTTTAAACTTCGATGTGAAAGAAATTTAAAATTTTAATTTACTGAAGATCTGTACATGATACACGAAAGCGCTCTAAATATTGGTAAGTGTTACTGTTACAGTATTCTGGTGGTTAGAAATATATAATTCAATTTTATATAATATGGCTGTTAATAATCCTACATAGAATGTTTGATAAAATAAAACTATGGAAATAATAATAAAGTATGATTTACTGCATTTATGAGGTCTGTTCAGAGAATAACCAAACATTTTAACAAGTCACGAGGATATTTAGAGACGTGTGGTTGGCTGTACCACCTCCCATATTAAACAAGCTTATGAAGATGATGCTCTGGGGTTTTACACAATTTTACGAATAGTTTTCATGATTTAAAAGTGGTTATCAATCAATTAAAGATGACCCTAGACCAAAAAGGCTAAGTACAGAGATGGTCATGTTGTTTTTTTTTGACTTTAATGGAATTCTATTGTATAAATACAATATAAGTTCACTGATTCGAACCTCTTTAATTTGAACCCTCCAATAATCCGAACTAAACAAAAAAGTTTCTTTTTATGTAGCGACGATGATATCCTATGGTACGATTATATTTTGAATGTCTTAATCAGACGCTGAAATCGTAAACATGACTCTGCAGAATTATGAGGACGAAAAACTACTGGAAAATAAATAAACCATGAAGCGGCAGTTGCAAGTTTTAATAAATGTACAGAGGGGACTAAGAAAACTGATAAGCCGTTTCATAGAATATTATTGCTTATGCAGCTTCGAGACGTAGCATTGGAACAAAGTTTAGCTTCCAAGAAACAGAAGAAGTGACTATTTTTGTGAAAAAATAAGGATTAGTGAAACGTATAAATAGGTATTTTATTATTGAATTAGGTTTACCAACATAAACAACTGTACATATTTTAATAACTGTATGTTCAGTACTCATAGATACAACTATTTTTGATTGTTAATCTATTTATTATAATGTGACATTTTTGTGGAAAAAAACAAGTAAGGTCAGTTTATTGTACATATATCATTATTAGCATAAATTAGTTTATTCCAACATAAACAACTGTATTTTACTTACTTTAAACATGAATATTACCTTTTAGACAAAAATTTGCTAATCCGAACAGTCACGGTTTTTATTAGTTCAAATTAGCGAGTTTGTACTGTAAGATAAATTTCACTGACATTTTCAGCTACCTTGATTTATGATCTTACACGTGTTTTGATGGATCCAGCATCATAAGGGTACACAAGTGTTTCAAACATCATTTGAAACTTTAAAACCTCCAGAAGACCTACCATTTTCAGTCATTTATGTAAAACCGTTAAACCAGATTATTACTTCATGGGATCAAAACACTTCATTATAAAACAAAAAAAACAACAAACTCAGAACATTCACAGGAAAAAAAGAGGACTGCATAAAGAAAATGGCATAGTAACACTAATGAAAGAATCCAACAAGAAACTATCAAAAATATAGAAACCATCGTCAAACAAAGAACCTAAATATTTGTACACATTGTTGGAATGACCAGCAAATGGTTGAACAAGAAAATATTTTTTAAAAATTACAAGTTTCAACCAGTTGCAGGGATCCTCCAAAAACAGAAAATTGAGAATGAAAAATTAGGAATAACACAGAACGAGTCTCTTGATCGTGACACATTATAGAAATGAATTTTCAGTTTGGAAATTAAATCCACAGAAGTAGTTGAGCCCAAGAAAATAATTTTCTCTCAAAAAGAAAGAGAAAGAAGACCTACATTGGTGAAAGAATGGTGGGCAAAGGCTTAGCAATCAGGAAACATCTGGACAAAGAAAAAAATTAACGTTTAAGTGCGATGCTGTCAGGGCTTCATCTGCAAAAACAAACCAACTAATGACCCCACACATGATTAAAGGATATTATAAATTTAGAAATGTATGGAGTATTTTTGTTATTAAAAAAAAATTAAAACAAATTTATTAAATTCAATATAAATTACTAATATTAAACTTTACAAAGAAATGTATGAGTAATAATAAGAAATAAAGGCCAAAATACTTTAAAAAAAAATCAAAAAATCTGGTATGAAACAGTTACATAACTTTCTCTAGCCAATGTAAGTAATGAAATATATAACCTAATTTAATCAAGAATGAATGATGCAAAATGAAAATCAACATACGACTTAAAATATAGAAAATCACCAACTGACACTAAACTAAGCTTTTTTGAAAAAAATGCTAGACATATAAGAATAGTTGATTTTTTAATCTTCTATAACTGAAGAAGTTAAATATATAATTTTGTCGTAAAATGCATACTAAGTTCGTAATCTTGTAAAACCCATGTTTTTACGATTTTAATGAGCAAATATGAAAAATTATTAATTAACGCTAAACTAATCACTGTACAAAAAAAAACATTGAAATAAAAGTTGTAGGTTTTTAATTTTTACAACTTTGATTATATATGCTAGTGCCATAAAATGAAATTAACGCTGCTATCTTAAAAACTATTTTTACAAAAGTACAGCTCCCCACAATTTCAGTAGACATGCTGCTTACCCTATTTTGGAGAGCATAAAAAATCTAGTTAAATAAGGCGATTAAATGAAAATCGTTGGAGTCGTTTTGAGAAAATTGCACGAATAAACTACTACTTCAGGTTGACTCGATTTTGAAGAAAATAATAGAGTCGGATGACACCTAACTTAAAGATCCTTTACCAACTTCGTATAATATTCCATTTATGAGATATTTTGTTCATACCACACACAGACCATCAGTAGAAACATGTTTTTGGTTCAGGGGACGTGAAAACATGTATTTTTGTATCTGCCACAATTAAGAAGATGACGCATCAACTTCAACAGAGTATGGTTTCAGCAAGATGGGGCCATTAACAGCAAATATGGCTTTTTTGAGACACCATTTTCCTGGGTGCCTAATTTCATTGCGTGGGGATGTCAATAGCCTCCTTGGTCACTAGATCTGTCACTCTGTGACTATTTTTAATGGGGATACTTAAAAGTAAAGTTTACTTAAAGAAACCAAGTATTCTTGAAGCTCTTTCTGATGTCGTAACACAAGAAATTTGAACAGTTGCAAGGGTCATGCTTAAAACGAGTATTGACAATTTCACCAGTTGTCTACAAGAATGCCTAGACAAAAATGGACACCACCTATAGTTTATTCCAGTTTAATTTTCAGTGACATCATTGCTCTGGGATGTGGTTGGGCGACAGCTATTGACTGTTGGTAATATTTTTCTCGCCCGTTTCACTTGTATACTACCTATTCAACCGGTTCTAATAGTTACTGTTTCGACCAGTGCATTGTGTTTATTTGTACTGTCCAGTTGTACTGTATTCGTTTGTTTAAGTCATTCTCTTCCTTCTCATATACCGTATTGTTCCGAATACAAGCCGCAGTTTTTTCCAAAAAATCGGTTCCATAATTTTACCTGCGGCTTGCATTCGCGCTTTAATAATATTAATGGTTTCTTATTAAGCATAAGTAGGTATGAAGAGAGAGAGACAAACACGCACTCCTTATACGCACACTTCTTACGTAGTGCGTGTAACCTAGTCATTTTGATCAGTTTGGTGTTATAGTATAAAACTTGGTAGCAGTTTTCTTATACTTCATTTTGTTTTTCTATCTCATAATTTGCTTTCTGTTTTTCTTGTTTTTTTGTATCCAATATATCGCGATGAGTGATGTTAGGCCTATATAGATTGAATGCACTTTGTCTATACAAATACTACCCAAAAATAAGCGCAGGACTTACGATACTAATTTCAGATTAATCGTCAAAGACATCCACCAAAGAAACCGTAAAAAAATACCTACAGTGTAGATGAATCTTGTGTTCGGCATTGAACAAAAAATTAACAAAAACTTCTAAATGTTAATTAAGTAGTAGGCTACTAAATGTATTTGATTGTAAGGTAATTTTTTCTTATAAAATAAAATATTTTCAAAAACATACAAGTACTGTACTTGAAATTTGTTTTCTAAGTTTTGATCGTAATTTTTCCGATGCGGCTTAAATTCAGGTGCGGATTGTTTTTGGAATAATACGGTAATTAATTTTATAGGTTTTATTTATTTATATAGTTGTTTTTTGTCATAAGAAATAATTATAAGTGTAAAACTTTCAGCTGAATAAGAAACATTTTAGTGTTATGTGAACAGTACACTGTTTTTTATAATTGCTTTTCTTGTGATATTATATTTTGTTCTTTGATCATGCTAATGTAATGGATTCTCTAGTTAAAAAATAAATAAACAAGACCAGCACATTAATTAAAAATAAAATCTTGATTTAAAATACGTATAAAAATTGTAAAAATTAGTATCCTTATTTAACCACCTCAAATCTTGTGGATATAGTCGCTGGTAGGGCAGGAATTTCAGAAAGATTTGCTAACAAAAAATTACTATGAGCTTAAATGTTTACTGTTTAAAGAGTCTGCATGTGAATTGTTCGTTGTCTAAAAATACATCACTGAAAATTAAACTGGAATAGACTATGACTGATGTGATTTCTCGCAGCTGATTATTTTTTCTTACGTTTTGATTTAAACTTAAATTGTAATGTAACTTTAATGTATAACAATAATAAATTTTTAAATTGTTCAAAAATAAGTGTGACAGATAAAAACACCACACCTTCTTAATGGATCCGGAACAATGCGCAATAACGTTTTACTATACGATGAAATAGAAGAAGGGGTAGAGAATTACCTGTGAGGGCTTGATCTGTGTCGCCTCTTGCTATGACTTGGTCCTCCTCCTTCCAAGTTGTCATAATCGTAATCATCATAATGACCCGGGGATACATGTGATGAACGTTTCTCTTCTCTAGGCCAACACTGAGGAGACCCTAACCTTTCTTGGCTATTAGAAGTAATCTGCAAACAAATAAAATCATGTAAGAAGATATGGTTGTAGCCACTCACCTTTCAACCACCAATGAAGTCTAAAGAGCCATTATTTTTGGTGATTATTACTGCCGTACCTTAGTGCAATAACAAAAAATATCAAAATACGTAGTTTTGAGCCATGGGTGGCAAAAATTATTGCAAAACATTCTGGGTTAATTTTTCCTCTGTAACTTTTGAAATAATAAAATGCAACATGTATTTCACAAACACCTGATCATTATCATTTAATTTTACATTTAATAACTACAGAAGACCCACAAAGCATGAAATATTTTGGTGGAATGATTAAAAAATATCAGATTGGTATATAAAATAATCTAGATTAGACAGTTTCATAACATTCACACCAAATTCAATATTGCGGTATCTGTTCAACTTAAATTTGTAACAATATCTAAATAAATTGGACGAGGAAAATTCAGTAAATTTGTAATTATGTGACTAGACTGTGTTTTGGTGAAATTTTTGGTTCATTCCCATAAAATTGCTTCAAATATAATTAAATATGCTTATTAAGCACATAAATACAAGGAAACAAACAAAAATGTGATTTATCATATTCTAATTTGTATAGACAAAACTGATCAAATTTTTTTTCTAAATTAACTATCTCAGTTAAAATGGAAGAAAAGTGGAAAGCTATTAGTTGAACTGATCAGAGTACATTTTTTTTTGGTTTTATGTCTGACTGTCTTGCAATTACTGCTAATGGAGATGGTGAAAAGGATGATAGATGAGGATGAGTGATGAAAAACTGGCAGACCTGACCGGGAATCGAACCCGGGACCCTGGCGTAGAAGCCAGTTGTGCTAACCCCTATGCCAACAGGCCAGCTTATAAATAAATGACCAGAGAAAACTAATAACATTTCTACTTTTGATAGTCACATGATGACAGATTTACCAAAAATTCAATTAATCCGAATTTTCCAAGCAGCAGATTTTCTTCTGGACGAGGCTTGGTATTACAACTGCCCATTGAAATCTATTTTAATTTCAGTTGATGAGGCTTGAATATTGTATTAGGATACTGAATATTTGAAATGAAATAATTAATTATTAAACACAAAAAAGTAAATTACAAATAAAATAAGTAATATTTTATAAAAAATAAAACAATTATAGTTCATTACTATCATTCATTTTTTTATAGTAGCTGCTCAACCAGGCTTCGACCGGGTATTTGTTTTACTTCAATCATTTTGAATTAGGGTTGTAAATAGGGCCTAAATCAAAAATAAGATTTTCTGATAATAGACCGATTGGTTTAAAATGTATAAACATTTAAGGGCTGAATACCCTTTTCAACCCCTAAGGGATATGTTTTAGAAATTGTTAAAGAATAGTAGTACGATAGTAGTTAAAATTTTTTTAGGTGCACTACAGTACCACCTCCACCGAGTTTCAGCCTTTTACTTCATTCAGAACTTAATAAATAAAAAAAATTAATATAAGGGTTGAACACAATTTTCAACCGCTTACATTTTTGTAATCTTTAAGGGGTAATTTTTTTGAGGTAACTATACATAACATATCCACCAAATTTCAGCCATCTTATTTGTAACTGAGTAAACTAAAAATATTGATTTAAGGGTTGAACACCCTTTTTAACCCCTTACGAATAGATTTTTGAAATCATTTAGGTGTAATTTTTTTAGCGTTACTATACTTAACATCAACAAGTTTCAGCAAATCCAACTCCTCCAGAATTTATTAAATAAAAAATATTGGTTTAAGGGTTGGACTCCTTTTAGGGGTACATTTTGCAAATGGTTAAGGAGTAATTTTTGTAGTTGAACAATCAGTAACATCTCCAACGAGCTTCAGCCATTAGCCTGTCTGGAACTTAGTAAACAGAAAATATTGATTTAAGGGTTTAACAACCTTTTCCACCCCTTAGTGGTGGAATCTCTAAATCCTTTATCTTTAAATTTTCTATTTACCCTAAAGGGCATATTCCCTCCAAATTTCAGCTTCCTAGCTATTCAAAAATAAATCATTATAATGTAGGCCTACCAAGTCGTAATTTTGATGACATGAAGTTATAATGACTAGTCGTAATTTTCAAGTGAGATATATAATGACTAAGAAAAGAACTGAAATGTAACTAGCATAAATCAAATACAGTATAATCTAAATAGTCCGGCCTGTTCGGGACTGAGTGGGTGCCGGATTACTGGATGTGTTGGAATTTTGGAACTATAAATTATAAATTTAAACAAAATATGAAAATGCATTGATTTCTATATGATTTTAAATTAAATTAACTAATTAAAAAATGTTTGCTGAGTACTTCTGTAGTCATTATACTAAACATAATTATCGGCTATTGATATCGTCTAGTGCGGTGTGGGGGTGCTCGTGATTTGAGAATTACGTTTCATTGTCAATTCAGCATGAAGTATAGATTATGACCCAGTTCTGGGTTTTCGATATAAGGCCAAAAATTATTCCATTTAACAATAATTAAGGTCTGCTTATTCATTTCTTTAATCAAATCCTAAATATACAAGTTATATTAAATCCGCCATAATTAGGTCGAGTTGATTTCCCTAATTCAATTTAAATCTTTTACCAAAATCTGTCCTGGGTGAGGTTTCATACTTTAAGGCCTAATATTTTAAGGGCCGGATTACTGGAGGTGCCGGACTACCGAGATTCTACTGTAAAATACCAATCACATTATAATAGAGGAAAACCTAAGTTCGGTAAAATAGACAAAACATTTCAATATAACAGAACAATGTAATAGAGAAAATGAAAATAAGATTGAAAAATATAAGATGGCCCATACTTATAGAGCAAAAGCAGGGCATAATAAATAAACAAATCAAATTTAAGAATGATGAATTGACTGAGAAGGAATTCAATTAGAAACTGAAAAGTTTTATATAGATGACTGAAGATACAATATCTTCGGTAGGTTTTTAAATAAAATGTTAAAGGTTCACTAGATATTTTGAGTACTCTGATAGAGGACCCAACGAAACATGTGTACGTAAATAATAACGCTCAAGGTAGTTGAAAAGGTTAGTGAAATTTATATTATACAAAAATAGAATTGATTTCAGGCAGCAGGATGAATTATACATTTTTTTAAAATATATATATATATATATACACATACGTATATATACAGATTACTCATAACAGTTAAAAATGAAATGAGTGAATAGAAAAAGTATGTATGACTCGTAAAGTTAGGCTAGCATATGGTTGTGAATGTAGTTGGAAGAGAAGTGAAGTGTAACAGCTGATCTTAAAGCATTAATTTATAATTTCAAGTTAATTATCATAAAAAAGACATCAATAATTTTAACTTCAACTAAATCACATATTTAAAAAACCATATTTTTGGCTTCTGGTAGTCATTATAAAGTATCAACCAATATATCTAAATAACAATTTCTTTTCTCCCTTATATTCTAGACATAGTTACAAGAAGGTAATCACATTTCACATTGGGATAACTACTAGAACTGTAAAAACATTACACTAAAATTACAATTTTTTTATACTCGGAGAACAGCTAGTTAAGAAAGCCTTTAAAATTAAAAAGCATAAAATAGATAATTAATTAGAAATAACAATTTTCTCATTTAAATAAAAAATCAGACATTTTATTGACAAGAACAAGCAATCATACATTATCTGTCATTCAAATACTATCTTTATTAAATGTTTATTTCCATTTTAACAATATTTACCATATATAAGACCATATATATAATTACCATATATAAGAATAGAAACTTTTTAATAATAATAGAAAAACTAACCATTTAGTTTTTTATGAACGAAAAACTCTGAAACACAAACTTCAAGTAAACCTCAACTGCCATACAATCACAGAAATATTATTTCATAAAAAATATACTTGTACAACAGACTACATGTTATAAAACAATTTACAAAAACTTCACATTTTAGAAGAAGTAATACACGACAAATATTACACTACTATTATAAAAAATATAAAAGTATGATCTGAAAAGACTTGCACAAAACCAGTGGAAAATTACCCAAAACAATTATGTATACAGGTCTCTTTTTTATATTTTTAGGGCTCTTTCATTGGATAAATGTTTTAATAATGTAGAACTACCTCATCTGTTGTAAGATCCATATCAAATAGCAACATTTTTTTAGATATATTTAATCATATAAATAGTAAATACCAAGCGAATAGACTTCTAGAAAACCGTATGACACACATTCAATCAGGGAACCACAAGCTACTTATAAACAAGATGACCTTTGGTACCAAAACAGTACATATAAACAGATCAAATACAGCTTGGATTACACAATTTTTGACGCTGGAATTTAATAAATAAACATGCAGCAGACACAGACGCACACATTGCCGCCTTTTTAATTAAATTTACGAATTAAGTTAGGAAGGAATAATAGGCTGAAGGTAGACATGGGCATCATAACCTAAAACGATACCCATATCGTACATTTAAAAACAGCATTTTGTTGAGAAATGATAAAACGCAAAAGTGACTTAAATACATAAATCTAAGCAACAAAAATTTATTTACCTGATTTGTTAAAGAATTAACAGGCAATACATGGGCATGAGAACCTCCATGATGAGTTGGAGCATCAGATGTTTCTTCAGACGACTTTCCTTGCAACGATTTTTTCTTTGATAGAATTGTCATCGTTGCGATTTAGACACAATTTAACATCGTAAAATTTCCAAACAAAGTAAATTTATCTTCACAGTAGACTATGAAAAACAATAGATTTATTTTCCAGCACTAGTAAAATTTTGTACGGTTTGCTTACTTTTTACCTAAACTGATCAGCCTACGAGAACATAATAAAATACGACATTCTGTTGCATGACGTCACAATTGACAAAGACTGTACAAAGAAGTTGAATAAATTTTATAATACAAGAAAAGAGTATCGTAAATTCTTCCGCAGATTTTCAGTTCAATTAAGAACAAATTAAAATTACAACTATATTAAAATTATTTTTTGCTCTACGTCTGATATAAAATTTATAGTTCATATTTTAAAGTATTCTGCTGGTCTCTGGGACGTTTTTCTTGAGACATTGTGGTCCTATTACATACCCAATATCATCTGGCATAGATTTTGAAGTATGCATTGGTGGAAACGTCATATATAATGTAATTAGCACTTTGTGCTAATTAATCAAGTTTGGTTAAGATATAAAACTTGAGGTAAATTTGCGGTAACTGAAAGTTCAATCGCTAGCTGATTCAAACCTAGTCTTTCTCGTTAAACAAGCATTCAATCGTTCTAATAGTTATATTTCATTCACTATATTAGTCATACAACCAAAAAACCTGTAAAACAAGGAAGCAACTAGCTGATTTATTGTTGTTAAAACATAAAAACTGTATTCTACTGGTTATAAGGTTACAATACCGACTCAAAAAAGTAGTGTTAAAGAAATATTACCGCAGAAATTATAGTTATCGTCTACCAACGTACCGTGGCATTTTAAAATTAAACAGTGTGACAGCTATTCCCGCTTTTGGCCGGTCTGTATTCGTAGACTTCCATGGTTATGTTTACAATAGTATCGCTTTGTTGAGTATGACGTTCTAAATGGGAGCTAAAGCCATTTCTCTGAGCTGACATCACAACCCACCTGTCCGTATCAACCCTGGTTGATACCTTCATTCATTTTTATTCTTGTGCAAGGATTATTCCGTAATAATTGGACTATATTAGTGATATTTACGTTTCACTTCTGCGTACTTTTTATTACCAGTTAACATCGGCCGTTATACTATGAGGTCATCTACACGTTACGAGGCTTTATTGCACTTGTAGTTCGAAAAATGTATTCTTTCGCGGCGTGTGTTTGTTGTATGTATGCTGTCTAGTGATTGTTATTTATGTGTGATATTTATCTAAAATGCCTGGAGCAATAATAGAAAATCTAAGCGCCCGAAAATTGACAATACTGGTTATTATTCTACTGATTTGTCAGTTTTCTTGTTTTTTAATTGGTGGATTTATCGGTAAGAGATGTAGTGTTGTACTTTATTTTTCATTTCTATATCATAGAATTTATACATGAAAGTTTAAATAAAGCTGAGGTTTGTAAACTCAGAGTATTACTCACGGAGAATGATCATATTAGAGTTTGTCATTCATTGTTCACAGAACACCCCACCGTCTGGCCACTTAAGATTCTCCAGACAATCTTTTTTGGAGTAGTAACTTCCAGCTAGTGTAAATAAAAACTGTTGCACAGCAAAGAAAGTAACAGTTGCATGATGTAGATTTTAGTAAAGTTTTGCTTTGGTTCTACAAGTTATGTTTTTTAGGAACTTACTTAGGTTATAAAATTTTAACTCGAGTTTTAAAACTTTTTGTTTTGGAAAGCCCTACTACCTGAAGTGATTTTGTTTCTTAAAGAGTCAGTACTAGTTGAATACACTCTGTAATTATTCGCTTAATCTATCAAGATTTCTGATGCTGGTTGAATCAAATTTATTTTTTTTATTGCCAGTCTTATTATAAGTTAATGGCTATGCTGCATGTTATTTTTCCCAAAACAGGCAGGTAAAGTTAAATTATTTGTACTCGATCTGCTAGTTCCAGGGTTACAAAAAATAGTTTGTTCCTTATCACATTGTCAGCCAATTATATGACTGAAGCATTTAAGAACAGAAGAAGTGGAAGTATAAAAGACTAATATCTTTTAATCTTTTTGATGATAAGTGTTGTTTTCATGTCGATTTTTCGAAATCGAGTTTTCACCGGATCTACACGTTTTCAGCCCCCCTGAACCCAAAAAACATGTTATACATTTATAGTTTATTCGTATAGTAAGACTAGTATCTTTTATACTTCCACCTCTTCTGAGTTATCTCCTTTGAGAGTAATGAATTTCATTATACAGCCAGACCATGTGGTGAATAAAGTGAAGATGTCATTTTCAGGGTGGAAAGTAGGTGCTTTTTAGAGGGTCTGGCATGCTGATATGCATACTTTTCCACTTAATGAAAAAGGCAATTGTAAACCACCTCACTCTTTGTTGTACTTAATAAAGCATCTAGAGGTTCAAACCAGCCTTTCAGCTGACCTAAACACCACATTTTATTATGGAAGGATTGTCTTTCATTAATTTTGTTCCTGAATCTGCAGATTCTGAGTGAATTATAGAGTAAGACTTAAGTAGATCTATAATTATAAATTATAGATATGTGGTCCTGTGAAGATTCTATTTCTGTGAATTGTTTTAAAAAAAAATTAATCCGAAGTACAATTTGTTGCTTACTATTCAAGAGAAAATTGAGAGTTGAAGCCTCATAGCATATTGCATAGTTTTAGTTTACTGTGTGCATAAATTAAACATTTCATTTTATCTTTTGTAATAGCCCCAATACCATCAAACGCCGACAGTGTGTTGGCAACCAAGTGTCGTGATCCTGGCAATAACACGGACACGTGGTTCTATGTTCGAGGCAAAGGGTCATGCACAACTGTGAATCTGGACAATTATGATGCGAGTCAGTCTAACGATGATCATATGATGTTAGCGAATCAGATAGTCTTTGCATTTCAGGTGAGTATAACCTGCATTGAATTGTTTTTCATAGTTTCAAGCGGTAGTGAGGTAATGGCAGAGGTATTAAGTTGTGTGGTATTGGCAAAGGTATAAAAAAAGGTATAAGTTAAAAATGTGCAGTAAAATTTAAAACTGTTGACTATATTTAATACTTCCCAATTAATTTTTTTTTAAACTTTATAATCTAAAATCATGAATTTGATCTCCAAGAACAGATTTATTAGTCATTTAAGGTGAAATTTTGTTAAATATTTATACCAACAAGTCCTAAGGTATTATTAAATTAACAATGTTTAAAATTTTGGTGTCTTCTTTAACTTTATAGATGTTGAAAAACATATGTATTGAAACATAAAAGAAGTTATTAATTTCTCTTGCCTATATGAACATATAGGAAGGAAAGTATTGTTTTCATGTCGATTTTTTGAAATCTAGTTTTCACCGGATCTACACGCTTTCAGCCCCCCTGAACCCAAAAAACATGTTTTTAGCGATTGGTCTGTGTGTGTGCGCGTGTGTGTGTGTGTGTGTGTGAACAAAATATCTCAAGAACGGAACATCGTACGAACTTGAAACTTAAGTTACATACCACTACCGGACGCGACACGAACATTTTTATCAAAATCGGTCAACCGGAAGTAGTAATTTATTCGTATCATTTTTCACTTTTTTGCAATTTTCTCAGAAACTGGTCCTACTATTTTTATTAAAAATCGCCTGGTTTACTAAAAAATTTTATGCTCTACACGATAGGGTAGGCGCCATGTTTGCTGAAATTCTTGGTGAGGGTGTTTTTTAAGATTACGGCTTTAATATGCATTTCAGCGCAAAAATTTATATAATAAAAGTTGTAAAGAATTTAAAATCCTACAACTTTTATTTCAAACAATTTTTTGTATAACGCTTAGTTTAGCGGCAATTAGCAATTTTCTGTTTTCTCTCACGAAAACGTGTGAGAAATCGATTTTTTTAAGATTTCAGCCTTAGTATGCATTTTACGACAAAAGTGTATATAATAAAATTTATAGTAAATTAAAAGATCTACAACTTTTATTTAGAGCATTTTTCTCTACAGAGCCTAGTTTAGCGTGAAAGAGTGATTTTCCGTATTTTTAAGCCAAACTGAGTTCGATTTTCATTTTGGGTCTTTCACACATGATTAAAATTAGGTTATGTTTATTGAGGTTAGTTTTTTTGTTTATTTCTAATGTTGTATTACTAATATTAGGTTATATAGGTCATTATTTGCATTGGCAATAGAAAGTTGTGCGAGTGTTTCTCACCAAATTTTTTGGATTGTAATAGAGAAACTGGGCATACGCAGTAGATTGTTCCTCTCTTACACTTCGTCTCAAACAAAGTTCATTTCGTGACTAACCATCAGTACATAGCCCTGCACTACAATTGCCGCAAGTAATTATATATTTTAAAATGTAAATCAGATTCAACAGTTGTTTGAAGCATATTTTCACTTAGTGAATTTTTTTAAAAGCAAACCCTTTCATATCTTTGTTTAAAATAAGCTGTTTTATTGAAATTAAGCTTGTTTTTCTGAAGAAAAATTGAGGTAAATGTAAATACCCTCTTTAGTATTTCTGTATGGCGTGGTTACAAAATTGGAACCACAAGATTTATATATTTTGTTCGGCCCATGGGTATACTGGTCAGTACAACTATGACTTGTATGCTAGGGATCCTAGGTTCAATTCCTGGTCTGATTTAGCATGTTTACTTTCTCTTGCCCATATGAATATATAGGAAGGAAAGTATTGTTTTCATGTCGATTTTTCAGAATCAAGTTCTCCCCAGATCTACACGTTTTCAGACCCCCAGAACCCAAAAAACATGTTTTTAGCGATTGGTCTGTGTATGTGTGTGAACAGAATATCTCAAAAACAGAACATCGTACATACTTGAAACTTAAGTTAGATACTACTACCGGAGACGACATGAACGATTTTTTCATCAAAATCGGTCAATCGGAAGTAGTAGTTTATTCGTGTCATATTTCACTTTTTTGCGATTTTCTCAAAAACGGCTCCTACGATTTTTTTTAAAAATCACCTCATTTACCACATTTCTTATGCTCTACAATTTAGGGTAGGCGCCATGTCTGCTGAAATTCTTGGAGAGGCTGTTTTCACATAAAAAAATTGTTTTTTTAAGATTACGGCTTTAATATGCATTTTAGCTCAAAACTTTATAAAATAAAAGTTGTAGACAATGTAAAATCCTACAACTTTTATTTCCAACATTTTTTTGTATAATGCGTAGTTTAGTGGTAATTAGCGATTTTCTATTTTTTTTCTCACGAAAATGTGTGGAAAAATTGATTTTTTTTAAATTTCGGCCTTAGTATGCATTTTACGACAAAAGTGTATATAATCAAATTTATAGGAAATTAAAAGATCTACAACTTTTATTTAAAGCGTTTTTCTCTACAGAGCCTAGTTTAGCGTGAATGAGTGATTTTCCGTATATTTTAGTCAAACTGAGGTTGATTTTCATTTTGCGTCTTTCACTGATGATTAAAATTAGGTTATGTTTATTGAAGTTAGTTTTTTATTTATTTCTAATGTTTTATTACTAACGTTAGGTTTATTATTAATTATTTGCATTGGCAAGAGAAAGTTGTGTGAATGTTTCACACCAGATTTTTTCATTTAAATGTAGTCTCATATCATTACCTACACACTAGCCAAGGTTTATGTAGGCTTTATCACTGAACTTATGTAGAGCCATGTCCAATAGATAATCGATATTCCTACTGAATCAGTAGGTCCTACTTCAATTTATAATCTGAACTGATATCTTGTTGGTAAATTATTTTATTTGAATACAAATTTTTGCTAGTATTGTCGATCGTCTAGAACAGGGGTTCTCAACCTTTCAGGCTCTGTGCCTCCCTTAGTAGACTGACTTTTTGTCACGCCTCCCCTGTACTATTACCCCTTTATATGGTGAACACAAGTACTTAGTAGAATTTCAATTTGTAACTATAGCGAGTTTAGGGGTGGGATAAAGGTTAGACTTACAGGTAATACAATTAAATATTTGATAACTTTTTACAAAATGTTTAATACTACCTTCAATACATTTTTCAACATACAGTCAAATCACAGAACCTAAAAACTTAAAATACAATTGTTTACGAAATCATCAAACTCTAACATTGAGTGTTGTACAATAATATAATGGTGTTTGAAATATAAAGGCAGGAACTAACCTGGGTTAATCATAGCTTTTTTCTATTCTAATACGATGACGCCTCCCTTGAAAATCTTCTACGCCCCCCCATGGGGGCATGCCCCCCAGGTTGAGAACCCCTGGTCTAGAATAAGTTGCATGGTGAAACAGGATTTTAAATTATATTAGTGTAAATAGAATTTTTTGTTTTTGTTAATTAAATCAAAAGTAATTAATTGGAAGAGTGTACCATTAGCTGATTGTTGAACCTCTTTCTGATTGATAGTACATATGTTTGTTCATGTTTTAGATTCCTACCCCACGAGATAACACTGTCCTGTATTATTCTCGATGGCAACAGAATCTGATTGGTGTCGTCCAACTTGATGTTGCATATCATCCTCAATCTGAAATGGGTATATAATTATTATAATGAAATAGTTTGCTTTTAATCTAATCTTTAAATATTTTAAAGAATTTAAAAAGCAAAGAAACTACTTCTTTAACCCTTTTCACTGCCGTTCCCGTTTATTACGTTACCATTTGTTGACGTCCTCTTTTATTTATGTTCGCATGAAATAGATGGAAGAACTAACTATACCAAACAAATAAAATAAAAGATAATTATTCTATTAATTAAAAAATTATGGTATGCCATAAAGCCTATGTTACTCAGGAAGCTCAAAGCTTTACAACAGTGAAAGAATTTTTGAAATTGGTTGGTAGTTTCCGAGATTACCTCGTACAAACCAATAAATGTTTCTTTATATTATTGTTGATTATCATACTATATTGTAATAAAAATATTGATTTTTATAAATTTGTTTGTATTATATTCACTACCCACAATGTCGTAGTTTTGTTGGTCTTCATTACAATTTTGAGTAAAATTCATTTGTCGTTAGGCTTATTAAATATTGACTTGTTAATACCGTACTTAAAATTCACGTTGTGCAAGATTTTTGTACTCAGTATATTATAATAATATATTAACCCTTTCGAAACGAACTGTTACTCGTTAAACAGAAGCATTGCAAAATTCAAAACGCGCTCTCAAAACAACTGTTTTGTCTAACGTCACTACTGATAAAACATTCTGAAAATATTACAGTTGATTCATATAATATGTACGTGCCTTTTGAATATAGTTACAACAAAATCGCTTGCTAATTCTTTGCGTTTAGGCGAACGTAATTTTCAACTGCGAAAATTTTTGTGTTTACTTTATAGTTTTTACTATAACTGGCTTAAATTTCAGTTTAGCAAAAAATTTATAAAACATGTTTTGTAGACAAGAGTTTACTGAAGTTAATGTTATTTTTTATTTAAATTTCTGTAAATATTTGACGAAGTTACAAAATGTTCAACATGAGTCCATTTTCACATCACAGGGAGCATGAAGGGATGGTATTTTACATTCTTCACAGTGATGTCACAGAGCCACTATTATATTTAGGTTACAGCTGTAAATAAAGCAATGTAGAAAATTCTTTTCCCTACAACCACATGTTTTGAAAAATTCTGTTGGTGTGGTTAGAAGGAAGCCGTTACATGTCTTTTGCAACCTGGCAAAGTGTTGAATTTTTTGCCTCTGTGATGGTAAACCCCCTCCTGAACAGTAAAATAGACTCGTCTTCCCTTTTCAAGGGCAAACATCGTAACAGAATCGTCATAGCTTCAACACAAACTAAAAAACATGCATGTATGTTGACTTACACATGAGCTACATAAATTTCCATTCAAAACAAACAATTCCCAAACCATCAGTGCTACGTACACACTATAGAGGGAATAAAAATTTTCCCTGTTATGATATTCTATTTCTGTTAACACTATTAGATGCGTTGAAGAATTTCCTATTTATTTATTTATGTTTTTTTTTTGTTGAACGTTTGGCTGTTTTGCAATTACTGCTAATGCAGATGGTGAAGGATGAAATGATTTTTTGTAACGTATGAAAATATGCTGTACCTGAATGGGATTTGAACCCAAGACCGCATGATGAGAGGCAAGCACGTTACCAACTACGCCAATGCAGCTGGCAATTTCCTACTAGAAAAGAACAATATTTACCAGTTTCCGAATTATACTGACCTTGCAGAAGCACGTTTTATCACCCCAACCAAAATCCATTCGGCATCATCTAAAATTAGATTACCAGTGTGAACAGGTTAATACAAAACTGAACACAAAACCATTGTTCTTGAACTTTCCTAATTCAGCACAAGGGCGCTCTGAACAATGTTCCTAATTCAGCAGTAAAAAGGGTTAACCAGATGTGTTTTCTTCATTTTTAAAATTGAATTTTATTTGAATTGATTGTTTGTTTATTTGATTATTTAGAAATATCTCCTTCTGATTCTAAGTATATTTGTAATATAATGATATGGTTTTTGTTTTTTGTTTTTTCAGAAGAAAGAACAATTATAACTTTGGATGCTAGACTCGGCTATAGAAATAGAGGTGATGCAGATGATGATTGGAAGTACTATGCTTCTTCAGTTGAACAACGGATCCTCGATTGTTCTATTGACAGAGTCAGTTATTTTCTGTATTTATAGCAATGTAATGCTTCATTCTTTCACATTTTAACCCTAGAAGCGGTAATAGATTTAACTTAAAGTGTCAAGCATTTTTAATAAAAAAAACATGCTTACGGAAACAATTTTTTATTGTTTTTGTATTTCACATATCAGGTACGTATTATATACCAAATTAAACAGAAAAGATAGCTCTACCTGACTGTTATTTTTGTTTTCTGATAATATTATTTCCCAAATAACCAGGACTAATGAAATATTTATAATAACAAATTTAAGAAATATGTTTTGTGTTATTAGCTACTTGACAGATTTACCTAAACAAATGCGTAAAAATGGAAATATACATTTTTTAGTGCAATCTTTCTAGAATAATTACGTTTTTGAATTATCAGTTTATCTGTTTTCGTTATTATAATATGTGAAAAAATGGTAAGGTCTGTAGAGAAAAGATCTAGGTTATGTTTACGCAATGTCAACATTTACAGAGTACACATTTATTTTCGTAGGTTTTATTTACAACCTGAACACATACTAAAATAATATCACAGATAATTCACGATATTTAATAAATTTACAGTAAAACGAATTAAAACACACTAATAACATGAAACAACAACACATCTATCTTAACAAACAGATCGCCATTACAGTGAAACACGACATTACGAAACAACAACTTTCAAAGACTCGTACAAATGAACGAGAGAACGAAACTACCGGCAAACTGTGAAATTAAATAGATCAAATGAAATACTTTCATATGATTAGTTATATAACCTAGGTTGGACAACCTGCTGGTTGAAAATAAGAGTGGGTGCATCTGTCGACCAAATCGACATCGACATGTATTCAACAGCACAACTGTCGCTCAGATCGACAGTTACCGCTTCTAGGGTTAAAAGACTGCCTTGGTGTTACAGCAGTGAAATGTTTTTGTAACTGTTCCTTTTATTAGTTTCTCTTGCCTATATGAATATACAGGAAGGAAAGTAATGTTTTCATGTTGATTTTTCTAAATCGAGTTTTCACCAGATCTACACTTTTTCAGACCCCCTGAACCCAAAAAACATGTTTTTAGCGATTGGTCTGTGTGTGTGTGTGAACAGAATATCTCAAAAACGGAACATTGTACAAACTTGAAACTTAAAACTTAAGTTAGATACCACTAGAGGACCTGACACAAAAAATTTTATCAAAATCGGTCAACCGGGAGTAGTAGTTTATTCGTGTCATTTTTCACTTTTTTGTGATTTTCTCAAAAGCGGCTCCTACAATTTTTTTTTTAAATCGCCTCATTAACTAAATTGTTTATGTTTATTATATATTTTCATGTTTATGTTTATTGTTTATTTACTAAATTGTTTACAAGATAGGGTGGGCACCATATCTGCTGAAATTCTTGGGGAGGTTGTTTTCCCAAAAAAAAAAAATTGTTGTTTTAAGATTGCGACTTTAATATGAATTTTAGTGCAAACATATATGTAATAAAAGTTGTAGACAATTTAAAAACCTACAACTTTTATTTCAAACATTGTTTTGTATAATGCTTAGTTTAGCAGTAATTAGCGATTTTTCTGTTTTTTTTTCTCACGAAAATGTGTAAAAAAGTCAATTTTTTAAAAATTTTAGCCTTAGTATGCATTTTATAACAAAAGTGTATTATCAGATTTATAGGAAATTAAAAGATCTACAACTTTTTTTAGAGCATTTTTCTCTACAGAGCCTAGTTTAGCGTGAAAGAGTGATTTTCTGTATTTTTAAGCTAAACTGAGCGATTTTCATTTTGCGTCTTTCACTCTTGATTAAAATAAGGTTAGGTTTTTGCTTATTTCTAATGTTTTATTACTAATGTTAGGTTATATTGTTCATTATTTGCATTGACAAGAGAAAGTTGTTTGTTCCACACCAGTTTTTTTTTTTTTTTTTTTTTTTTTTTTTACTCCACTACACCCTCTCTGCTATCTCCACCCACTACTATGACTGGTTGCAACAAGGATGAGAGGTGGTACAGTAGAACAGTAATAGAATTGCCTTGGTATTTTGCACCATTATATTCTTTTCATTATCATTTTTTCCTTTCACCAGAAACTGTCAGCTGCTGCACCCAACAGGCAACATACAGAATATGAAGAAGATGACAAACACTATGTAACATTCACAGTATTTTGTATAATTTCTCCTTCAATCTGTTATCTCTGTGAAAAAGATCTACCAATATCATTTGCTGTTGCTACGCACCTGTTAATTGGAGCTACTACTACAATTTAAAATTATTGTTATTGTTTAATAATAATTATTATTAAATTTATTGATTTCATATCTTTAATGTACTCTTCTAAATATCGGTTTCCGGGCATTCTCTTTTTTCTCGTTCCCAGAATTTTACCATGAAAATATTCAAAATGAAATCATTGTGTTTGATAATATCTCTGATAGATCTTTTATCCTTCATTCTTTTAAAGCATGTGATGAGGTTTCTTTCGCATCTAATTCGCTCTAATACCTCTGTTAAGGACTATATTTTTTCTTGTGTGTAATTTTATTGTAAGAACTGTTATGTTTCAGCAGGAAAGTCAGATGATTTTATTAGCCAATAAGAATGACTTGCTTGTCTGTTGTTCGGTGCTTTTCGTCAAGGCTGGACAAATTTTGAGCGTTATTAAAATTTTGGTTTTGCTTGTTTGTGCCAGTCTACATTTTTACTAGAATTTTTGATTTAAGTTAAAATTGATTTAACCCGACGAGAACTGAGATTTTAACAATCACACAGACTGTCATTGTACGCCTAATAAAAACTCTTTTATTTCATTTAGTTTCATTCCTAAAAATTTCAAAAAATTACAATTTATTTGTAAAGAATTTGTTATTAGAACGTTTGAACCAAATTTTTCTGTTTTCATTTACAACCAGAATAAAAATTGAAAATTAAGAAAAAATATTTTCTTTTAGTAATGTCAATTTACGTACAAAAAAGTGTTACTAAATCACTAAAAAATAAAAAACATATGTGTAGCTATATACATAAATGAAGCAATTTATTGTAAAAATAATAACATTTAGATATTGCAAATTTATAGACGCATTCAAAAGATATCACACTTTTTGTTCAACAAAGTAACGTACTGGTTGAAAAAAAACGCCTCAAAATAATGTCGTCTCTTTTCAGTTTTTATTTACTCCTTTTCTATGAAAGTTCTATCTCTTTTCCGCACATTGTTTTCTGTATTATTCTTTTTTAAACAAGATAGCATAATTTAAAATATGTTATCATTTATTTTGATGCTAATTGTAAGGTTTAACCGAGGGATAGGCGAGACGGGTAGTGTTAACCTTCTTTGTTCTATTTTAGTCATAAAATTTGTCGCCGGCACTTCTAATTTATTGATTTCGATTGTTACATTTAAAGCTAACTGGTAATGTCATTCCCAAACAAATACCTTTTTTTGTTGAAAAGTTATGGATAAAAAGTTCAAATCTGTTAAAATTTGTATGCATTCATATCTAACTATAGTTGTGTGAAACACTTGTGTAGTTACATTTCTGCTTGTTGGTTTTGTTTTTCAGAAGCATGAAGGATACCATTACAATTGCTCTATTATACCTTTGTTTGAGCTCGGGTCACTTCATCATGATTTCTACTTGTTAAACGTTCGTCTGCCTGTTGATTACAGAAAACAAATGAATGAAAAATTGGGCCACATTGAAGATATGTGGTTAGTGGTAAGTATTTCATTATTGATATTTATTTGATATTACGTTGGTTCGTAGAAGTTATAGTTTCTTCCTCATCATGTATTGATTGAAAGTGAATAAAAACTAATGACCGATACAGAATATTTGATACTTTTTGTATCAAACTAGTGAGGTCTAGTTTCTTTCAGAAAAATTATATAATAAATAAATAAATTTTTATAGTTACAGAAAAAAAATATCTTAGAATCTCTTGGTTGGGTCGTGTAACAAGCTGAAAGGTTGTGAATAGAGTGAAAAGAAGGAAGCTTGAAATATCGGGGACATGTAATGAGAAATGGGAAAAAGTACCGGCTTCTTCAGTGTAAGATCAGGGGGAAACGTAAATGTGTAGAAGACAAGATTTCCTGGCTCAAGAATCTTAAGAGTGTGGTTCTCCAAAACAACTCCACACCTATTCAGAGCACCTGTCAATAAGGTTGTCATAGTCAGAACGATTGCAAACATTCGAATTGAATAGCCACCATAAGAAGAAGAAGAGATAGAAAATAAATATAGTACAATAGGCTATGCACAAAAAGCAAAAACCGTCGAGATCTCACATCTGTTTAGAAAAATATTTTCACAGATACATAAGATTTTTAAATACGTAAATGCATAATTTTTATAAATTTTTATACGTAGATGTACATTTTTTTAATATTTAGGCTGAAAAGAAACTGTAGCGTTAAGGAAATCTACAAAATATTAATTTATAATTATTAGGGTTATTTTTTATTTTTAATTATAGGGAGCAAAAGTATAGTAATGTGAAACGACAATAGTTCTACCCCCACTTTACTTTTCATCATTCCCTTCCTTTCAACACAAGGCATGTGATTGTGCATATGTTATGTCTACATGTTATTGATTTATAATGCAGTAGTTCCTAAAAATACTCTACTTACCTAGTTCATTTTTTATTTCTTTTCCACTATATTTCATACAATGAAATGTTGATTTAATGAAAACATTTTGTGACGTACAAATTCCATATCCAAAAATTTTTTAAATTTTCTCACAATATTATTATCTTAGGCTCTAAAGTTGCATGAAGTAGATTCCTTCTAATTTAATTTTTGTAGAGCCTTTCAAAAAACTGCAACACGATTAAAACTATTTTTTGCTTTGACCCCTCTTATCTGGACTTTTCATGTGCCATTTTACATAAAAATTTTTAAAAAATACACACTTCTAAATTAATTATGTTATAAAGAACAGAATCAACTCCTTTCTCCCAATCTAACAAAAACCATTTAATAAAAAAATTTTGTTTTTAATTTAATTAAGTATTTATGAGTTTGACCCTAAAGTTCCATGTAATTTCTATAAGGATGTACAAAAAGTGCCAGCCCTTTTTTTGGCAATTTGTAGGCATAAGCCGGTCATTGCCAACGTAAATTTTAACGTTAGAGAAAAATCCAATTTCCTGTTAAAAATTAATTTTTATTGTGTTCATAAAAATAATAAATTGTTCTGATAATACTAAAATATTCAAAATACATTATTCCATTAATTTTTGTTTAAAAAAATTATTTTTGTGAACATCCAGTTATCCAGAAGTTGGACTTTATGCATAACTTACGGACATCCGGTAAACTGGACATTGGCACTTAACGTAAAAGATACCAACGTCCTGTTTTTCAGACATTAGCACTGGAAGGGTTAAGTAGTAAATTAATATTGAAACTCAAGGTTTTGTAATTTTGTTGAAAGGTACACATATAAATGGTGAACAAATCTGTACGCATTTACTTGCTGTCATTCATGCACACATTAACTAATGTGGGTCCCTAATGAATCGTATTTTATTTAAATGTTATTATTATGTGACCTTTAGGTCAGTTGTCACCTAAATTTTGCGACATTTTTGCGATTGACAATGAATAACTTTTTTTTTGAAATTGACGACATATCTTTTATTATTTCATCATAAAATACAGAATTTTAGCTTTAATTTCATAGATTATTTGTCATAAGTTACAGAGGAAAAGAAATAGTTATTTGACTTTAAAATGTGACTAAAAACATAAGATTGGCTCAATAACTTACTTAACTCTGTGATTCGCTCTTCGTGCTCTGTTGGTCTAGGATTCTCACTCCAAAAATCTATTTTTAGAAATGACACAAAACTTTCACACTACAATTACGTAGTTTTTGTTTCAAAAATATCACTGGAACAGGGTTTTATTTTTTGCCCAGAAACATGAATATTACATTAGATAATTAGACGGTACTTTGTTATATTTTAAAATTTCTACAAACTTAAATAACTATAATGATAGCTAGTGAATACGTGACTCAAACTACACTTAATAACCAACTGAAGGAAGCACAGAGACAGCACAATAATGAATGGCTCGCTGACTGCTGCACATGGCAACTCTGCAGGGTGTGGGGGGAGTGGAAGTGCTTCATCTATGTAGCTATTTTGGTGCGTTCGATTTTAGCTCTGAAAGTAGTAGTGGGGATGGCGGAGAGTAATAAGCCTACACACACCAATAGATCTGCTCCGAAATTTATTAAGTATAGCTACAATACGTCAGTCTTATGCTGTTGTGATGTATTCCCTCTTCACTATTGTATTCCAAACTCTTGCATTGTTGAGACTGGGTGGAAGGTATGTGTCAGTTCACCAGGTTCAAACCCCATGCCAAAGGTGCATTCTTATATAATAACTTGTCACCACCGGCTGTTGTAGTCCAATCGGTGAAGTCATCAGAGGACCGGCTGGAGCGGCAGGGCATCCGGCGGTGTAGTTCAAAAAGAAACAAAAATGGTTGGGGAAGCCTTCGCTGCTGGCAAGCGTAAAGAGGGTCATCTGTACTGTCGCTAGGAGCAGTCGCTGATGAAGCGAAGGGGAAGGGTTGTCTATACCGCTGCCTAAAAGAATAGGAGCAGTCGTCGACACAGCGAGCACCATTTACCGCTGCCTTCATGAGGAGCAGTCGCTGTTGAAACAAAGGGTAGGGAAGGGAAGTGATCAAGTGGAGCAAGAGATACTCAGTGTTGAGTGCTAATTCCTTCTCCGTATCGACCTTCTCGAATGATCGGATCAATACTGACTTCACCTTCTCGACTTCTCTCCTTCTCTCTCCATTTCTCAATTAGGCTCAGTCCTGTGTTGGTGTTAGGTACCCACTGTTGTACAAGCTGCTGTGAGAGGTTTGCTCTCTACGCTATCTATCGGCAGCAGCAACCTCGTCACAGCGCCAACAGCGGGTAAAACACAAACGACGAACCGGCGTAAAAACAGTACAGTATCACAGTATCTCCTGGACCAGTTATTGTAGTAGAGTATCCTCATTATCTCCATTAAACCAAAGATTTTTTTGTTTTAAAGATGTATTTCTTAAGTAAATACTGAGTTAAATTGTGTTATATTTGGTAAAAATTGTTAGGTGACTCAATTATCTTGATACGTCTGTACTCCCTCTCTAAAGTGTCTCCTCTCCTGGTTTTAGTTTACGGAAAAAATGAATTAAATTAAAAAATAAATAAATACATTTTTGCATCAGTAGTCATTTGTAAATCAGGTTGCATCACGTTCAGTTAACTGGGAGAATGATCTTGTTTTGTTGCAGGTGATCAATCAAACTGGTGGTTTTACTAAAGTATGGATCTCTCTCAAGACAATATTCTTTCCATTTATTGTGGGAATAATGTGTTGGTTTTGGAGGCGTGTGCATATGCTTGCCAGAAAACCATTGTTACTGGAATACATGTTGTTGTTTCTTGGTAGTGCACTCACCTTTCTTAATGGTTTGTCTGTTTTTTTCTTTCATATTTTAATAAGAAGTAAAATTGTTTTATTTATTAACCCTTTTTCACGTCATCAAAAAACTTGAGTGGTATTCACCAGGGCTACTTTTGTGAAAATAAGAAACAGTCCTGAGAAAGTAAAAACTAAAAATTTATACTGGATGTAAATTATGTACCAAAAGAGAGGATTTTATATAATTAATTGTAAATTATTTAACTTCTAATGAATTTAACAAATGCAAGAATTAACTGATGAAACAAATCATAAAGCGTATCCATTGATTGGTTTTTGAATAAAGTAAATAGCTGTTACAATTTTGCTTCTGTTTGTACAGTTCTTAGGATAACAGGACACATTTAAATGGTGAATACATATGAATGAAATTGCCTGTTTCATTCTGATGAAATTTATTTATTATATTACGAGGTTTGATGCAATAGTTATCAATCCATAGCTGGGACTAGAAGTTATTTGGAAAATAAAAAATCTGGATAAACTGGCTACTTTTTCTTTACAAAGAAATTGTTTGTTTATGTTTGATTTTCTTTTTTGTGGCGCTTATTAAAGGCAACACAATAGCACTATCATTTCATAAGTTTAGCTGGTGCAGTATCAGGCTGCTGCTCCAAATACGCTATGATGTCCAGCAATGATTTTCTAAGCAAATACAGTAACATGCAATTTGATGTAATCCTTTTGTATTTTTCAGCTCCTCTTGAACTCCTGACATTGTTGTATGACATGCCTTTCATGCTTCTTTTGGCTGATATTCGGCAAGGTATATTTTACGCAGCGCTCTTGTCATTTTGGCTTGTGTTTGCTGGCGAACATATGATGGTATGTTTTAATTTTTTTGTTATCATTATTGTTTATCATGTATTCACGTATTTATATATTATGTATTGAAATAAAGTCTGTTTCAGTACTTCTCAGCTATATTAGGCACATAAAATAAATAACTATAGTTAAAAACAAATCATCATAGAACGCATAAAGTGTCCATAAAGCCAGGTTACGAACATAAATTTAAATGGACTGTAAATCCTAATTAATATTCTAGTTATTTGTACTGGCATGGAGCGAGGTAACTAGTAAACTGTGTACGTTTTGTACGCGTTCCAAAAGACAACTCTTCTGTCGAAAAAGCCTGGTCCAAGTAGATTCCACTCTGCTGCAAGTAAGTGGCGGCACTAGTCGAACGCGAGGGAAGCCCGCGAGTTTAAAGTTCTAACATAAAGATTATGATAATGATTTACCTGTATCTCTAATCGTATTGCAAATATAATGCAAGCGGCTTCGTTTTAAGTTTAATGCTTATTCTAAAGTAGTATTATTAGACTTAAAAACAGCCGAATCGAAATTAAAAAATTTCAAATTTGTAATTAAAGAAAACACAAGAAATTCTACTGTTGTTTCAAAAAGAGTCCAAGTCGTTCTTAGATGATATGAATGTATTACAAAAATATTAAATTAGTGAAATATTTATTATAAGTTTATGCGACAATATTCAAATTACTATGTAACTTACCATTAATAACTCTGTAATTGTTGTTGAAAATGATTCCCTGGGACCCAAATGCAGGTTCCAACACATTTCATAACATTTGTAGCCATTTCTTATAATGTTTGCACATCAGTTTTAAAAAACTTACATTCAATGTTCACCTATTATTCATCAAGTGTATGAGGATTGTTTAAAAAAAAACGACAGTCTTTCTAAATACCCCACAATAAAAAGTGTGCTGGGTAACATCTGGGGATCTTGGAGGCCACAACCTTTTCGATATCAAACGATAATGTGTCTAGTGTGTCATCGGCGGGAGTATGGCAAATTGTGTAACCTTTTTGGATCCAACATTCTCGTTCATGTAAATCTAACATTGCAATAAACCACACTGTCCACAGATTGTCAAAAAATTAAGACTTTATTACACAATGTCAGGGATGTGCTGTTGTGATTTTTTATGCTCCAAGTCTCAAAAGTTATTTAACAAATGAAAGATTGTTGACTTAATCAGAACAATATGATTGGGAAATGTTAACTGAAACTCATCTTTTATTAGTTTATAAGATTTATAAGTGAAATAAGTCTCAAGAATAAACACATTTGTCTTAGGAAAATTGCATTGTTGACATGATAGAGACAAATGGATACTGGTATAGCACTGGTGCACAGTAACTATATTTTGATTGTAACAGGCTGTTAACTTTTAATACAGTGTTGCCAACTGATATGTAAGGAAACATAGCTTTTACCTATGTGTTACTTTTACCTTCTTAATGTTACGTTTGTGCCTTTTTGAAACACCCATTAGCATTTAATTTACTTTCACCTAATATATAAAAGGAAGGTAAAAGAGTGTAATTTTTTAACAGTATTACTTTTATGTGACATTTTAGTCATTTACTTTCATATTAAATTATGTAATCTGTCTTAAAATCTATGTTTAAAAAAAATCAATATTTTTAACTCTGCTGTTCATACGATGGTCTGAGTGTTAACAGCCTCTTCATCTTCCTCAATCGTCCCCTCTTCAAATTGTCGCCACACGTATTCTCTTCTCTCCACTCTATGCTAAATCCTCCTCAATCTCCCTGTAGGGTGTCCTCGTGGTTTTCCACTAACCTCTACTCTTCCATTCTCCTCTGAATTCTTTCCTGGCTCATTTTTTTAATATGTCCATACCAGTGTAACCTAATTTTCTCAACTCTCTCATACTTTTTTCAGCTCCTCTTTAACATCCACATTTCTCACCCTATCTCCTCTTGTTTTACTGTTTATTTCTTGAAGAAATTTCATCTCCACAGCTTGAAATCTTGACCAATCCTTTTCTTTTTCCAAAATTCTACACCATACAGTACAACTGGCTTGTGGTACTTTTTTTGTAGATACATTAAGATTTTAACCTTCTCTGGTACCTTTCTATTCATACCATATGTTTTACTGCCTGATACAACTTCCTGCCTTTCTGGAGTCTCATTAGAGTCCATTGGTCCTTCTACAGAAATCTCATTTCCCAAATATGTAAAACTTTTATCCAGTCTTAACTGAAGGGTTCTCCATTTTAATTCAATATCTGTCTCCATATTCTTTTCCCTTCCAAATACCATCACTTCACATTTACCCTGGCTTAATTTCATGTGCTTTTGCAATAGTGTTAAAGTTAAAATGGTGAATATTTTTAATTGATGAGACAGAAGTATAATGAAGAACTGTGACCTTTATGTCATAAGAACATACAGTTAAGATTATTACTACAGATTAACTGTAAATCGGGCGCCTTTTATTTCGTAAACAACAGTGAAACAAGCTGCTTAACTTTTTTATTACAATTTTTTTAATTTGTAATAAGTACAATGGCCCATAACAAGCAGGTAGGGTGTTAAATTATTTGCTGTTGATCTGCTAGTTCCAGGGCTACAAAAATAGTTGTTTCTTATCACATGGTCACCCAATTATATGACTGAAGTATTTAAGAACCGAAGAGGTAGAGGTGTAAAAGACACTTGTCAGAGTTATCTCCTCTGAGAGTAATGAATTTCATTATACACCCAGACCCTGTGGTGAATGAAGTGATTTTGCCATTAGCAGGGTGGAAAGTAGATGCTTTTCAGAGGATTTGGCATGCTGATGAATATACTTTTCCACTCGGTGAAGTAGGTAATGGTAAACCACCTCATTCCTCATTTTACTTAGTAAAGCCACTAGAAGTTCAAACCAGCCTTTCGGCTGATGACCTAAACAACAACAATAATTACAAATGAAATTTATGGGAGTTTACACAATTGGTTGGAATGTAATAAAATTGTTTTGGTAGCTTATTAAAAATATAATTTTTTCACACTTTTATTATTTTCCATAAAATTAATAGCCGTCATGTTTATCATGTTACATTTTATAATGAAGGGAAATCGCTGTACAAATTAAATAACCCAGGAGTAAACTGTTATCTGTATTATTGGTAATTGTAGATGGTTTCTGGGTGATTCTATTGTAAATGATTGTATTTTGTTTCTTTGTTTTCATGTTGATTGTTGCTTGTGACTCGCTGTCTTCTTCAGATTCAGGTAAGCTTTTCTGTTGTCATCTTTTTATAAAGTATAGTAGTGGCTTGTTGGGGACAATAACTCCAATTTAGTTCCGTAATGTCAGCAAGCTCGGTGTTGCCGAGAGCATCAATGTTCCAAAACGTCATCAACGTTAAAACAGTAACATTTCATGTGAATTTTCGTTTTCAGGTACAGAGCAAAGTCACAAGGGGTTAATCTAGTAAATATAGAGGGCGTGGGACTGCAACCATATTGTTTTTGGTCAAAAATATTGTTTTCATTGAAAAGTGAGCAGGCCACTTTTGTCTTTCCGCAATTTGGGCCTTTTTATCACACATTTTCTCTCAGCTACCTCAAAACGTCACAATAATAGTGTGAGTTTACTATAATACCATCTGGCATGAATTTGAACTGCCGATTGGACCATGGCTTTAATGTCAAAAAATATGATGAGCATGGATTTTGAATGATCATCATTTTCAAGTGAAGTACTGCCGGCCTTGAAATGAGCTCACTACTAAAAAATTAATGTTTTATTTAGGGAATGTTTTTTAAAAACTTTTCGAAGTATTGGAAAAGTTCAGTAGACGATTTACCAAGTTTAAAACAAAACTTGATGCAAGCTCATTTTATGAATTTATCAGCCATCATAAAATTCACTTATAAATATTAACACATGATTACAAAACACAACCTCACTCTGCAACAAAACTCGGCAAACTGATTCATTTGGTATTATGTAATCAGATGCTGGCTTGTACAGTCACGTCCAACAACCGTGATTAATACAGTCCAGGGACTTTCTGATAGCACATTGTATAATGGAATCATAAAGTAACAGTGTAATTCTGTATAAAATGTTTATATTATTTAAAATTATTAGTAAAGTGTTAAAAATTATTTTATCATAATTTTTCAGGAAAGCCAAAAGAATCATTTAAGGTCTTATTGGAAGCATTTGAGTGGAGTTGCTGTTGGATGCATATCTCTCTTTGTATTTGATCTTTGTGAACGCGGTGCACAGTTGAGAAATCCATTTGCATCTATATGGGTCACGGAGCTCGGAACAAATTTGGCTGTATCCTTTAATTTTCATGGCAGTTTATTTTTATAATATATTTTATTAGTTGCACATGTTAATCCATCCTCATTATCCTTTATCTAGACACAATCAATGTTTTTTATTAAACATATTTTTGTTATTAATTTTCAGTGACCAAATGATAAAAAAACTATTGTCTTGTAAATTATATACATTATTGTATGACAAGTCAAAATTAAGGATAATTGATTACAAATTAATTTGTAATATTTTACACTGTTCTAGTTCATGAGTCAATTTAATTTTTCATGAAACATTTCACACTTTGATAACGAAAAGAAAACAATGGAAAATTGTTGTGGCTTGACACAACTACACAATGTGTTTATTTATAGACTACCCGCCAACATAATTTGATAAACAGTTTTGAACATAAATTTGAATAGGTTTGGAACATAATTTATGTATTATTATTACTATAATATGTAAAATCTGTATATTTCTATAATGTAAAAAAAGGAAATCATATTTTATTTTCGATTTCACTCGTTCAACTTATTATATACTTTTAAAATAGAGACAAATGTTTCAAAAAAATTTAAGAACCTATATAGAACCAAATTACCAAATTTCACATCAGCCATCAAAGCTTAGCACTTAGTAATAAACGTGTTTTTGAAATTATCAAATTATCAATTTTTATTTTATTTATGCCTAAGAAAAAACGTTTTAATAATATTGCTCTCAAATATAAAAATTGCTAGGAATTATCGCTTGCAATTTATTTTTTCCTTGACTCTAATTACCAGTTGTCATTTATTATTGTCGCTGGCATTTCAGCTGGTGTCTATTTCTTTTTTCTGTCATACATGATCTGGTGTGTATTCTCAAATATCAGTGCTAAACGACAAGTTTTACCTTCAATGTCTTCCATGCGTCGTCTCCATTATGAAGGGATTATCTACAGATTTAAATTCCTTATGTTGGCTACACTTCTCTGTGCTGCTATGACGGTTATTGGATTCATACTTGGCCAGGTAAGTCTCATAAAGTGCTTAAAGCCAAACTGTAATATTTTTTAAAGTTGTTGGGATGTAAATTTACAGGAATTGATCAGTTTAAAAAACTTGATTTACTCTAATATATCAAAATTTAAACTTCTTGTAGTTTATGATAATTAATTAGAAGGGAATGAACAATTTAAATGAAATTAACACAATTCTTCTTGTATGTAGCCCCATTGAAAAGTTCCATTTGCAGTTACACATTTACCGTGAATAAATAATATTTTGCGATATTTACCACAAAAAGTAATGTGTGTTATAACAAGTGAAATTTGATTGCACCCACATGCCTCTGCTGTCAACATATATATTTTATTTAATCTTTTTTTTGTAAAAGTTTTTTCCAATGACATTTTCAAATGGGTGCTATCCTAAAAGCAAAAGGACTGCGTTCAACTCCTGGCTATTTTTTTTTTTTTTTTTTTTTGTTTAACGTCCGACTGTTCTGCAATTACTGCTAATGCAGACGGTGAAGGATGAAATGATTTTTTGTAACGTATGAAAATATGCCGTGCCTGAATGGGATTCGAACCCAAGACCGCATGATGAGAGGCGAGCACGTTACCAACTGCCCCAATGCAGGGCAGTTGGCTAGGGTCTGGAAATTATTACAAGTCAAAACTTACCATTCAAGTTCCATAGGCACTAATGATCAAGCTACTGATGCTACTTTATAACCCTCTGGTGTGCACTGTATTAGTCTCACATATTGACCCTGGGAGCAAGAGTTTTTATAATTTTTGTTTTGAAAAGCATCCTCTCACCCTAACTGTAAATTATTTAATAATAATTTAGATATAGTTACTTGAATAGTGAGTTTGCGTTTGGTTTTAACGACGGGTAAAGGGGGGAAAGTATCAGTGCACATGCACGACTGCTTTAGTATCAGTTCACCACCACAACAACGTAAACTATACTTACAGAACATACAGTAGGCCTATATCACAGAACCTTTTGTAAGTTAACTGTACGAATATAACTGTTTGTTACCGTAAATGGAAAAGTCAGTTTCCCAAAAAGGCAGTCGAACTGTTCACAGTGCTGAACAAAATCTAATATGCAATGTAATAAAATGCTGTGAAGTTGAAGCTAAACAAAATTACCTTTCCGTGCCTCTTAACAAAAGCCGTAAGCAAGTGGCTAAGTACTGTGATGTTTCTCTTTCCACAATTCTAAATATAAAGAAGGAAGTCAAAGACAGTGAAGAAGATAATTCTTCATCAACAGTTTTTTTGACACTTGGTATAAAAAGAAAACGGTTATATCAATAAGAAAGTGATGCCGACATGTGAAACGTTATTACCGGTTTTGAAAGGAAGGCTAAATTTTAATTGGATGTTATGAAAAATTTTAAAGAAAATGGGGTTTAAATGGAAAAAGTGTCGGTAACAACGAAGTATATTAGTTGAAAGGCAACATGTGGTTAACTAAAGGTGCAATTGCATGATAGTAAAATATAGTATCTCACTGTTGAGGTTGGCAGCACTTGGAGATTTCTCTTCCGTTCCTCACAGCCCATCCATAGGCAAAATGCATTCTCATGACTCACTGTAACAATGATTCATTCATAAAAACCTATGGAAACGTATTAATAATCCTAACCCAGCTGGCAATAGTCACATAAATAAATCTGCATCATAGGCTGTATTCACAGGCGTAGAACACAGTGTTATCTGCTGAAATGAGAGAGAAACTAAGAGAATTCTTAGCCTCTCTTTAATGGCACTGGTTTTAGATGCCTTACACTTCATCATTCCCATTCCCCAGAGCCAAAGCGCCCTCCCCAGGTAAATTTCCAGGGCGGACCCAGAAAATTCAAAGAGTAATATAACTCTTTACATTCTTTTAATAAGTTTGAATATACTTGTATGAAAATTGATACTGTTTAAAATACCTTATTTCAAGTTCTTGACATTAGCAGATATATGTTTTAATCATTGTTACTAAATTGTGTATTACAAGTGTTCACTTATTTTCAAATTTTTATTACAACAGCGATAAAATCAATAAATTAGTTTTCTGTTCATGTACTGTATGAAATATTTGATTCAGTATTTGTTCTGTTTCATTGTAGGTTAACGAGGGCAGGTACAAATGGGATGAAGATATGTACCTGGAATACACTCCAGCATTTTTCACAGGTGTCTATGGAATGTGGAATATATACATATTTGCTCTTATTGTTTTGTACGCTCCATCACATAAACAGTGGCCTTCTGAACAAGGTGAGCCTATTTATTAATTGAAATATTTGTGTTTTAATATGACCATCATTTTCATGTGTAAGTGATTTCAATAAGTTAATAATTTTGATGTTATAATCTTGGAACTATCAAATAATTGGTTGTTAATTTGTTAAAAAATTTGACTACAAGAAAGACTTGATGACATAGTCGTTTTTTATAATAAAAGCTTCAAAATTTTGTGTTAATTCATTACATTGTATTGACCACCTATCTATTTTTCAGTTGTTAATGAGTAATGAATATACCCTGTGTTAGCAATTATTTGTTCCTGTTATTCATACTCCTTCGATTTCCGGTGAGAATTTTAAGAAACAAATGGCATCCTGTACTTTAATGGTTTATAGAAGTTCTCTCTGTTTGGCTTCAGTAAAAAATTGTACGGATCGTAATTTTCTGTCTTTCAGAGCTATGATTTCTGTTCTCCTGTGTGTTGTTTTTTGTATTTGTAAAAATTTTCTTTTAAACAATGGCAGAACTTTCATATTTATATTTTCCTGGATAGAAACTCTGGCCTGTTGTAACAATTAGTTTCTAAATTTGACTTATATACAGATATTCTGGGCTAAGGTAGGTAATCTTTTTCTCATTTAACTGTGAAAAGCTAAACTTGTAATGTGTTAGGATTAGCGATTTAAAATTACACAGTGGAAATACATTTAACTTGACAATTAAAATCTTTTTTGTTTCTTTTTCCCTGTATTGTGGAAAGTTTGTTGAATAGGCATAGATTTGAAGAAGCGATCTAAAATCTATATCTTTCTAAATAATACCATATGAAAATGAGGTTTTTTTTTTAATATCCTTCTACAGGTATATACCGATGAAAAAATTGGTGTAATCTTCTGAAATATTTATCTTTTCATACTAATAAAACACATATTGTTTTGATTGTTCATTATAAAATATAATGTTTTTATTATTAAGATTTTACAACGACAGGATACTACAAGTAGCTGAATGACATCTATGTAGGACAATTTCCGGAATGTTATTATAAGAGAGTAATGCCATATGGAAATGACATTTTTGTATTTTAATTTTGTTAATATTCTATCTACAGCTTGGTATTAATAACATAGGTTCTGTTACAGACCTTATGCGAGAGTCCCTTTTTTGATTCCCCGTCATGTCTGGTATTTTTTAATTACTCATTTCATCTATCTCCCTTCACCATTTGCATTAGGCTTAATTCACTCATATCCAGTTTTATATTGGGCCCCATTCACATGGTAACAGACAAGTGTGAAGAAGCAAGTTTTTAGGTCAGGTATTGGCCACCTAGATGGCATTAGGTTTGTGCCCCTGAGCCAAATCGGTGACTGTTGACCATGGAGTTCATTAATATCTACACTAGTCTCACTTTTAATTAATTAAAATGAGTGAAAATATAGGTATGGACTTGCTCATATTTAGAAAGACCAGTGGTATGGGACATGACTGATAAAGAATACAAAGATAGGAATAAAACGATCCAAACATGGAATGAAATTTGTATTGAATTGAAAAGTTAGTTTAAAGTTCAAGAAGGCAAAGAGAAGGAAAAATTTAGGTCTTCCTAAAGTTGCTAAAAATATTTTACATTATCCTACCTTTGGTTCTCGAATAGTCCATAAAATAAACCAAACTTTTTTCTTCTCAAAGTAGTAGAATGAATTCAGTGAATTCTATTCCATCTTCATCATTTTATCCTCTTATAAAGAACAAGCATTGCCGTAGCACATCTTTGATCTTTCCTGAAAAGCAACTATTAGATTTTATCGAGCTTAAACTGAGGGCGACCAGATATGTGAACCTCTCCAATTTCCGTCGCCATCTGTAAGGTGCTGATTCTAAACTGTGTACTATGAAACCAGTTTTGTGTGAAATGAGTAAGCCTGTGTGTGCATATCAACCAGACATTAAACAATAAAAAAATAAATGTATCGGTGATATTTTTGGGATTGAATGTGGTATACATTTTTAAACAGTAGCCAAAAATCTGAACCAAGACCTTCTGATTTCCAGTTAAGTGCTATACAACTGAGCCAAGGAGGTAGTGTGAAGATTCCTTTGTGGATGTGTTTCGTATTGTGCATTTCTTGAATTGAATTATGGTTCACACAAACTAATTATTTTACCTGTATTGATAAAAGAAATTGTTTGGTTAGGAGGCACAGCATTAAAAAGTAGTATTGACATCAGTATGAAATGAGTAATTTGAAAATACCGTATTATGTTTTTCTTGTAGTACAGTAACAAAAAAATCCATTTATTTATATGAAATAATTATTTTTTTCTTTTAGATGTTTCAAACAGCGGTAACGATGAAATAGTGTTCTCCAGATTGCCAACCGAACCAAGTGAAATATCTTCATTGACATCTTTCACAAGGAAAGCTGCTATCGACTAAAAGCCAATGATCATTGTCAAGGAGAAATATCTTTCAATCAAGTTATTTCCCTTCAATATAATCACCTACCGAACAAATCGTATCATATTAAAAATGAAGCTTTGAAAAGTTCTGTCATAACTATAACAAAATTTTAAATATTTTGTTCTGTCAATCAGGTATAAAACTGCCCAAAATTAATCTGTGATCAACTTGAAACATTGTTTTCAACTTGGGTTTAAAAATATATTATATAGACTGTGCTTATGGCTGTTCTTTTCTAAGCTTTCACTTTAATTTGATAAAGTAAATCAAAACTAGAATTTGATTATAATAAATATGGTTGTAATTTATGAGGTTTTATCCTTTTTTAAAATTTTTAGTCGTCTTTTTATGAATATGAAAGCCATTTACTATTATTAAACAGTATTATGAATGAATGTGAATAATAATTTAATGTTTGTCGTGGAATTTTTACTTAGTAATTTTAAACTTAGTATTATTATTATTACTACTACTTCTACTATTAGTTTTATTATTATTTTTAAGACTATGATCTGAGATATAGAGCTAGAACAGATGAAATGGAATTGAGTGTTGTTCCCAGTTGTGTAAATGCTTATTGAATACAAAAGTAGTAGCAGCTATATTTACATTTTATGTATTTATATTTATTAAAGTTGGTTGAGACCATTTTCATTGATATCAATTTATTTCAAGTTTCTTACTAAACATATTTATAATAACCATTTATAAAGTGAACAAATTTTACCACATAACTGTCCAGTTTTTAACACATTAGAGCCTACTGTTTTTCATAAAGTAATGACACCAGATCGTGGATATTTTTGGCTGTTTTTAAAAGATCATAATAAATTAACTACAAGATTTACCTTTTCAAAATGTGTCCTGCGACCTACAATCAACTCTACTGTATGAACTTTAATATGTTTACTCAGTTTCTTAAAATTTGTGTACTCTAATGAGGTGGATCCGTCAAAACATTTCAGTAACAATTAAAGTTATAAATTATTGTCATAAAATTATGAAAAAACTAATTCTTGAATATTCTGTACAAGTGCTAGAAACACCATTCTTTTTTAAAACAAATATCAAATTCTTAAATATTTTTTTAATATTGTTCATTAAATTTTTTATAGATATTTTCAATGTGGCAAGCAGAACAGTCAGACGTTAAACAGAAGAAAAAAAAACAATGTGACAAAATTTTAAGCAGTTTATTTGTTGGTTATGACATACCGTATTTTCCAGTGTACAAGACGCACTCCTGTTTTCAAGAAGAATTTCATTCAGTTTCATTCCAAAAAATTTCAAAAATTACCATTTATTTATAAAGAATTTGTTATTAGAACCATGTTTGAACCAAGTTTTTCCGTTTTCATTTATGACCAGAATAAAAATTTAAAATTAAAAAAATTATTTTCTTTTAGAAATATCAATTTGCGTATAAAAAAGTGTCTCTAAATCACTAAAAAATACAAAAAAATATGTTAAGCTATGTACTTAAATAAAGCAATTCATTGTAAAAGTAACAAGGTTTAGATATTGCAAATTAATGGACGCATTCAAAAGATATCACACTTTTTGTTCAACAACGTAACATGCTGGATGAAAAAAATCGCCTCAAAATAATGTCTCTTTTCAATTTTTATTTACTCCTATTGTATGAAAGTTTTTATCTCTTCTCCGCATGTTATTTTGTGTATTATCCTTTTCTAAAGATGATAGCATAAATCAAAGTATGTTATTGTTTATTTTGACACTAATTGTAAGGTTTAATGGGATAGGCGAGGCGGGTAGTGTTAACCTTCTTTGTTTGGTTTAGAGTCATAAAATTTGTTGCGGGCACTTCTAATTTATTGATTTCGACAGTAACATTTAAAGCTAACTGATGATGTCATTTTCAAACAAATACCTTTTTTTGTTGAAAAGTTGTGGATGAAACCGCTCAAATTTTAGTACTGGCTCATCAAAAAAATCTCTTTCTTTCATGTAACACCACGTCTTCAATTTTCATCGTCTTCAATTTTCATCGTCTTCAATTTTCATCGGACAAATATGCAAGATACATCAAATGAAAGAGGAGAAAATTCTCTATCCAATAAAAACTAAAACCCATTGAAAAATAACGAATAGTTGTAGAGAAAATTGAGTTTAAAGAAAGGTGGTGATGCGTGCAAGATTTCTGGCTTCCAGGTTAGCAAGGGTTAATGTTAAATTTTATATTTTTGTGAAAGGAACGGGACTTTTATTTTTTTTATAATTAATGATTTTTTAAAAATACCATATTGCTAAATCGGTGGTTTGAAAAGATCAATATATTATACTACACGTAAAAGATCAGTATTATGTAACAGTAGCTACTACTACTTCAGCTACACCAATATTATTCATAGGGTTAACTAAAATAGAAAATTTTGCCCATATAGTATTTTGATACACATCAGTCCTAGTCGGAGTCACTCACTAGATGAATTTGAGCTGTTTTCAAACAATAAATCATCTTCAGCTCCATCCAAAGAATTGCTGATGCCCCATTTCTTGAAAAAATTCACAACAGTTTTGGAGTTAACATTGTTCCAGGAAGGTTTGACCCATTCATAGATCTGAGTTATGGAAGGACGTTTAAGTTTTCCTCAGGTGTCATTTCTTGTCCTGGTAATATGATTGATTTATTCCATTCGTGAAGAGGACAAAATAGTTAGTATTTATCTCGGACGCAGGAAGCAAATGCAATTTCCATTAAATGGCATTTCAAAAGATATGACTAATCAGACAGCAATGAGACAATCAGTTTGTACACCGTACTTGATTGTTGATTCATTATTAATAGATAAAACCATGTCCTCTGATACTGAATTATGATATTCTAGGAATTTTTACAAAGGAAACACTTTTTACGAGTAGGTTATTCAGTTGAATAGTGTTATGATTATAACAACATTTAGTACAGTATTTTAATTTTTGTAACGCTATATAGTAAACATTAAAACAGTTACAGAAAATTTCCATCTATTGTATAAGATGCACCCTGTTTTTTGACAAATTACTGAAGAGAAAAAAGTGCGTCTTATACATTGGAAAATACAGTAATTGCAATCTTAAACAAATTTAATGGTTTAGGCAAATATTTAAATTTGAAAATAAATCTTTATAGTGCATCCTGCTGCTTAAAATCTATTCTATTTTAAATATTATAAATTTCATTAACCTTTTCAGCTTCCTTGATCTTTATTTTCTATTTACACATGTTTCAGTGGATCCACCATCATCAGAGCATATAAAATTTCATATAAAACTAAAATATTTTTTTAAAACCAACATATAATGTTGTATCTTCAGTCATCTTTATAAAAATGTTCTATAAGAATTAAAAATTAAGATCTAAATTTATTAATTTACTGTTATATCTTTGGTTTTGCTGGTAAAAAATGGTTTTTATAATTTTTTTTGTCAAAAGAAACTTTCAAATATTTGAGAAAAATGAATTGACTGATTGGCTCGATCATTCTAATGTGATTTGATTCAAAACATGCTTATTAATTTAATTTTAATGTACATAAATATCTGTTATAAGAAATGTATTAATTGTTTCTATTTTTATTTCTGACTAATGAGTTGATATGGTTTTTTGAAAAAAAATCACAATTGTTCTATCTTGTGATCCCATTTTATCTTCTCTGTTTGAATCGAATAAAACTACTAGGGACGTTCAATAAATTAACATTAGGTTTAAATCAAAATATTGACAATAGGCTATAAGAAATGTGAAATTAAAATCTACAAAACTTATTAGGCACTAAATAAATTATTTGATTATAATTTTGGAAGTAGAAGGGACTGTCATCTGAAGAATGAGCTACTTTTAGTAATGCAATCAGTTTTTAATATACTGCTTGAAAATTTAGAGCACTTTTTGCCAACAATATTTGTAATTTTTGAACAACCTTCTATTTTTCATATGTGATCAATATTCACTAAATTCTACAAACATTAAAATTTATTAATCATCACTGTGAGTTTATGGTCCTTACACCATGTTTGTCCCCAAACTTTTCTGTTCTCTGCCAGTGTCTTAATTTATTGATAGCTCTTAGCCCCATTTTGAATCATCTATAACCTTTATTCTTTGGCATTCTCTTTTTCTTTTGCCTTCTAACATTATCTTAATAAAACCTTCTCTCCTCTCTTTATATATATATATATTAGCCAGCTAGATTTCCTCCATCAAACGGTTAACATTAAATTTTTCTTTTCTTTCATTCTGCATACATAATACATACATAATACTTCTACATTCCTCATTCTGTCAGTCCATTTGATTCTTTCTTATTATTTGAAAAGCCTTTAGCCTTTGTCTTTCTTTACCCTTAATGTCCATGATTTACATCCCTAAATCTGTACATTACAAACAAAATTTTATTAAGCGTTCCTTTAGGCTTAATTCCATATTGCTTAATACTAGATTTTTATTGGTAATACTTCTTTTGTGATTCTTATTCTTTTTATTTAAGTTTCATTATAGCAAATTAATAAATATAATTGCAATTAATAATTAGAATTGTAGCTTAAATATGTTTTCTCCATAATATAGTTTTCTATTTAAAACATTAATAGTTTCAAATGCAGAAATGTAAAAATTCAAATAATGTTGTTTACTTCATTTCAATATTGGTATAAGTATAAAATTTGTTCTGGAGAAAAACAAGTATATTTTTAAAAAATTTATTCTTACCACTGAATGATTTAAAAGCATTAGTTATGTGATATAATTTTTATTATAAGTAAGGTTTATCACATTATAATAGGTGATAGTGAAATTTTTATAAAAATATCAGTGAGTTAAGTGATACTAATCAAGTGATCAGATATAAAATATATATTAACAGTTTACTTCTCATTAACGTACTTGCGTTCAGAACATTTATTTGTGTGATTATTTTTATTATATTCAGTGTAATAAATTTAGGTGTTTTATGAATTAGCTACATTATTTAATCTTGCATGCATAAATTTATATATTGCTTTATATAATTTTTCGATATTGTTACGTATACTATGTAATCATAGGGCTACTGTTGTGAACAGTGTTTTTTAATAGCATTTTATATGGTGGCTCACCTTTATCATTTTCAACTTCTTAAATTGTTGTGGAATTGGATAATAGTTCTTTTAAAAGCAGTACATTTTAAAATATATATACAATGTGTGACACAAAAAACAGGAATTTTCCCATAAATCAATGTACTGACATGATTATAGTTACCCACAATGTTATCATCTTCAAAATAGTTCCCTTCTGCATTCAGTGCTGCCATTGTTGTTAAAATTTCTGGGGGGCTCCTTAGGAGTCTTTCAGAAATGTTTTCTTTTCGCCTGAACGTCTTTAACTGAAGAAAAATGGGTTCTGTTAAGGCAAGACTTAAATTTAAGGAAATAAAAAGTCTCAGGGAGCCAAATCATATGAATTGACAGATACTCCACCACAGTAATGTTTCTGCTGGCCTGAACTGCTTCATTAATATAGCCCTGTGAACATTTACATTGGTTTGGTACTACAGTCATCCATCACTCCACAACTGTGACCTTCTTTCCTAATATTTTCACAAAGTCTTTTCAATATCGCATTGTAGTAGTGCTGATTTAACAGTTCGACTACTTGAAACCCACTCAATCATTACAATTCCTCTAATGTTGAAGAAAACAAGCAACATTGCCTTGAATTTTGACTTCGACATGCAACTATTTTTAGTCTTGGAGGTTCTTAACACTTCCACAGCATCAACTGTTTTTTTTTTTTTTTTTTTTTTTTACGTCTGACTTTTTTGCAATTTCTGCTAATGCAGATGGTGGATAATGATGATAATGAAAATGAGTGATGAAAAAATGCCAGACCTGACCGGGAATCGAACCCGGGACCCCGGCGTAGAAACCTGCATCAACTGATGCTTACTTTCAGGGTCGTAGGCAAGCCTCTGTTAACATTTCAAAAAATTCTGTAGCCAATGTCTTATAAAAATTTATGTTGATTCTTTGTTCAGTTTTCACACTTGTCATTTTTCCGGCAGAATGCAGTTACATATGTTCATTCAGAGATCCAATACTCCTGACTGGTGTGACCTGTTGAGTCCAAACTTCAGCATGAACAGAGAAAGGGTGTGGTATGAAGTCTTTGTTACAGTTATTGCCAACTTCGCTCTTTTTTCAAGTTATGCACTCAATTCCGTTTTTATTTTGTGTCACAAAATCTCTTATTTAGCAGACTGCTATCATATTATATAAACAATTTTGTAACATTTATAATAAAGTTTTAACATTAATTATTAGTGTATAAATTTTCAGTCTTTCAAACAAATCAAGTTACTCAATATTATGATCCTAGATATAAAATTTTTTCAGTAATATACGCAAGTTCTGTGATATCCTACCATCACCTTATTTACCAAACCAAAAAATCATTAAGGTTTTCTAAGTTATACGTTTTATCATGCCTTTAATGTAAGAAAATACACTACACCTCATAATTATCGTATCTATTGTTTAACGGCTTACTATTTTTCATATTAATGTGAATACATTGATTTTTATAATTTTTAAAAAATGGTAATTTAATTATACAAATAACTGTAGATTTTTTATGTCTGACTGTTTTGCAGTTTCTGCTAATGCAGATGGTAAAATTAAATTTAGATCTTTGGTGGGACTGACCTCACTAGGTCAGTTACCGCACAATGGTTGCAATATCTCAAACAAATTTTACAACAGCACAATAATAGGAGCATTAACACGTTGAACATGAAAGTAAGAATCACTGCTGCTTTACTATCCCAGTGTGCCAGCACAGTGGAAAAATTAGCATGATGCTGATCAGCATTATCCGTCCACAGGAACAACCTTCTATATTGTTCACCTTTGAATCATCTAGATATATATTTTTTTGAAATGTGTGTGTTGTCTGGTTATCTACACACTTTATGTTTGAAAATGGTATTTATAAGATTTGTATTATTTAGCCGTTTGTGAGCTATTGACGGGTGTATCTGCAATTACGGAAATGTGCAGCGAGCTATTGACACTTATGTGCACGTATGAATTAGATCCCATAACATTAAAAAAAAGACTCATGTGATAGTCAATAGATGTCATTTGCGGTATTAATATATTACTTCGGGATTCAATATTAATGTAGTAGTGTATTTACTACAAGGAAATCACCTCTTTTTTGTTGTCATAAATCTAGTACCATGCTATTTTGTAAGGTTATGTAAACCTCATTAGCAAATGGCTTGTTTAAGTTTCGGTTTTGATGTTCTTATCACTATTGTTTTATTAATTTTTTGGCTACATTATGAGTTTGTTGTTAAATAGTTAAATTTTGTGTAAATGTATTGAATCACTTATAAATAAGTGAAATTCATCTCGTCAAATATTACTGAAGGTTAGTTGTTGCTACCGACATAAATTGATGAAGAATTAATTACGAAATTAAAAAAATTCTTATTTAAAACTACGAGGTTGAATCAAATATAAATGAGATTTTATTATTTTTTTAAAAATCTTTATTGATAAACAAAATGCGCTTACAATTCATTTTTCCACATAGTTTTCTGCTTTAGAAATACATTTTGCCCTGCGAGAAGGAAGGCTTTTCATCAAAGCATCGTAGAATGAAGCTGGTTGCATCAGGAGCCTTGCGCACAAATCCCTCCATGCCTTCGTCATCTTCAAATCATCGCCTTCCTTGAGCTTTTTTAAGCAGTCCAAACAAATGGAAGTCTCAAACCAATAAGTCCAGGCTGTAAGGAGGATGACCAAGTGGAGTCAGTGCATTTCGTGCAGTGTCCAGCCTCTGACAGACGTCCAAATGTCTCAACTTCTGATTTTTGGTCAAAAGACGAGGACCCATCTGGCATACACTTAACGGAACTATAGATTGTTTAAGATGATTGCTTGACAGCTTCCATAACTTATTCCAACCTGTTCTACAATTTCTGATGCTCTCGCCCGTTGATCATCTTTAACAATGTCTTGGACGTCATGAATGTTTTCATCTGTAATGCTGGTCCAAGGACAGGGATCGTGTTGCTGATTTTCCAAATGTTCTCGCACTTCTTGAACTCTTTATTCCAGGCAAACACATGCGTCCTTGACAATATTTGATCACCGAACTGTCCAGTCAATCTCTGGAAAATTTCCATCGCTTTAACTCCTTTACGAGCAGGAAATTTTATAATTATGTGGTGCGCCGTGTAGAGGTGAACCTATTCCTCCGACATTGTGCCTGTTACTGACGAAGCAGTTGGAAATGTTTCATGGCCGGCTCTCCCAACTTCCAACAGCCCCACCCAAGCACATTAGAAGCGCGAGTCCAGTCCTACCAACTGTTAATGCTCAGGAACAAAAGTTCTGTTTATATTTGATTCATCCTCATATTTTGCCAAAGTATTCAGCTCTGATTATAAATAGGTTATGTGCAGACTAGCTTGCAAAGGGTTAAAACATTTTTGAATAAACTTTGGGGTATAGGAACTTGTGGGGGACGGTGGAAGTTTTAAAATAAACCATACTACAAGTCCATCCAAACACACATTTTTTTTAAATTTTTTTAAAATTCCTGGCATCACTTAACTGAAGATGATCTTCACTGTAGCACTCATTGGACTGATCTGAATGCTAATCAATATTTACTAAAACTGCCCGTGTGTTATTGATTGAATAAAATGTATAAAAAAGTAATAGGGTGGATAACATTATCCAGCCCTGGGGAGATACATGGTTTTATACCAATTGACATTATCCATCCCTAATGTGTTAATTAAATAAATTAATAAAAGTACTTAGCTAAAATTTCACTTAAATTTGTCATTTATTGTAAGTTTTTTGTACTCGTTCATTACAGTTTTCATTGCCACATCTTTTATTAATTGATGTATAGAAAATTTGGACTGCTTTCTGTAATATTGAGGCAAAATTTTAATTGAAAGTAGTGAGGGATAATGTAATATGATTTTACAATTTGTTATAAATTCCTCATCAAAATCATTAAGTAAGTAATTAATTAATTCACAACAGATTTATGAGAATTTTATTGTTTAGCCTTTGGGCATTGTGAATATGTCATTAAGGGAAAAATATATTTTGTGTATTTTTCTATTGTTTATTGTTTCACATACTCCTATTTCCATTGCATTGTTCTATTTTACTCTTTGTAAACATTTATACTTATGTATATATTTAGTGTTAATTTTATTTTAAATATAAGCTGATTTTTATACTTTTTATACCTTTTTTCATGTTTCTTAACTTATCAATTACCAGCTATCGCTGGTATTTTTATGTAATTGTATTTGTAATTAGTAATGTAATAAAATAAATTATTATTCTATCAGATATTGTAGTTTATTGTTTACTGGTTTTTCGGTGATCCTGATGCAAATCGTTTTCCTTTCTTTAGGTAGGTTTACCATGTGTCCTGTATTAGCCCGGACAGTCTGGAATTTAGGCATGTGTTCGGTATTTTCAGATATCTGTGTAAACGACCGGCGGCCAGGAAATTTCTATGTATGCAGAGATACTAGACCATTAAACGTTAATTTACGTAATTTATAAGTCTTGTGTGGACTTTTACGAAAAAATTATAACTGATAAGGTGTTCCTTGGAAAAAGTCCTATCACCTGAGAAATATCACATTCGTCCAACTCCAGGACAAGAAAAAAAACCTGATGGTACAGATGTAATCGCAGGATCCAGTTCTAAGTGTTTGGATATTTTTGTGCCTACTTTTAATTGACATTATTATTCTAAAAATAATTACTTAGAAATTAATTGTAGACCAATGTATTTTAGTGAAAAAAATAATTTATTAAATAAACAAAAATTATGTTGTATGTTATTTACTAAAGAACAGCCCCTTTCCAAAAAAATGTCCAGGATTGGAGTCCAGAAATTACTGTAAGCCTACCTTTAGGGTACATTTATAGTGTGGCATGCACATTAGAATATAGTTAAATTAAGACACGTATGTCCAATTACAAACTGTCCCGATAAAACGAAGTAAAATATTCAGTAAAAAAACCATGTAAAGTTTATAGTAAAGATAATAAACGGAATCTAAGCTACTTATTAATAAATTATAAAATATAATGGATCAAAATAAGAAAAATATAAAATCCAAGAAAAATGAACGTTCAGTACTGTTTATAGTTTTCATTTATAGTTTCCAATTATGTTTGTATAACATAACATTTTTATGCGTTCCATGGATTTCTTGTGACCTGAAAGGTTAGAGAATTTGTAACACAATATCTCGTCTGACATTGCAAAAAATATAGTCCAGTTTTATTGACATTAGTCAATAGCAATGTAATGTTTTACCAATTTTTTTTATCTTGTTGCGTTAGTAGTATTTGCCGTAAGGGTGAAAAAATTATTTTCACTTTTCATTGAAATGTCACTATTTACCAATGTATCTGTTGTAGTAGAGTAGATAAATGCAAAAATTGTGATTAAAATCAAGAAAAATATTTTCAACCTAAAAAATACATGAACTACTGTTGTTACTGTAGTTGATGCTTTTTATGCTGTCAGGGTGAAAAAATTATTTCCGCATTTCATTGAAATTTCACTATTTACCAGTGTATCTGTTGTAGTAGAGTAGGTAAATGCAAAAATTGTGATCAAAACCAAGAAAAATATTTTCAGCCTAAAACTACTTGAATTCATTCTACTTGAGTTAATGCTCTACTTGCTGTCAGGGTGAACAAATTAAATGCCATAATCTGTGATTTTCGTGATGATATTCTAATTGAGTTAAAAAAATCCCTCGTAATACTCTTATAAGTTATCAGCTCATGTCAGAGATGAATATTTTGCAAATAATCAATACCTTTTCTTAAAATTTTGTTTAATTTGAGTACATTTCGTTTGAATGTGTTTCCCATTAAGTCGTCAGTCATGATGCACTTGACTTGACTTGCGGTAGGCCTATACAATTCCATTGAAAATCAAAGGAGGATATGAATTCTTCTGAATCTTGAAAGTCACGTTAGTACTCTTCATTTCGTTTGTTCTCAAACGTAACTTTGGCTTCTATTTTTGAATTTAATTGTTCTTGGAGATTTTCAGAAGCTATAATTGGATATTCATGATTGGAGTGCACTGCTGTATCATCTGAAAAGGTGGCTGATGCTAATGAATCAGAATCCGCTTATAGCATAGCATGCCAACAAAAAATAACACATCTCTTTGATGAGGGGTAAACATAGCACAGGATACTCAAAATGAATACAAAAATGTATTCATACAAATATCTTAATGATCAGTTAGTTTTGTGCTGCGTTAGTGGTCAGACCCCTTTGAATCATATCATACATTTAATAGGAAAAATCTAGAGTGAAACACTCACACGACTTTCTCTTGCCACTGTAAATAATGAAACATTATAACTTTTGAGAAAATCGCAAAAAAGTGAAAAATGCCACGAATAAACGACTACTTCCGGTTGACCGAATTTGATAGAAATGTTCGTGTCGGGTCCGATAGTAGCACCTAACTTAAGTTTCAAGTACGTACAATGTTCCGTTCTTGAGAACGTGTGTTGACACACACATACACACAGACCAATTGCTAAAAACACGTTTTTTGGGTTTAGGAGGTCTGAAAACGTGTAGATCCGGAAAAAGCGACATGAAAACAATACTTTCCTTCCTATATATTCTTATAGGCAAGAGAAAATAAAAATCTGAGCTTCGGTCTAAAAAATAAATTAAAAAATCATAGCACTTTTATTTTGTTTAACTTTAGTTTTGCAAATTTTTATATTATACGCACTAGGAAGGCCGTCATTTTGGAAAAACTGATTGTAACGCGGATTTTCGTAGAAAATTGTTAATTGTTAAACAGCGTGGGATGAGAAAGAATTACAACAGTATAGAATTTCTTTAAATCTTGTTAAGTGCATTTTTGGTGAAAAAACACGTTAAAGCTTTAAATTTAAAATAGCTTATGTTTTAATAAACACATTACACGAAATTTAGTGTTTATTTGTTTTATAATTCCCCAGATTTCGTGATAAGTTTGTGAGTGGGTTTTGCTTTTGTATATTTGTATTTAAAAGATGTACTGTATTGATGTAAAGAACCTAATCTCGAATTGATCAATTTGAAAATTAATTTTAGGTTGTACATATTTAATTTACTAATTTTTACTTTCTCTTGCCTATATGAATACGTATATAGGAAGGAAAGTATTGTTTTCATGTCGATTTTTCGAAATCGAGTTTTCACCGGATCTATACGTTTTCAGACCCCCTGAACCCAAAAAACATGTTTTTAGCGATTGGTCTGTGTGTGTGTGTGTGTGTGTGTGCGTGTGTGTGTGTGTGTGTGTGTGTGTGTGTGTGTGTGTGTGTGTGTGTGTGTGTGTGAACAGAATATCTTAAGAACGGAACATCGTACGAACTTGAAACTTGAAACTTAAGTTACATACCACTACCGGACCCGACACAAACATTTTCATCAAAATCGGTCAACCGGAAGTAATAGTTAATTCGTATAATTTTTCACTTTTTTGCGATTTTCTCAAAAACTGGTCCTACGATTTTTTTAAAAATCGCCTGGTTTACTACATTTTTATGCTCTATAAGAAAGGATAGGCGCCATGTTTGCTGAAATTCTGCGTGAGGCTGTTTTTACGTAAAAACATTTTCTTTTTAAGATTGCGGCTTTAATATGCATTTTACCGCAAAACGTTATATAATAAAAGTTGTAGAGAATGTAAAATTCTACAACTTTTATTTCAAACATTTTTTTGTATAACGCTTAGTTTAGCGGTAATTAGCGATTTTCTGATTTTTTCTCACGAAAACGCGTGAAAAATCGATTTTTTAAAGATTTCGGCCTTAGAATGCATTTTACGACAAAAGTGTATATAATAAAATTTATAGGAAATTAAAAGCCCTACAACTTTTATTTAAAGCATTTTTCTCCACAGAGCCTAGTTGAGCGTGAAAGATTGATTTTCCGTATTTTTAGGCCAAACTGAGGTTGATTTTCATTTTGCGTCTTTCACTCATGATTAAAATAAGGTTATGTTTTTGAGGTTATTTTTTTGTTTATTTCTAATGTTTTATTACTAATATTAGGTTTATTAATTATTTATATTGTCAAGAGAAAGTTGTGTGAGTGTTTCACACCAGATTTTATGAATAGTATAACTTATTTACATTAGAACTCGAAATTTTGCTGTCGCTCCGCTCCGGCTTTGTTGCTCGTCTCAAACGAGTAGGTGGATCGCAGGGGCTGAGTGGTTCAGAAGTGCGTGATAAAGTGCGCCCACACTTTGCCAGTGGGTATATGGGTTCAGAAGTTGCAAAATAGCCAGCGAGTGAATTTCGTGGCGCTTCGCAGCTCGGAATTTACAAATAAAAAAAGAAATTTAAGTTTTTAGGTAGTTAGCGAGCAAATTACGTGAATCAGAGCGCTAGAAGTATGTTCACTTCGCGGCTGGACTTTGCCAGTGAGGTCGATTTAGAAGTAAATTTTAAATAATTCTTACATTAGCATTTTTATGATAACAGAATAATGATTTCTATTAATAATATTTTTTAAAAATAATGATTAATTATTAATAATTATCAACAGATGTAAATAGTTTTCAAAAAATGTAAATTGAGATGACTTTATTTTGCCAATTACAATTTTTTTTTTTTAAATTGAAAAATTATCCAATTCCATATAGCCTACAAGGCTACAGGAAGCACTTTCCAACGGCAAAGTATTTTTGAAATCGATTGGATAGTTTCTGAGATTATCTTGTAGAAACAAATGAACGTTAATTCTTTGTAACATTAAGTATAGACAAAATGTTTTACCAATCAAGTATTTTTTAAATTCAATTAAACAGGTTCAGATTACCACAACTTTTTAAAGATTGTGGTCATTTATCAATGTGTTTCCTGCATACAAGTAAATTTTAGTTTTAAAAAAATAGTACAGTAGCATGATTTAAAGGACTTTCAATTTAACGAACTTGCCACCTAAATAAATAAAACGGTTTGAAATTATAAAAATTTAAGAAATGTTAATTTTTGTGAAGAAAACGCTTAGCTACCTTTCTTCCTGAAAGGGAGTTTTTTGAAAGATATTAAAAGAATAATGCAATAAGCAAATCCAATGTTTACTTTAATACATTATAGAAATATACGTGACCGATTTTGTTATAACTAAATGACTTTCAATTTAACAGACTTTCACAACAACGGACATAGGTATCTCCCAATTAGCCCATTAAATCGAGCATTGACTTAAGTGTGATTAGCGACGTAGTAATCAATCCTATTTTCTGTGCTATGATTATGGACATTCAAATTCCTTAAATAGATATTTTGCTTTACGTATATTAGTATCACTTCAAAATATGTTGTTGTTTTGGTCAACAGCCGAAAGGTTGGTTTGAACCTTTAGAGGTTTCACTAAGTAAAACAAGGAGTGAGGTGGTTTACTATTGCCTTCCTCGCTGAGTGTAAAAGAATGCTTATCAGCATGCCAGGCCCTCCGAAAAGCACCTACTTTCCATCCTGTAAATGACACCTTCACTTCATTCACCACAGGGTCTGGCTGTATAATGAAATTCATTACTCTCAGAGAAAATAACTCTGTTTAGTGTCGTTTATACTATATGATACCTCTTGTTCTTAAATAGTTCAGTCATATAACTGGCTGACTATGTGATAAGAAAAAGAACTATTCTTTGTAGCCCTGGAACAAAATATTATACAAAACCAATTGAAGCTTCTTAAATAATGATTAACATGACGCTAGGTGGATAACAGTACGCTACTACTAATATAGTAGCGTACTCGATATAAGATAAAATTAGAAAATTATAAACTGTTATTCGTATTTTTTTTACCGTTGCCTGGCAATATTTTAATAAAATTACCCCAGATGATATTTAACTTTAAGATTTGATTGGTATAAAAATCCCATGAGAAAGATATATGTAGTGACATTCCCAGAAACTTCATTTACTTTAAGTTTTGCGGAAGAAAAACCCAACTCCTTTGCCAAGTACTGTACTGTTATGGAATTGTTATGTTTTTCCCTGTCTATTGTTTTGTTTATTTCGCAATTGTTGACGCATAAACATCAGTGGGAATTACAGTTTGCCGATGTACCGATTCGAGTAATCATCCGTTGTAAAACAAAGATCAGGTGATAAGGATAAAAAATGCGTACGAGTGCGTTGCTTTGTGATAGTTGCTGGGTTTATGCAGCGATCGAATAGCGGGGGCAGCCTCGGTCGCAACCGCCCGCGGAACCAGTCTGTCTACCCCCCCTCCTGAACATATGTTACCTCTATAATCAAAGTGTATGTGCTTGTGTGTGAATATAGTCGGTCTTTAACAGATGTGTTGACTAGAGCAGCGGAGTGGAGTGAGTACCGGAGTCAGTGTTCTACCTCCAGCCGCCGCCACATTATCAGTTCAGTTGTAGACTAGCCAGCGAGTGTGATACTTGCCGTCCTGTGTTCTGTTAGTCGTTACGGTTATCTTAATGAATTATACGTCGACTCAGCTAAACACAAACACGGTATTTACATTGAATTCAAATAATGTCGGACAAAATCTGTTGTGTCGTTATTTTTAAATGTTAATCATATTACGATAAATAACAATGAGTTGTGTCAAGTGCATTATTATTCAGCATAGGCTGTCGTTTGGATAAGTGTCAACTGAACTTGCTTTCTGTCTCACCGGTAAGAATTATTTTTAATATTTTATTTTATTACACTTTTTTATAAATTTAAATATAGAAACATAATATTAACTTATTATATTATCCATATTAAAGTGGTGTACGGGATAAACTTGGCTTTTTTCACTAAGCGTATTCGGAATTCACTCCAGTCATTTATTGATAAAAAAAATATAAAAAACCAAGATCAAAGAGCAATCAAATATGTTCTTTTGATAGTCCAGAATTAAAACCGGCGTGAAGTTTTGTAATACTTTTTAAATTCGTTCTGTTCGAATTTTATGCATGTACTAATACATAAGGTTATGGTGATAGATGGAAATTAATGATAATAAAATGTCAGAACTGAACGGGAATCGAATACGGGACCCTTGTTATCGAAGCAAGTTGCACTAAACTATTATTAATAGTTACTTATAATATTTCATGTTATGATATCACTGACCTATCACAATACGCATACAATTTTAGTTTTAGAATCCAGCATGTAACCAAATCTTTCATACTAATTAAATCACCATAACAAATAATAATCTCCTGAGAATTATAATTTGGATGAGAGATTATTGTTCTGCAATTATTCGTTTTACAAAAAAATAAGTTAATATAAAAATGTATTCTAAAAATCACTGAAATTTTCATGTGTGAGTAAATAACAATACAAAAATTGTATGACTGAATTTACAGAGACCAAATAAATGATAAATAAGTTTGTCAGCGACCGAACTACAGGAATAACCAATCACATACATTTTAAAAAACAATTTAAAAAAAATTTATTTGTAATAGGAATACACAAATATATGAAAAATATGCATGGATTTATTACTTACATTTAATAAAGATGTTACATTAGTTTATTTTAGACTAGCGGACCTGCACTCGCTTCGCTTCGTCAACTAAAAATGTTGTACCTAAAATAAAAGCGGAACAAAATAAATAGTGGAGCTTTGCACGGGTGATAGGCTATAAAAAAAGTTTTCATTAAGTTGTTTTTACTGCTAAAAACAATATTTTCCCCAATTGAAAGCCCAATAATATTTTCATCGGTTAAAATCCCAACAATCTATTTACGGAATAATACCTCCTCGTACACAACATTCTTTGTCATGTTTCCAATTGTTATTAAAATGTATTGATTGCGAGAATTATCAGTTCTTGACAGACCCACATACCCAATTCATATACAAACAAATATTTAGGAATTTATAGAAAATTTATATGGCAATAGCTTTCAAACGACACCAAAATCATTAAAATCGGGCCGATACAACTCCAGAAATAGCTATCACAACAAAACATTTTACTATTTTGTATAGTAATAGGCCTATAGATTTGTAACTTACAATCTAGGATGTTATTTAATTATAAATTTTACTAAGATTATTTGAAGAGCATTTACTGCAAGATAATTTAAGAACTTTCAGAGCAGAATGCATGTTTATTAAAAAACCTTTTATTTCGCTTCGAAATTTTGTGTATTAAAGAGTTTCATAGTAGATTGTAATTTGTTGAAAAACGGAACAGAACTGAATATTGCAACTCCCTTCGAGAACTTTGAAGTTCTTTATTTTTCAACAATGTAGTGATCGTTGTAGCGGGTTTCGTAATTTATGGTTGAAATTTAAACATGTATGATTTAGCAATCTTGTGGCGAGCGGTTAATAAAGTTTCAAAAGTTACATATTCTTCGTGGTCTATGTAGTACGAGTATTATTAAATTATAATATAGCTTCCATTATCCGAATATCCATTCACTGAGCAAACTATTTTTTAAGTTTATTTAAAGTCGCAACGACAGTTTGGTCATTAAAATCCACTAAACTACAAAATATAAATCCACTACTACTACTGAAGGTTTTAGTACTGTAATCGTGGAATTTAACGTGTTAAAATTTCCAGACGCTATCCGGGAATCGAACCAGTGACCTTCCCCTTTGCTAGGCTAGCGCGCTACTCACTACGCTGCGGAGGCGGTCACTGAACAAACTTTATTATTCAGATTCTATTTTTATAATACATTTATTGAATGATTATTTTTATTGGTATTATAAAGTCATTTAGAAAAAAATAATTTTTTAGTTTTACTTATTTAACTTTTACTGTAATCCAGGCACGTATCCAGAATTATTTTTCGTGGGGGGAGGCAATCAAAATATTCTTAGTTAACTATCACACGAAACCATAGGCGTGGTCAGGATTTTCTCCAATGGGGGGGGGGCAAAAAGTTTCCCATTTGGCACATTTTTTCTTTTCGTTGGCTGTACCAAAGTTCAGCTTCACAACTGATTCACTTACAGTGATTGCAGCACTTAAATATGGAACAGAAACAGAAAAATAATATGGCGTTTTCCTGCCACGATGATAATATGGTTTCTTGCCGCGCAATACTATTCCTATTGACCTATAATTTTTTGTTTTACTAAATGAGCCAGGGTGAACCAAGCGTCCTACCCTGCCTCACCGTGGCTACGCCTATGCACGAAACTTAGAATAATTAAGATAATATGATCACACGCATATACAGAAACTTCCGTCAAAACGTTTACTTAATTATTACTAATATTAATGAAATAATAATAATACAAACAAATAATGTCTGTCGTTGACTCATTAATAATTTATAGGCTTCTCTTATCGCAACAACCATAAGTTCCTTTCAGTAATTTGATTAAATTAATATGTTAATTATTTTTCTAATATCCACTCACTTATCAAGAATGTTCAGAACCAAAAGGTACTGAAACTTAAAATTTTATAAAAGTAAATTCCATTTACATAGCTGCTGGATAAGACTGGCTTATGAAAAAATCTACTTCTTAAGAAAAAAGGTTTGTGAAATTTTTTCTCAAAATTACATTTTAAGTATGTTCAGTAAAATTCAGTTATAACGAAGTCGGTTGTAACGAAAATCCGGTAATAACGTATGAAAATAGAAAATTTTGTTGGTTAAACATGTTAACACGTTTTAAAGTCTGATATAACGAATGTGGAATCCGGTTGTAACGAACGAATCACCTTTCTTGAAATAATAATAATAATAGAAAAATATATTCTCTAGGAAATGAGCAACAAACAGTTTTGCGATATGTATATCAATACTGTGAAAAATATTACTGTTTAGGTACTTCTAAGGTAGGAAGGTTTGGGGTTATCGGTAAATTGCAGTATTACCCTAATTGCTTCAGCTCAGACCTACCGGGAATCAAACGCTTAGAGTATCAGTTTACGAAACTTTGCATAAAACTGTTTGAATTGATTTTTAAAAATTACATTTAATTTTAAATATTCACAAAACCAAACGTAAAGAAAATAATAGTAGTACTAATTTTTTAACATTCATCTACAAAAAAATAATAATTTTTTGGTGCTTAAGTGTAATTTCATTAAACAGCCAGACCCTGTGGTAAATAAAGTGAAGGTGTCATTTTCAGGGTGGAAAGTAGATGCTTTTCAGAGGGCCTGGCGAGCTGATAAGCATACTTTTCTATTTAGTGAGGAAGGCAAAGTAAATCACCTCACTCATCGTGTTACTTAGGAAAGCCTCTAGAGGTTCAAACCAGCCTTTTGACTGATGACCTAAACAACAACCTACCCGAAACTTAATTTCGCAAAATTTTATCTTTATCTTCTTAAACGATCAATTCATTGAACCGATACAATACTGCGGTATTGATTTACTTTAGAAATTTTCCGAGACAATTTTGTTGCATATTGAACATTCTGAAATTTTTTACAACTAAAAAAAGTAGGAAAGTTCTATTGGAATTACGATTCTTAAATAAAAGAAATATTTACGGACGCAAAGCGAGTTAGGGTTGTTAATATTTAAAATTACTATCAAGATTTAAAACTTCGAAAACTGAATTAGCTACACATTATCTAATTATTATTATTATTACGTATTTGTTGTTGTTGTTTAGGTCAACAGCCGAAAGGCTGGTTTGAACCTCTAGAGGTTTTACTAAGTAAAAACGAGGAGCAAGGTGGTTTACCATTGCCTTCCTCACTGAGTTGAAAGAGTATGCTTATCAGCATGCCAGGCCCTCCGAAAAGCACTCACTTTCCACCCTGCAAATGACACCTTCACTTCATTCACCACAGGGTCTGGCTGTATAGTGAAATTCATTACTTTCAGAGGAAATAACTCTGATTAGTGTCTTTTACACCTCTACCTCTTCTGTTCTTAAATGATTCAGTCATTTAATTGACTGACCATGTGATAAGAAACAGAACTATTTATTTTAGCCCTGCAACGAACAGATTGAGTGTAAATAATTTGACACTCCACCTGTCTGTTATGGGCAGATTACGTATTTATCTATTATTATTTATTATTTGATAGAGAAGAGGGAAAAGGGCGTGAATATCTAACGAATGGACCTCAAAATTCTTAGCGTTTTTGCTGTAACAAGACATAAAAAGTAATTTTGGAACAAAACGGTTTTTAATTTTTAATAATGAAATAATTTTTGTATTTTAATGATCTATCAAGGAAAATATTGATTATCCAAACGAGTTTTTAATACGGAAGGATCGGATAAACGACGCTCCATTGTATTGGTGTACATAAATGTATATGTTATGTATACAATAAATGTTTATATAAATGTGTATACATAATGATTGCGGGGCGATGCAAGGACGGACAAACGTCATAACAATACATGTACTAACCGGTTTAAATACAGATTGTTTATATTGTTCTATGTAATTATTTTGGTACCAATCAAATATATGTCGTCATCGACAGACGGTAATATTAATTACTTACTAGCTCGTTCACGGATCTTCCATTATTACTACATGTTCCTAATTTAATATCTGTAATTACAATTTTTTCTCAGAAATTCATCTCTGAGCCGGAAATCGTACAAAAACAAACATTTACCGCCAAAGAATGTATATTTTACTGAATCTTTAAAGCCTAGGGCAGTGTTCTAATGAATATTTTAAATAATAGATTACGTCATACCTGCCTTCAAAGTAAACCCCTTCCGATATTGTATTTGAAAATTTTTTTAAGATTATATGGTTAACATTTTTATTTAATATTATTTTGATAAAACCTTTGGAAATTTTAATAATAATTTCTGCGTATGTAATTTAATGAAAATCTACCCAACCCTTCAAAACATATGTGTACCTCCTGGGGGGGGGGGGGGTCGCAGGACGTGTTTGAGGGATCGCGAAATACGGAGAAAAATAAAAAAAGTTATTGCTGTATTTATTTATTTTAAAAAAGAGACACAAATTTTGTACATTACTTTTACAACTTTTTCAATTCAATTAACTAATATTTAATTAATTAGCCCTGTAACTGGAAGATCGATTGCAAATAATTTAACACTCCACCTGCCTGTTATAGGCAATCTAAAAAATATATAATCGTTGAAATTAATAAAAGTTATTAAATTGAATGATTGTGTCTTAATATAATCGGTGTCATTGAACCTCTCAAAATATTTAGCCTAAGCTTCGAATCTTTACTCCCACTTAGTGTACAAAATAATCTGTCACTTTCGTACGATCACCCGAGCGTGCTTCTGTATCAACAATTAAATGACATTAATATCCATTTCCACCTTGGTTTTTTTCATGAATATTATTATGGTTAAGCCTTTAAAAGTTAGGAAAACAATATTTTACATTGTATTCCGTAGATACTATGATAGATAAGTTATTTATTTTCCATTTTTTTCGATTAGTATTTGAATTGTTGGATCCTTATTAATTTTTAATACATTTAGAAGTTACTGGCCAGCAAAATAACCGCTATAACAAAAATCACAGTAATATGAGCTTATATGTAACAGATGACGTTGCCACATTTACGGTAGCAGTGTATTTATTGATCTAAGGGAGATTAAGTGATAAAAATATTACCTTACTGATACTGGTTTCTTCTTTATTTCACCGTGTTATAAACTTTTACTTATTCATTTAGTTGTAACCGAAAAATGGTACGAGTTACGCGTGATTTTAATTGTTAAGTGGTGTATATATATTCACTTTCTTTCTATTTGTTTTATTTTTTATATTAATTATTTGTGAAGCTGTGATTTAATTATTAATATATTTGATTTAAATTATTTTTGAATCAATAATTAACTAAATTTACTTCGTTATATTCTAAAGTTTGTTAAGTAGGCCTGATGTTTAGGTCATCAGCCGAAAGGCTGGTTTGAACCTGTAGAGGTTTTACTAAGTAAAACAAGGAGTGAGGTGGTTTACCTTTACCTTCCTTACTGAATGAAAAAGTACGCTAATCAGCATACCGAGCCCTCTGAAAATCACATATTTTCCAATCTGCAAATGACACCTTCACTTCATTCACCACAGGGTCTGGCTGTATAATGAAATTCATTACTTTCAGAGGAGATAACTCTGATTAGTGTCTTTTACACCTCTACCTCCTCTTTTCTTAAATGATTCAGTCATTTAATTGGCTGACTATATGATAAGAAACATAACTATTTATTTTAGCCCTGCAATGAACAAGTTGAGTGTAAATAATTTGACACTCCACCTGTCGGTTATGGGAAAAAGTAGGCCTATCAACCTTATTTTATTTATTTTTCTGAAGGTATAATTAATAATTACATGAACAATAACAAATAAAAGGTTGTACAGATGGTGAAAATTATCAACGAAAGTATAAAACTTAACTTTTTTACACATGACTGATAATTAAGGAGGTGGCAACGATGATCGATCAGAATTGTAATTCGGCCCGCTTAAATGACCTTTAACTAATTTAATAATTTTGGTAAAGTGATAAGTCTCGCAATAGTAGAAAATCTCGTATTTCTATAATTTTTGTTAAAATATTTTATTCTTCAACCAGCCGTAAAATATAAACAATCAAACTATCTGAAAAAAAATATCTGGTTAAGTTAGTGAGACAAAAGAACAACAGTTGCATAATACAATTTTAAGTGGGCCTACGTGCATGCCTATACACTAATTACACAATAGAATCAATGTCAGTATGACATAAGTCAATGTCGCATGTTAGTATGTCAGTACAAGAAAGAAATGGTGTCGAGTATTTACCTTTAATTTATTATTATTAACAAAACGTTATTATCCGTGAGACGATACAATTAATTCGTTTTCAATGAAACTGTATTGGCAAATGTAATATTTTTTTTTTTTTTAAATTTACAAAATAATTTCGCGTGGTAAAATTACCGCTCTTTTATCTCTGTTTATTACAACGTGTAACTGCAGAAATATATTACTCAATAGAATTGTTTTTCAATTTTAAAATTGTAAATCCCAATGAAACATTTTAAATGAGGAAACTAAAGCTTAAAAATGTGTTAAAAACCTAATTATGTATTTTCAAATTAAGAATTAACGGATATTTAGTAACAATTATACAAAAATTTATAAATTAATAATACTCGTTTTATGCGGTTTCAATATTATTAGCTACTAAGATTACTTTTGAAGTCGGTGCCAAACTCAATAACTTTTTTCTAATAAATCAGGTAATTATCATTTGTTTTGTTTGGCACCGCCTTCAAAAGTACTTGTAATGTATTTAATTATGGTAGATAATTACCTAGGCTTTGTCCCTAATATTTTTGAATACCGAATTCTGATACATTTAAACGTCGGTGCTAAATAGGAACAAAAGGTATAGATAATTACCTGATTAATTAAAATATATATTATCTTTCGCGCATGCTAAATCTACCATTTAGTTGTCACTACAGTTCAACTCATGTTGCGTTCTACGTCGGTATTTGTTAAAAGTGATAAATATAAAGTTAATACATTACGTAATTATATACAATGTTAAATATTTATTTCCATTTTTTTATTTTTGCAAGAATGCTTTCACTTAATTTTTTTATTTGAATCATTAACACATGTTAAACATTCTAAGAATTCCCTTTGGTTTTTTTCTTACATTTATTACGAACATAAAAGTTTATATATGTTTTTTATTTTTCACTTTTTCTTAGTTTTTTTGATCTTTTAGAAAGCACTGATCCGATTTACATAAAATTTTCGTAAAACAAATTAGTTGTTATACCAAATTTTAATTGGTGAAAGCCATAGCGGTATAAGTCACTTTTTTAGTTTTCAATTACTGGGAACTCTTCGTCTTAATTAAAAAAAAATTATTCAACGTGGTTAAAATAAAATGAGAACATTTACAATACAGTAAACTTCCGCTAATCCGGCACGATTTTAGAAAAAAATTACTATTTTAAATCGATCGCAAAACATAAAACAGTTATGCTTTTTTCAAATTTGTTTGCGATTGGAAGGCGCGAGGAAAAACATTGTGCCGGACTTAGATGAAGATGATGTAGACGAGTTAAACAACATCACTTGGAATCAAGGAGCTGATGCCATGAATAAATTTTATCAAGTTTTCTGAACGCAACAGTTTGTTCAATGATGCTGAAATTATGCAACTCCAAATCATACGAAATGACTTAATAAAAAAAACGAAGAGAGAATACTAAAAAAAAACAAATCGATATTCGAGATTTGTTTAAGATGGCTTCTACCAAAAAGATCAATCCCATAAGCTTAGACCAACCGCCTTGCTCAACTTCGAATTAAATTTTTTGTAAGCCTACAGTGCTCGTTTTTGTTTCATTGTCAGTTATTTAGTTACTTTACATTACAGTATTTATGTTATTTTTTTATTCTTCTTAAGCTGTTTAAATGCACAAAAACCTGTTTACTATCATTTTTTGTTTAGTTACGTTTTTCCCGATATTCATCCTGTAATCCGGAATATTTCATAATCCGGCACGCCTCAAGTCCCGAACGGGCCGGATTAAAGTTCATTGTATTACAACTGTTTTTTTCTTTTGCTTTTATGAATCAGTTATGTTTGTTCAGAACATTAGTGATATAAGCCAAACTTATACCACTTTGACATGTACTGAACTGACTTACACCTCTTTCCCTCTCAGTAGACTGGTAGTGCTCAGACATTTTATTGTGGATTTAAAAACTTTGTTTTACTTTTTAAAAATTTGGCTACTTCACTGAAAAAAATACAATTGGATACAAGTGATGATGAGTATAGCGAGCCAATAATTTTAGAATACTCAGAAACTGATAGTAGAAGTAACCATATTCCACTCAATTAAACCATAAACGAGTTAATATAAATTGTATGAGAAATCATCTTCAGATTATCTTAACATCATACTACACAAGAAACCACAATCTGAATAATCTTTCAATCTTAAAGACCCAGTTTCTAAAAGCGTTTATCGCAAAATATTCTCTATTAGGTTCAACTTCTGCCACTTAGTGCCACTTATACCACTTTGACATGTACTGAACTGACTTACACCTCTTTCCCTCTCAGTAGACTGGTAGTGCTCAGACATTTTATTGTGGATTTAAAAACTTTGTTTTACTTTTTAAAAATTTGGCTACTTCACTGAAAAAAATACAATTGGATACAAGTGATGATGAGTATAGCGAGCCAATAATTTTAGAATACTCAGAAACTGATAGTAGAAGTAACCATATTCCACTCAATTAAACCATAAACGAGTTAATATAAATTGTATGAGAAATCATCTTCAGATTATCTTAACATCATACTACACAAGAAACCACAATCTGAATAATCTTTCAATCTTAAAGACCCAGTTTCTAAAAGCGTTTATCGCAAAATATTCTCTATTAGGTTCAACTTCTGGTGTTTAAACACACCACAAGTCTGCAAATCAAAGCGAATTAAGTCATTTTTAGGCCCTGTATAACCTCAATTTCATACAATAAAAATGTAATAAAAATTTATGTGAAATTCAAAGAAACTCATAATAATCAGTTAATTCAGCCCCAGAAATTTATGTGAATTGCAGTAAACTTTCTACTAAATTCCTTTTTTTTTCAAAAATAGTTAAATGTAATTTATACCACTTTGACTTTCAAGGGGCTCATTTAATAAAAACAAAATTATTGAGACTGGATGAAGCAGTTTGGAGTAATCGGTGTACGAACTGAGATAAAAATTCATGAATTTAAAATCGATCTACTTTTTGAAATTTGTCGGCCCATGGTAATGTGGTCAATGCAACAGGCTTCTACGCTGGAGTCCCGGATTCGATTCACGGTCAAGTCTGGTGAAATTTTTTTTTCATCCCTCATTTTCATCTATTACCCTTCTCATCGTTTCCATTAGCAGTAATAGCAAAACAGTCGGACATAAAACAAAAAAATCTTTTTGAAATCGATTAAAAAAGGGCTCCTTGCTTGGTATTTTCGTAGAGATTTTGTTTGTTTCGTTTGGGATAAAAAAATTTCAAAATTATTTAAGCTTTTAAAATTATTCAAATCAACCTACTTGTCATGATTAAATATCTTTATAGCAACCGAACTATTTGAATTTCTTAACTTCGGGTTAGGTTTACTCAATGAGACTGCATGGTCAATAAATGCTGGTTTATATATGTAATAACTAGTCGTAAGCAGGCAAGAGTGAAAACACACACGCACGCACTCATTCACATAAATTTGTAGTCTATAGGAAATTTAAGTTGTTTGATAAGTTAAACTGAAGTGGACTAGCATTAATGATACAGTCGAGTTAAAATTATTGTAGTTCGTCCGTATTATGGCCGCTCGTATCACTTGTTTATAATTAGTTTAACCATAGATAATAAGCATATTACTTTCATAACTCGTATAACATGTGGCCTTTGGCGTTACCACGTGCAGACCGATCTACTGTCTCTGAAGTGGTTAATTGTAATCGTGTGGTACAGGTGCATGTGACCGTAATTTTATAGTACTCTTCCTTGTTTTGTTTCGTAGATGACAATCACAAAGCGATCGCTTACATAATGCATTATGCAGTAGCAGATCGCCTCACATACCATCTTTAGCAACTACCAGAATCAACAACCATTCAATCGCCTCGAGTTCAGATTTTGCATTCGTTTACTGTAAAAACTGTTCACGTTTTTTACAGTGACCGGTTTGTTTTATAAATTGAAAATTCAGAAAAAATCTGGTGTGAAACACTCACACGAATTTCTCTTGCCAGTGTAAATGAAATATATAACCTACATTTAATAATTTATTAAAATGAAACACATAGCCAACAATTCTTCAGTACTGTTCTGTTTCACATAGTTCCCTGCGTGATGTTCAACTTCTTTACACAATAAAAAAATGAAATAAACAGAAATAAATTATTGAGTCATATAACGTTCAGATTACAGATTGCTAAAAGTTTCTATGAAGGAAAAACAAGGTTTAGATTGAATAAAGAAGAAACAATTAAGTGTAAGAATAATAAGAATGTGAGCTGTAAAAATAACTTCCACAAAACGTCACTTAACTTGGTCTAAAATAGCTCGAAACAATAAAACAGAAATGTCAAATGCACAAAATATAACAATTTTATTACTATTATTTATATTTGTATATTATTAATATTTGATTGTTTTGTGTTTGGATCAAGTTAAGTAACTTTAAACATTTCTGGAAGTTCGTTATGAAGCTCAAATTCTCAGCATTAATTTAAGAGTTTCTTCTTTCTTCCGTCTCACCACTTCTATGATTTTCTTTTCAAAGAAGAAATTAATTTCAGAACTCTGTATTTAGTACGGTGCTTTATATTTTTATCATTTTTTACAAACTTATCGTAATTTCTTTAACCCTTTCTAGACCACACGGTAATAAAATCTCGGAAGTACAGGTAACAACACTAGGTTAGATGTAAACGTACCACATGTGATGGCTTCATTCAATACACAGGTGACACGATCTGGTGTGTTTATGGAGCCCTAACTGTTTACAGAAAAATCAGGCAAGGTGGGATTTAAAAGTCCCGATGGTCTACTAGGGAAACTTAAACTGTTACTGCACAGGTAAATGCTATGTTATTAAATGGGACTTGTAAGTCCCGATAGTCTAGAAAAAACCACTTATTCAGCGTTCTGGATCTATTGTTTATACCCAGGAGACTATTTTTAGTCTATTCTACATAGGTGTTTAGAGTTTCATTACTCGTTTACTGATATACTCCATCGGTCAAAATGTTTGATATTTATAAATAAATAAAATTCATCCTCACAAAAAGTAAACATTATATTACAATAAGTCAATAACAGGGTGTTTGATTTCAAATTAATTTTTAATATTTTAGAGTTCATATTCATAAGTCAATAACAAGTCTTATTATCCATTAAACATTTTATACTTTCGATAAGAAAAACAAAACTAACATTTAAAAACATAAATTGATTGTCTATTCTATTTTATAGAAAATTTACAAAGGGACGTAGCTTTTACATTTATATTACGTGAAAAAATATTTAATTACTATAAATTTAAATACTGTATAAAATTTACTTATTAACCCAAATTACTAAAAATTTTAATTTGCTCATCATATGCAACAAAACAAGATAATCGAAAACCAGTTTTTCAGAAACTAATTTTACCGGATATTAAAAAATTTATTAATGTTACAAAATAATTTTTTTGTAAAAACTTTTTTAAAAATATTTATGTGTCTGGTCGAGTACGAATTTATACATTAATTTTTCAAAAATTATATTATGATTAAGAAAACTTAATAGAAGGCTGCCTTCGTAGCGCAGTGGTTATCGTGTTGTATTGAAAAAGTATAATTTTCCGGGCACCCCGGTTACGTTCTAAAAAATTATGACACCTTAATCATTTTAAATAAACTTAAAAAAAGATTAATAGTAATACAATTATGTCTTTGTATAATGACAATTCAATAGCCTGGGGCACCTCCCAGTCAATGAACGTTATGTGAACGCCGCCCACATCAGATTTTCATCTCACCACTTCTCGATGAGCGAGAGAAACAGATTGTTATATATGTAAACGAACTTCCGGTCGCTATTTATTTACCACACGGTATTACTTTTTAATCGCTAAACGCACTGTAAAATAGTTTACGTTCATCACTATTAACTGATTTATAGTATTCTAATAATGCACTTGTAATTAAACAATAGTTCAATTAAATTTTTTGAGTATTTTTATTAATGGGACTCGTGAACGGTAGATATACACATGTTAAAAATCTGGTGTGAAACACTCACACAACTTTCTCTTACCAGTGCAAATAATTAACAATAAACCTAACATTAGTAATAAAACATTAGAAATAAACAAAAAACTAACCTCAATAAACATAACCTTATTTTAATCATGAGTGAAAGACGCAAAATGAAAATCGAACTCAGTTTAGCTTAAAAATACGGAAAATCACTCTTTCACGCTAAACTAGGCTCTGTAGAGAAAAATGCTTTTTATAAAAGTTGTAGATCTTTTAATTTCCTATAAATTTGATTATATACACTTTTGTCGTAAAGTGCATACTACGGCCGAAATCTTAAAAAAATCGATTTTTCTCACGTTTTCGTGAGAAAAAACAGAAAATCGCTAATTACTGCTAAACTAAGCGTTGTACAAAAAAATGTTTGAAATAAAAGTTGTAAGTTTTTAAATTCTCTACATCTTTTATTATATAAATTTTTTCGCTAAATTGCATATTAAAGCCGTAATCTTAAAAAAACTTTGTTTTTACGTAAAAACAGCCTCACCAAGAATTTCAGTAAACATGGCGCCTACCCCATCTTGTAGAGAATAAAAAATTGAGTAAACCAGGTGATTTTTAAAAAAAATCGTAGGACCAGTTTTTGAGAAAATTGCAAAAAAGTGAAAAAATAACGCGAATTAACTACTACTTCCGGTTGACCGATTTTGATGAAAATGGTCGTGTCGGATTCGGTAGTGGTATGTAACTTAAGTTTCAATTTTCAAGTTCGTATGTTGTTCCGTTCTTGAGATATTCTGTTCACACACACACACACACACACACACACACACACACAGACCAATCGCTAAAAACATGTTTTTGGGTTCAGGGGGTCTGAAAACGTGTAGATCCGGTGAAAACTCGATTTCGAAAAATCGACATGAAAACAATACTTTCCTTCCTATATATTCATAGAGGCAAGAGAAAGTAAAAATGAAACCAACTATAACCCGTTTTCTCAAAGTCCATTGCAATTAGCCAACTGAAATCGATTAACATATATAATTTATAAGCGTGGTAGTTAAATTACTCATTTTTATTACTGTAATGTTTGAAATATTTAAAAAATTTAAACAGTTTGCAAAAATATCTCGATTATATTAATACATACTATGTTTGAAAACCAGGTTAATCCGTAAAATATTTTTTAACTGTACTACAGTAATTAAAAAGTATTTAAATATTATGCTCCCAAAATTTCAGCTTGATAACTTGAATGGTTTTTGAAATTAGGTTAAAATGGGTCCCATTTAAGGGGAAAAGAAATTGCGGGAATCGAAGTCTTAACAAACATTAGCCTACATTGTTTTCAATAAACATTACTTCAAAACTTTGAGGTAACATCAATATCTGTCAATAAACAAGAGAAATGCGGTTGTAAAATTTAATGAGAATGTTCTATGATAATAATTCACTCCAAAAATAACAAAAAAAATATAGTAAAAATTAAATTTTTAGTATATTTTTTGAGACTTTGGTGAATTATACAATTTTAACTTAAGAAATCTATGAAAAAATATTAGATGTCGTATATGAGGAGATTTTAATCAAACTAGTAGGGGCGGTTTTCGAGAAAAATGTAAAACATGAAACCTTATGTGAATAAACTTCCATTTGATCGTCTTTTGATGAAAACCCGTTTCTTTGATCGTTTTTTGATGAAAAAGTTTGTCAGATCTCGTCGTGGTACCTAACTATAGTTTCAAGTTTCATCTACGTACAATTTTTCGTTTTTAGTTCATGCACAAGACTGGTAAAACATAATTTTGTGCTCATGGGACCTAAGAACGTACATACCTGGTGAAAACTCAATTTTGAAAATTTGACACGAAAACAACTTTTCTTACCTTTATTTCATATAGAGCTAGAGAAAGTGAAAATGAGTTATTAATAGGTATCGGAAGGGGCATCAATGAAGTAATGATGGGTAAAATGCAAAGAACGCAACCTTAAAAAATATATTTTTTAATACAAGAACACAGCTTCTCACGAATTTCAATAGATGTGCCGATTACAGCAACCTTGTAGAGCATAAAAAGTGTAATTAGTGAGTCGATTTTAAACAAAATGTTTTACGAGCCGTTTTTGAAAATAACTTAAAAAATTAAAAAATTTCACGAATAAACAGTTACTTCCGGTTGACAGAGTTTGATAAATAACTTATGTTCGTGTCAGTTCTGCTCATGGTAACTAATTTAAGTTCCGAGTTTCAACTTCGTATGACTTCCATTTTTGAGATATTTTTTTGACACACAGACCAATCGGTAAACATTTTTTGTGGCTTCAGGAGTCCTGAAAACGTGTATCCAGTTAAAACTCTATTTCCAAAATCGAAAATGAAAACCTAACTTTTCTTACCTATATTTATTAAGAGCAAACAAAACTAAAAAGTAAGCTTTCTCGAAATATTTAAATACAAATATTGTGCAATCAATCAGTTAAGTTACATAATTATGAATACGAAGCAAACTGGAATATTGCTAATTTAATACATTATTACATATACAAAAGGAGAAACAATAAATTAAACAGTTTCCTTCTTACTGTAAGTAAATCTATGTGGAGGGATAAGTTAATGATGAAATTTTAAAATAACAGAAAATTAGAAAAGTAGCAATAAAAAAGCAATATCCCAAGTGTATGACGGAAGTGCAACTTTTGTAATGAGTTCTTTCATAAACATAGCGTTATATATTTTGCGTATTTCATAATCATAGGGAACGTGCTAAAAATAAACATGTGTGGGTGCCAAAAATTTTAATGGTGACTCAGAAACAATACTCGTTGTTATTTCTGGCAAATAATTATGCAGTAATAAGAGGATAAATTTTTCACATATTTAACTACCCAGTAAATATGTGTGCATAAACAAACATATTTAGCGACAACTTAACGTCAACTTTTATTTTTTTAAGCAATTATCATATTTAAATTTTAACGTTTGTTTCGGATATGATTAATTTTAAACAATAAAAATTCCTTTAAAATTTTATAATAAATATTTATTTATAATTTAATTACTTGAACTAAATTGATAACAAAATGTTCTTTAAAACTTAAGCTATATACTAAACTTAACAAAAAAGAAATATGGTCATTTACAATTAATAAAGAAATAATCGTTTCTTACTATCTAATCACTAATTCAAACTATTTTCCAATTACTGAGAGTCAATTACTCGTGCAACATCATACACAAAAACAATTCAGCAACTCACTTCATTCAACACTAACGGTTCAGTTATACACCGATGGCCTTCACCACTATTTACAATCTGAATAACTCTTTAAAACGCGGTTGCTTGTATACGAGTATATGTATGAGAAAATACATAAAAATAATCTAAAAAATCAATAACTAAATAATAATAAAATTTTACCTTAATCTACCTTTATCTTGAAAAACAATTGAATGAAAGAACCAGCAATTATGAGAAGTACTTGATAGCTCCTGTTAAAACCTATATAATAACCGCTTCTCAAATCCTGCCTATCACAATGAATCGCTCAACAGAAAAACGTTGCAACTAACAAAATTACAAAAGTGAAGTTTCAGTGGAATACGTTCAACTGACGGATATAACTCCTCTATTTGATCATAATAGTCACTTCTAACAAGTAAAATTGTAACTAAAATCTCGGAAATTCTTGAAACAAAATCGTCATACAGTGAAAAATACATACGTTATACAGCTAAGAATCAGATGTTATCTTTCACCTTCTGTAAAAATTAGTTTTTGTACTTGCAAAGTTTTTCCGTTGACCCATTCATTTAACGACAACTTTACGCGAAGTTTTTTCAGTATCTGACTGATTCTAAAATATAAAACCTCCTTCAAAAGTTAAAACACGTGTTTATTAACAAATTTATTACTTACATTAATTATGATAGTTGCTAAAAAATTACAATTAATTTTAAAATATACTAAATTAGTTAGCTAACAATTATGGTAATTTACAATCAAATAATTAATTAATTTTTACTTACAAAACTAAAAATATTGTACACTAACTGCGCGTTATGTATAATCTGTTTCACAACGCAACGGGTAATCTTAATTCACCATAAAACCGGTTTCTATAACTCACTAACTTTACACTACTCATAAGGACACTTTAGCTTAGAAATCTGTTTACTACTGACAGACAAGAGAGCGGGGTGCTTTTATATAGCTGACCTTAGAACTTCTAGAATGACAAGGAACATAAAGAGGATTCCAAATAAATAAATAACAAATGGCGTAAGAGAACCCGACGGAACACAGAACTAGAAAGATAACAAGCGAGGCGCCGTACGAAAGGCAATAAATCATACTGGCACACAAAAGGCCGATACTAGTTGTCCATATGTCACAGTACAAGGGAAGACATGACTAATTAATTTATTTATTTATCAGTCAGTTTAAGATTTGACATGAGATAATTATTTATTCAATTTCATTTCATTTTGAATAATTCATAGACATTATCTTAACAATTTAAATTACTCTATAATTATAATATTAGTTACAATAATAATTATTTAATATTATTTTAATCCAATATTGTCCAATACTAAACATAGTAAACTACTTCCACGTACTCACAGTATGTACGTGGGGTGCACACTAAATAATAACTCGCTTCATTGACATCGGACTTGAACAAATGTGGTATTATCGTGCTCACAATAAAATATTTAAAGGTACTTAAATAATTGACATATACGTCAATATTATTTAAAAATCTGGTATGAAACACTCAGCCGACTTTCTCATGCCAATATAAATAATTAAACCTATAACGCATTTAAATAATGTAAAATGAAAAACATAACCTAATTTAAATCATGATTGAATGACGAGAAATGAAAATCCACCTACGTTACACTTCAGAATTAGGAAAATCACTAATTGACGCTAAAATTTGCTCTGCAGAAAAATATGTTTGAAAAAATGTTGTAGGTTTTTAAATTTTCTATAAGTTTTATTATATTATACGCGTTAGTCGTAAAATGCATACGAAGCCCCAATCTTAAAAACCCCATTTTTACAAATTTTAATGAAAAAGTACGGAAAATATTTGACGCTAAACTAAACGTTGATATTGTATGAAATAAAAAATATAAATATTTTAATTTCCTACAACTTGGATTATGTATGATTTTGTCATGAAATGCATATTAAGGCCGTAATTGTTTTTTAAATTTATTTTTACCAAGAGAGCACAGCACTGAAGAATTTCAATAAACATGGCGTTTACCATTATCATTTCAAAATATCGGAGGAACCGTTTTTAAGAAAATCGCAAAAAGTTCAAAATCACTCGAGTATACTACTACTTCTGGTTGAACGATTTTTTAAGAAAATGTTCGAATTAAGTTACAAGTTTAATCTCGTTCTTGAGATCATTTTGTTCACACACAGATTAATCGTTAAAAACATGTTTTTTGCGTTCAAGGGACCTAAAAACGTTTATTTCTGATGAAAAATCGATTCCGGAAAATTGACATGAAAATAATACTTTCCTTACCTATTTCCTTATAGGGCAAGAGAAAGTGAAAATGCGTTTAACCTCATAACATTAAGAAATGTTATAAAACATGTGTGCACAATCTTTTTGTAACAGTGGGCCAATTAATCACTGATTTTTCGAGACGGGCCGCAGAAATAAAATTTCTAGAGTTCATCAACTGGCATACGTTTTATTTACTTGGGGTTACATTTTAAAATCCAACTATTTTCTGGTACAGTTAACGACAGAGCTATATAATATAAAATGCAACTTTGTGTAGCCTACATATCTCTACCGACGTTATCCAGAGGTCAACAATCCTTCCTCGTTATACTGTTGCAATACTGATTGATATAGTCAGTATTTATACTTCACCAGGATTCGAAATGTATAACAACTTGAATTCATGGATTCATCAAAAATTTTTGTTTGAAATTTAGTTTTGACCTACGTTACACAAAACCGAAATATCATTTTTCCTTGTATACCTTCACCAGATTATTTCTTATAGAATAAGAAAAAATCTGGTGTGAAACACTCACATAACTTTCTCTTGCCAATGCAAATAATTAACAATTAACCTAACATTATTAATAAAACATAAGAAATAAATAAAAAACTAACCTCAATAAACATAACCTAATATTAATCATGAGTGAAAGACGCAAAATGAAAATCTACCTCAGTTTGGTTTAAAAATACGGTAAATCACTCTTTCACGCTAAATTAGGCTCTGTAGAGAAAAATTCTCTAAATAAAAGTTGTAGATCTTTTAATTTCCTATAAATTTGATTATATACTTTTTTGTCGTAAAATACATACTAAGGTCGAAATCATGAAAAAATCGATTTTTCACGCGTTTTCGTGGTGAAAAAAAACAGAAAATCGCTAATCACCGCTAAACTAAGCGTTATACAAATAAATGTTGGAAATAAAAGTTGTAGCATTTTTAATTCTCTACAACTTTTGTCATATAGGCTACTATTTTGCGCTAAAATGCATATTAAAGCCGCAATCTTAAAAAAAAATATTTTTTTACGTGAAAACAACCTCACCAAGAATTTCAGCAAACATGTCGCCTACGCTATCTTGTAGAGCATAAAAAATTTTTAGTAAACCAGGCAATTTTGAAAAAAATCATATGACCTGTTTTTGATAAAATCGCAAAAAAGTAAAAAATTACACGAATAAACTACTACTTCCGGTTGACCGATTTTGATGAAAATGTTCGTGTTGGGTCCGGTAGTGGTATGTAACTTAAGTTTCAAGTTCGTACGAGGTTCCGTTCTTGAGATATTCTGTTCACACACACACACAGACCAATCGCTAAAAACATGTTTTTTGGGGTTCAGGGGGTCTGAAAACGTGTAGATCCGGTGAAAACTCGATTTTGAAAAAGCGACATGAAAACAATACTTTCCTTCCTATATATTCATATAGGCAAGAGAAAGTAAAAAATACATTACCTTTTTTTAATTTAAAATGTTTAAAAACAAAATAAACTGTAAAACATTCTTACTTTATTGGGTAATTTGACATAGCTTTTCTTTTGATAATTATTCAATGTTTATTTCAATGTTTGTGGTTGCAATCCTCAAAACAGATTTTTAATCTTAACCGCGTACGAGCTTTCGATTTGATAGTTTTTATTAACAATAAAGCATGATCACAAAATAAAAGTACTACCGAACAAATATGAAAGTTTAAAATAATGTTCTCGCAGAATAACTATTTCTTGCGTTATGTTATAGAGTTATGTTTGTAGAAATGTAATGAAACATTCTAGGAACTAAACAAAATTGTGTGGGTAACACTCAATGTCAGTATCATATTGTTGTTTGATACAGCAATATTGTGCCTGGCTTATGCCTTTTACTATGAAATAGTATTTCATTTAACTAAATTTAAGAGCAAATAAATTTAAAAGCCCGCGGTCTGCAGCTCATGCGAACCGCAAATTGTTCTCCCAAGTAATAGAAGATGAGATTTTAGGATCACGAACTAAATAAATTCTTATCATTCAATTAATTTTTAAAGAACCAACACTTCTTCTGTAGCTATAAGCCTATACATAATTATAAATAGCTTACAGAAAAAATGAAGGCAAAGTAGTGAAAATTACAGAAGAGAAGCAATTTAAATTATCTTAACATTGTTAATGATATCATAATAAAAAACTTTAAGTAATTTAGGTAATTAAATTTGAAATTTTCCACTAATAAATTGATATCGGTCTTTATCAATCAATAAATTGATAACTTCTTGATGATTTCATTTATTGCTTTATTGGTTGTTAGATCATCTGAAATTATTGGATAAAACTCTTTAATTACAGTAAATTACGTAATATTGTCCTTAATCACCTAAAATTAACGACTTAAGCAGCAACAAAAACTGAGAGTGACTATAAAAATTTGTAATAACTGTCATGTTACATTCTTTTGCCCTATATGAATACATAGGGAAAGAATTAATTATTTTTAGACGATTTTTAAAAACGAGTTTTAATTGTAAATACACGTTTTCAGGCCCCCTGAACCCAAGAAAGTGTTTTTATCAATTGGTCTGTGTGTGAACAAAATATCTAAAGAACGGAATATCGTACGAAATTGAAACTGGACGGCCTGTTGGCGTAGTGGTTAGCGCAACTGGCTTCTACGTCGGGGTCCCGGGTTCGATTCCCGGTCAGGTCTGGCATTTTTTCATCATTCATTTTCATTATCATGATTATCCACCGTCTGCATTAGCAGAATTGTAGAACAGTCAGACGTAAAACCATCAAAAAAAGAAGTTGAAACTTGAAACTTAATTTTAGGTATCAAAAGGGACCCGATACGAAAATTTTCATCAAAATCGATCAACCCGATGTAGAAGTTTATTCGTGTTTTTTTTTTCTAAAACGGCTCCTACATTTTCTTATTTACTACCTACATTTTCCATGCTTTACAAGATAGAGCAAATACGGTTTTCTCTGTTGAAAACAGTTTTTGTTTTAGATTACCGCCTTAATATGAATTTTAGGGAAAGTGTACTTAATAAAGTTATAGAAAATTAAAAAGCCTACATTTTTTATTCCAAGCATTTTTTCTACAGACTCTAGTTTAGTGTCAAATAATGATTATCTATATATATGTCATTTAATGATTTTTCGTATTTTTAAGTCGAACAGAGGTTAATTTTCCTTTAGCGTCATTTACATACAGTGTTGACTAATAATTAAACATAGGTTATATTTTCCATTATTTACATTGACAAGAGAATGTCGTGTGAGTGTTTCACACCAGATTTTTTAAAACATAAATAAGATGATGCATTTTGTTGGTTTTAGTATTTTCAAAAAGCTTCTTATAGCTTACAAAGATAATTTCATTCTTTTAGATGACAGTTATTTGAATAACAATAGCTGTGTACAAATAAAAATATGTTGTTTACGAAAATATTATTTTCTCATATTTTAAGAGACGAAGTACACATTTTTTAAATTTTTTATTCAGAATATTACTTTTTGTACAAAACATTATTTATTGCAATAAAGATTTCAGTGTTTCTGTAAAATGTTAACAAAAAAATTTAGATTCCCACCTTATCAAATCTAAAACGCATTGTAAAATTTAAATAGTATGTAATCTTCATTAATTTTTTAATTTTTCTGTGAACGATTTTCGTATCAAATTATATTTATTGGAGGGCTAGTAATTTTTGCGCGCGGTCTTATTGCTGGCCATAGAAAAGTGCATTACCTAAACCGGTTACTGCTTTTCCGGTTTCACTTCACACTTTCCGTTTTCTAGATTGCGCTTATTGAAAACGCATGTCTAATTTTAGAACTTAAGCCACTCGGGGAGGTGTGTCTATTTTTCCAAGTGAATGTATATTTTTAGCGTAGCCCCTCCATTCTACCTCTTAGGCGCAAGTGATCGGAATGCAAGATCTTTAGTTTCGTAGTGCAACCCCTACGGAAAGTTCTCTTTGGAAATTTCAGTTTTTTGGACGATCGGAAAGTTAGACAATTGGAGATGAGTGAATGATTAAGTTGGTTAGTAAGTGTTAACTTTCGTATTTATATTTGAGATTTGTTTATTTTCATTTTATTTCTTATGACTTTTCACGATATATTGAAATTTTTTTTCATTTTTCTTCAACCAGTTTGATTCCAGTCTTCTTTCTCTAGTAATATTTCTCAAATCCTTTACGATTTTCATATTTTATATATTTTAGAACATATGTACAAAATATATGGTTTTAAATTTCGACCGTTTTTTTTAACTAAAATTATAATGAGATAAATAAACAACTAAAGTTGCACATTTTTTTATCATGCACAATTTTCTTATTCTTATTTTATAATTTAAATTTATCAAAATCTATCAATTTATCTTTAAACTATTAAAATTTATCATCAAATTTTGTTCATTTTTTCAATGGATTGTTCCATTGCGTTGCAATACGTTGTAATGTTCCGTCATATGTATATTTTAATCTGTTTTGTTTTTGGTAATGTAAATGCAAACTATCTTATGAACAATTTAATAAGTTGACTTGTAATATGAAATCTAAAAACCATTAATAATTAATTTGTAATCAATTAGTTTTAATTTAAATTTTGGTTGTTTGGTCAGGTTTTCAAACAGATTTTTTTGGCCACTCCAAGTGAATGTCTGGTTACTTTTTGCGTTCTGTGCAGTAGTATAACCTTACTATTTTTCCTACCGCAAATCTTTAGATTTTTCATATAAATAAATATTTCATCTGATAATAAAGTTTATTTATTTATTTTTATTCATCGTTTATAAACAGATCAAGAAATAACTTAATATTTGTATACTTTATAAGATTTTTACAAGAGGTTTCAGATATTAGTAATAATGTCCTAAACTTTGTTGATATTCTCCTGAAATCAATTTGAAACCTTTCAGTTATTAAGTTATAAAAGTATCTGAAATAAGTAACTATATGGATGTAATTAGACAACCATACCTTAAATAATTATCTTTTAAAATTGGCCGCCTCTTGGTGAAGTGACTAGCCTACAAAGCGGAAAGTCCCGGATTCGATTCTCGGCTAGGGTCTGAAAATATTAACTCGTTAGAAACCACCGTTATAGAACCCAAACCCACAGCAGGCCTAGTCGCTAATGACGAAGCTATTGATGCGACTTTAAATAAACTAAAAAAGTTTTAAAACGACTGGAAATAAATAAAAAATTTACTATTTTCTTTTTGTTTCAGATTTGAAGTGATACGTATGCGGATGGTTATCGTCAAAAATCAAAATGTGGGAGTTATGTGATATAGTGTTGGGCATCATTTTTATTGCAGCTACGGGTTCCAATTCACTTGTACTCCTCGTGTTTTATCGAAGACCTGGACTTCGTACGCTGTCAAACAGGTAACACGCTGATTTTTTTACATGATTAAGATTGTTAATTGGTTTTTAGATCATTTTATTTTCGGTATTTCCTTTAAACGATGTTAGTACAATAAAAATACTGAGTAATAGAGGAAAGAAATTAATCATTTGAGAATTACTTGCTTTGATATCACCAAGATGGGTCTGATTGTAATTAATTTATATTTTCTATCCAAAAAACTAAATACTTTTTTTGTCATCATTCTCTCGACTGGTTTGTTGCAGTTCTCTAAGCTGTTCTATCTAGTGTAAGTCTTACGCCCAACACCCTACATCTTTTATAACTTGCTTTAAATTTTCTAACCTTTGGCTCCCTCTGCAATACACTCCCTAAATATTACTCTCCATTATTGGTAGAGAATAATACCTGGATGTCTTAAGATATGCCCCACTAGCCTATCCCTTCTTCTGGTAAGATGTTTCCATATATACTTCTTCTTTCATCTACTCGTCTACAAACTTATTATTACTATAGGTTTAACTAAATACTATGACATCAATTTTAGTTTGTATAGTAGATCATTCTTTTACATGATCTTCATTAGTCAAAAAAAAAACAATGACATAGAAACAATAGAAAAACAACATACATAGACATAGAAAAACAATGATCATAGAAACTATACAAATTTAAGAACGTGGTAAAGCTCCTTAGCTTTAATTCGTATTTAAGCAGTGATTTTTTCAATACTTTTGAACAAATAAAAGGTCAATCAGGCACTCAGAAACCGAGTTCATTACTCGGAACGGGTTGTGTTTTAAACAAGCCTTCAAAAATTAATTTTCATTTTATTCTATCGAATGTATTTTTTTTTAAATTTATTTATAGTAAGTCATTAATAAAGACATATTCATGTAGAAAAGGAAGCAAGTAACATTACCACCTCCTCCTGCAAAGGCTTGTTATAATACCGAAGTCCACAAGGTCAACAATCGTTATTCGTTTTATAAACGAAGATTGATACCACAATGTGTATCATGTAGAAGTTCCACGGTAATTAGTGGGCATAAAAGTAGTAGCACGCGCTCACCTAGGGAATTCCCCAGGAAAATAGATAAAAAAATCCCTCTTTTTGCTTTCTAATTAGCACATACGATTTTCTACAGAACGCCTGATTCGTGATTTGGTGTGTAGGCTTAAACAGTGCAATCGTTTTCACTGTTCATTGTTTAACGTAACCGGACTTTCACATGCGATCTTATCTCTAAACAAATTATATAAGTTAAATTTTGTATTTTCCTGTTAAAAGCCTACAAGGGAATAAACAAGATTCCCTCGTTTGCATAATTGTTCATCGATGAAAAGCTGACGTAAATTACGGGGTTTCTCCAGAGTAGTACAAATGTGAAACATGCTTCAGTTATTTATGCATACCAATTATGTTATCTTTATATAGGCCTTCACCGGTACACCTATAACAACGGACGTTCATTCTATTTTTATTTAAACAACTTTTTTTTTGTGTGTGGAGATCGCGCCACTTTATTTATGTAAACTAGATCCGGGTAGCATTTCATTATTTACAAAAACAAAATGAACTTGATATCCCCTACCAATTTATCGATAAACAAAGAATTTTCCTTAGATTTTATAATTACTTTATATTCTCAACAAATTTAGAATTTTCAATACGACTACACAATCTTTGTCGTTTTATTTTTAGAGAAAAGTTCCCTATGTTTTTTAATACCAATATTCGGAATCTCAAATACCTATTTGTCAATTAACTTAAGCTTATATAATTTATGTATTAATAACCTCAAAATAATTAACGGTTATTGATTACAATAATAAATAAAAATATGAAATTTCTTTGTTTACAAAAATATCCTTATTTAATTATCAAACTGTTAATTACATTTTTCATGATTACACAATTTCTATTTTTATAAAAATTATAAATTTCTCTTTTCGTCTCGTATGCGATAATTATTTAAGTATCTATTAATAAAAACAATTTAGGTTATCTACAATACTGAATATAATTCTCCTAAAAATAATTTAACAGTAAATTATATTATATCAAATAGCCTTTATCCAACAGTTCTATAAAATCTATTTTCGTTTTTCCAAAATTATAATTTGTATGTAAGCAGCTGTATAATTTGTAATGGTGCTTACAGCACCTAAAGAAGATTTTTGTTTAATTTATTTTTGAAAAAATGTATCTGTAATTTGTGAGATATATTACAAAAATATCGTGAAATTTCAAATTTTTTGCTTTGTAGAAAAAAGTACTTGAAATAATAGTTGTAAGGTTTTCATTTTCTATAACATTAAATTTGTCTTAAACAAAAATTTGTTTGACAAAACAAATTTGTCTTAAGCAAAATACAGAAAATTACTAATTGACGCTAAACTAGAAAATACGTTGTAGTAAAAATCCGTTTGAAATAAAAGTTTTATGGTTTTTTTTCAATTTTGTTCTTATTTCATCATGTACGCTTTTGCCCTAAAATGCATATTTAGGCCGCAATCTTTAACTAAAAAACATTTTTAACCATGAAAGCACAGCCTCCAAGAATTTTAGCAGATGCTGCCGTGTAAAGCAAAAAAATATAGTAAATGGAACAATTTTAAAAAAAATCGCAGGTGTAGTTTTTTTAGAAAATCTCACTCAATAGAGGAAAAAATTGCACGAATAAACTACCTACAACTTCCGGTTGACCGATTTTTTTGCTAATATCAGATCCCTTTGTGGTACCTAACCTAGGTTCCAAGTTATAATATTTGTACAGTAATCCATTCTTGAAATATTTCACACACACATACACACACACACACATACACACACACACACACACACAGACGCATAACATGTTTTTGTTATATGGTACAATAGCATGACTAAAAAACATGTTTTTTTTGTTCAGCGCCCTAAAAACGAGTATTTCCGGTGACAACTCGATTTAGAAAAATCGACACGAAAACAATACCTTTCTTTTCCTATATATTTATATAGAGCTAGAGAAAGTAACAACATGCGAATATATCCTATAGAAAAGAGTTTATTATTATTAAACAATATAAAAACAAAACTTGTGGAAATTTTCAAACAAGCAGTCAGAACTTTTTGGTTTCTTTTTTAGATTCAGTTGCAAATTGAAGCTAATGCAGACAATGAAAGGTGATAGATAAAAATAGGGATGAAGAGAATGCCGACCTGATCGGGAATATAACCCGGCAGTATAGGTTAACACTTTTTATACTATTGTTTCTTTCTTCTCTATTTAGTATGTTTTTACTCTGCTTTTTTATTATTTTCTCCTCAAAACTCCGATGCAAATCGTCAATTTACTTACTATTTTTGCTTAAATAAGTTAAATTACTTTTTACACAAAATAGGGCCGGTGTTTCTCACGACATTTTTCTAAAAAAAATACCTCTACTAACTTTTTGTACTACACATTATAAGAAATTACATTCTTGAATTCTGGAAAATTAGAGGTATTAGAATCTGCAAAAAGCAAAAATTTCAAAAATCTATTTATATTCTTGCGTACCCTATTAAGAAGTAACCGTAAAATTTGAAATAAATCAATTTTTTTTTTTTACCTAAAATATGGCACACTTACTTCTAAGTAAAGTGGTGTGTTTTTATAAATGTACGATTGCTAACCGTTTTAGTTAATTTTTTTTAAATTTATAAAAAATTTAATTTTACAATATATTTGTTATTTTAGAAGGAATTTGTATCTAAAAAAGGGTAGTTTTGATCTTATTACGTTTTACAATTTTGTTTTTTTTATTCGAGTATATAATAACGAAATATTTTGGTTAACTCAAAGTTCTAATGTTATTTTTTTTAATTTCTCGCAAATTCAATTTATCCGTATAAATGACCCATTATCTCAGAAACCGATCGAGGTATCAAGCTGAAATTTTGAGACCATAATATCTAGATTTTTGCTAAATTACTGTAGTAAAATTGTTACAATTAACCTGGATTTTAAAAATAGTATTTATAAAATTGATAAATTTGTGAAAATCTTTTAGATTTTTTCTATATCTTAAACATTATACTACACAAATGAGTAATTTTATTAACACTTTAATAAATTTTGTGTATTTAAAGACATGAAAAATTTCAGTTGGTTGTTTTCAAAAGGTTTTGAGAAAATAGGTCTTAAGTACGTCCCATTTTCATATGATGTGGGTAGGTACCGATCACGGATTTCCTTTAGTGTCTACAATTCCTCCAGATCTCTGCAAGGTACAATACCTTCAAACTTTTTCAGAATTTAGGTACAGCGTGCGTAATTACGTACAAGATGAAGGCGTCAGACGAAATGTTGAGAGAATGTGGTGGGGAAAACAGACAATTGTACTGCATGTAGCCCCAGACGCCTACTTACTATCACCACTACTTTTTAAAAAACTATTGTATTAATTTGTGTGCGGGTGTGGTTGATGACAGAACTGTAATGCGTGATGACCTCTTACAAGTTATTGCCAATTCGTATCAACAACCTACTAACATAACTTTGAGATTTATCTTACTAATTTCCTGTATGGTAATCTGATGCGACTGCGTGAAATATCGAGTGCTGTACAAAGGATACCCGTATCCAACAAACTGTTGTCCTAGGCTCGTCGGGAGTCTCCTTTTGCTACATTAATCATAAAAATACATTCTGGGCGTAGACTCTATAATTATGCCACAATGAAGATCCGAAGTAAATGCTGTATCAATTTAAAAAAAACCTAAAGCTGTGTCTTTACTTTGTATTGCTTTTTTTCTTGTAAGGCCCATTGGACCACTTAAGTCAAATAACATCAGTTACTCAATTTCCTCCTAATCCTCTCCCAGTAGTTCTTCATTCTCTGGGATCTAGCAGCCCGTTCAGCATCTGAAAAAACTCTAGGATTCTGTATTTTTCTAACCGTTTCTTTGAACCTGATATTTGTGTGTTTGGTCGCTTTCAGGTTATCGGATTTTTTTTCAAGGTCCTCCAATGTTAGGTTCAGCTCCACTAAGTCCTTTTTCACTTCACGCTTTGAGGTTTAGTAAGTCAATTAACTGCTAAAAGTATTACGAAAGTACTGCAAAAGATTTTTTTGATATCTCAGCGTTTTGTTGTGTTGCAATCATACTACTAGGATTTTCAATATATATTCAATGTATTATAACTCAATTATTTTTTAATAATTATACCCAACGGAAAGAAAGGGTTCAGAAAGGTCATTTGTGTAATATTGCGGTATTTTTTTTGTTTCAGATTCGTGATCAACTTACTGGCGACAAACATAGTTTCGTGTTGGATGTTGCTACCTCTGGTATTGGTGGTGTCAACTCCTGATTTTGAAATTATTTCATCGAATATATGTTTGTGTCAAGTGTGCCGTTTCATGTCAACGGGGCTCTGCACTGGTTCTATTTTTTCGGTGCTTTTGATCGCCATCGACCAATACTACGCTGTGACTGACCCTCTTCACTACCATTCGAGGATCAACAATACACGTTCGGTAGTACTTATTTCGTCTTCTTGGTTGGCTTCACTCTTCGTAGGTCTGCTGGGTTCAATGTTTGGTGGAAAAGCCGGTTGGAACTGTTGCGAAAACACCAAAGGATACGACCCTTATGATACGTTATTGCCATCGTTATTCGCTTTGTTTTTCTTTGTGATTGTCTTCCTAATACCGTTTGTTAGTCTCTGTTGGATATACATATCAATTTATTCAGCGGCGCATAGCAACAGTAAGCGCACAAGACGACACGGTTCTTGTGTTGGATCTCATTTTGGAAATTTCAATCTTGCCGATTCTCACGAGTACATGATAGTTCCTACAGGGGTCCATGAAGCTACCTCCAATTCAACCTTGGACTCAGATATCAAATCTCTTCCATCGTCGTCATCTTCAACGAAATGTAGTCTGCGAAGTACCTCCAGTTTCATCGTAAATTCACTCAGGTACAGAATTTCAAACGCTAGTCTCTTCAGATACAGGGAAGAGACGAGAGCCGCCAGGGTTTCAGCCCTTGTAGTCGTAATGGCTCTTCTATGTTGGCTTCCTTTCTCGTTGGTTTTGTTCCTTGATTCGCCGATTTTAGGGATGTCGGTAACACGTGACTGGGGTAAAGCGAGTTTAACTCTCCTTGCTTCCGGATCTATAATTTCTCCCCTTGTTTTTGCGCATAGAAATCGAAGAATTCAGCGAGATCTTCGAAAAGTCTTAGGAATCGCAAGGAGGTCACCGGCCAGTGTTCTTAAAACCCGCGACCAAAGAAAACTCTCAGAATCTCAGCGTAACGCCCAAAAGGTTATTCCACCGAATCTCAGCAGTACTGCTTTCGAACTGGTCGGAAGTTTATCAGTAGCCGCCACCAATGAAACAACGTACTGCCCCACTGGAAACACCTCGACTTCATTTTTCAGCCGAGTTCTGTGCAACAGAAACGATGGCGACAGACTAGTCAGATCTCAAGTAACAGTTCCAGAAATAGCTGTGGAAATAGATACAAGCCGTAGTTCATTTTCAAGCGGTGCAAGTACCGTCTCTACACAAAGATCTACATCGGCTGCTTCCATCTCCGATACAGCTGAAGAGTTATAAATTATGCACCGGAAGCTGGTGCCCCTTCTTCTAAGTCAGATTTATTTTGTGTTACTTTGAAACTACATTTGTACTTGAGTACAACGATTTTTCTGAAAGCCTTAACGAGCCTTTACGAAAAAAACGAACGAATTCTAGTGTATTTATTGTTCATGAATTATTATTTATTTACTTATTGCTACATACCAAAAGATATGTTTATGTATTTTTTTTAGATGTCCTTGCATGCGTGTGTGTCTGTTTTGTTTATGTTTTATAAGTGTGCTTTATATACAAATTATTTGGACTGACGTATTTAATTATTTATGTTAAATTTCTCTCAGTCTCTCTATTTGTTGCTTATTTAATTTTGGCCAGTAATTTATTTTAACTAATCAAATATGTAAAATGATCTAACATTTTAGGCCAAAGTCTGCCGTTAGAGTTCCTTTATTATTTACTATTTTTATACTATTCTTTGATAAAGATAAAAATAGGTATATTTTAACTTAAGGCTAAGAAATCAAACATTTACGTGATAATTTCACTAGAGAACAATTTCAAGAATTAAGGTAACACGGATAATTTTCTTACATTACGTTCACATAATGAATATTATCTCAAAATTACTGAATCAACCTCTTCTAAATTTTTACAGTGGTTTTATCCGAGGGTTTCACACAAGCTGAATTTAACAGAACATTAAAAAATGTTCTGTTTTTATTTGAAGGTTCGAAATTGTAATTTGTATTAAAAGTTCTGCTGAAATACTTCATAACACCATTTATTATGTCGTTTTCATCATAGAAAAAAATCAGCGTGTATTCAGATATGAGTTAGTTTATTGTGTGAAAATTTCAGGAATATTAACCTAGTAGTTTTTTGAGAAAATGTTCCTTATTTATTAAAATAACCAGAATTTTGGAAACAATAAATTTACTAACTGTAACTAGTAGAACCGTACAGTACAACAACCAATACAAAACAACAACAACAACGTAATTAGGTACGACTGATAGTAACAATATTAAAATAACTAACAAAAAATATCAAATAATTTAAACAAATAAATTATGAACATTAAACAAAAGGCTCAGTAATTAGGAAAGTTTATTGTTTATTTTTTCTGACACTAATTTAAAAAATTAACGTGTTTCTTTTTAAATAATAATTAATATTAATTATCTTCTGTAGTAAATCACAAGTATTTTATATTAATCGGTTCAGAAAACCTAAATTTCTAAATTAAATAATAAAATAAATTAGAATTAAAAAAAAAAATTAAATTCTGTGTTACCTTAACTAACCAATAAATTAAGTTCCCTAATTAGTTTCATATAAAATTTTATGTCGATATAATTTTATAAAAAATTAGTTTTTAATTTTTTTTCGCTAAAACAAAGTTTTTTCAAAACACATTTGAAATTTCTTTGAACAAAAATTAGTCAATTGATTTTTTAAAAAATCGTATGGTTTTTATAACTGCTATTTTGAAGTTATAAAGTTGTTGGTATCACTGATGGCCTGAAGTGTTATATTATAAATTTTTCTTAATGTGTATCAGTGGAATCAATTTTGATCCAAGGAAGAGAATGGTCCAGTCAATGACGAAATGTAGGTTGGTCAGTCAATGTGTGACATAAATCCTTTGTTATAAATATATTAATCGATTTGATATTATTGTGATTTATATTATTATAAGATATTAATAAAAGATAAGCCAAGATCTATTGTAATTTTGTTGTCTATGTATTTTTGTGTTAACTTATTAATTGTTGGCTTATTACTTTTTTAATTAAGAATATTGATCCGTTCGTTATATGTTATAATTAGATGCGAATAGATGATAGATTATTTAGATAGGCTGTGTTAATTGCGACATTTTAGTTACAAATATTGATCTATTGTTTTGAAAGCTTTCTAGGTCATCGTCTCATTATGATATTATAATTCGCATTGCAATCCGTACGAGTTACAAACAACCAAAAGCTAAAAAAAATAACCAAAAGAATAAAATATTTTATGTATAGTCAACTGTCTTGGATAATCATCGAGTTTATAAATTGAACCTTCTATAGATTAAATCTTTAATAGCATCTTGAATTTTCTATCATTGTATAAGTACATCAGAATCAAAACTCACTTTGTCAAATTTTTGATAAACTACAAAAACTGTTGCAATTAAAGTAATAAAAGAACTCATTAATGGTTTTTTGACCGTTATACATTGTAAATTAATTTTAATATCAGTTTTAGATGTGATTGTTTATGAAATTTTAAAACAAAATTTAACTAAGAAAGTTTTGATACCTCTTTATGGATTTTAAATTTAATACAGTTTATTTCGTAAAGCTATGGACCTAAAAAAATAGTGAAAAATAAAGTACTTTTTTAAGGGGAGACTGTACTTTGTATCCCGAAAAATGTCAAATTTGCTACTTTTAGGTACATTTTTCATAGGATTGGTAAAAGATGAGAAAATTAAACTTTACACACTATATATAGGTGTCGGGTTTCTTCTCGAGCTACTGACATTTTTTCAATTTAATCTTTGAACTATACCATTTTTTTTAAATGATGATTAACGTAAAATTTTTACAAATTGATTTCTTCGTTTTTTGCTTATTACTAATTTTTTGAGCACCTGAGGAAGTCATAAAATGTCGGTATATGTGAATATACAAAATAATTAACTGGTAAAAATTTCAGACTGGTAGGTTTATTGGTTTCTGAGAAAAATGTACCTAGTGTTAAAAATCTAAATTTACGGAAAAACGCAAGAAAAAGAAAGCACAAGTCAAAAACAAAATTTACTCAAAAAGTTTCCCATCAACAGTTGTTTAGAAAGCTGAACCAACAGCTGAGAATAAAAAAAAACAGTGAGCATATATTTTAAAAACTAAAATTCTCTTTGCACTAAAACGAGCAGTATAAAATTGTGAAAATATTCGTTCTTGGTAACAATAATTTTTCTGTGTAAACTAGGTAAAAACTAAATTTTTTCGTAAAAAAATTTTTTTGACGTAATTTAATGTTTTTTGGCAGATCTAGGCCAAAGATCTGCCAAAGACCTAGACAATTGAAAAACATAAAAACCAAAAATCGAAATTTTGAGTTTAAACCATCGTGCCATCTCCCCTTAAAGTAATGTTATGATTACTTAAATAACCATTAAATAATTTGTAACATTGGTAATTCTTACCTATATTTTATAAAAAATACAGAAAGTTGTATTTAAAATTAACGGTTAGTCAAAAAACGAATCTATTATATTAAAAAGGAAATTTACAATGTTTTAAAACCGCACAAACTTTTATAACGTAATGAAAATTACATTGTCAATTTAAACTAAACTAAAACGAATCTACTCAGTACACAAAATTGAAATATTAAAACTTTAATTATGTACTTGGATTTAAACAATCTCCATACACATATAAATTAATACTATTAGAGATTTAAATAATTTATTTAAACTATGGTACTATTTAAAACATGACAATCAGTTTTCTTGATGTATACATTTTGTAAATGCGTTTTCTAATACGATAGAGTGAATTTTTAAAGAAAAATTTTACAATAACATACTTGTTTAATTGCTATAGAATGAAAGAACAATATCTCATCTTAAATTTTTTGGACTTAGTGAATTTTATTGTGACCAACTCATATGAAGTTTGACACCGAATAAAAATTTGGGAAATGACAAAAATATATATTTGTGAGATTAATTTTTTAAATTTAATTTAAAACAAATATATTTTTAAATATTTATCTAGAGTTGGTTTGAGAATCGTTTTAGTTCCATAAAGATTCCGTCTAACAGATGATTTTAAATTCCACTGAAGATTGCAATGCGAATATCGTTCAATAATTTGACAAAGTTTTACACATCATCTATCTTAACTTAATCAAAATAGGTTGATTTAAAAAGAATTTCAAAAACTGTCATCTCGGATTGTCTGACTATATTTGTTTTTTTACTAATAATTCCCGTTTCGTTAAATGATAAAATTATTTGACCTCGCAGTAATTAGATGAATGTGTAGACTAAAACTTTGGGACGATGAAGTAAGTCGATTGTGTATTTACAGATCTCTGATTTTGTATTTTGTGTGGTTGCTTTAAATGTATTTGTACAGGGAAACTCGTATAACAAAATGTGAATGTTATTATCGCTAAACCATCTTCTTCTTCTTAGTTAAGCTTAATCCTTTGAGTGTTTTTAAAAATTAATTTCTCTTCATTGTTTTCATGCATTACTAAATTTCTCTAGTAATATACTAAATTACTTACTACATTGTTAAATTATTGTCTGTTGATATTTTAATGTATTTTAAATTCTGTACAATCTAATACAGTAATAACCTAATCTAAACTAACCTTATTTCTAGGTTTGAGTTTTTTTGACGTCATAAACACTTACCACTGTGATTTATTTAATCAAATATTTACGATTGATCACAAGAACAATGAACTTACGTTCAGTGTTCTGTTAGAATTTTGGAGTATTTTTTGTTGTTTAGATTCATTGTCTCTACATTGTAAATAAAATTACTTTTAAGCCCTTACCATATTAATTCATATAATTTTCGTACTAAACTATTTTAACCGATCTCAGGGAAAATCATTTTTATTTTACTTAATTTGTGGTTCATAGTTTTGTATTAAATACAGAAATTTGTATGTATAAAAATTTTAATTATTTACGTCTTAATATTTACTTTAATAAAAGTAATATTTCAGTGTACAATTTTCAATTTATTTTTTCGTTTCATTCAATTTAGTACTACGCTGATATTGTATTACTACTTTAATTTTATTGTTCGGTTTCTTATTTTCGAGCTAAAGTTTTATTTATTTCCATTTTTTCTTTATTGATTCCAAAAGTGTTTTCATTTTTTCATCCCTCCAGTTTAGGATATTGTTTTTCTTACCGTTTTCCTTTGTTTTTAACCGTAACCCTTATGTTCTTCAATTATTTTTCTGAATTAACTTTTAACTTCTATTGTATCTTTAACTGTGTTTAAATTCATTAGTTCTTTTTCGTTTCTTTGAACCATCTTGGTTTGTTCTTGTATTCTTTCAGTTGTTCAAATATATATATTCTTTAATCTTTCTGGTTTCATCTATACAACTTTTCTTTTTTTTTTTTTTTTTTGTTTAACGTCCGACTGTTCTGCAATTACTGCTAATGCAGACGGTGAAGGATCAAATGATTTTTTGTAACGTATGAAAATATGCCGTGCCTGAATGGGATTCAAACCATACAAGATGTCCATAAAATCTCATCCTTTCTTATTTAATTTGATATGTTTTGGATTTATTTTATATATATCCCTATTTATTTGGACGATTTCTTGTTCAATATTTTCAAACTTTATTAACAGTTTCAATTATTGGGCCCATATTCTCCTTACTTTTCTTCTTTCTGTTTTTTTCTAACTCTAAAATGTACAAGAACATTTTATTTTTTATAGTTCAGTGTTTCAGTCACATGTAATGTGCGTTTGTAAAAATAGGAGCTCAGATTATGTTTTGTCACTCATGTTTTTGTTAATCGCTAAAACGTGCAAATCCTTTTATCTCCATAAAAAAAATTTTTGTTTAAGAATTCGGAGAGTACAAAAGACAAAAAATATAACAATCATTCTAATTTCTACAATTATATTTATTAGTTCGAATAAGTAGGTTTCATTGCATTTATATTTTAGGTTTCGATACATTCAGATTTTACATGAACACAAATAGGACCTATAGTTATAAATTAACTGTTTCACATAATTTTAAAAACATAGACATAAAAAGAATTATATATTATTATATTAATAATTTTCCTCGCGTTATACTATGGCATGAATTTCATATAACAATATAAAATTTCTTTATTAACAGAAAATATTTGAAAAATGTATTGTACACTATGACTAAAGTAATACAAACGGATGACATTTTAACTGAATCTGACGGTTATTATTAAACCTAGAGATAATCGATCAGACAACATTAAAAAAACATAAATATGTGACGTAAATATTTACTTAAAATCTCCATTATAATAAATAAACAAATAAATTTAAATTTGTTCAAATAAAATTTATTCCAAATGACTTTATTACCATATTGTCTTTTTCTCTTCCTGGACAAATTTTGTAAGGAAGTTAAATTTATAAAATATATATATATATATGCATACATATATACCATACCACCTTGACAGATATGACGTCATATTGTAGCATCCTAAATATTGAGACAAGTTAACCATCCTTATTTACGTTTTGTCCATACTTGATCAACCGGATCACAAGCCACCTACTAACAAAAATGTAATTTTAATAAATCACAAGAAACTTTTAAAAATATTAATACATTTCGTTTGACGTCATCCATCCAGAGTCACGGCCTGTAATCTCACTAACTTTTTCTTCATAGAATAACGACCTTAGTAAAATATTATTCTCTACTGTGTTTTCCCCGTAACCCTTCATATTTTATAATTCTTTCCCGGATATGCATGAAGAGTTACAATTTTATTAATTTACAAAAAATATCAACTTTTTTCAAGTAGTGCATGGTTATATCCAAATTTTTAATTGATCACCTCATATAAAACGTTATGTATTTTTTGGTAAAATATATTTTCATAATATTTTTTCAAAAATCTCACTGCATCTACAATCTTATTTTTTGTTTACTCCTAAATTATTAATTTTTTTTAGCTTACTAGATTTATGTTCAATATCTTAACTTTATAACATTTACCTGTTTTTATTTTATTTTAGAAATATGTTTATGTAACAGAATGTATAGTATGAAATATTAATCTATTTTAGATCTTAAACCTACAGAAAGTAAGTTGCTTAAATCAGAAAGTCACTTTTTTATCAATAATTTTTATAAATTTTCATGAAAATTATCCTTTGCTAAATTCGTAAAACAATAATCGCCACTTATTCCGTTCACTGGTAAATCCGATCAGTCGTTTATTACGATCGAAAGCAAAAGAATTAATTTAATTATTAAATTACATGTTATTATCTTCTGTTTTTATGATCGTTATTTCAGTTTCCAAGAGGATAGTTACCCGATTGAGCATTCACTGTATCAGTTAGTGAAAGGAAAAAGATTTAGAGTAAATTTTGAACCGAGATGAATGTACTAAGACACGCCTTTACCACTGTTGTTATACGAGAAACCCAAACATCCACAAAGACAAAGGAGTATTCGTATTCAGTATACAGTATTATGCTTATAGACCTATCAGTTTTAGGCCTATTAATAGGTTAGGCCCAACTAGGTTAGGCTAGACCCAGTTAGATTGATGCATTTCTGAATCAGTATTAATATAATTATAGTCGTATGTTATTTATGTAATTTGTCGCATTTATTTATTTATTAATTTATTGTTTGTTAATAATTTATATATTTTTATAATTTGAAGAGTTGTCTACGTCATTTTTTAAGTGAATCAATATTTGTAAAAGTTATTATGAATAAAAATAAATGATTGTTATTTACCATACATTTGGTTTCTTTTATTCTTTATCTTTACATCCTTTTCTTATCGTTTTGCTGTGGTTAGGTTTATATTAAATTTATTATTAAGGGGACATATAACCGGAAATCTTTAAAAAAATCAATTTTTTTAGAGTTTAACCTAAACTATTCCATATTTTCCTTTGCGTAAAATGGTGTTTTCTTTATTATTTTACGATTGCTAATTATTTTATAGATATTTTAATGAAAATTGCATAATTAAGTAAATTACGCTCATAACAGGCAGGTGGAGCTTAAGTTATTTGCAGTCTATCTGCTAGTTCCAGGGCTACAAAAAATAGTTCTGTTTCTTACCACATGGTCAGCCAAAAATATGACAGAACTATTTAAGAACAGAAGAGGTAGAGGTGAAAAAAAACCACTAGTCAGAGTTACCTCCTCTGAAAGTAATGAACTTCATTATACAACCAGATCCTGTGGTGAATGAAGTGAAGGTGTCATTTGCAGGGTGCAGAGTAGATGCTTTTTGGAGGGCCTGGCATGCTGATAAGCATAGGCTTTTGTACTCAGTGAGGAAGACAATAGTAAACCATCTCACTCCTCGTTTTACTTAGTAAAACCTCTAGAGGTTCAAACCAGCCTTTCGGCTGTTGACCTAAACAGCAATTAAGTAATATCTCTAAAATTTACTAAAATTTTAATTTTTACTATATAGTTGTATTATTTTAGAAGGGGACCAACTGAGTTGGTCTAAAAGTAAATTTTATTTATTTTTTTTTATTTACAACAATATAAAGGCTAACCGAACTTATCCATATAAGCCTTATTGATATAACAAATTTACATGTTTACAAAACAATCTTTGCTTATAACTATTTTATTTACATAATATACATACTAATACACTTTTTGTTTCTTTTGCTCATAAAAATAAAATAATGTTCAATAAAATTACTTACTATAATAACAATAAATAAGAAAAAAAATCAAAAATTCCCACAAAAAAATATTTTAGCAAAACTTGATAAAAACAAATATTATTTATCATTAAAATCTACGCACCTAAACTTTTATAAATTAAAATTTTGTATTCATTAAATACTAACATATCATAGTCTATAACTATGAGGAAGGCTCGGTAAACCCCGTTATCATCGTTTTACCCAGTAAAACTTTTAAAGGTTCAATCCGCCCTTTTAGTTGTTCACGTAAACAAAAAAGTTCAATTCAATTTATTACGAATTATTTACAAAAGTATTTGTAAATGTTTCAGTATAACTATACGAAGCACCTTATAAAATTAGAAGCACTAAAATATAAAGAAATTTAAAAGTTAAACTATGTCAATAAACATAAGTGCATAAAAGTACAAAAATACAGTTTTGCGGTAGGAGAAAGTTTTGTCGGCCATTTCAGATTCACGAACTTGAATCCATTTTTTATTTTGTAGAACGGCATATTAATGATGTGATAATATTTCTTGCAGAATCGATGAAAAATTAGAATCTCAATAAGCCATCAGATTTTTGTTGTATTAAAAGGACGCCCTATATCTTGTAATGTTAATTTCAGTGCACATATCTCTAAAACTATTTGAAATAACTCCATGAATCTTTTTTTAATCAGAAATTCACATTCTATTTTTTTATGTATTCTTTTTAGATTTTCTTTTTGCTGAGCATAAAAAAGGAAATTTAATTTAATTTTTTTCACTCCCGTTCAACGTATTTGAAAAATTATAAGTGAAAAATTAACTCTATATTCAAGCATTATGCCCTGAAAATTTGAAGCAGAAGTTGCAACTGAGGTATGTGTACCTGAAGTTGAAAAATACAAAAAAAAATCAACTAAACACAACAAACAAAACACAAAATCAAAAAACACAACTAAACAAAATATTAGCTGTAATAGAAATACGAGTATAAAAGGAAAGTAGCTACTGGCAGAAGTAAGAATTGCCAGGCTCGCCTATTTGAGAGCCTGAGTTGGTAACAGTTCTGCGGAGTCGTTCCAAATAGTAACCAACAAGGTAAGAATAGTTGCTGATGCAATTTACTGATACATGGTAATCGCCAACATCAGAAACGGATAGGTACGCTAAGAAGAAGAAAAAGAAGAAGAATATCAGCTCTAATTTTTCCATTACACAGCATGGAAAAGTTTCGCCAACAGTTATAATCGAAAACAAAAATTGTTTCTGAAAGAGTAACAAAATACTTGCCTAACACTACTGAAATACACAGTTAATATTATATACACACAAAATGAAAAATTCAAGAAACACGCCACAATTCACAAAAAATTAAATTTTTATATTTAGAATTTTCGGATTTTCATAATTTTACCATAGTTTTAAAGAAGGAATTTATATTCAAGCATTATGCCCATTTATATTCAAGCATTAAATGGTGTTCGAGATATGGTGCTACTGAAAGATGTTGAAAGTTTGATTGTTTTTAAAACAATTTTGTGCTCTTAAATTTTAAAAATTATCCATAGAAAATCAAGAGCAACATGAACAAGTATTACAAAATTAAACAAAATTAAAGTACAAACATGACCGCATAGAAAAGTACTACACCAGAATCAAAATACAATCTCTTTCCTCCATCTTGAATCCACCATTTTTAATTCAATTTTTTTAAAAAGAGTTATAATCATGTGGTTCATCATTTCAGTATAAAGTTCTTAGAGGATTAACTTCAAGGACTATTTTATTTTATCTTGTAAAGATTTTAGGTGAATTCACTGATAAAAGACTGGGCGAGTTTGTCAAAAAAGTCCAGAAAATCAACTACTTATTGTACACAATACACGAATTTTCCTCACCATTGATTTTATCTTAACTTTACATAATATGCAAAGTTAAGTGATATCATGACACCTTTTCATCCACTAGCATTAATATGGAAAATAGTCGTACATAACACAAAAAGAAAATTTGATGTTTAAAACCTTTGAGATTAGCATTAATATATACAAAAATGGTGTTCGAGATATGGTGCTACTGAAAGATGTTGAAAGTTTTTGGGATAGAAAAAATTCGCAACTGTAAAATACTCCAACGTTTAGATAGAAGCGTTGAATTTTAAAATTCACCATTAAAGAGGAAAATTGGAATAATTTTGATACGTAATGAGAGGTCAGAAGTATATATTACTGGAAAATCATGCAAGGCAAAATAACAGGTAAATGTAGTCTAGGTGGAAGAAAAATATTGTGGCTAAAATACCTATCTACGAGATTTGTATAGTGTAGCTACGAGTGCACTTTTTTAGACTGGCTGCCAATAAGGTGCAAATTGTTGTGATGGTTATACTCTGAAAGTACATAAAGAACAGATTCACCAGCAGAAGTCATAAGTTTTACAGCCTCGCATGTTTGCATTATTTAGTTTTTAAACAGCATACAGTTTTTTATTATTAAATTACTCTTTACTTGTTTATGTTTCTTTAAATCTATAAAGGACATTCAGCAATTAACGAGAAAAATTGATGTAGAGAAAAAATTATTTATCAATGACGATGAAAACTTACAAACTTTTCAACGTAGTCTCCATTTTTTTTTTTTTTTTGTTTAACGTCCGACTGTTCTACCAAAAAAAAAAAAAAAAATGGAGGCTACGTAAAAAGTTAGTAAGTTTTCATCGTTATTGATAAATAATAGTAGTAAAATAATAATAATAATAATAGTCTCCAGGAACATTTAGACCTCTGTTCCACCGTTCTGTGAGCTTTCTGATTCCTGGAGCGTAAAAGTCTTTACCTTGCTGTTTAAACCTTTCATATACCGGTTTTTTGACCGCTTCGTTGTAGTCAAAATTCTGAGCGGTGTAATGGCGCTCGAGAATCATGCAAGAGAATCACAACTTTTGAAAGAGCGCCCTTACGTTTTTGCCTTATCATGGATTTCAATTTTTATTGAAGCATGTTAGAATAGTAGGTCTACACATAGTTCAAGGTGTGTTGTTCTTCTAAATATTCACAAAAATTGAGCATTACAAGTCCCAGAAAACCGTCAAAATCACTTTACTGGCTGACACGTAAGTTTTGATTTTTGTTATGACCAAATCCTAATGTTTCTACTGTAGACTATGCCGTTTGTATTGGGGCTCAAAATGATGAATCCAAATTTCATCACAGATTATTATAGATCTAGAAAGTCATAACCTTCCGCTTTAAGCCTTTGTTTGAGCTCAAAACAAATGTGAATCTTGGACTCTTTATAGGCTTGAATCAACTGCTTTTGAACCCATCTCGAACACGTTTTGTAAAGATTCAGCTGATCATAAATGATTTTATGCGTGGTTTCAACACTAATATTACACAAACTGGCAATTTTAAAAATTTTTACTCGCCTGTCTTGACGAATAAGATCATTTATGCGATTTTGCAACACGGTTGTCGGAACTTCAAATGGTCTTCCAGTGCGATGGAGATCAGTAAAATTTGTTCTACCCGAATTAAAGAGTCCCACCCACTTATACATGTTACTGCAGTTCAAACACTTTTCACCATATTGTTTCAACATTCTCGAGTAAATTTCCGCCGGGTTTACACTTTAGATAGCAAAAATCTTATCACTGAACGGCGTATACGTCGTAACTCTTCCGGCGTATACGTTTCAAGTGGAGCCGACATTATGAAATAAACAAAAGAAGTTGTGTTTATACATGAATTATGATCAAAAAGCTGATTAGCAGAGTTCCGAAGGTTGCAACTTGACCCTCAAAAATGTTTGAGGGTTTTTGAGAACTCATCATTTTGACACAGCAGATGACATTCAGAAAAAACGCAGGAGGTGCTTGACAGCCTTCAGGAACTGGAATCTCTTGATACTTTCCAGGCATAGGAAAAATGCTGGATTCGTTGTATCTATTTGCAGGGAGAGTACTTTGAAGGAGATGGTAGCTATTAGCGGCCTAGGTAACCAAAAAACAATTATTAGATCTAGTCCGGGAACTTTCTGATAGCACCTCGTTTACAGTATATGAAGAATATTAAGAAAATAATTAAGAAATCCAGGTTCTCCTACTTTTGTAGTAATTAGTTTTTTATAATTGAACTTTTAAAAAAGAGAAAGTAAAAAATACCTGGGCTTGTGTTAAATGAATTCATACACGATACATTTTCAAAATTTATCAAATCATTCAGCGTGAATGATTTTCGGTATGTGCAGCCTGCACATACCGATAAGAGCAGATGTCATAATCATAGCCTCGGGTTTTGCACGGCAGACAACAAGTAAGTTGCAATCATTTTTATTATTATTATTTTTTACTTTCTCTTGCCTATATAAATATATAGGAAGGAAAGTATTGTTTTCATGTCGATTTTTCGAAATCGAGTTTTCACCGGATCTATACGTTTTCAGACCCCCTGAATCCAAAAAACATGTTTTTAGCGATTGGTCTGTGTGTGTGTCTGTGTGTCTGTGTGTCTGTGTGTGTGTCTGTGTGTCTGTGTGTGTGTGTGTGTGAACAGAATATCTCAAGAACGGAACATCGTACGAACTTGAAACTTGAAACTTAAGTTACATACCACTACCGGACGCGACACGAACATTTTCATCAAAATCGGTCAACCGGAAGTAGTAGTTTATTCGTATAATTTTTCAGTTTTTTGCGATTTTCTCAAAAACTGGTCCTACGATTTTTTTTAAAATAGCCTATTTTACTCAATTTTTTATTCTCTACAAGATAGGGTAGGCGCCATGTCTGCTGAAATTCTCGGTGAGGCTCTTTTCACGTAAAAACGTTGTTTTTTTAAGATTACGGCTTTAATATAAATTTTAGCGCAAAAACTTATATAATAAAAGTTGTAGAGAATTTAAAAACCTACAACTTATGTTTCAAACATTTTTTTGTATGACGCTTAATTTAGCGGTAATTTGCGATTTTCTGTTTTTTTTCTCACGAAAACGTGAGAAAAATCGATTTTTTTAACATTTCGGTCTTAGTATGCATTTTACGACAAAAGTGTATATAATAAAAGTTATAGAAAATTAAAAGATCTACAACTTTTGTTTAGAGAATTTTTCTCTACAGAGCCTAGTTTAGCGTGAAAGTGTGTTTTTCCGTTTTTTTTAAGCCAAATTGAGTTCGATTTTCATTTTGCGTCTTCCACTCATGATTAAAATAAGGTTATGTTTTTGAGGTTAGTTTTTGTTCATTTCTAATGTTTTAATACTAATGTTAGGTTTATTGTTAATTATTTGCATTGGCAAGAGAAAGTTGTGTGAGTGTTTCACACCAGATTTTTTAGTTTAATATGATGCTTGAAATAAAGCTTCATTAATAAATTATCACATTTTTAGTTAGCTCTCCATTACTAGCATTCTCGTGAGGGACACACGTTTGTCATTCATCTCATAAACTATACCTTAGTTTTCAAGGGTTAGAATTGTTACATAACTATACTATTCCCAAAATATGATGAGCCTAGACCATAGATAACAACAGCTACGTAAATGAACTCCCACGCCATTTTTTTCACAGTCTGGTCTGAGTAAAGAACCTAGAACGTATTTTATTTATTTATTTATTTTATTTCCCATTGCTTACAAAAAAATATCAATACAAAATAAATGTTAATTTCCTTAATTATACTTTGATAATCTAAAAACTATTTATTTTAATTCGCGGTGGGGAAATTAATCCACCCAACTATGGTTCCCCATGTTCAAGGGTAGATCAACAATTAAAAATTAAACTCAAGGGTATATGTAATAACAATTAGTGTACCTCAAATCTATTATGATTCGTTGCAAAAATAGTGAATTGGCAAATCTGCAAAAGTATAACTTTTCAGGAGAAGAAAAACAAGTTTTGCCAGTCTGTGTAAAATCAGACTTTAATATAATCTTTTATGTTTTTGTAGAAATTGCATTTACATTTTCAATGAATATGTTTATAAAAATGATAAAAATAGTGTTGTAAAGTAGCGTATCCACCAGATTTGCTATTCCACCATAGTGAATCTGAAATGAGTGTAGAAAGAATAATAATATAGTGCAGTACCTTGCAGAATCGTTATCCATCACAGTGAATTTGGGGAGAGTGAATATAATTCGTATTAGTGAAGAAACGAATGTTCTAATTCAACAGTTCACTATGGTAAAACTATTATCTCTTGCACATTTGCTAAAAAATCACATGGCGTTTCCTTGGATACGGAATATAATACAGACTCAGTACTTCACCACCGTGTACATAGTGATTCAAAACTAGACGGCAATTTCTCGGTAGCTCATTCTATAGCTAAAAATTAAAAAAAAATTTATATAAACATAGGCCCGAAAACGCTTCGTTAGCGAGTTATGCAGGGTCAAAGATATCGCCGAAAATTCAGTACCCTCGGTGAAATGAGACCATATAGACATTTTTAACGCTGTAATAAAGACACAAATCTGATAGTTTCTTAAATATTTTTACCTGATAAATTGAATAAAATTGGTCCCAGTAATGTACCTTTATCAGTTTTAACGATATCTTACGTAAAACACTGGAATTGAGACTCAAAATTAACACATTTTTGTCTTTATCGTGAAATTACTTTTGTAAATGGTATATTAAGGTGTATTTTTATTAATTAGATTTGTAGAAAATTTAATTCTAAAAAGATTCATGTAAATTACTCAAGAAAAAATTGAATACTAAATATTGAAATTTAACTTTATTTAAAAACAAAACAAACGTAATTGTGAAAAAATTTAACTGTATGAAATACTAACTAATTTTGTCCATAAGTTGGAAATAACAGCTGATTGTTTATTCAATACTGTAGATTTACATAAACTTAATGAATTTCAGATTAAAAACAACGTAAAAATTAGTTATTAGTCACCAACAAAAGGTGCTCAGAGTGGCCCCCGTTTTGTTCAATACGTGTTGTGTATATATATATATTATATTCGATTCCTGAAACTGTATGGGGCGTGTTAACCTGACAGATATGCCCATAGTGCCGACTTTACAAAGTATATACAGTAAAATCTCTCTATAGCGGAATTGAAGGGACCATGAGGTACTGGAGGGAAGTTGGAGTACTAATTTTTCTGTACAAAATAACTTATATACGTATGTAAATGGTGCATGGAATAAGTTTTTGAAAAACTACTGAATAGATAACTTTATGACGAATGTTTAATAGAGTAGATTACTTCAATACAGTGAGATATTAAAATTAATTACATAAAGTGTAGGTTATTAACTTAACAAGAATTTTGGATACAAACTGGTTTTATTAGATGTTGTGTTACTAATGTTTAACAATAGAATTTCGCTTTTCGTATTGAACTTTTTTCAATAATCATTCATACAGTACATACCGTAATAGACAGCCTAAAATTAATTAGCACTGAAAGTCGTTTTTCACTGAACAATAATAAACATAGGATACATACAATTAAAATCTCCTAAAACATAGGCTACACAAACACAAAAAAAAAACACAGTAGGCCTTCAAACAATGTTTGTGAACAATGATTGTGAAGTACATTTCATTTTGTAAAATAAGTTGTAAATTTTGTTTCGTTTTCAATTCATAAAACATGTCTTCAATCTCATTTTCAATGTTTAAAACTTGTAAACTTTCATTTACATATTGGCAATGACAGTACGTGGAAACAACAAGAATAGCGTCTAGTGCCTGTTTACTTGAAGGGACAACATTTCTGTTTTCATTTCACCGTCATCTTCACTTTCTTCCTCGTTGTTTTGGGCTAAGACATTTTCGATTGTTGCATCATCGCCAACATCTGCTGAAGAGGCTAAGTCATTGTCTGCCCCTACATAGGCGTCTAAATCCATATCCTGAAGATAGTGTTTTGCCGCTATAGAGAGATTTTTGTGCCGCTATAACGAGAGTTAAATACATTATCGTAGTATACGAAAGGGTCGGGGTCGGTAAATAATGCCGCTAAAGAGAGATTTCCGCTATATAGAGTTCCGTAATAGAGAGATTTTACTGTTTGTGTAAGTTAATTTTCCGAATTTTAAACTTGTATCAATTCGCCAGAGGCAACTATACTACAATAACAACCCTTGATCAAAATCCTACCGATCGTAAATAATGCAGGATAATTTTATAATATTACTTTAATAAAAAATCAGAATGATATCCGATGGTGTCGACCTTCACTTTACTGCAACAGGAGGCTGTTTTGAAACACCTACCATCACAAATGAAAGTACGACATTGTTCAACCGAATTCATGTTTTCCTGTTACCATTTTAACAGATTATCATTTATCCATTAAAACAATATAAATTGAACTTAATTAAAGTTATTTTGCTTATAAGTTGTAATTTATGGAAAAACATATTTGTACGACTTTAGTTTGTTAAAAAGTTGTCCAAAAAAGTATAGAATTTAATGTTACTAATTTTGATTTACTAATAATATTTTGATACAGAGTTTTGCGACAGAATTCCAGGGGTTCCGGGTTCGATTTCTGATCAGGTCGAGCATTTCACTTATTTTCATCTATCAGCGTTCATCGCTGTGTCAACAGAAATGTCTTGAGAGTGCTTTCTTCGTATGCAAATGGTGAGTTTTCGAAGTGCGCCGGCCATCTTTCCTCTTTTGTTATTGTTCGCTTCCTTTTCGCTGGTCCTCGGTTGTATTATCTTCCCGAGGTATTTGAAGCTATCAACGTTTCCAATTTTTCCGTATTGTGTATTTAAGTACAATAGTTGTCAAACAGCTGACTCGCGACAACAACTTTATCACTAGACCAACCCAGTGGGTTAAAATAATAATTAATACTACAGCCAACGAAATAAATGGAGAGGTAGATCTGTTTCACAGAGATGGTAAAATTAAAGAAAAACAATACGGGATAGTGTGAAGGAAGGCAATACTGCGTGATCTTCATGTTATTTTATGTATTTTTGTTATTTGTGTCTATGTGGTGTATGTTAAGCTCGGCGGCTGACTGTTTTCTAGTGAAGAAAGAATGAATACGTTAAGTTATAATGGTGCAGTATACTGAGGCGATATTCTATTGCTGTTCTACTGTACCACCTCGCATCCTTGCGGCCAGCCATAGTAGTGGGTGGAGACGGCGGGGTGTAGGGGAGTTTGGAAGCCCCAAAAAAAAAAAAAATTAATTTTTTCCAAAAAAAATTACATATGTAACCTTACATTTACCATAGACATTTACACTACGTCTGCTATTAAATATGTAAATAAAATTTATGCACGATTTAGGAAATGACCGTACCCAACAATGGCTTCCCATGCCTTAGGATAGATCAATTTATTTTTCATTTTTTAAAACATCAGGTTATCCAGAATCAAAATAACATGATTTGAGCTTGCAGATTTAAGGGTGTATACTGTCTACAAATTCTTTCATTTCTTTTATTCACTATTAAATTTTATGATGTTTCGTATACTTTTATAATTTAAAAAAATAATGTACAAATAGAGGGACCAAGTAACAAAAATGTCTTCGGAATAGCGTTTTTGTTACTCTATGCAAAGGATTCAACTTTTTGTTTCATGTGCTGTAGTTGTGGATTCGTTTCGGAAAGTTCACTGCGTTTTGTGCGTACACATTGAAAAAAAAATTAAATTGCTTAAATTTAAATTTTCCTTAATTTGCTTAAGCAAATGTTGATTTTCTTATTGACAATAAGCCATTTAAGCAAATTAAAATGTTTTTAATATTTTATTATATTTTTTTCAACCGGACATGGGTCCGGTTGAGCACAAGATGACTTATTAAGTAATAGTATAATTTAGTAGTAATTAGTAATACTACTAAGTAGTATTAGTAGTAGTAGTAGTTGTAGTAGTATTATAGCGCATAGGCTCATATCATGTGATATTCGCTTGTTTATTATCTGTGTGCGAATCAAATAATGTGAGAATTAAAAGCGTGCATTACAATAATACAAGATAGATTTTTATATACATATATAGTTAGGTACTTGGTAGTCGACCGCTGCCGTCGGCTTATCCGGCATTTAATTATTTCTCACGACATTGAAACAAGGAATCGCCAACCCATTATAATCTAATAATAAACAAATTATGTTTTCACCTACTTTTTCGTTTTTGTTATTATTTTTATGTTTGTTGTTGTTGTATAGGAGTTTCCCAGAAAAGAATTTCTAAATATAAAACATAATAATTTTAGTACCACCAGTAGCAGTAGTAATAAAAATAATAATAGTAATAATTATAAGGTAACCGACCCTACTTCAACTCGATACAAATGTAATGCCAACAGAAAAGAACATTATAGAGTAAACTAAACAAATTAACATGCATTTGTCGACCACTATTTACCCTGCCTATATGGTTCTATTGTTTTATTTATTGTTTATTGTATTTTAACGAGCGCCGTGCGCTCACCGTTTTTTCCGAGCGAAGAACGCATTGTTTCTAGAGGTAGGCCTTCTGTAGTAAACATTGCTGGTGAGAAAATAATTTAAAACGTCGTACGAGACACTTAAAAAAAACATATTTTTTGATACAATATTTTTAAGGTAAATTTTTAGCGTTTTTCATAATTTTGCAAAGTATTTTCCGTTTTAAAACCTCTTAGAGAATGATCCTAACGATTTTATTACCAAAAAAAAAACTTTTAATTTTGTATAAAATCTCCCAAAGATTATTATTCAGATCAAGAAGAATAAATAGTTTCTTTTAGAAGGTCACTTTAAAATCCTGATAGAAAATAATTTTTTATATTTGCCTTGCTGTTGTTATTTAAGTCATCAGCCGAACGGCTGGTGACTTAAATAACAACACCTCTAGACACATTACAAAGTAAAACGAGGAGTGAGGTGGTTTACCAAACCTTCCTCACTGAGTGGAAAAGTATACTCCTCTGATTAGTGTCTTTTACACTTCTACCTCTTCTGTTTTTAAATGCTTCAGTCATATAATTGGCTGACCATATGATAAGAAATAAAACTAATTTTTGTAGCCCTGGAACTAACAGATCGAGTGCAAATAATTTAACCCACCTGCCTGTTATGGGCAAATATTTACCTAACAAAAATTAATAAAAAAAATGTTTAGGCGATAATACCCACCAAGGTTTTTTGCTTTAAAAAATTATCTCCCGAGGAAATTCTTTTTACATAGTTAATTTAATCGTGTCGCCTACTCGACTATTAGCGTGGACGGTGGATTGTGGAATTTTGCATTTCTTTTTTGTAAACTGAATTCAGGAAACTTCGGAAATGAAGTAGTATATAAAATGTCAAGATGTTTTTTCTAGGTTTTACGTCTGACCGCTTTGCAATTGCTGTTAATGCAGACGGTGAGAAGGATGATACATGAAGATGAGTGATGAAAAACTGCCAGACCTGACCGGGAATCGAACCTGGGACCCCGGTGTTGAAGCCAGTTGCGCTAACCACTATATGGCCGGCTACGTAGCCTTTACCTCTTCCTCCTCTTCGGTGTACCTATACCTCCTCGGTCGTACACCGCCTCCGTACACGTTAAGATAGGTTAATAAATTTACATACAGTAAAATTCGGTTATAACGATGTCGATTGTAAGAAAAATCTGGCAAAAACGTAAGAAAATAGAAAATTTGGTTGGTTTTGTATGTTATTATAAAGTCTGATAAAACGAAAATGGAATCCAGTTGTAACGAACGAATCCACCTTCCTTGAAAATTGTTTTGACGATTTTAGGATGAAAAATAACAAACAAATGGCTATAGACAATTTTTTATTGCATTAAACTTTTTTCTCCCTTTTATTTATTTTTTCATTAATGTTACTATAGAATATTTAAATAAAGTAGTTCTGTATCACATGTGAAGTTTTGTGTTTAATTTTGGAAATCACCTCATCACGGAGTTTTGGTAAGTATTGTGCATACTAAAAGATTTTTTTTAAGTTGCATCAACATTTGCAGTCATAAGTGACCATTTTGTGTTTTTCTCTTCTTTGGTACGTTGAGGAGTTACCAGTAAATTGCAGTGTTATTCTGATGGACATTATGTCATACTGTTTTTACACCGAGTGATAAAAATTATTACATCAATAAAAATAGTATAAAAGGAAAGATAAGGAAAGAGAGTGAGGAAGGAGAGAATTTATTTTTTTTTTTTTTTTTTTTTTTTTTTTTTTTTTTTTTTTTTTGGTTTAACGTCCGACTGTTTTGCAATTACTGCTAATGCAGACGGTGAAGGGTGAAATGATATTTTGTAACGTATGAAAAAATGCCATGCCTGAATGGGATTCGAACCCAAGACCGCATGATGAGAAGCGAGCACGTTACCAACTGCGCCAATGCGGCCGGCGAAGGAGAGAATTGCCCTAAAAAATTCACTGTAATGTGTTCAAAACAATTAGTAATTCTACTTATGTCCATTTGAACAGTAATCTCAACTAAACTTGTCATTACGTATACATAGATATTGCAGGATATAGGCTCATTCGAATATAATGGACACCCGGATATAACGAACAAAAATAATGGCGGTCCCTTGAATTTCGTTGTAAAAAAATGTTACTGTATTAGTACTATTAAATTCATTGCTACTGTGCATTTATTACTTTTTTATTGCTGCTACTTACTTCAATAATCATATCATCAATAATGTTTATCAAGCAATACACAATTTTCAACAACGTTTATTAGAAATTTATCTTTAAAACAAATAACTATTTAGAAAATCTTGTATACTGTAAAATGTTTCATCAATCAACTGTATTTTATTAGCTTTTGTTAAACGAATACAAATTACTACAATTTTTTTAACGCTTGTTGTAACTTGTATTTTCTACCTGCATAAATAGGTTTTTGTTTAAACAATTTGTTAGTGTTGTGATTAGCAACATAGTAATCAATTCTGTTTATTGTATTGTGATTGTGAAAATTTAAATTTTGTAAAAAGGTATTTTGTTTTACATAAATTATCACCTTAAACAAATGTGAAAAATGATGGTGGGAAACGTTTTGTACGGGATAGATTTCAAAACCCGGGATCTTCAGCTTTGTAGTTGATCTCATAGCTGACAGCAGGGTAAACTAAGAAAATCTCTTTTATTAGTCCATATTTGTCTAATTTGCACTAGGCATTGAATTATTTTCATTTATATATTTATAAAACCAGGTGTTAAAACCAGTTTAGGTATCCAGCTCTGGGGCTGTACGAAATCCAGTAATATGAAAGTAATACAAAGGTTTAAAAATAAAGTCATAAGAAATATTGTCGATGCTCCGTGGTACATTCGGAATGATAACCTCCATTGGAATCTGAATATTGAAACGGTGGATGAGGAAAAGAAAAGATTCGCAAGGAGCCACGAAGACCGACTTCTATGTCACGTGAATGTTGAGGCACTGCAACTTCTCGAAAACTCGGATGTAATGAGAAGACTTAAACGCCAGAAAACCTTCGAATTGATTTGATTTAGGAGATATCATGTATTAGTCTATTTTGCAATAATTTGTAAATTATCAATAGTAATAAATTATCCTGTAAATCGGTTGTACATTAATTATCTTGGAAAATCTTATGTTCTGTTTTATAAAGTAAGAATATATTATATTTGTTTAGAAAATAAGAATGCGTTATTTTAGAAAATAATAATAGTATGTCAAGTTTGAAAATAAGAAATGTATAGCCTATTTAGAAAAAAATCTGGTGTGAAACACTCACACAACTTTCTCTTGCCAATGCAAATAATTTACAATATAATTTAACATTAGTAATAAAATATTAGAAATAAACAAAAAACTAACCTCAATAAACATAACCTTATTTTAATCATGAGTGAAACACTCAAAATGAAAATCAACCTCAGTCTGGCTTAAAAATACGGAAAATCACTATTTCACGCTAAACTAGGCTCTGTAGAGAAAAATACGTTAAATAAAAGTTGTAGATCTTTAAATTTCCTATAAATTTGGTTATATACACTTTTGTCGTAAAATGCATACTAAAACCAAAATCTTAAAAAAATCAATTTTTCACACGTTTTCGTGAGAAAAAATCAGAAAATCGCTAATTACTGCTAAACTAAGCGTCATACAAAAGAATGTTTGAAACAGAAGTTGTAGGTTTTTAAATTCTCTACAACTTTTATTATATAAGTTTTTGCGCTAAAATTTATATTAAAGCCGTAATCTTAAAAAAACAACGTTTTTACGTGAAAACAGCCTCACCGAGAATTTCAGCAAGCATGGCGCCTACCCTATCTTGTAGAGAATAAAAAATTGAGTAAACCAAGCGATTTTAAAAAAAATCGTAGGACTAGTTTTTGAGAAAATCGCAAAAAACTGAAAAATCATACGAATAAACTACTACTTCCGGTTGACCGATTTTGATGAAAATGTTCGTGTCGCGTCCGGTAGTGGTATGTAACTTAAGTTTCAAGTTTCAAGTTCGTACGATGTTCCGTTCTTGAGATATTCTGTTCACACACACACACACACACACACACACACACACACACACACACACACACACACACACACACACACACACACACACACACAGACACACACACGGACCAATCGCTAAAAACATGTTTTTTGGGTTCAGGGGGTCTGAAAACGTATAGATCCGGTGAAAACTCGATTTCGAAAAATCGACATGAAAACAATACTTTCCTTCCTATATATTCATATAGGCAAGAGAAAGTAATAAGATAACTGATGTATAGTTGTTCCATAAATGTATTTTGTGTATTTCTTACAAATTTTATGATTCAGTTAAAAATTTTGTTTATTTCTTAATGATTATGTAAATGTGTAATAATAAGTAAGATTAACTATAAAGATGAAGTCTACTTAAGGAAATTTAATATAGAAAATAAGAATAGAAATAGGAAATACTAATCTTTAAAAGTAAGAGTAGCATTAGTTATATCTTAAATAATTATTGTTATTGTTAGAAAATAAGAGTAGTCATTGGGTTTTATTTTCTTATGATTGATATTGTAATCCTTAGGTAGTTTAAGTTTGAATAAAATTGTTCGTTAGTCTAAGACTAGTTACAATTAAAAAAATCTGGTGTGAAACACTCACACGACTTTCTCTTGCCAGTGCAAATAATTAACAATAAACCAAACATTAGTAATAAAACATTAGAAATAAACATAACCTAATTTTAATCATGAGTGAAAGACGCAAAATGAAAATCAACCTCAGTTTGGCTTAGAAATATGGAAAATCACTCTTTCTCTCTAAACTAGGCTCTGTAGAGAAAAATACTGTAAATAAAAGTTGTAGATCTTTTAATTTTCTATAAATTTAATTATATACACTTTTGTCGTAAAATGCATACTAAGGCCGAAATGTTAAAAAAATTGTTTTTTCTCACCTTTTCGTGAGAAAAAAACTGAAAATCGAAAATTACCGCTAAACTAAGCGTTATACAAAAAAATGTTTGAAATAAAAGTTGTAGGTTTTTAAATTTTCTACAACTTTTATTATATAACGTTTTGCGATAAAATGCATATTAAAGCCGCAATCTTAAAAAGAAAATGTTTTTACGTAAAAACAGCCTCACGCAGAATTTCAGCAAACATGGCGCCTACCCTATCTTGTAGAGAATAAAAAATTGAGTAAACCAAGCGATTTTAAAAAAAATCGTAGGACCAGTTTTTGAGAAAATCGCAAAAAAGTGAAAAATTATACGAATAAACTACTACTTCCGGTTGACCGATTTTGATGAAAATGTTCGTGTCGGGTCCGGTAGTGGTATGTAACTTAAGTTTCAAGTTTCAAGTTCGTACAATGTTCCGTTCTTGAGATATTCTGTTCACACACAGACACACACACACACACACACACACACAGACACACACACAGACCAATTGCTAAAAACATGTTTTTTGGGTTCAGGGGGTCTGAAAACGTATAGATCCGGTGAAAACTCGATTTCGAAAAATCGACATGAAAACAATACTTTCCTTCCTATATATTCATATAGGCAAGAGAAAGTAAAAATATTTATAAAATAATCTTAATACACGGATGGAAGAACATTATTATTTTAAATTACGGATTGGAATTCAAATTAGAATTTTTTGTTGATGTCAACAGCACGTAAACTCCTTTGACCGCTAGAGAATTAAAGTAACTATTGTTTCAGTACTTTTAATTTTGAGTTAAATAATTATTTTATTTTATTTACTACTATTGATTTAATATTAAAGTCAACTTTTTAAAGTTTCTGATATAAAAACTATTCTTTTGTAAGGAACTCCATAGTTTCCGTGTGTAAGAGAATGATATATGATATAAAAATCCCTTATTTTATTTCCTTCATCATGTTTTATTAGAACAGGAGTAATTTTGACAATTTTTAGAGGTCGGGACTTGACATCCTTGGATAAAGGTTTATTATGTTAGTGAAGTCAATACGTGGTCACTCACGCGTGGACAACAGAGAATGTGTTAAGCTGTGCTAAAACTCTTGTAGAACATAAGAAGATAAATCATTATCATAAACATAAAGTACAAAGTAAAAGTGTTATTTGAAAAAAGTAGTACAGTGAAATCTCCTTCAAATTTTGATTTTTTACTTATACTCTTTTTACTAAATACTCAAGAAATATACAAATGTATACAATGAAATAAGGACAGTTAAACAAATTTAGAGAAAATATATGCCCTTAAGAGGCAGGTGGAGTGTTTAATTATTTGCACTCGATCTGCTAGTAGCCAGGCTACAAAGAAAAGTTTTGTTTCTAATCATATGATCGGCCAATTTTATGACTGCAGCATTTAAAAACAGAAGAAGAAGAGGTGTAAAAGACACTAGTCAGAGTTATCCAAGAGTACTGAATTTAATTATACAGCCAGCCCTGTTTTGAATGAAGTGAAGGTGTCATTTGCAGGGTGGAAAGTAGATGCTTTTCAAAGGGCACGGCATGTTGACAAGCATACTTTTCCAATCAGTGAGGAAACCAATGGTAAACCATTTTACTCCTCGATTTATAAAGTAAAGCCTCTAGAGTTTCGACCAGCCTTTCGGCTGATGACCTGAACAGCAATCACAGAGAAAACATACAAGTCTATTAATATTATTAGAAGAAATTAAATTTCTTACAAAACTTTTACGTGCAAATCAATTCATGTTTTACAAAATTTATTAATTATTTAACAAAAAAAGTTAACACAATGGTTTTAAAAACTCGATTATTTGTAATGTACGGAATTGAGACTTTATATATATACAAAATTATTTTATAAATTTACCGAAATCTTTAATATTAAATTGTTGAATGACGTGGATTTTTCTTTAGATAAATATCGATTGTATAATTTCATGATAAGTATTGCAGGAAACGAAACGATGACACTTCAGTCTTAAGATGTCATTATCGAATTATCACATGATTTACACGTGAACTGTTGGAAAAACGTTTAGACATGTGAAGTATTGGAAAGGTTAGGAAAGATGATATTTAGAAGGACCTACCGGGAAGTAGTACAGTTGACTACCGCCAAACGCCAATCATTGTTGTTATTATTATCATCAACCTACAAGTCACAGCTCTGATCAGAATATGTGGCTCAAGGCTGATGCTGCTGCTAATGTCTCATACTCACCTGTGTTTGATCATGCGAGTGTATGTGTGTGCGCGCGCGCTGATGATGGTAGTGGCAAAGGCCTTAACATTTATCTTTTCTTCCTCACAATGCTGTAGCACTGATATTCACCTCGACACTTTTATCAGCGGTCGCCTACAACAAGCAGTATTCGTATATTCACCTCAACTATACTAGGCTTCCATTATGATGGCCATGGGATAGCCAAAGCGTTCGTTCAGCGTCCCGGCCAGTGAGTGACATTTATCTATTTACACTCCCCTCCCACTCCAGTCGTTCACTTATCGTGGTGATACATAGACAATAGTCATTCCTAGGATATCACTGGTTGTTCCCAACTGCATCTCTGTGATACATTCACCTTTGCAATGGTAATATCATACCATCGAGTGATAATAGTATTATTGGTACGTTTAATTTGAAAGTAAGGTTAAGATAGTGGCAGAAAATAATTAATACGTAATAGTATTATTTATTTCCTTTTAATTTTTTATTTATATATATGATGCCCATAACAGGCAGATGGGTTGTAAAATTTTGCACTCGATCTGCTGGTTTCAGGGCTACAAAATCAGTTCTGTTTCTTATTATATGTTTAGCCATTTATATGACTAAAGCATTTAAGAAAATAAGGTAGAGGTGTATTTTTTATTTTTTTATGTATTTTTTGTTTTACGTCTGACTTTTGCATTTTCTACTAATGCAGTGATGAAAAAATGTCAGACCTGACCGGGAATCAAACCCGGGACCCTGGCGTAGAAGCCAGTTGCGCTAACCACTACGCCAACGGGCCGGCGGGTAGAGGTGTAAAAGACACTAGTCAGAGTTAGCTCCTCTCAGAGCAATCTATTTCATTATACAGCCTGACCCTGAAGTGAATGACGTAAAGGTGACATTTTCAGGGTGGAAAGTAGATGATTTTCAGAGGGCCTGGCATGCTGATAAATATACTATTCCACTCAGCAAAAAATGCAATGGTAAACCATGTCACTCCTCGTTTTACTTCGTAAAGCCTCTAGACGTTCAAACCGGCCTTTCGGCTGATTAACTAACCAACACAAATTACTTACACATATGAATTTGAGAGAAAGATCCTCCGCAAGATAATAGGTCCGAAGAGAGTAGACGGACAATATAGAAATCGTATCCAAAATCGAGAAGATCTGTACAAGGCAAATGGACGATTAATTGAACCGATTAGAAAAAGAAGACTAATATTTTACTGTCACCTGTATTGAATAGATGACAACTGGTTTGCGAAAAGTTTTTTGAGATACTAAACAATAGACCTAAGGTGTCGGATAAATGGTTTAAAGAAGTCAGAAAGGATTTTGAAAAAAACTGAAATTAACCGAGAAACTTAAGGTAAGAACTTAAGGTAACTATGTTGGTTTTAACTGAAAATTTCGATTTTCGGTTTTTTATGTGTTTCAATTATTTATACCTAGTTCAACCACAAAACTTTAAATTACGCGAAAAAAATAGTATTTTAATAAAAAAATTAAGTTTTTAGAAGGTGTAACTAGAAAAATGATCGTGTCACCTAGAACGAATATTTTTCATAATTTTATACGGATCGTTTTAGAGCAAAGGGAATTTTAGTACTTTAAAAATATCTGCATTACTGTTTTTAATACTCTCAGCCATTGGTTCATCTTTCTAACCAAATGTTGATGGGAAATTTACTAGTTTGTGTTGTACATTTTGTTTTTGTTTTGTCCCCGTTTGTTTTATCGCCTATTCCCACAAATTTAAATTTTTAACATTTAGGTACATTTTTCTTGGAAACCATTAAACCTACCAGGCTGAAAGTTTTACCACTTATTTATCTTGCATATGCACATATTCTGGCATTTTTATGACTTCTCAAATTCTGCAAAAATTATTAATATGTAAAATACCGTAGAAAAATAATTTATAAAAATGTTATATTATTCGTTATTTTGTTTTTAACTTTATGGTTCAACAGATTAAATTAAAAAAATGTCAATCGCTAGAGAAACCCGACATCTGTAAGTAAGCAAAGTTTTATTTCCTATCGTTTACCAATCCTGTGAAAAATGTACCTAAAAATAGCAAATTTAACATTGGCAGGGTACAAAATAAGTCTTCCCTTAATGTACCAAACTGAATTCAGACAACTGATTACAAACTTAAAGAGCTTTCATGAAGAGCAAAAACAGAACACCGGATGGACAGAAGAAAAAAGAAAAGCCTACAGTGAAAAAATTCTGGGAATGTGGATTGTAAAAATAGCAAAGAGCTTCCAGAAACGTATAAAGTCATCTAAAATCAGAAACGTATAAAGTTGTCTAAAATTGGCCCTAAATGAGAAAAATTAACATTATACAATTAACTTTTTTTTTTAATTTATTTCGTTTTATGATTACAATAATCGCATAACTAATTACAGATATGAAAAAATTAATACCTGCAAAGGTAAAAAAAATAGATACCTATATTATTACTTAAATTTGATTTTTTTTAATCCGTTATGTGTGAATGTTGTAATCTGTTCACACATAAGGGGTTCAAACAACCCCATGACCCAATGAGATGAGAATGATGTGCATGACGTGTAAATGAGGTGTAGGCTTGTACAGACCCAGGCCGACTATTCCTAAGAGAGTATGATTAATTGAACCCCAACCATCAAAGTACAACGGTAACCACAATCTAATGTTCAAATCCGTATAAAAGTAGCTATCTTTACTAGGACTTGAACCAGGAACCATCGTCTCCGAAAATTAGCTGTTAAAGAGCTGATTCGCAACGACGACTTTACCCGTAGACCAACCCGGTGGGTTTGATATTTTAAATAAAATATTTAACACTAAAAACATTTTTTATTTACCCAAAAATATTATTTTCGTCTTTACATCAGCCATAAAAATAATATCTTCAAAAATACATTAAAATCTTATTTCAGTTTAATAAGAGTTAATATAATGTTATGGATAACCATGTTAACAACTAAACCTATTTTTAGATTATAACAGTTTTAATATATAAATAGACTTAACTTCAGTTTAGCACCGTGTTGGTTATTTATGTTTAGTGATAGGTTACGACCAAAGTTCACATATTTATAATAATTCCTTAATACGGTTATAGAATATCATTAAGTTTATAATTAAGTTTTATTCGTTGTGTTTTGTTAAAAGAAATATTATTTATGGAGTTATTGTCGTAACAAGAAAAGTTTTTTGTCTGCAAAAGTAACACGTTACACAAATTTGATATTAATAAATTAAAATATTTTATTTTTAGAATACCACTGGATGTGACCCATCTTTTCATACATTTATAACTTTTTACTCTCTTGCCCGATATATTCATCCGGTCTTGGGTTCGAATCAAATTCAGGCACGGCATATTTTCATACGTTACAAAAAATCATTTCATCCTTCACCGTCTGCATTAGCATTAATTGCAGAACAGTCGGACGTTAAACCCCCCCACAAAAAATTGCCCGATATGATTTTTTTTTACTTTATCTTGTTCTTTTTTCTTACTCCTTATTCTAGTTTACTTTCTTTTCCCTACTTAAAAAGGAAAGTATTGTCTTTATATAGATTTTTCTAAATCAAGTTTTCACCGGAAATTACGTTTTCAGGTCCCCTGAGACAAAAAAACATGGTTTTACCGATTGTTATTTGTATGTGTATGTGTGTGTGTGTGTGTGTGTGTGTGTTCGAATAAAATAACTCGAAAATCGTAAGAAGTTCAAAGTTAAGTTAGGTACCATGAGAGAATTTGACACCAACATTTTCATCGAAATCGGTCAACCGGAAGTAGCAGTTTATTCGTGTAATCTTCTCGAAAACAGCTCCTACAATTTTGTTTTAAACCTTCCCCTCTACTACATTTTTATCCTCTACAAGATGCAGTAGGGGGAATGTCTGCTGAAATTCGTGAGGACTGTACTCTCATGGTAATATTTTTTAAGATTACGACCTAAATACGCATTAACGGCAAGATTGTGTAAATAAATTTTACAGATAAATTAAAAACTTACAACCTTTATTTCACGCATTTTTTCTACTAATTAGTGATTTTCCGAAATTTTTCTCATTCAGTCCAACAGAGGCTGATTCATTAAGCATCATCCACTCATAAACAAAATTAATATGTTTTTCATTATTTACAATGGTAAGAGCATGTTGTGTGAGTGTTTCACACCAGAAGTTTTATTTCCTTATACCCAAGTAGGTACTAAAATTCAATTTTTAAATATACTCACGTTTGTATCTTTTACAGAAAAAATGCATTATTATTATTATTATTATTATTATTATTATTATTATTATTAGTATTATACGTACTTAAAATTTAGATATGATTTTTTAACAAAAAATTGTTTTATTCACAAATTTCTAACCCACCGAATTAGTCTAGCGGTAAAGTCGTAGCCACAAGTCAAGTGTTTAACAACTTATTTCGGAAAGAAGATTTCGTAGTTCAAATCCTATTAAAGGTAATTACTTTTATACGGATTTGAATAGTAGCCAGCGGTTACCGGTGTACTTTGATGGTTGGGATTCAATTAACCATACTCTCTCAGGAATGGTCGGTCTGATTCTGTACACGACTACCCCTCATTTATATGCCATACATATAATCCTCATCTCATTTTTTCATGGGGTTGCTAACTGTTTTTAATTAAACGGATTGCAACGTACACACATTATGGATTAAAAAATAATTTACAAATTTATAATTTTTGTTGTGTACTGAATAATATCCAAAATGAATACGAGTACACAGAACATACATAAGTATGAGGTGTGCTACCTACTGTTACAAAATTTAGATTAAAATTATCTTCTGGAAAATGGAAAAAGCCCGTGCTCAGAAAAGGAAAATTATTGTGTTGGTGTACAAAAATAAATAGTAGACAGTTTTATGAATCAACCTTAAAAATTTTTAACAATAATCCAACTTAAGGGAAGACTGTACTTTGTATCCCGCCAATGTTAAATTTGCTATTTTTAGATACATTTTTCACAGGATTGGTAAGAGATAACGCAATGAAACTTTACACACTTATGTTGTCAAGTTTCTCTAGCTATCGACATTTTTGCAATTTAATCCGTTGAACCATAATTATTTTAAAAACAGAATAACGAATGACATAAAAAAAATTCTTTACATTTGCACATAACTTTCTTTTGGAGCATCTGAGGAAGTCATAAAACGCCAGTGTATGTGCACGTAAAATATGAATAACTGATAAAAGTTTCAGCCACGTAGGTTTAATGGTTTCCGAGGAAAAACGTACCTAATATTAAAAATTTAAATTTACAGGAACAGGGAAAAACAAAAAGGGACAAATCAAAAACAAAATGTCACAAACAAGTACATTTCCCATCAACAGTTGGTTAGAAAGCTGAAACAACAGCTGAGAATATTAAAAACAGTAATGCTGATTATTTAAAAAACTAAAATTCCCTTTGCTCTAAAACGATCACTCATTCATGTCATTCATTCTGGAGACATGATCATTTTTCTGGGTAAACCTGCTAAAAAGTTTATTTTTTCATTAAAATAATAATACTTTTGATGTAATTTAATATTCTTGTGGTAGATTTAGGTCTGAACTATTGAAAAACACAAAAAACTGAAAATCGAAATTTTCAGTTAAAACCACAAACAGGCTTACCTCAAAAGATACACCAACGAGACAAAGAGAATTGAAATCGATAAAATGGACCAAATAGCTAAAGTGACACGTAGAATTTAATTGGCATTGGTTGCCTTTAATAAGCTTAGTTTTATGCCGAGAGATAAAAATATTCCCATGAGTCTAAAACGTAAAGTATATATATAACAACTGCGTGCTTCCATTATTTTTATCTGTGTACTGTAAACCATGGCCTTGACAAAGAGAGTCGTAGACAAACTAAGAGTTGCACTAAGATCAACGGAATGTGCCTTGTTACGGATTCCTTACCCAAAATCGACAATATATGAGGTAATCAGAGACAAAAAAAAAGGTAACAGAAGGGGGACATATTGCAAGTTTTAAGTGGAGATGGGTCATATTTGTGGCGAGACAGAGCATTGACAGATACAGAGTAATGCAATGGAGATTCTCGTGAAAGGAGCAGAGATATCAGAAAACTCCAAATGCTTTGAGCGGATGATATCTGGTGAACTATCTCACAAGTGTCTAACAGTTTAAGTAGGTACTTCAGCTGTTTTGACATGGTCAAAAAGACGATTTTCATACTTTTCGGCATACATACACAATTCAGCTACTGTAGTCACTAGTAAATAATTGTGAATGTCATTGTTATGAGCATATTTTTATGAGAATTAACAATATTTCTGAGCATATTGTTTTGAAACCTTTGGATAAAATTTAGGTTTGCTAGCTTTGGTGCAACCATAGATTTGTTGGTAATACGTCTATACCGGTTTATCACTTGCTTGTAAAGATGCAATTTTTTGAAGATTGTTATTTCGGAGGTCCGACCGCGCAGCCAGCCAATACATTTTTCTATACTTTATTTTGTAGTTATACCTTTTTCGATTTTTCCGGTTCCATCCACCTCAGTTTTGCACCTAGAATCATCCCATGACTTTGGCTGTGTTGAAAAAAGTTGCTGCATAACCGTTCGCTGTTACAGGGATTTATTTTCATTAAACTTTTATCTTTTGGTCCGTGTATTTTTTCATATATTTGTGTGTTGTTAAGGTCATCAGCCGAAAGGCTGGTTTGAACCTGTAGAGGTTTTACTAAGTAAAACGAGGAGTGAGGTGGTTTACCATTACCATCCTCACTGAATGGAAAAGTACGCTTATCAGCATGCCGGGCCCTCTGAAAAGCACATATTTTCCACTCTACAAATGACACATTCACTTCATTCACCACAGGGTCTGGCTGTGTAATGAAATTCATTACTTTCAGAGGAGATAATTCTGATTAGTGTCTTTTATACCTCTACCTCTTCTGTTCTTAAATGATTCAGTCATTTAATTGGCTGACCACGTGATAAGAAACAGAACTATTTATTTTAGCCCTGCAACGAACAGATTGAGTGTAAATAATTTGTCACTCCACCTGTCTGTTATGGGCACTTCATATATTTATTACGTTATTTAAATCATCCTAAGTGAATCGGTCATTTCAGAAAACCCATAAGTCAAAAAACTAACTTTAAAACCTTAAAAAACATTTATATATTATTTTTCAATAAAAAAGATATTATGAAATATAATTTTTGTAGAGGGGTGTCCCCATTAATACAGGATTACTCGTATACTTAGTTTTGTTTTGTAAATAAGACACTTGATTTAAAATTATCAAAACCTTTGACTCGAGGTGTTCCTGAAGTAAAAATCGGGTGCGAAACACTCACACAGCTTTCTCTTGCCCTTGTAAATAATAAAACATATAATCTAATCATGAGTAAACAATGTAAAATGAAAAACATAACCTAATTGTAACCATTAGAGAATAACGCTAAATGAAAATCAACCTCTGTAGAACTTAAAAACACGAAAAATCACTAATTGACGCTAAACTCTGTGAAAAAATTCTTAAAATAAAATTAGTAGGTTTTTAATTTTTTATAACTTTAGTTATAACATATAGTCATAAAATAAATACGTACTTTTATCATAAAATACATACTAAAACCAGAGCCTTAAAAAATTCAATTTTTAGCGATTTTAATATGCATAACACAGAAAATCACTAATTGACGTTAAACTAAGCACTTTCGAAAAAATATTTGAAATAAAAGTTGTTGGTTTTAAGTTCCTAAATCTCTGATTATGTACCTTTTAAAGCTAAAATGCATATTAAGACGGCAATATTAAATAACTTGTTTTTACCATGAGATCACAGCCTACAAGAATTTCAGCAGACATCGTATCTTGTAGAGTATAAAAAATGTAGTAAATGAAGAGATTTTAAAACATCATAGCAGCTGTTTTTGAGAAAATCACAAAAAAAAGATAAAAATTGTACAAATAAACTAAAACTTACGGTTGATCGATTTTGATGAAAATGTTTGTAACGGGTCCTCTAGTGGTACCTGACTTAAATTCGAAGTTTCAACTTCGTACGCTGAGGAACTGAAAATATGTATTTTCCTTCCCTATGTATTCATGTGTTGTTGTTTAGGTCATCAGCCGGAAGGCCGGATTGAACCTCTAGAGGTTTTACCGAGTAAAATAAGGAGTGAGGTGGTTTACCATGAAAAGTATGCTTATCAGCATTCCAGACCCTCTGAAAAGCATCTACTTTCCTGCAAATTATACTTTCACTTCATTCACCACAGGATCTGGCTGTATAATGAAAATTAAATTCATTACTCTCAGAGGAGATAACTCTGACTAGTGTCTTTTTCCCCCTCTTCTCGATTGTTCTTACACAGTCATATAAAATTGGCTCATCATGTAATAAGAAACAGAACTATTGTTTGTAGCCCTGGTACTAACAGTTCGAGTGCAAGTAAATTAACACTCCATCTATCTGTTACGGGGATCTTAGCATTATATTAGCGAAGAAAAGTTAAACTTATGTGATTTCTGTAGGGAATAGTATGTTTATATTTAATCAATCCGAAAATGTACTAAAAAAAGTAAAATTTTGACTTTATGAGCTTTCTAAAACGATTGATTCAATTACCACAATCCACTTACACAATTACCTTACAATCCACTTTTAATATTCTTTCACGTCATGAGCGCTCTATATATTAGATTACATTTATTATGAATGTAATTTAATAATCAATTACAGAAAAAATTATTCAAACAATATTATACATTTATTTATTCAATCAGTCAATATGTTCAACTTAAGAATTAATTGACTTACAAGCAATTTGTTTTATTCTTTCTGTAACATTAAATTATAATGAATTGATTTGTTTTTTTTATACTAGACTAAACAACCTACAATTAGTTTTATTAAAATGTTAATGAAGTTCAATCGATAACTATTGTTAAACGCCTATTCTGCCTAACTTATTATTAAAAAAAACTTTTCATCTAAAACCCAGCCTGCTTCCGTTTTTTTTCTTTCAATTTAGTTTCTTGTTTCAATGTAATTAATAAAGCCAATAATATATCATTAAATATCAGTAAGTATATACAGGGTGATTCAAAATTTAACAAAAATCTCTCAGGAGCTGATTCTACATCTAAAAATCTGGTGTGAACAAAATTTCTCTTACCAAAATAAATAATGAAAAATATAACTAACTTTAATCATGAGTGGATGACTCGAAATAAAAATTAAACGATACGTCTTTTGTTATTTTTGGAGGAAATTTTTTATGTAAGAAAGGAATAGTTTGTTCTTATTAGGTTTCCTCATTAATGACCTCTGAAACCGTTGGAGGGATTACGCTAAGATTTAGGAAAGATATTTACATCCATTTTAAATTAGGGGAGTAAAATTATTTAAACATATTTCATATTAACTTGGTTTTGAAACATAGTATTGAAAAATCTGAGACTTTTATGCAAACTTTCCAAGTTTTTTTTTAATATCTCAAACATTACATAACAAAAATGTCTAATTTTACTACAACTCCTACACAGTATGTGTATTGATAGGCTTGTAAATTTTCAGATGGCTACCTCCAACGGTTTGTTGAGAAACTCGTCAGTTTACATTATTCACTCATGATTAAATCTTTTTCGTTTGAGAAAACTCGTCAGTTTACATTATTCACTCATGATTAAATCTTTTTCGTTAGGCCTATATGTTTCATTATTTACATTGGTAAGAGAAAGTTGTGTGAGTGTTTCACACCAAAATTTTTATTTTAAAAACCATACACTATCAAAAATAATTTTTTCTTTGTTTTTATCAAAATTCACGACCTTTGTTTAAAATAGTCCGATTTTTCTGACTCCCAAAATCAATGTTTAATTGTTCAGAATTTTTGTCACACTCATACCTATTATACTTTCACAGATTAAAGTAGTTTTGCTCAGTTTATTTTATTATATTTTTCATAGAAGAGGCTTCGCACAGAAAGCATCGACTTTATTCTGTTAGAACTAGTTTCCTTCTGGAAGTTGTTTATGCAACCTTGTACCCTGATGTATTTTCTATTGCCGTGATTATTGGTTTTTTTACAGTAGAACCTTCTCGATTGCAGCTTTCTTGATCGAGGTTTCGGTTTTACAAGGTTTACTGAGTTCGCAAATTTATCGCACGTTTACACAAACCAAAATTTTTCATTCACTTACTCTATAGAAAGAAATTTGAAATAAAAAAGAAATTTTTAAAATAAAAAAACAATACGACCTCTATGATTTTGGAAATTGACCCTAATATTGAACGCGCTTTTGCAATAAAATAAAAGTTAGGTATCATAATTGTTCCCTACAAAGAAATTTTAAGGAAAGAAACGACTTAACAATAACAAATTGTTTCAGCGTTGATCAACCTAGCACCAGTGCTGTTAATTACGAATAAAACTATTTTTCAATCGGTATTTAGTGTTTTATAAAAATAAAAAATTTCATTATTACTACCAAAGTCGCTCGTTAATAAATATAGGTACGTATTATGTTTTTACAAAATCATACATCTTTCTTTCTTTTGTTCATACCAAGCAGGTGGAGTGTTAAATTATTTGCACTTGATCTGCTAGTTCCAGGGCTAAAAAAAAAAGTTTTATTTCTTATCACATGGTCAGCAAATTATATGACTGAAACATTTAAGAACAGAAGAGGTATAGGTGTAAAAGACACTAGTCAGAGTTATCTTTTCTGAGAGTAATAAATTTCATTTTTATTGTACAATCAGACCCTGTGGTGAATGAAGTGAAGGTGTCATTTGCAGGGGGAAAAGTAATTTTTTTTCAAAGGGCCTGGCATGCTGATAAGCATACTTTTCCTCTCAGTGAGACGGTCAACCACCTCACTACAAGTTTTACTTAGTAAAGCCTCTACAGGTTCGAACTAGCCTTTCGGCTGATGACCTAAACAACAACACGTCTTTCTAAAGTTTACTTACTGAAACTAGTGTTTTTAATGTTTGGTTTCCATTAATACTGTATTACCACAAAAACTTGAATTTTATTTTTACCTTTTGTATTAGTACCTATACTTTTGTTGGTCCTGGAATGCTTTGCGTATTTTTATTATGTGTAACGTGTTCTGTTCACCGCGGTTTTGCGCGTCACGGTATTTCAGGGAACAGTGAGCATTTTAAATTAAAATTTATAAACCATTGCACTCTTTGAAAACCGCTACACATAGGCAACATATGCGTTGCGCTAAGTGTAACGACACATTAAAAATAGTTCTTTCCGGGAGCAACCGGCCATCTCCGACGACTTCAATGTAAAGTGTTTTAACACAGAATCCAGGTTTTGGTAAAAATTTCAGTAAAAGGTGACTAGAAACTAACGAAGGTTAAAATGAAACAAACAAAATGAAGGTTGGGTTAGGTTAGGCGAGAGGCGACCTTCATCCTTCATCCGCTTGCTGCTGCCTCCTAGACCCACTCCATTTAAATATTACAGTATAGCCAGCCGTGCATACAGCACATGTTCTCATAATATTAGCCTACCTGCATAACTATGCTGATAACTGTAGGCGTATATAAATACATATTCGCACATTACTACTTTATATTTAGATACTCTAAGGTTAGGCCTACTGCTCGGTTTTCATAAAATTAAATTCTTCAACTTTCTTTGAATGGAAGTACAGAACCAATATTAACATCCTACAGATTGAAATTTTAAATCGCCAATTGCCTATCCCCCAGTTATTAGCAACTGTTTTTTTTAACTAAAAAAACATTCATTTTTTTGCTAACTTATTGTAACCTATCTCGATTTGTGCTAAATAAAATGCAGCATAAATTTTTAACCGAATTTTTAAAAACAATTTTGATACTAGAATTGTACTTTTGGCGGGAAATAATTTACAAGTTAGGTCAAATAATTCTTTACATATTGTCCATATAAAAATAATTATCCATATATAGTAAACCCCGATTATCCGCGGAAATGGGCGGCAAGGGCACCGCGGATAGCAAAAATCGTGGATAAACAAAAAAGAAATACTAAAAATGAGGTGCAAACACGGAAAAACCATTTCAGCATAAAATTTACGTTTTGTTGTACAAAAAACGTAATATGTAAACCTTTTCACATACGTACAGTATAGCAGAAACCTTTCCTCTACGTCTAAATCACTACAATAAAGAACAGTAAACAAAAACAATACTGTACTGTTAACAGAAAGTGTTCAATTGTACTTTCCCTGTTGTTGGCTTGGATTAAAACTAGTTTTTTAGGTTCCTAATTAAAAAAATTTTTGCGACACTCGCAGATAATTGGGGCTTTACTGTACAATTAAAAACATGTTACATATTAAGAAATTATTTACGTAATACAGAATGCTACACCTTTTTTTATATTTGCACTTTTGTAAGTCTCATCGTCTTCGAGAAAATTGCACTACAAAGTCACTACAAAGTCAGTTTATTACTAAGTTAAAATTAAACAAACAAAAACCAAACAGCCAAAATTCCATCCATTCAGCAATCCAGTTTACCGCCGGAGTTTTTTTACCCGAACTTCTACTGGTTTTCAGTTTAATAGGGGTGTATCTTATGTGGGTTGTTTTTGAGTAGGTTGTAAGAGATTTAGAGAATTTTCTTGAGTAAATTCTTATATTGTTATGCAGATGGTAGGTTTCTTGTGTATCATCTGTCTTATTGCCAGGACCACTTTATAGAGTGTGTAACCCGTGTGGCCGTACAAAAACGTTACGAAGGGAACCAGAATGACAAAAAAGAAAATTACCATTTTCGGTTGAAAAATTATTGTTGAAAATACAGAAATTGTAAATTCTTGGTTTACTCTGACCCGTTTAATAATTTTCTCAATATTTAATTTTTTTGTAGTTATGAAACTATTATTTAATTGTTTTGGATAATCTTAATTAAACCTGCCCTGCTCATTACCAGGTAAAACATTCTCCTCGTTCACTTCCATTTTAAAATTTTGGAACCCATTTTATTCAAATATTAGAGACTAGACTCAACTCAGGACTAAATCCAATTCATCAAAATCATATTTGAGTACAGAAGACTCCCGGTAATCTGGCATATATGGGACAGCCCTATTGTCGGATTATCGAAACGACAGATTTGTGGAAATGTAAATGATATATGAGAAGTTACCAAACATTAAGTCTATTTTTTCAAATAAAAAGACTTTTAATTTTTTATCACTTTAAATTAATGAATAAACATAAAATTAAAATAAGATTCCTGTAATTGGTATGATATATCGAGGAGGTTATATCTCTGAAAAAATATTTATGTATAAGTTTAAATATTATAACAAGCTGACGATGTGGTAATACCATGAAAGCACTTCGCAATCGGTAAATTTTCTTTCTATTATTATGGCCGTTCTGGTGGTTTCTTAATATTCTTCTCTTTTATTTAGTTTTTTATTCTTGTTTGACCACATTAGATCACTGCTGTCAATCACTTTTTGGATCTCTTTTGAAATTTTTGTACCCAGTATTTTTTTCATTTCTTTCGGACCTTGCTTTTCTTCCTTCGTCTGAAAACACCCTTTCTGTGTCATTTTGATTCTGTGTTTTAATGGTGTTTCCAAACGCTCCTATTCGTTGTTATCTCTTGATTGGCTACCCACCAAATCCAAAGTAACCTTTATTCGCTCTCTCATGGAACGAGATGGTGTAATATTTCCAAAAGACCTTACCATATTTTTGACTGTCGAAGGTAGCCAGCTTATAGCAGTTCTCCAGTTCTATCCAGCCAGGCCACGTGGTGGCGCGAATCGAAAATTAAAAGGATTTTAATTTGAAGAAAAGAAAATTTCAATTCCGGAATTAAATTCTGGCCAATATTCTTATTTCCAATAAATAAAATACAAAAAATAAATTAAAATAATATTATAAAGGTCTGTAATTTAAAGTCAGAAACTGATAAAAATATAATAAACTTGTTTTGTAATTATAGGCTACTATAATAATCGTATCTGACCACACTAATTAATTTTACGAAAATAACTATCAACGGTTTTCTGTTTCTTAGCAAACGAACATTTCAACACTTTTTACTGTACAATGTAAATGCAAATTTTCCTGTAAAATGCACTTAAGGCCACCTCCGTACCGTAGTGGTAATGCGCTAGCCTACCTCGTGGAGGTCACGGGTTCGATTCCCGGCCAGGGTTGGGAAATTTTCATAAGTTAAAAACCTCCGTTACATATCCCATCGTAAACACTTATATCCGAGCTTTTGATGCAACTTTAAATATTTTTTTAAAAATTGCATTTAAATCCTAGTCATGTCTTACTCTGTCATTTCTTGTCCAGTCGCTTTCCTTACGTATGACAATAATAATTTCATCGTCGGTCATTAGCTGCAAATTGTTTTCATCGTTTCCAGTTAGCTGATTGTCAATGTCATCAACTTTAAGACCTTCGTGAGAATCACTTAGCTGAGCCGTTGTTGCTTCTTTACCATTCAAGTCCGGGTCATTGCTTTCCAAAATCTGCAATCTTGCTGACAAGTTGTCTGTAATGGTTTTCTTAGGAAGTAAAAGATCTGAAGGCCATAACTGTTTCCACGAAGAAATTATTGTATTGTTTGTTACGTCATTCCAAGCTTGTACAAGAATGACCACTCGTCAGTCTTCCCCTACCCGTCCCACCAATCGATGTACAATGGCAATTAAAGTAATAGGTTACTGGTTACCTCAAGTGCTAGAATTACTGGAGGTGCCGACGAATTACGGCAAGGCTACTGCACTTGAATCGTTTATTTGAAAAAAAATAACCACCAATTGTTTTTTTTAATAGAGATTAAATTATTCCATTTCTCTAATTCAATTTAAGTAAAATTTACTCATTTATTTTTGATAAATATAAATTATAAATTCTTTAGACAGTCAGAACATAATTTTAACCATACAGAGAGGTAAGATTAGTCCGTGACGGCGTTTATGGCATGTGAGGGGGCGGTTGTCCCCCTCCCCTCACTTTCTGGAGGGAAAATTAAATATTTATTCAATTTTAGCCACCCAAAACTAAGAATTATATAAATTTTACATAAACCCTTTTGCCCATGACAGGCAGGTGGTTTTAAATTATTTGCACTCGATCTGCTAGTTCCAGGGGTACAAAAAATTTGTTCTGTTTCTTATCACATGGTCAGCAAATTATATGGCTGAAGCAATTTAAAACAGAAGAGGTAGAGGTATAAAAGATACAAGTCAGAGTTATATCCTCTGAGAGTAATGAATTTCATCATTATACCGCCAAACCCTGTGGTAAATGAAGTGAAGGTGTCATTTTCAGGGTGGAAAATTTTTTTTTCAAAGGGCCTGGCATGCTGATAAGCATACTTTTCCACTCAGTGAGGAAGGCATAGGTAAACCACCTCACTTCTCAATTTACTTAGTAAAGCCTCTTGAGGTTCAAACCAGCTTTTCGGCTGGTGACCGAAACAAGATAAAATTAAGATAAGATAAAATTGAATTATATGTAGTAGTAATTCCCAATTATAATAGCGTTCTAATTCATTAAGCTTGGCCGAGGCCGTCAGCTGAGTTGAACGTCTACTTCTATTTTACTAAAATGTACAGGTAGATAAACAAAGTAAATAAATAAAGGGATTAACTGATAACATTTTACCTAAATAATTACATTTTACAATTTTTAATAAAATTTAATTTCAACTTTAATTTTATTCAGCAACTACAAAATAAAACCGCAAATATCTTACATGCATTAAACGCAACAAACTCTGCTATAACAAATTATTAAAAATTTATCTTTTTTTCTTTCTTTTCTTTAAATAAAAAATTAAAAAATTTCTATAAAAAAAAAGTACACAATGTGGCTGCTTCTAAAAAAATAAAAATAAAAAACAATTTAAAAAAATATAAATATGGCTGCTACTAAAAAAAACCATTTCTCATTCCCACACAAAAACACACACACGGTCATAAAACACACGCGTAAAGACACAGACCCACACACACACACACACACACACACACACACACACACACACACACACACTGACAGGTACCTTCGGGCTTTTGAGAACTCACGCATACTTTTAAATACCCCTACCAATTAAATTCCCTAACCAAAAAATCCCTGTATTTTAACGCTGTTCGTACATAACCCACCAAACTCTTACAATCTCTCCCATTCATGAACTCAGTCACCAAACCAACTTCCAATAGCCGCCTTCCAAACCATCTACGTCGTATGTCGGCTAGAATCGGACATCGCCCTATAAAATGATAAATATCTTCCTTTTCTCCGGTATTACACATCGAGCATCTGAAACTAGCCTCTTCTCTACCCGGTCCAAAGTTCAGTGGCAGTAAGGATCCCCTAACTCTAAAAATAATACTAACAAAATTTCTTTTGAAATCTTCCGCAAGGTACGCTCTTGCCCTCTCGTCCATACTTAACGTAGCATATACAGAATGAAATTGAGCTTTATTGGCTCTTTCCCACCATTTCGCGTGTATCTCATCTCTAATCTTCCCTATTAATTGCTCACCAGATACTTTCCACGATTCCGTCTCGCTCAACGAATCCCTCCACTCGACAGTATGAGCCCTACATAGATTTAGCCATTCCTTATACCACGTACACTTATTTTCAATTACCAGACGTGCCATTTTACCCGGTAGCCTGTGCTCCGGTAAGCCTAGTACCTTCAAAATATACTTAAGGTGAATACGCAACGTATGCAACCACATTACATCGACACCACTCTCCAAATATACTATGTAATTTGGCGTATTTCTAGGCAATCCATACATACGTTTGACAAAAAACCTATTGAAATTTTCCAGTTCATCCCGCTCCTGGAATTCCCATACCTGCGCGGCATAGCATAGAGTAGCCCTTGTCGTCGCGTTGTAAACCTGCCATTTCGTGGAGTTAGGTACTTCATCATTAATAATCAGATTTCTCCATAAACTATTAATGCCATATTTCGCAATCGGAATTTTGTTTTTAAAATGTGCTCCCATTGAGAGCGAACTTGTAAAAATAACTCCAAGATATTTATATTCGTTAACTATTTCAATTAATTCTCCCCCATATTTCCACTTTTCTTTTTTGCCCAGTCTCCCTTCCTTCCTGAAAACGATTATTTTATATTTTTCCATATATAAAACTAAATTCCATCTACAACAAAAAGCCCATAACCTGTCTATCATCCTCTGTAAAACTATAATATCGTCTGCCAATATTACTACATCGTCCGCATATAATAACGCATTGATCTTAAAACCTCTAATCTCCAGCCCGCCCCCAATCCAATCACATAGGTCGTTTATAAATAAAGAAAAAAGCAGTGGTGATAGTGGACACCCCTGCTTTACCCCACTTACGACTTCAAATCTCCGGGTTAGGCCACCCTTGCACCACACTGCCGACTCAGTGTTTGAATAAAGGCCTTTTAAAACACTAATAAATTTATGCGATACACCTAACTCCGACAATTTGAAAAAAAGTGCATCCCTGTCCACACTATCAAAGGCAGCCTTAAAATCTACAAAAAATCCGTACGTTTTCTTTTTCCTAACCATTAAATTATACCTCACTATATTATACAAAACAAAAACATTATCCACTGTTGAGTACCCTCCTCGAAATCCCGCTTGATTTTCTTTAAGTATTCCTAACTTCTGTTTCCATTCCACCATCCTATTCATCAAAATACCCACAACAATTTTAGCGACCGAGTCCATAAATGAGATACCTCTGAGATTTAATTCTTCATTTACGTTTCCCCCTTTTTTCTGTAATGGAAATATTATTGACCGAGTGAACGACGAAGGCACTAACCTATAGTCCATAATATTATTAAAAAACTTCACCATTAGTTCCTTGTATTCCAAAGGCGCCCTCTTATAGAACTCGGCAGGAATTCTATCCTCGCCAGGAGCTTTATTATCCCGTAATTTTCTCAACACTAGATCGATTTCTTTCAACTCTATAACCTTATCTAGTACGTCATCCTCTACAAACGGCATTGCATACATCGTTGGACTGCTACTCCTAACCGGCGTATATAACCCTAAAAAATATGCTACTAGCTTATCAGCGCTAATATTCACACTCTGAGCGAACTGTCTGCCCTTTACGTATCTTACCAGATCCCAAAATTCCTTAGAATCCCTAACCGCTGTCAACTTTTCTCTCACGCCTATTAAATATTCTACTCGTTTCCGTTTGCACAACAATTTATAGTCCTTCAAATTTATTAAATAATCCTCCTTTACTTGCTCATTATTTTCTTTTCTAAATAAATTTAAAAAACCAAATACCCTAGTTCGGGCTTTTTCACATTCCTTGTCAAACCAGGTTTGTCGTCTTACCTTACCACTATGTTCACCTTGCCGGAACCGGGTCTCAGTAACTTTATAAATCAACTCATTTAACAAAGTAATAGCTTCATTGCTATCTTCCGGAAGCCCCCTTATGAGTTTGCTCTCATTTGCTAATCGACCAACAATATTACACTCCTCAGATACATTATACTTTAATTTGGGCAAAAGCGGCAACACCTCATCATCATTCACACTTCCACACTCATTCGTCAATCTCACAACAACAGGCATATGATCCGAAAAAAAATTCTGATAATACTCTAACATTACTTACGACCCGTACTCCGTCTATAGAAACGCATACAAGGTCGATCACTGAGGCCCCTCTCTGGCTAATGTATGTTAATTCCCCCTCTAAATCTCCGCGAATTCTACCATTTAAAATTAATAAATTAAAAGTTTCACAAAGATCCATTATCTTTCTTCCTTTACTGTTAATAAAACTATCTTTAGATTTGCGATTGTACCCCACAAATTTATTGTCTAGACTCAATTCTTCAGGAATAATTTGCAAATTTCCGATTCTACTATTCCAATCACCCACAACTACTAAATTCCTGCTATCGTTATAGTTTAATATCCAGTCCCATAAAGCCTCATAATCCGAAGTCCATTCCCCTTCTGTTCCACCACTCAGGTACACCGGCACAATACAGTACAATTGTTTGTTTATAAATGCTTTTATTATTTCTCTCCCATTAACATTAGCGAAATAAAAATTTTTATACATTGATTTTTTATATCCTAACAATTTGCCTTTTTTGCCCTCCCATATCTACTCTCTCTGACTGCAAATTCCCATTTTAATTCATAATCCCTCAAAAATGCCTCGAATTCCTTATGCCCTCCCTCCTCAATAAACGTTTCTAGTAAAATAAAACAATCATACTTCTGTAAAAAATGAAAAAAATCATTGTAACACTTACCTCTAATACCAGCCACATTGTATACTAACACACTTACATCCCTAACCTTACTAACATTACCGCTGTCGGCCCCGTATCACTCATTCACCTCTTCACCCACGTTCCCTTGTTTATTGATTTTGTCCTCGACATTTTTCAGCAGCATATCAGCATCCTTCCCGACGATCTCTTTAAATTTTGTCTTTCCTTCCTGGCTGCCCCATCTTAATCCGGTCTCTTCTTCCCACTTAAATGACGCTCCATTGATAATTAATTGGTCCTGCACCACAATCACCCGCAGATTCGGCCGCAAACGCGACACCTCCTTCTTTATGAGAAACAACTTTGCCCTGGCTCTTCTGGTTTCTTGCGAAAAATCCTTGTGAATGTACATGCTAGTTCCTTTTAACTTGTTGGAATTTTTCAATATCCACTGAACATCTGCATCGTCCGGGAAGTGCGCAATAAGCGGCGCCCCTTTCCTTGCCTTCCCCAAAGGATGCGCACGATTTACCCACATATCAGCACGACAACCTAGGTAGTTGACACAAAAGTTTTTTACCACTGTCCCATAATCTGTTTGACCTAACACATAATCTAAACCTTTAAATATTAGGTTATTTCTTCGCCCTCTGTCCTCCAGGTCTATTACCCTATTTAACAGTTTTTTATTGTCTTCCCTCAAATTACTAATCTCACTTTTTAATTTTTTATTTTCGTCCCCTAATTCGCTCACCATGCCCGTGAGATGCAACAAATCTTCTTTCGTAACCAGTTTAGCTAATCGTTCGTCTAACTTTACACACAACCTTTCCTCCAACCTTTCAAAAACTGTATTCAATGCTCCTTCTTCCATACTAACAGATTCCACTCCCGATCTTTTTTTTGCGACCTGACCTAGAAGTTCTGGCGAACTTTGCGATCGATTTCGCTTCGGCGTACTCGAGTTTACGGGCGAATAATAGTTCCGAATATTTTCCTTCATTAATACACACTGTATTAAATTTTATTTTAATTATTATGGTCCATACATAACCGAAAAAAAAACAATCATAAATTACTGGGTCACTTTATACATTAATAACCACGAATAAACAAGTACATTTAATTATTTGTATTACAATACCGCAACGCAGCGATAAGAGGCACGTCCGCTCGATCCAACAGTCAATTTACAACTCGTGACCGAAACAACATAACCCCTATTATTATATTGCCTTTTCATCTTTCTTTTAATTTCATTAATCATTAAAAAATTTCTTGGCAGAAACAAGCACAAAAAATCATGTGCCATGGGTAACCAACTCATATAGCACCACCAGCAAGTAGTAGACTGACACCGCAGCAAGCAGCATGTACTGTGAGGAAGGGTGATAATTAAATATTATTTAACACTAGCAGTCTAACACACCTTTTTTTCATTTTTTCTTACATACTTTTTTGTGAAATGTGGGATGAAACAATAAACGAGTTTGATTTGGCAAATTATCTTCAATTCAGGAAACTTGAGGAGGTTAAAAAATGTTAAAAACTTTTTAAGTCCATGATATTGGAATTTTCGGTGCAGTGTAAAAACTTATTTCTCTTTACTGTTTGGCCTGAATATGTGGTGTAATGTGTAATTAATTCAATATTATTAATAAAATTTCATTAACCATACTTTACTCCTTAAAATATAGGGTGATTCAAAACTATACGGCAATCTCTTGGGATCTCATTCTATAGCTGAAAATAAGAAAAATAGTTCATATAAACATATGCGGAAAATATCTGAAAAGATTCTTGTGTTTTATATAAGATATCTCTGAAAGTATTGCATTACAGCTCTGGAACCAATTTTATTAAATTTTTCAGATTAAAAAACATTAGAAACAATCATATTTGTATCTTTGTAACTACCTTTAACATTTTTATACGGCCTTACTTCACCGAGGGTACAGAATTCTAGGTGAAATTTTTCGCTAGCCGTAACTCGCTAACTAAGCGTTTTCAGGTATATGGTTATATAAACTTTTTTTCTTATTTTTAGCTATAGAATGAGATCCAAAGATATTGCAGTATAGTTTTGAATCACTCTGTATATTATAATTAACTATTTAAATATGGACACGTGTAATTTTTCTCTTAACAGATTTTGAAACATGGGTTTGTTGTTGAACCACTTTGGCTGTAGAAAGAAAAATTTAAAACAATGTATGTTTTATTCAGAAAATAAGGTTGAAAATGTAAATTAATTTATCATGAAATTAATTACATCAATGCTATTAACAAAATATTTTTTATTTTATTTTATAATAAATAAAATTAATAAAAACTTCCAGAAACGGTCAAAGAATGAGTGAGAATTACCAATAGCAAGTTTACAAATTGAGAAGTACTTTCATTGCTTTTCCACACCATCAGCTCATCATCACCCCATTCCGGTAACTGTCATAACATACAGAAGAGTTTTAAATCTCCAAACAAATAAATGTAATAAATGTTATTATTGTATAATTTTAAGTGTTGTGATAAGCTGACAATAAGGTAAAGCAACGAAAGTACTTCTCAATTGCTAAGTGTTCTAATTCATTCTTTGACCATTTCTGGTGATTTTTAATAATTTTATTTATAATAAAATAAAATAAGAAATTGTTGATTTTAACAGACATTTTGTTGGCTTAAAAATTGATTAAATATTTATGGTTCATTCTAATTTTCACTCATTCAAGTTATAACCCTGTTAGAACATTAAACTTTTCATCAATAACCTTAAAATTCAACTGTAAACATAACAATGTTGTGACTGAAAATAACAAAAACAAACTGGTCACGTGACTGGAATAAACGCTTCTGATTGGTTCGAGTGGACATGTAGGTAATTGCTGCAACCACAGTAGAAGACATGTGTGGTTATGCTTTTAAACCACACTTTTATAACCATCATTACCATCTTTATCCGTCTTTTAAGTTTCCTCGGGTCAACACAACTCCTCTCCACCTCTCTCTATCCCTTAAGGGGAGACTGTACTTTGTATCCCGCCAATGTTAAATTTGCTATTTTTAGGTACATTTTTTATAGGATTGGTAAAAGATAGGGAAATGAAACTTAACACACTATAGGTGTCAGCTTTCTTCTCAAGCTACTGACATTTTTGCAATTTAATCTTTGGACCATACCATTCTTTTTTAAAATTACGAATAACATAAAATTTTTACAAATTGTTTTCCACGCGTTTTGCGTACTACTAATTTTTGGAGCACCTTAGGAAGTAATAAAAATGTCGGTATATGTGGCTATACAAGATAATTAACTGGTAAAAATTTCAGCCTAGTAGGTTTATTGGTTTCTGAGAAAAATGTACCTAGTGTTAAAAATCTAAATTTACGGGAAAACGCAAGAGACAAGAAGGCACAAATCAAAAAGAAAATGTACACAAAGAAGTAAATTTCCCATCAACAGTTGTTTAGAAAGCTGAACCAACAGCTGAGAGTATTAAAAACCATGATGCAGGCAAGAGACAAGAAGGCACAAATCAAAAACAAAATGCACACAAAGAAGTAAATTTCCCATCAACTGTTGTTTAGAAAGCTGAGAATACAAAAAACAGTGGTGCAGATATTTTAAAAACTAAAATTCTCTTTGCACTAAAACGAGCAGTATAAAATTAAGAAAAAATATTTGTTCTTCATAACATGATAATTTTTTTGTGTAAACCTGATAAAACTTTAATTTTTTCATAAAAAAAATATTTTTTGATGTAATTTTATGTTTTTCTGGTAGATCTAGGCCTAAACTATTGAAAAACTTAAAAAACCAAAAATTGAAATTTTAAGTTAAAACCATCATGCAATCTCCCCTTAATCATTTCTCCTCCATACTTTCTTGAGATCCTCATCTTTTTCTCAATTCATCCATTACTGAACCCATCATTTCAATCTTGGTCTACCTCTTCGTCTTTTCCCCTCCATCTCCAAGTACAGCATCCTTTTTAGGAGTCTCCTTCCTCCATCTACTGACATGACTAAACCATTACAGCTTTGTCTGCCCAACCCTCCCTAACAGGCTGTCCATTTCTAATTGTTCCTTATTCCATCATTTCTTATTTTATTTCTTCTAATCTTCCTCAGCATACTCTTCTTGAATTTCGTATCTCCTGCCTGAATTCTACTCTTTTAAACTTTTATATTACTATTTTAAATGTTTGTGTGGATTTTCCTCATAACAAACTGAATATATTTTACTATTATCAGTATGACTCAACAGTTATCTATTTTTATTACTTTCTCTTGCCTATTTGAATACATAGGAAGTAAAGTATTGTTTTCATGTCGATTTTTCAAAATCGAGTTTTCACCGGATCTACACGTTTTCAGACCCCCTAAACCCAAAAAACATGTTTTTAGCGATTGGTCTGTGTGTGTGTGAACAGAATATCTCAAAAACGGAACATCGTACGAACTTGAAACTTGAAACTTAAGTTGCATACCACTACCGGACCCGACACGAACATTTTCATCAAAATCGGTAAACCGGAAGTAGTAGTTTATTCGTGTAATTTTTCACTTTTTTGCAATTTTCTCAAAAACTGGTACTACGATTTTTTTAGAAATTGCCTGGTTTACTAAATTTTTATGCTCTACAAGATAGGGTAGGCGCAATGTTTGCTGAAATTCTTGGTGAGGCTGTTTTAACGTAAAAAAATACTTTTTTTAAGATTACGGCTTAAATATGCATTTTAGCGCAAAAATTTACATAATAAAAGTTGTAGAGAATTTAAAATTCTACAACTTTTATTTCAAACATTTTTTTCTGTAATGCTTAGTTTAACGGTAATTAGCAATTTTCTGTTTTTTCTCACGAAAACGTGAAAAATTGATTTTTTAAAGATTTCGGCCTTAGTATGCATTTAATGACAAAAGTGCACATAATAAAATTTGTAGGAAATTAAAAGATCTACAACTTTTATAAAAAACATTTTTCTCTACAGAGCCTAGTTGAGCGTGGAGAGTGATTTTCCGTATTTTTAAGCCAAACTAATCGATTTTCATTTTGCGTCTTTCACTTATGATTAAAATAAGGTTATGTTAATTGACGTTAGTTTTTTGTTTGTTTCTAATTTTTTATTACTAAGGTTAGATTATATTTTTCATTATTTGCATTGGCAAAAGAAAGTTGTGTGAGTGTTTCACACCAGATTTTTTATTTTTATTTTCTTGAAATGTGGGGGTTTTGAAAATTTATTAATATTTTTCTCCTTTACATTACAATACAATGTTAATTTCCTTTTATAGCTTAAAAATATAAAACTTCTTATATTAACTCATCCTGGGAAAATGAATCTACCCAACTATGGTTCAACATGTTCAAGGGTACATCAATTTAGTGCTTCTGTGTTTACCACTGTAACTGCTATGGTAATGTATTAGTGTGTTAGTAATTAAATCTATTAGATAGTTACTTAAACATTAATTAAACTACTAGAAAGGTCATTAAAATAATATTCCATAGTATATGTAGGCCCTATACATGAAAACATAACAAAAAAAAAATCTGGTGTGAAACACTCACACAACTTTCTCTTGCCCATGCAAATAATTAACAATATAATTTAACATTAGTAATAAAACATTAGAAATAAACAAAAAACTAACTTTAATAACATAACCTAATTTTAATCATGGGTGAAAAAACGCTAAGTGAAAATCAACCTCAGTTTAGCTTAAAAATATGGAAAATCACTCTTTCACGCTAAACTAGGCTCTGTAGAGAAAAATGCTTTTTATAAAAGTTGTAGATCTTTTAATTTTCTATAAATTTGATTATATACACTTTTGTCGTGAAATACATACTAAGGCCGAAATCTTAAAAAAAATCGATTTGTCATGTTTGCGTGAGAAAAAACTGAAAATTGCTAATTACTGCTAAACTAAGATTTATACAAAAAAATGTTTGAAATAAAGTTGTAGAATTTTCAATTCTCTACAACTTTTGTTATATAAATTTTTGCGCTAAAATGCATATTAAAGCCGTAATCTTAAAAAAAGTATTTTTTTTTACGTGAAAACAACCTCACCAAGAATTTCAGCAAACATGACGCCTACCCTATCTTGTAGAGAATAAAAAATTAAGTAAACCAGGCGATTTTTAAAAAAATCGTAGTACCAGTTTTTGAGAAAATCGCAAAAAAGTGAAAAATTATACGAATAAACTACTACTTCCGGTTGACTGATTTTGATGAAAATGTTCGTGTCGGGTCCGGTAGTGGTATGCAATTTAAGTTTCAAGTTTCAAGTTTGTACGATGTTCCGTTCTTGAGATATTCTGTTCACACACACACTCACAGACACACGAACACACACACACAGACCAATCGCTAAAAACATGTTTTTTGAGTTCAGGGGGTCTGAAAACGTGTAGATCCGGTGAAAACTCGATTTCGAAAAATTGACATGAAAACGATACTTTCCTTCCTATATATTCATATATTATCGTAAGGAAACTCCTTCATGTATGATTCTGGTTAGGCTTACTTAGTATATGCAGATCTTCAAGAACTTCGAGAAGTTCAAAATATGAAAAATTTATGATGGCGTCCTCTCTCGTAAAACATTCCGGAGATAAACTAGTCCTCCATTCGGATCTCCGGGCGAGGACTATCAGAGGGGACTTCATCAAAATAATAAAAGTTTCTGAAATTCTACGAGTTGGAACATGGAATGTTAGGAGTTTAAAACAAACTGGTAGGTTAGAGAATTTAAAAAGGGAAATGGATAGGTTGAAGTTAGATATTGTAGGCATTGGTGAGGTACGCTGGGATGATGATCAAGACTTTTGGTCCGGGGATTATAGGGTTATTAACACTAAAGCCATCGGAGGGCAGGGCGGAGTGGGTCTAGTAATGAATAAAAAAATTGGACAAAGAGTGACTTACTATAAGCAGTGTAGTGATAGGATTATCATGGTTAGAGTAGATACGAAACCAAAGTATACCACTATAGTGCAGGTCTACATGCCTACGTCTTCACACAGAGAGGAAGAAATAGAACAAGTATATGAGGAATTAGATGAAGTAATAAAATATGTCAAGGGTGATGAAAATTTGATAGTTATGGGAGACTGGAATGCAGTAGTTGGAGAAGGAAAAGAAGGAAAGATAGTCGGAGAATATGGTCTAGGGAAGAGAAATGACAGAGGGAGTCGGCTGGTAGATTTCTGCTCCAAATATAATTTAGTGATAGGCAATACACTTTTTAAGAATCACAAAAGGAGGTTATACACTTGGATGATGCCAGGTGACAAGGGAAGATACCAAATAGATTACATAATGGTTAGACAAAGATTCAGAAACCAGATTAAGAACTGTAAAGCCTATCCAGGTGCAGACATAGGGAGTGATCATAACTTAGTAGTAATAGATAGCAGGCTTAAACTTAAAAAACTGAAGAAGGGACAGGGAAATGCTAGGTGGGATGTAGACAAACTAAGAGAACAAGACAACCAGGTAGGTTTCCAGGAGAGTATTCAAAAAGGGATAGAAGAAAGAGGTAATGACACAGGAAACGTAGAGGAGGAGTGGATAAACTTCAAGGAGGTGGTAGTGAAAGCAGCGGAAGAATGGTTAGGACATACTAAAAGAAGAGGTAGGAAACCGTGGATTACTAATGATATTTTAGAACTGATGGATGAGCGAAGAAAATATAAAAACGCAAAGGGCGAGAGAGGTAAAAGGCAATATTGCTACTTGAGAAATACCATAAACAAAAGGTGTAAGAAAGCGAAAGAAGAGTGGATCAGAGCGAAATGTACGGACATTGAAAGTAAAATGGCAGTTGGTAAAGTGGACGCAGCTTATAGAAAAATAAGGGAAAACTTTGGAGAACGAAAGATGAAAGCTGTTAATTTACAAAGCGCAGGTGGTAAACCATTGTTGAATGGCCAAGAGAGAGCTGAAAGATGGAAGGAATACGTAAATCAACTCTACATGGGAAAAGAATTAGAATATGATGCGATAAAACTAGAAACTGATGTTGAAGAAGATCAAAAAGGGGACCCTATACTACGAGAAGAATTCGATCGGGCACTTAAGGATATGAATATGAATAAGACACCAGGAATAGATAACATACCATCGGAATTATTATTACGATGTGGCAAAGTAGCTCAAAACAAATTATACAAACTTGTGTGCAGAATGTATGAGAGTGGAGAGGTACCATCGGACTTTAAAAAAAATATTATGATTCCAATACCAAAAAAGTCAGGAGCGGAGAAATGTGAACATTACAGAACCATCAGCCTAACATGCCATGCATCTAAGATACTGACAAGAATTATATACAGGAGAATAGAACACCGAGTAGAAGAAGTATTGGACGATGACCAATTTGGATTTAGAAGGAGAATGGGAACTCGAGATGCAATATTGGCTCTGAGACTGATTATTGAGAAAAGGATACAGAAAAATAAAACTACTTTTATGGCATTTGTAGATTTAGAGAAAGCATTTGACAATCTGGACTGGAGTAAAATGTTTAAAACTTTGAAAAGGCTAGGAATTAAATACAAAGAAAGGAAAGTTATCTACAGTCTGTATAAGAATCAAACGGCTGTTTTGAGAATCGAGGGGTACGAAAAAGAGGCTGCTGTAAGAAAAGGTGTACGACAAGGTTGTTCTTTGTCACCACTACTTTTTAAATTGTATATAGAAGAGGCTATAAATGAAGTGAAGGAGAAATTTGACGTAGGAATAAAAATTCAAGGAGAAACAATAAAAATGTTGAGATTCGCCGATGATATAGTAGTATTAGCCGAGGCAAAGAATGAACTAGAGGATGCCTTAAATGGAATGGATGAGATCTTGAGGAAGGATTACTTCATGAAAATTAATAAGAACAAAACGAAAGTGTTGTGCAGCAGCAAGAGTGGTTTAGAAGAGATGGGAAATTTAAAAGTAGGCAACGAGAACATACAGGAAGTTGGGGAATTCTGCTATCTAGGGAGTAAAATAACAAAGGATGGTAGAAGCACGAGTGATATCAAGAGTAGAATTGCTCAAGCTAGAAAAGCCTTTGAAATGAAAAACAGCTTACTGACTACAAACATTGATTTACAGATTAGGAAAAATTTCTTAAAACATTATGTTTGGAGTGTAGCATTATACGGAAGTGAAACGTGGGTGATAGGGGCTGTAGAACGGAAGAGGATAGAAGCTTTTGAAATGTGGTGTTATAGGAAAATGTTAAAGATTAGGTGGGTGGACAAAATAAGTAATTTAGAGGTTCTTAGGCGAGTGGATGAAAAAAGAAGTATATGGAAGCATCTTACCAAAAGAAGGGATAGGCTAGTGGGGCATATCCTAAGGCATCCAGGTATTGGGCTATCAATAATGGAGGGTAACATTGAGGGAGTAAATTGTAGAGGGAGGCAAAGATTAGAATATATAAAGCAAATTACAAAAGATGTAGGGTGTTACAGGTATGTAGATATGAAACGACTTGCGCAAGATAGAACAGGTTGGAGAACTGCATCAAACCAGTCGAGAGACTGATGACAAAAAACAAATATTCATATAGGCAAGAGAAAGTAATAAACAAATAAAATCAAAACATCAAAAGAATTATCAACAACTAGAAAAATTAATCATTGGGATGAGCTCATAAAATTATTGAATTCTTGGTGTAACTATTATTTCTACAGCTTCTCTCCCTACTTCCATTAGCCGCATGGTTATTGCTTTATTATACTTTATGATGTCCGTTATATTTTTAAGTTGTAAGGAGAGAAGATTGAGAAGCTTGGCTGCTAAATAGCTGAAATGGCATTGGTATAAAATTTTTGAGGCCTTATGTAAAAAGTAAGAGATCCTTGGGTTCCTTGTATTATAATGATGGACTCTTGTTGTAAAATAGTTTACATTTCTGTAAGTGTAAATAAAAGCTTCGGTCACAAATATTTGGCAGACATCATGTACATTGAATTCTTGAAAAAGCTGCTGATGGAGCAACCTTGGTTGATTTCTATCAATAATTCATAAAATCAGCTTCTGAACTTTCTGTAGAGGGTCCAAAGAAGAGAAATTAGTACCACCCGTCCTATTAAACCAATAAGTAAGTACAAATGGCCCAATCGATAAGTAAACAGCTTTTAATGACTCCTTTTTCAATACTCCTGTAAGTTTCTTGAAAGTAAATACCAATTTTCTTAGACGCTGACAAAGACCTTGATTACCTCCTCACTTTTATTTAACTGTAACACAAATATATAATTATTGCTATACTTTCAACTTTTACTTCTCTGTCCAAAACATCACAAACTTACTATTTTGTATCTAAATTTTAAAATTTTGTTTTCTACTCCTCTACATCCCCCCAGAGCTACAGTACTTATTGTTATCTATAAATGTTTTTACCCGCAACTTACATTTCACAGTCTGAGATCATTTCATTACTAATGTGTGATTTTTTTGTATTTAATGTTATACTTTGTATAAAACGTGAGATATGTCGTAAAACATTACAAAATTTCAGCATTTGTCATATTGCTTGCCTTTTCATTAATTTACTCAATGTTTTTAACGTAAATTTGTGTAGAAAAAAATCTTCTTAACGGGAGAAAAGTACATAGAACAACAAAATTTGATGGTACAGGAAAATGAAGAAGATAAATAAAAATCTGGTGTGATACACTCACCAGACTTTCTCTAAAAATCTAGATAATGAATAACATAACCTATGTTTAATCATTAGTAAACAATGTAAAATAAATAACAACCTAATTTTAATCATGAATGAATGATGTTAAATGAAAACAACTTGTGTACAACTTAAAAATATGAAAACACTAAATTGATTCTAAACTAGGATCTGCAGGAAAAAATGCTTGAAAATAAAGTTGCAGGTTTTTTAATTTTCAATAAATTTAATTATAGGTATACTTTTGTTGTAGATGCAAACTAAGGTCACAATCTTAAAAAAATCCCATTTCATTACCGATTTTAATGAGCACAATACAGAAAATCACTAATTAACACTAAACAATACATACACTAATTGACACTTTTGAAACTAAAGTTTGAAATAAAATTTGTATGTAAAATTTGTTTGTCAGTCAACTGTAAATAGTTGTTTATTCCTCCAATTTTTCACTTTTTTGCAATTTCCACAAAACTGGCTCCTAATGTTTTTTAACGTCTCTTTTGCTACATTTCTTATTTTCTATATATTAGGGGAAGCGCCATGTCTGCTGAAATTCTTGGAGAGCTGTACTCTTGTGGTAATTTTTTTTTCAAGATTGCAACCTTAATATCCAATTTAGGGCAGAAGTTGAAGGAAATTAAAAAACTTGCAGATTTTATCTCAAAAATTTCTTTCTACAATGTTTAGTTTAGCAGCAATTATTGATTTTCTGGTTTTGCTCATAAAAATCTGTATAAAAAGGGGTTTTTTAAGATTTCGGCCTTAGTACAGCTGATATTACCTTAGTACATTGATATTTTACAACAAAAGTGTTTATATTAAAGTTATAGGAAATGATAAAATCTACAACTTTAATTACAAGCATTTTTCTACAGAGTTTAGTTTAGTGTCAGTTAATGATTTTCCGTATTTTTAAGTTCTACACAGGTTATTTTCATTTTACGTCATTCACTAATGATTAAAATTAGGAGGTTATGTTTTTCGTTTTTTATATTGACAAGAAAAAGTTGTGAGAGTGCTTCACACCAGATTTTTTTATTTTCATAAGTTGCTATACATAGTAGACAAAAATTAACATTATAGTTTGGATTTACACTCATCAATTTGCAATGGAGGTTGTTTCTGAGCTTATTCTACTTTTTAAAATGAAAATGAAAAACTCCGATTGCCTGAAAGTGAGGCCTAAACCTAAGAACAAAGGCAGGGGGAACACATGTTGTCCTAGAATACCAACCCCAGTTAATAATTGACTATATTTTCAACCTATTGTCTAATTACTACAATATATACTATATTATAAACATTGCGGGGTTTTCCTTCGCACAAGTTGGTTAAGTTTTACTCTACTCTTAGAAATATTATGGTAATTAGGTTTTACCTAATTTACCTATTACCCATTTGTAATACTCGTAGATGTGGGAGGGCCTTTTGTCCCGTTTAGCCCAGGCGTACAAACCCACTGTTAAGAGGAGTGTTGGATGCCTGAGAAGGAGATGGTTTCCGGAACAAGCTAAACTAATCCATGAAGTCAAAAGAAGAAGAATAACAACAACAATAAGGATTTACCATAATTGTTTATTGTTAAGATGCTATGTACTATGTACCTTACAACTGCACAAGTGGTATGGAATATTGTCCAGTTCCACTCAGATTGGTCTATAGAAAACTGGGTTAATTTGATAGTGTTTGATCAACTAAGAGTGCTAAAACCTTTTCATTATTTTTATATTTTTATTCTTTTATAAACTATCATGAAATATTTTTGACTCCTAATTAAAATCTTATACTACATTGTAAAATTTGTTTGATTATTAATTTCAACCAGCAAAAGAACAAGTTGCAACAACAAAAAAAAACAAGTTGAACAAAAAAAACAAAAAGAACAAGTTGCTGACAGCCAGGATTTTTACTGCTGATTTCTTTCATAAAATTTAAAATTATATGACAGTGAATATGTATAGTGAAATGTAGCCGGGAAAATTTAAAAGAGCTAAGTGCTAAAATCAGTTTTTACAGTTATTGCAAAATAAAATTCTTATTTCCTTACTTGAGTTTACCACCAACGCAATCTATTGGTACATGTAAGAACTATTTGAAAATAGTCTGCTCATAGCTCTTTTTGCTGTGCATTTTCAATTTTCTCACTAAGCCCTTTAGATTTTCTCTGCTACTAATATTATTTTAGGGATGTAATTTTGACGTTCTCTTGCCCTATATGAATATATGTGTCTTGTATACAATTATAAACAAACTTATTAAAAACCACCAGAAATGGTCAAAGAATAAAAGAACTTTTATCAATTGAGAAGAACTTTCATGGCTTTACCACATCATCAGCTTACCACACTTAAATTTACATGATTATATAATTTATTAGATTTATTTTTACTTTCTCTTGCCTATATGAATAAATAGGAAGGAAAGTATTGTTTTCATGTCGATTTTTTGAAATCGAGTTTTCACCGGATCTACACGTTTTCAGACCCCTGAACCCAAAAACCATGTTTTTAGCGATTGGTCTGTGTGTGTGTGTGTGTGTGTGTGTGTGTGTGTGTGCGCGCGCGCGCGCGCGCGCGCGTGTGTGTACAAAATATCTCAAGAACGGAACATCGTACGAGCTTCAAACTTAAAACTTAAGTTACATACCACTACCGGACCCGACCCGAACATTTTCATCAAAATCGGTCAACCGGAAGTAGTAGTTTATTCGTGTCATTTTTCACTTTTTTGCGATTTTCTCAAAAACTAGTCCTACGATTTTTTTTAAAATCGCCGGATTTACTAAATTTTTTTATGCTCTACAAGATAGGGTAGGTGCCATGTTTGCTGAAATTCTTGGTGAGGCTGTTTTCGCGTAAAGAAATGTTTTCTTAAGATTGCGGCTTTATTATGCATTTCAGCGCAAAAATATGTTATAATAAAATTTGTAGAAAATTTGAAGTCCTACAACTTTTATTTCAAACATTTTTTTGTATAACGCTTAGTTTAGCGGTAATTAGCGATTTTCTGTTTTTTTTTCCTCACGAAAACATGTGAAAAATCGATTTTTTTAACATTGCAGCCTTAGTACTCATTTCACGACAAAAGTGTATAAAACCAAATTTATAGAAAATTAAAAGATCTACAACTTTTATTTAAAGCATTTTTCTCTAAAGAGCCTAGTTTAGGCGTGAAAGTGATTTTCCGTATTTCTAAGCCAAACTGAGGTCGATTTTCATTTTGCGTCTTTCACTCATGATTAAAATAAGGTTATGTTTTTGAGGTTAGTTTTTTGTTTATTTGTAATGTTTTATTACTAATTAAAAAATAAATATCTGTAATGTTTTATTGTTAATTATTTGCATTGGCAAGAGAAAGTTGTGTGAGTGTTTCACACCAGATTTTTCAGAGATGTAAACCTCATTTGCATGTCATGAAAATTACAGATATGATTTTATCTATTAATGACCTGATTAGGCTGGCAGAACTGACTTGGTAAATTTTAAATTATAAAATTAATAGATATATAAACAAATTATAATGTACAACCTGGATGAAAAACCAGCATGAAACAACAAAATCAACAAACTAACCGTGGCACAAAAACTCACTAAAACACGTATAATCAGAAATGTCTCTTCATAGTTACTAAACTGAAACACTACAAAACTGAGATCCAACCAGAAATAACATACAAAAGCAAATTCTGTTTAAAACAACTAACTCCAAGGCCATTGACGAAATCTTGAAATTGAGAGGTTAGTAAGAACTTTCATTAATAAAAACATTCAGAAAGATGGACACTGGCGAATTCTCCCCAATGAAACAGTATATATTAAGATACAACTTTTAACCAGCACAATCAGGAAAAATGAATTTCCTTCTTACAATATTTAATTAGAACACCTCGAAACAGATTGACAAGACGAATTATAGAAAAACTCTGGGAGAGTAAAAGTAACATTAATTGAATCACAGAAATTAAGGAAGATTTGAAAGAAACTTGGAATAACTATAAAAGATCTCCAAGAAAAAACAGACAAAATCAAGGGATTGAAAAAGAAACAAACTGTGTCACAACCGAGAATAAATGACAAATAGGAAGGGTGATTTTTTCAGGGAGAGAAAGACAGCCAAGATCCGAAAAGATGAAGAAATATTGGGAAAACTGGAGGCTAAAAGACCCTTCTTATCGTTGACTAAAGTGGTCCCATGCTGGCCACCAAAGTTGAAAAAATAAACAAATAAACAAAGTATTACAAAACCACAATGTTAAACTAATAAGGAAGCCTAAAATATTAACTACTAAAAAATTCAGCAACATAGCTTAAAAATATTCGAATAAAAAGGAACATGATATTTGTCAATTTAACAGTCTAGAGTAGAACATAGCTTACCCTCTTAATGTAATATAAGGTATAAGGTTATAAATATATTTTGTAAAAGATGTAGTATTGTATTTATGATGTAGTAGTTCTGTTCATTGTATCTATGAGAATGAAAAGAAAGGTTACAATGGTACCTGTATCACAACTCTCTCAGACAGTTAGCCAGCTCTGAGGGCACTTGGATCATCATCATGCAGGTCCAAGGTGGAATGGAATGCAGGTCCAATGAAAGTTTTTTAAAACTGCATTCAGGAGTCTCCAAAAGAGAGTATAGTACAAGTCATGATAGAACTGATAAGCCTAAATTTTAACAATATGTTAAATTCATTACTTATCGATTCATTTATTATTTTGTTACTTCATTAAGCGTGTCATCCAACCATTTGTATCAAATGATTCACAATCTTCTTCAGGGTTTACTTAGAAGTTAATATATTTTCTAACCAAATTTTTTATGAAGGAATTCATGCACACTGTAAAATGTTTCATCAATCAAGTATTTTTTAACATTTCTTTAAACAAATTTAAATGACCACAACTTTTAGCGTTGGTGAAAATTCATCACGAACAAGGAAATGTGGTCAGAGCAATCCCCACTTTGGAAGATGTCAAGTAAGGATTTTTACTGCTGATTTCTTTCATAAAATTTCTGTATTTATACTCATGAATGTTTATCACTCATTACATATCACTTTAGCACTCATTAATTCTCTCATTTCCAGACTTTTTTTATAACTGCATTCAGGAGACTCCAAAAGGGAGTATAGGACATGTCAAGTTAAAACTGATTAGTCTAAATTTTAACAATAAGTTAAATTCATTACTTATCAATCATTTATTACCACTATCAACTTGTTTACTTCAATAAGCGTGTCATCCAATAATTTTTACCAAATAATATGTCATTTGTCTCAGCGTTTACTTAGAAATTTATTTCTTTTTGAACAAAAAAACTATTTAGAGAGGAGTCCTTGTACACTGTAAAACGTTTCATCAAGTATTGTTTAGCTTTTTTTAAAACAGATTTGATTACCACAACTTTTTAAAGCTTGTGGTAATTTACTGATGTATTTTCTACCTGCATAAGCAGGTTTTTGTTCAAACAGTGATTTAGTGTTGTGATTAGCAACACAGTAATCAATTCTATTTTTGTGCTGTGCTTGTGGAATAAAAAATATGTTTTGGTTGTTGGAATATGTTTGTGATTGTTGAATGCAACAACTGTACCATCAGCACTTACTCTCCATTCACCATCACACCATATGGTTGTTCACACTGCTCTCTTGAAAAACTTATCAGTTGGATTTAAATTTTAAAAAAAAAGGGTTGGAAGATTGCAGACCTGCCTTAAACATGCCTCTGAATGACAAACTGAAGTTTACCCACGGTCATTCTGACCACACCACTCTCTGTTGCCAGTACAAGATTCATAGAATGATTAAAGTTGGTATAATGATTTAGATATACATTTTAATCTCAAAGAATGGCCAGATACTGTTAGAAGAATGAAAGATCTTCATAATATTTATTGATTTATTTTTTCCCTGAATACGAAAGTTGTTTAGACAATTTAGTGTTGTGATTAAATAAACATATTATAAATAAATAAATTAGTCCATTCTAATATTCTGTTTATTTACATTTTATTATTGTTTGACCACATTGGATCACTTTAGTCAAATACTTTACTTCTTGGATCTCTTTTGAAGTTTTTGTTTCTAGTATTTTTTCATTCCATCGGACCTTGATTTTCTTTCTTTGTCTGAAAACATCCTTTCCATGTATTTTCTAGTTTTAGCTTGTAATATAGTGTGTTTGTCTTTTAGTATTTTAGTTTTTTATGATTTTTGTTTTAAATCTTCTAGTTTAATCAGTATTTCTTTCATATCCTTTTTAACTTTCTTGATCAATTTCATTTTGTATTTGTTATTCCAAATTGCCTCAATGAGTTTTCTAAGTAGCCTACTCTATTTACCGATGTCCCGATATATGTCCTAAGAAGGACATATAATCTCTACACATAACCCAATATAATCTCTTTTTCTTAATTGTGGTTATTACTGATTCTATTTCTTGACAAACGGATTTATTGGATGCTATCTTCCAGTGGCCATTTTCCCATGTTTTCTTGTTCAAGCATGTTCTAAATTATTCTTTTTTCCAACTTTAGATTTTATCTACTTCAATTGAATGATTCGAGTTGAAAATGGTTTCACTTGCATATGTTATCACTGGTAATGTGGCCGTTTTATAATGCCTTATTTTAGTGGCTATGGATGAGCTTTAATGTTATATGTTATAATATTTTATACAATATAAATTTCACTAGCAATTGTTGTACCGCAGGACTTTCATTGTTCTGGGCTTGGGTAGGTATTTAAGTGATCCTATATGTACAAACAAAGGAGTCAGAAAAGGATGTCCTTTATCACCGACAGATTTTGATATATAGACGAATCTTTTCATTTATGGAAATGGATATAGATTTAGGAATCCAGCTCCAATCTGATGTCTGATTAAACTCATTGCTGTATGCTGACGATCAAGTTATTATTCGAGATAGTGAGGATAATTTGCAACGGGCCCTCTTTAGGTTTCATGTGGTATGTTGTCCGTTTAATTTAAAAATATCAAGTGCTAAAACAAAAGTGATGGCTTTTAGAGGAAAATATCCAGTCGGGACAAAGACGATGGTGGATGGAATGATTTTGGAACAGGTCATCCACTTTGCCTTTTTGGGGTGTAATGTGTCATATGAAGTGGACAATGATGTACCAGAAAAAGTTCAAAGATTTAATAGGATTTGCGGTACAATACAACAAAATTTGAAGGGAAGGGCCTGAACTTGCACATTAATGAAGTTTTATAAGATGGTGGCTGTCCCAACACTGACATATGATGGTGAGGTCTCAGTGTGGAAGAAGAAATATGAAAATTCTTTCAGTCAGCACAGATGTGGTTCTTGAGATGCGTTAGGGGCTGTAGTGGACTGAATTGGTTCAGAAATGAGGATATACAGCGAGAGTTAGATGTTTGTTCTCTTAAGGAGACAATTATGGAGTACCACCAGAAATAGCTAGTTCATCTTGAAAGAATATCTCCACACAGGATTCCTAGACTGCTCAGAAATTACAGGCCAATTGGATAGTACAACCTGGGTTGACCGGTAGCTAGGTGGATGCTGTAACAGCTCTTGGGACCTAATCTTTGATTGGTGAAGAAGAAGAAGATAAATTTCACTAACCTTTTCAGCTGCCTTGATCCATTACTATCTACTTACATGTGTTTCAGTGGCCCTACCATCATCAGAGCACACAAAATGACATGTAAAACTTTAAAAATGTTTATTTAAGAACCTACAGAAAGTATTGCATCTTCATTCATCAAATATAAAACTGTTAAGTAATTCTAATTTATCCCTTCTCATATTTATTACAGATGGCAGCAGCAGCAGCAGTCAATATCACTTCATCATTCTTAAATTTGATTTGTTTGTAAATTTTATTTGTACATTCGAAGAGAGAGTAATAAAGGTAAATGTGAGAGAGTATAAGTTAATGAAATTTGGAGAACTGGAAGAAATGGACTTAAAATAGAAAAGTTGGATGCATTGGAGATAGTATGAATAGCTGGGAGCAATCTGAAATACAGAAGGAATGGATGAAGAAGTAGTAAACAATAGAGTACAGTAGGTGAAACAGATCTTCTATAGTTTGAATAACAATATAATAGGAAAAAGAGGAGTCAGAAGGAGCACAAAAATAATTATTTAAGTCAAAGTATCTTCCAACTTGCTCATAACAGGCAGGTGGAGTGTTAAATTATTTGTTTCTATAATTTATTAATAATTTAATAGTTTTATACCGATGACTGAAGAAACTACTTCTGTAAAATTTTAATAGTTTCAATTTTTGATATTTTGAATACTCTGATTACGTGTGATTTACCGAAAAATATGTACATTTCTAAGTCTCATGTAATAATTACTAAAGATGATTTGACTACTAATGATAGAGGAAAACATGATGTAGCATTACAAAATATTTTGGTGCTTTTTAACATCATTAACTAAGATCTTCTGTGTGTTCACGTAAGTGCTAAATTTCACAGTTTAAATGCCAGCTAAAACATGAATTTAATCTGTATTTAATTTTGGGACCTCTTTCTCCAATACCAGGAATTAGGTTAATAGACAAATAAACAATCGACAATGAAGATTCTTCTAAAAATCAATCATTTCTTCTTTTGTTTTATAAAGTTCTCTTCTCAAACTATCAAAACCTTATTTGAAACCGACCAACACGATGATGTTTATGTCATGTTTTTCACATTTTTGGAGGCAATTTTTTAATTTGTCATCTACCATTTTCCAATGTTCATCCGTCTGTCTGTCACATCAAGATGTCAAAAACTACAAGAAATAGCAACAAACGGTTTTCAGATCCATAATCTACACAAAAAATTAGTGGACCTAAATTGGGTTTGAAGTACAACAAAACCATATAGATAATAATATCAAACAATACATTATGTAGTAAAATAATCATTTTTCATTACAAATATATAGAGTGTATATTCCAACATTACAAATGTTCACTAAACTTTTATTAGTGGCAATTTTTAATTGTCATCTATCATTTTGTTTTTTCCGTCCGTTACACCCAGATGTCAGAAACTACAAGAGATTTGTATGTCAGAAACGGTTCTCAGATTCATAATCTGAACAAAAAGTTAGTGGGCCTTAATTGGGTTTGAAGTTCCGGTTTTGACCAGAAGTACCCCAAACCAGAAGTCAAGAAATCAAAGGTCGGAATTTGGAAACAAAAATAGTGTCATTCAGTGTCTCTTAAAGAGTAGATACCGAAATCACTAATGGTTTTTGTCACAAGGCAAAGTTAAGCCTTTTTAAAAATTGCCACCAGCCATGAGATGTACAATCTCATGAAAGGGATTTTTTTCTGTAATTTATCTTATAATAAACAACTGGTTGTGCCTCATTTAAGTCAGAGCCCCATTTTAACAACTGGGTATTTACTCCAATTGTTTTCTGGCTAATTTTTTAAGTCTTCCATTAATAATTAAAGTCATAACTTTATACCCAGTACTGAATACTGTAATGCCTCTATATTTATTGCAGTCAAGCTTATTACATTTCTTACAAATTAGGCATATTATTCGCATATTCCATTCCTCAGGATAAATATTCTTAATCAGGTGAAATTTCACAACTAGGACAAATTTATTCAAACTCAACCCGATTACAAGAAAGAAGTAAGCAAACTTTTATGACTGATATACAATACAAGTTGAAACACAAAGATAATTTTTGTAAAGGTTTGTTCTCACTCACGACTTAATTTAATCTAGCAAGTTATAATCAGACTGAACTTCTATTGAGTGTAAACTTAACATCACATTTTCTAACCAACTTTTGAGCAAATGATTGAAATCTAGATGCCCACAAAACGATCTGCAATGACTAACCATGGGCAAAACTGACTTACAAGACAGTTCTTTTTATACTCTAATTCCTTTTACTTTTGTTATACCTACATTATTGCTACTGTATTCTACATATTTATATGTGAGTTTGTAGCTTCTACATACACATATGATTCGATAAAACTTCTCTTTCTATTTTTATTTTTGTAAACATTTTCATTAATTACTTAACTATATCAAATACATTGTATTTGCAAAAAGAAGGAATTGCTGTAAAAACATAATACCATTCTTGTTCGAGTAATACAGAAACAATTTTTTATAATTAATAGTGCAGAATTGATTTGCCCATAACAAGCAGGAAGAGTGTTAAATTATTTGCACTCGATCTGCTAGTTCCGGGGCTACAAAAAATAGTTCTATATCTTACCACACGGTCAGCCAATTATATGACTGAAGCATTGAAGAACATGTGTAAAAGACAATAGTCAGAGTTATCTCCTTTGAGGAGTAATAAATTTCATTATACAGCTAGACCTTGTGGTGAATGAAGTAAAGGTTTCATTTGAAAAGTGGAAAGTAGATGCTTTTCGGAGGGCCTGGCATGCTGATAAGCGTAACCTATTTTTTCACTCAGTGAGAAAGGCAATTGTAAACCCCATTACTCCTCGTTTTACTCAGTAAAGCATCTAGAGGTTCAAACGAGCATTTTGGCTGATGACCTAAACAATAACAACATACAATTGATACAATAATAACGTATTTGTTTTAAAAGTTGAATACTTTTAGAGTATCGTAAACATTTCTAAACATTATCTCATTTTAAATCAATCTTATTGAAAACGTCTATTTACAACTTTTATTCCTTGCTTTAGAAGTATTAAGTGAAATAATTAATTTAAATATATCTTTAATACTGTTTCTCCGGCACTGATACATTGTGTCCTAGTCTGTATTATAAATTAAAATGGTTTGAATGGTATGTTTGCCAGAGACACTATACCAACTATAAATTAAAATTTCATATTTACGTTTAAGTTAATTTCCCGCGTTACAGCAGAAAAAATTCAAATCAAACGAAGTGAACCCTGGACAAATGACGCTCTGCAAGCAAAGAGTATGTATATACTCTTTGTGTAGATACAAAGAGTATACACAGATCGATAGCCTGCCCGTGCGTAGGCTACAATAAATGGGTAAATTCATCTTCGGACGACACTCTCATAAAAAGTATACATTTACCCTGCATGTATTATTTTTGTGCTTTTTGCGCAAAACTACATAAAATTTTACGAAATATTTGCTTATATTCTGTAATTGTTAAATGTTATTACAGTGAATAAAAGATAACTAATTTTAAGGTACAATCATATCATATAAATATCAGCCTGGTATTTCTATATTATTTAAATTTTAAATCCAAAAATTATAACTTAAGACACTCCTACTGTATAATACGTACTTAAGTTTTCTTGTATTGGGAAATACTAGTAGTAAACTTCATAAATAAACATGTATGAAACACAAAGTTAGGTATAATCTTTCAAGTGTTTTTTTCGGTTTGACACTAACATCAGGATGTGTACAATAAACATAGTTATAATTTTTACCCTGGAAATTAGGGAATGTTCAGGTTATATTTAATAATTATTTACTGGATAAGGATCCACAGCCGTTTGCGGTACAGTTTTGACTTGCTAGTTGAAACCTCGAACAACTTTGTGTTTATTGGATTCTCATTGCTAGAACAGTAACTGTAGCTCACGAGTATACCAAACCGAATTTATTTGCATTAAAATGAATGTAGTAAAGAAGAAAAATAGAAGAGTAAAGCTGAGACTTCCAAGTAGCTGACTAGTAAGTCCGTACAAACCATTCAAGCAACAGAGCTTTATTGTTCTAACATGCTTCGATTAGATTAACAACAGTCGTAACATTAAACTATTGAAAGTAACAGCTATCATCCACGAAAACTAAACTTAAGTAGTGAAATGGCTTATATCGTATTTGGACGAACAGTCATTTTTCCCCATCAGAGACGAGGGTTAATGTAGAACAGTATCCAGCAACAGTAGCCAATACGTTGATCTGATTCAGAATATTATGCTAATAATGTCCTGAAGTATAATTTAATTCAGAAAGATTCCACTTTTCAGAGCGATTTTTGTCCGCAAACTTGCCCTTACAAACATATCATACCAAACCATTCCAGTAGAAACGAAAATCGTGGTTGAAATACAGCTCCTGAAAAAATATTTTGATGAAATATAAATACTACTTAGATAATTGGTCTTTCATATTGGTCTGATAAATATTTACACTCCTAAAAGGCAGATTATTTAAAATTCAGATCAACGAATTATGAAAAATTAAATTCTTTCTTTAGAGTCTTAGTTGGCACGAAACTAAATCTACCTTTCTCCAAATAGAATGATGAAATACTTTTGGAGCTGGTACCTACCCAGTTTATGTATTACCGGGATTCCTACGAAACTTATTTTAAGCGAAAAAAATTGATTTATACACGTTAAAGATATTCCCGTATATGTATTGAATATAATGTAATCAGTAGAGAAGGAATGGAGCTCTTTGAAAGCTGTATTGTTGTTTTTTTTTGTAAATAATTTTCAGATTTCACTAATATGAAAGGACTGCATCACTAAAAGATCGTTTACGAATTGAAAATATATTTCATGTATCTTATAAAACCACTTGGATAAGTCAACAATATATATCTGCTGATTTCAATTTAAGTCGTTATATGTGTTGAATATAATTTTTATAAATTTCCTAAAGTATTAATAATTTTTGCTTATATAAATTCAACTGCAACATTCTTTGGGTAGAACCATATTATCAACTTGCGCAGGCCCGTCTAAGGTTTGCTGTATCTTCAGCCAGTTTGGAGTCGTGGTGCAGATAACGAAATCTGCTGACTGATCCTAGCCATTGCTGGAGGAGTGGAAATGTATATCTATCGATAGTGCTTGGCAGTTAGTGTAAGCAGCTCGGTGCGTTACAATGTATGTAGGTGATTGCAATTTTGTAAAGTAAATCTTCCGAAAATTTGTATGAAGTATTTAAATTGTGTAATATTATGTTTTCAACGAGTAATTTCTGTTTTCGTGTAAGTTCTGATTCGATATGAAGTTAACTTGCGTTGTGTTGTAGTTCCATTGTAAACGTTGTAATTGTCATCGATGATATTTCGACGATCCGTAATTTGTCGCCGTCTTAATGTTTATTAAGTGTGATGTAGTTTTTGTAACGTTATTAGTTTGTGATAACTGTTTTATCCAATGATTTAGGATGTTTTAAGAAGTAAAGGTTTCGAGATACATTATAACCATGTTGTGAAGTGGGCGGGAGGGGTCAGTGCTCACTGTTGGGGCTTATTCCGGGGTTTGTCGATTTTGTGTTGCACTTATTGAATCATAAAATCATTCTTGTTGCCTGTTGCACAAAACGCTTGATTATTTTTTGTGAGACTATCGATAGGAATGCTTACTAAGACTGAAGTTTACTTCCAATTTATTTTTTCAGCATATGTTGTGTACAGATGGTGGACATTTTCCAAGTCGTGTGCTTTATGATATTAATTTAACCGAACGATAGCAATAGCCAATAGCCTTTCTCCGTACATTTTTTTATTATACATAAATAATACGAAATCTGGATGAAACCCAATACAAGGTAAACATTAAACTTTGTTTATATTTGTAAATTTCTTATTGTTGTTAGTTTGATAAAGGAAGTCAACTACAGCCTAGGCTTGTGGGATGACTAAAATTGCTTTGAAGGTTAGGCATAGATATTACAAATTACATCTGCATAGATCCCTCTGAAATTAAGAAACAGTCCTTAATGTCATTTTGAAATTCTTTTATGAAAATAGGCTTATAAATACAATAATTTTAGCTATAAACTTCCAGGGGTATTTCTAAAATATGAATTCAGCCTCTCCTTATTGGATCTAATGTGATGCAAACTGTCATATTCAACTCATATAGTGACCTAGTAGTTTAAACCAAAGAGTTTTTATGAAAATTAATTAAATCACTGGTTTCTGGTAACAGGGATGAGAGTGTTGTAAGGATGTAACCTAGCCTATTTTAACCATTGGCCTAATTGTTCTCTTGGTCATAGTGGAACATCTCAACTTCTTTTGTTTGGTAAATTTAAGACAGTTTTTTGAGATGTGTATTCGTGCTTGTTTATAGGAATTTGTTGTATTATACAGTAAAACTATTTGTGTTTACCTGGATTTTGTAATTTTTTGACTAGATTAGTTTGTTTATTAATTTTAATGCATACACTTTTTGTGGTGGGTTTATTGTGGCAGTTCTTAATTAAATGTTTCTCTTAAAACCAGTAATTAAAGCATAGTGAATAGTTAGTGTTTTATAGTTTACTTTTGAATATTATTAAGCCAGTCTGTATTATCTGTTTATTGAAACCTAAGCCTATGATTGAATTGTTTAATGAATTAAAATGATTTAATGTAGGCCTTTTGAGGTGTGTCATGCATAAGGCAATTTTGTAATATCTAGCCGACACTGCAGAATATTTTATGGCATCACTGCTCGTATTATTGTATAGAAAATAATGGATTAATTAACATTCAGTGTTCAGGATTACATAAGTCTGTTTTTAAAAAAATCAAGAGTAATCAATACCGAAATACTAAGTGTTGGGGGTTGGGTTCTTAATAAAAATCATATAATTATGATCCAATACATTTTGAATTATATGAATGTTACAAAGATTATTTAATTTTCCATAAACATTTTACTTTGATACAACCATGTTCGTGAATTTTACATTTTAGTGTGAAATCATTAATGAAAATACATGGAATTATTTTTCAGAGTACAAATTATTGGTTGTAATTTATGAAATAACAATAAAATATTTTATACAAATTTATAAACAACATTACTTATATTAGTTAATTTATTTATAAATTGCTACCACCAACTTTCACCTAACCTATAATAATTATATATTTTTGTGAGATTAAAATTGTTAAAAGTAATTAGTAAATGATAAATAATGTTGTTTTTGTAATTATTATATTTTTAACTTGTAATAACTGCAATATTTAAAATGTTTTGTGAAGGTTTTATTATCCAACCTAGTTCATTATTATATGTTATTAATTTTATAATATAGACTCATTTCACGATAAGAAATCAATTTTTTAATGTTTGTGAAACCCTTGTAGGTTAGCTATGAGGGTGGAGTATTTGTTCAGTATCGATAATACAGAATTATTAAATTTCTAAAAGTTTTGGTAGCGTTCAGCATATTTTGTTCAGTATTTTTAAATAATTTTAAAATGCTGGTTGTGTTTTTTTTAAATATAATTATAGACTAATTAATCTGTGATTAATAAATTGGTATTGAAATTATACTTTAGGTTTCATTTTATAAAAAAATAATTTATGTAGATTATCTATTTTATTACTTTAAAAATGATTTAAATTTTATTTCATTTTGTTGACAATCTTGTATTTTTATTTAGTTCTAGTTCTATATTAACAACCCTATCTTTCCTTCATTATTTTCTGAAGTTTCCATTTTTTATAACGTAACACAATTCTAGTTATGTTGGAGAATTATTTTATCATAATGTGCTAAATAAAGAAAGAACATTTATTAACTTAGTATAAATGATTAAATAAAATACATAATAGTATTGATAATAAATGGAAGTTAAGTAAAATGCTGTAAAAATATAAAACTTGGATTGTCAAAGCATCTTATTAATTTTTTTTACCAATACAGACAGGTGGAGTGTCAAATTATTTACACTCAATCTGTTCGTTGCAGGGCTAAAATAAATAGTTCTGTTTCTTATCACATGGTCAGTCAATTAAATGACAGAATCATTTAAGAACAGAAGAGGTAGAGGTGTAAAAGACACTAATCAGAGTTATCTTCTCTGAAAGTAATGAATTTCATTGTACAGCCAGACCCTGTGGTGAATGAAGTGAAGTTGTCATTTACAGAGTGGAAAATATGTGCTTTTCAGAGGGCCCGGCATGCTGATAAGCGTACTTTTCCACTCAGTGAGGAAGGCACTGGTAAACCACCTCACTCCTCGTTTTACTTAGTAAAACCTCTAGAGGTTCAAAACAGCCTTTTGGCTGTTGACCTAAACAACAACAACCAATACTTAATATTCTGTTATAATTTCTATTTTCATTTTTATTAGTGTAGTTTATTTTCATTTGTGTCCTTATTAGACATTTTTTAATATAAATATCTTAATCAGTATGCTTGACTGATAGTTTAAGAATGGTTATGTGTTGTGATCCTGTAGTTAAATTTTATACGGAATATTTTTTTTATTGCTTTAGTGAACATTAATTTCTTATTTTTTATCTTGAAAATATTTGCTTTTTAAAAAAAACCTTAATGACTTATTTTATGTAAAAAATTTAAAATATTCTACCGAACTGTAACTTCACTTTTGGTTGCAGGTTTCCACTCCATAAAAGTGTACTTGCATTCATTTTTACAAAATGTATTGTTTTAGTCATTACTTATTGTAATAGGTGTTTCAGATTTATAAGTATTCCTATCTTTGTAAAATTTCACTCTGCTTAAATGCGTTATGCAATAATACTTAGTTTATAACTTTATTTTAGTATTTATTTGGTATAATTTTCTCTTAATTTAACTTTGTATTATTGTGAAAATCCTAAATTTGTATGCCCCTTGCATAATTTCATTCTGTGTACTCCTATTCATTCCAGAACGTTTGCATCGTATAATGTGTCGACCTATGTGAAATATTTTTCTGTAGCACTGTAATTCAAATAAGCTTGTTCTGTTTGTTCTTTACGGGCGCACAAGTTTTCAAATTTTCATAATTTCTGAACCATGTAAATAGTAATTTCATGATTTTCCTCAATTAACAATCCTTTTGATTAATCTGCCCTGTATGCAATATTTTAAAAAATTATCCACCCTTTGTAATTTTTTTCTTATGTAGAGTTAAATAAGTAACTGTATTGTTAACCTTTCGCTCCTAATTCATTACAGTAATTAAATTGTACCAAAGTTATAAATGTTTCAATTTCTTCTTGTCTATTTCTGTATATCTACACCAACATTGTCTTCTATTTTAATTTGGTAATATTGTTGATCATTATGATTGCCCCATGATAACCATAAGCTCTGTTCTCCCCATTTCTCTTTATAAAATGTAATTTAGGGGCTTTCTGCTAGATAACAAACTTTTAATACTGTAATCCACTTTAAATTATTGAATATATTGTTGTTATTGCTGTAGTCAGTGAATAACCAAATCATACCACCATTTTTAGAGCAGGACTGTTGAGGGTTTTTATGATCTTGGGCACGACTGATGTCTAATGTCGCGGGGCTTGGTCTTGTTTCAGGATCAACTTATGACGTGAACTGCTGGCGACTGGTGAACTGGCCGTTTGGGGCTTGATGCAGCAGCATGCAAGTACTGGCACCCAGTGTGGTGCATCTTTTCATCTGTTTGACACTAAGTGTCCGGGTCAGGTTAGGAGTATCCAGTAATATAGTCCGAACGTTCAGCGATGATTCAACTGAGCGATTCAACCACCTTGTCGTCGATAAAAACACTGGAAGAGTCTACATCGGTGCAGTGAATAGGTTGTATCAGTTGTCTCCAGACTTAGAACGAGTGGTGGTTGAAGTGACCGGACCAAAGGACGATGCGCCGGATTGCTCGGTGATAGATTGCCCCAGCACATCCGTCAAAAAACCAACCGACAATGTGAACAAAGCATTAGTCATCGATTACACAACAACACGTTTAATATCATGCGGTAGCATCTATCAAGGGATCTGTGTGGTCAGGAATCTGAATAACATTTCACATATTGTACAGGAAGTAAAAGAAGCAGTTGTTGCCAACAATGCTACCGCTTCAACTGTCGCATTTATTGCTCCTGGACCTCCAAAGCCACCGGTGACACAGGTTATGTATGTCGGTGTAACATACACCGGCAATTCACCTTACAGATCTGAAGTCCCTGCTGTGTCATCTCGAAGCTTAGACCCCGATAAGATGTTTATGATCGCAGAGACTGCTGTAACAACCGGGACTAGAATGTTTGCCAATTCATTAGCCCGTGAGAGGTATCCAATACATTACATCTATGGATTCAGCTCGGAAGGTTTTAGTTATTTTTTGACACAGCAGATGAAACATAGCACGCAATCACCATTCATATCCAAATTAGTGCGCGTATGCCATGATGACTTCAACTATTATTCGTATACAGAGATTCCAATCGAGTGCATCACTGAAAGTGGACGGTTGTACAATCTGGTTCAGGCTGGGTATGTCGGAAAGCCAGGTTCTGATCTCGCTACTGTGTTAGGTATTACGGCTCAAGATGATGTGCTATTTGCAGTGTTCTCTGAGAGTGAAAATCGTGATGGTGAAAGTTCTAGCAAGCCGAGTAAGTACAGTGCGCTTTGTGTATACTCTTTGAAAGCTATCCGGAGGAAGTTTATGCAGAACATAAAGACATGTTTCACCGGAATAGGAAGTCGAGGGCTGGATTTCATATCACCGAGTCATGGCTGCATATTAACTGTAAGTAATCAAGTACTTTATTTATATTTGTGCTTGTTGTGTTCTTTTAATGCATGTAATTATTTGAGGGATTCAACTTTAATAACTTTTTTACTGGATCTCTATTTGCTTTTCGTAAACAGTATTATGCGTTTTCTTTTTTCAAATTATAATGTTTGTACTAATTGTAAAAAGTAAGAGCAGAGTATGATCAGAAAAAATTGTCGTAATATTAGAAATCGTTTATCTCATATCCCTCTTAATCAGATTGAATTTCGTTTGTTTATTTAAATTTTTATTTAAAGTGGATTTATTAATTACATAAAAACAAGAAGCAAAATTTTATTTTAAGGTTATGGTTAATAGTATGGCTTGTTTTGATGGGTCCCGTCATTTCTAAAGTATACTTTCAGAATCCCATTAATGTGTAGTATGATCGGGCTACATCATAATAATAGATTGTTGCACTTTTGATCAGTTTTGGCATTTTAATAGTGGTAATCTTAATACTATCAGTTGTGAACTGTTTATTCATTGTTTTTGCAATTCAGGTGTGCATTATGTAGAGAATTATACGGTACATGTTAGGTTAAAAACTCTTGTAAAAAAGAGCTGTCATATTTTTAGAAAGATATTCTATATGTAGATAAAAATTCAATTTCTTATAGTGTATTTGTAAAATATTAATTTCATTGAGTATTATTGATAAAATTTATTTCTGGGCTGAATTTAACGTGATTAAGTTTCAGTTGCTAAAATATAAAATTATAAAGTGCATTTTATTTTTACTGTTGAGAATATTGAAATCGCTCGTATATAAATTACCTACCGTAAAGATAAAAAATTGTGTTACTTTAATTACTCCATTCTTGTACTGTAAGTATTATGCTAGAAAAAATAGCATCCATTTTAACTTAAATTAAATTGTTCCATTTTTGAAATTCGCTAATCAGGATATTTTTTATGCATAATTTCTTTTTAGAAACCAATTGTATTTTTGGTTGTTATATAAAAATAAAATATTTTTGGTCTTTTCAATGATTATGTATCCATTGAATAGTTTGAATACTGGTGTTTGTTTCTAATTCTCAAAAATTATTTAATGATATTTAGCATCCATCTTAAATAATCCATTATTATTTTTGAATTTATATTTGTTCAACCATTCGATGCTCTGGGCCTCGACACTTTCATTATTATTAAATAGTTTACTGGTGGCAATTTTAAAATTGTCATCTTTCATATTACCATGTCCATCATAGCCATGTGTCAGAAACTAAAGGAGATAGCAAAAAAACGATTTTCGGATTCGTAATATACACAAAAAGTTAGTCGGCTTGGATTGGGTTTGAAGTTCTGGTTTCAATCGGATATGGCCCAAAACCATAAGTCAAGAAATCAAAGTTGGAATTTGGTAACAAAAATAGTGTCATTCGATTCCTCTTAAAGAGTAGATACAGAAATCACTAATGGTTTTTGTCATTTGTCAAAGGTAAACCTTTTTCTGGACCTTTTTCGTTATTTCACGTCATCAAAATATGCACCTTTACTGTTCGACCCAGCAACTGCTTGCTCGTGCTCTGTACTGTTCGATTAGCAATCGCTTGATTCTTTTATTTTCGGTTGTTTTCATTTTCAATATATTTTTGGTTGTTTTTTCTTCATTCTTTTACAAGTTTCACAAATTATTTACAAGCTTTATTTTCCAAATTACAAAACAATAAAGATCAAACAATTACAAAATACTAAAATGTATAAATAAAGAAAATAACACATTTTCTTAAAAAAAATAACAAAAGATTCATTATTGTATTGAACAGAACACGTGTAAAGCAAACAACCAATGGATGTGTATTAATAAACATACAAGCAATATCTACAATATTAATTATAGTGAGTGGGAGTCATCAGTCATAACAGTAAAGATGCGTTTACACGAGGTGACTTTAAGGTTACAGGTGGTGGTGTGATATGAAATAACAGGAAAGGTCCCTTTTTCTTTCTTAGGCGGAGTGCACACCTATGCGATACGATACGTAAGATATGATATTTATCTTATGCGATAGATTTCTGCTTGCTCAATACAAAACACATTGCTGGTGAAAACTTGCCGCACACCAGTGATACAGCGACATCTATCGTAAGATATTTGTAGTAGTGTACGATATGTTCGGCTTGTCTTAAGCGATAAATATCTTAATACATTAGTTGCCCTGACACCACAGTAAACATCATACTATCGTGTGTTTTTATTTTCATTGTTAAAAATTTGTTTTAATATTATTACAATATGAAGGACGATCCTGTTTTTATGATATTCTTTGTAAATGAGGTACAACAATATCCGTGTATATGGAATTACTAATTAAAGGATTACAGTAGAAGAGAAATGTCATCCTTTTTCTCTAAATCGAAGGAAACTAAATTTAAAATAAAATAAAAATTCTCAGGTCTCATTCTGTATGTCTCCGTGAATTTATCTTCATGCAGCGATAGTTCTGTATATACAATAACTGAGCTGTGGTGTGCATTGTGTAAATTATATGGATGAACTCAAAACCTTCTGTTTATCCTTCTATTTCACCTTCTACGGAAATACCAACGGGAGATTGCAACATCCTCTTCGCTTGAAGAACTCATTATATACTGAGGAAATTAGTTAGATTATATCGTACAAATAAAATTGTATCACACTGGTGTGCATTCATGTAAGATATACGATAAATATCGTATCTTATGTATCGTATCGCATAGGTGTGCACTCCGCCTTACGAAAGCTAAGTGGGCTTGATCTCTAATAATTTCTTAAGAATAAATTACCACCAGCTATGAGATATGTCGATTCATGAAAGGGATTTTTTTTATTTAATATTTAAAATGTTTGTGCAAACAGTCACATTATCTGAACTAATTAGGACTTGTTCGGATTTCATAATATTTGGATTATCTTGAAAAATGTGGATAATAACAAAAAATAATTGAAAATGTAATATGGAGTGGCTTGTTTCGCATTCAGAAGCAGCTAAAGCATTGGAAATAGCTCTGCAGTATGTAGAGCAGCCCAATAACAATATGCACACAAAACTTCAAGTTTGTGAGACACTGGCAAAATATTGTTAAGGTATTTTAATATCATTAAGGTTTTCGGCATTACAATCTCTTAACAGTTTGTGATTTTATGCAGCCAGGCTGTTGCAATAATGTAAAGTTTCTTATAACTTTTAATAAATTAAAAGAAATGTTTTACCGCTGAGTGATTTTTATTGAAGTACATTTTTTAATAACAACTTGGTTATGTTTATTTATAAATAAATCTCTATAATGGATCCTGCAGACTATATTCATCAATCTTATTGTAAAAATATTTAATTTTTTACCGACCTGTTACAGCTGCTATATCACTTGTCTTTTTTACCTTTTTTTATGTAATTCTACTTTCTACTGACATGTTGGATCCACCACCATCAGAGTTCATTAAATTGAAACTAAACATTTTAATTTATTAAAATTTTCAGAAGATTTACAAAATTAAATTTAAAAAAGTTTAGTTTTTTAATTTTATGTGACTGATGATGGTGGATCCACCGAAATGTGTCAGTTGATAGTAGGGTTGCATAAAAAAGTTTAAAAAAACAGACAATGTAACAATAAGTCAGTGTAAAATTAAATAATTTTACAATATTCTGTTTATTATTTTTCAAATTTAATTTGTATGTTTAGAAGTCCATTAAAAATATTTTTCATTATAAAATTAATTAGTTTTTATTTTAAAACGCTTTTATACATAAAAAGCATGTTACATTTTTTTTGTAATCAGTTCAGAGTAACGCAGTTGTTGTACTTAAAATGAATTAAAATTAGAAGTTGACTCATAGCAGCCTAGCCTATGTATATGTTGAGTCATTAAAAACAAAACAAATTATTAAAACAGTTTATATTGTTTGTAAAGTTAACAAGAAATACATAAGTAATTGATGGATTCTTATTAATTCAACAGGTCTTTTCTTTCCTTAATACAATTATTTACCCATAACAGACAGGTGGAGTGTCAAATTATTTACACTCAATCTGTTAGTTGCAGGGCTAAAATAAATAGTTCTGTTTCTTATCACGTGGTCAGTTAATTAAATGACTGAATCATTTAAGAACAGAAGAGGTAGAGGTGTAAAAGACACTAATCAGAGTTATCTCGTCTGAAAGTAATGGGTTTCATTATACAGCCAGACCCTGTGGTGAATGAATGAAGTGAAAGTGTCATTTGCAGAGTGGAAAATATATGCTTTTCAGTGGGCCTGGCATGCTGATAAGTGTACTTTTCCACTCGGTGAGGAAGGCATTTGTAAACCACCTCACTCCTCGATTTACTTAGTAAAACCTCTACAGGTTCAAACCAGCCTTTTGGCTGATGACCTAAACTACAATTGTTTGTAAAGTTAACAAGAAATACATAAATAACTGATGGATTCTTATTAATTCAACAGGTCTTTTCTTTCCTTAATACAATTATATTATAAACCTATTCATTACAACATTTTTGATACAATTTTATTGCGTAATGCATTTGAGTAATGTGCTGTGACTTCCTTAAAATAATTTTAGGTCTTTTTTACCAGGATATAGTATTAAATGTTGTTGTTTTGGTCATCAGCTGAATGACTGATTTGAACCTCTAGAGCAATGGTTCTGAAAGTGGGGCCGTGAAGACAAGTTAAGAGGCATGGGACCTCGAGATAGCTTTGCCTTCAGCACATCCAGTGCTGCTGCAATTTATGAATCGAGGTTAAGCATATATCATAAAATGTACCACAGCAAGTGCTGCGATTGTGTTTACTTTTTCAAGCACCTATTTATGCAAAAAAAAGCTTTTTCAGCACATGTTGCAATGAATAATACCTGTTCAGATTTCGGGTCTGATAACAAAGTATCTAGGCAAAGTTGATGTTGCTATGATTTACATTATGCACTTTCTAATACAAACAAGAATAGGGAATTTTGTAACAAAAACAAGTGGAAGCTCATCCATCTCGTGTTTCTTCTTTAATTTAGGCCGGCCCGTGGTGTTTTATGTTAGTCTTTTTTGGCCGGCCTGTGGTGTAGTGGTCAATGCAACTGGCTACTATGCCCGGGTTCGATTCCTGGTCAGGTCTGGCCTTTTTTTTCATCTGTAAATCACTACATATCATTACCTACGCACAAGCCCAAGGCTTATGTAGGCATCATCACAAAAAATAAATGTAGGCTATGTTTATTCAATGTAATACTTTTTTCATTTTAACATGAAATTTTAAAGGGGAGTCATGGAAAGTTTTCTTCAAGACAGAAGGGCGCGTGGTAAAAAACGTTTATGAATCACTACTGTAGAGGCTTTGCTTAGTAAAATTAGGAGTGTGGTGGTTTACAATTGCTTTCCTCATTGTGAAAAGTATACTTATCAGCATGCCAGGCCCTCTGAGAAGCATCTATTTTCCACCCTGCATATAACACCTTCACTTCATTTACCACAGGGTCTGGCTGTATAATGAAATTCATTACTCTTAGAGTAGTTAACTCTGACTGGTGTCTTTTACACCTCTACCTCTTCTGTTGTTAAATGCTTCAGTCATGTAATTGGTTGACCATGTGATAAGAAACAGAACTATTTTTTGTAGCTCTGAAACTAGCAGATCGAATGTAAATAATTTAACACTCCACCTGCCTGTTATGGGCAATGTTGTAAATGATATAACATTATTGAGTACCTACTTTAATTTTATTATTTTCATTCCTATTTTTGGTGTCAAATAAAGATTTTAATTTCAGATCATTAGCGTATTGATTTAATATTGTTTTTAAATTTATTTATTTTACTTCTATGTGTTATATCAAGAAGTTTAAAGTGTTTTGAAATTTATAGTTTATTAATTAAATCAATACCGATGCAGTTGATAATGTTAATAATATTTATCAATCGGATAACCAGAAGGCAATGATATAAAAATTAAAAAATAAATGTAGGCTATGGTGTATGCACTTGTGGAAGGAGTAATATTAATATGCAACTTTATAATTTTGTTTGATGTGTAGTTTATTATGGATTTAAAAGGAGTATTTATAGATAATTGTCAATACAATTTATATTTACTTCATTATATGTTAAGTCTACCTGACACAGCCAGGTGGAGTGTTAAATTATAATATAACCCTCTGTATCAAGATCAGGTAGGACTAGGTCATCCGGATTAATAAAAATCTGAATAATAAAATGCCAAAGAAGTTGTGTATATAAATTAAATTATATTTACGACCTATGATTTAGTTTTGTCGTCATAGGCAGTTCTGTTTGTTTCTGACAATAAAAGAGCTGTAGTATAATTACTTGACATAGTTGTTCTATCTTGCACATAACAGGCAGGTGGTTTGTTAAATTATGTGCATTCGATCTGCTAGTTCTAGAGTTACAAAAAATTGTTCTGTTTCTTATCACATAGTCAGCCAATTATATGACTGAAGTATTGAAGAACAGAAGTGGTAGAGGTGTAAAAGACACTAGTCAGAGTTATTTACACTGAAGTAATGAATTTAATTATACAGCCAGACCCGGTGGTGAATAAAATTAAAGTGTCATTTTTAGGGGGGGGGGAAAGATGCTTTTCAGAGGACCTGGCATGTTGATAAGCATACTTTTCCACTCAGTGAGGAAGGCTATGGTAAAACACCTCACACCTTGTTTTACTTAGTAAAGCCTCCAGAGGTTCAAACGAGCCTTTCGGCTAACGACCTAAACAACAGTTGTTCAGTGTATTGACACATTACTATAAATAGTTCTTGATAACCGGCTCTTGCAAAAAAAAAATTCTGGACTCATCCCTTAAAGTCATAATGATAGACATCCCCCAAATTATTTTATACATATTTCAAGGGTTCAATAAGTTTAGTTGTTTAGGTCATCAGCCAAAAGTCTGGTTTGAACCTGTAGATACTTTACGTAGTAAAATGAGGAGTGAATGGTTTACTATTTCCTTCCTCACTGAGGGTAAAAGTATGCTTACTAGCATTCCAGGTTCTCCAAAAATCATGTATTTTCCACCCTGCAAATGACACCTTCATTTTTATTCACCACAGGGTCTGGCTGTATAATGATGAAATTCATTACTCTTAGAGGAGATTACTGTAACTAGTGTCTTTTACAGCACTATTTAACAGTATTATTATTATTATTATTATCTTTTACAGCATTATTTAACTTAACATACATGGCTAAAGTCGTTGCTTGTATCCATAATAATCTGAATAATAAAATGCCAAAGAAGTTGTGTATATAAATTAAATTATATTTACGACCTATGATTTAGTTTTGTCGTCATAGGCAGTTCTGTTTGTTGCAAAGGAGAAAACCGATTGTTTGTTTAAGTTTCTAGGTTAAGCCAAGATTAATTTTTAAAATATAACTTGTGTTGTTTTGCTACCTGTTGGGAATCACTGTTTTAAGTAGTTGAAAATTTGAAAAATGTTGAATACATGTATAGTATCGTTTGGGTTTTATTTAATCCAAATTACAGATTAATTCAGTTTAGTGAGGTTCGGATAAAATAAATTTTACTGTTATTACTCTCAATCTGCTTATCCAGGAGTGAAAGTTTGTTCTAACTCATCTTTTATTAATTTTAATGACTACTCTATTAAATTACTAAATAATTTTAAATACATTCAGGCAGGTTAGGGGGTAAATTAAGTGTTATTGATTTTTGCTGGGTGGAAAGTTAGTACTTTTTTTCAGGAGCTTTACTAATTAATAATCATATTTTTGAAACTTAAGAGGAAGGCATTGGTAAACCACCTTTCCTTTCATTTTATGTAGTAAAATCTCTGAGGGTTCAAATCGCCTTTTTGATTGTCTTGACCTAAACGTGGTTTTAGTTGTAAATAATTTAATATTAGACTTAAGCTGACATCTAAATTCATTAATATGGTATGTTAAAATATGGTTATCAAGATTTAAGATAGAAGTAATAACTTTTGTTTATCGGGTTTCTCAGTAAAGGTACTTTTTAGATCCAATTTTTTTGTTTACCTATTACTTTCTCTTGCCGTAAATGAATATATCGGAAAGGAAAATATTGCTTTCATATTGAATTTTCCCCAAAAATACATGTTATCAGGCCCTCTGAGCACAAAAAAAAAACATTTTTTTTACCTATTGGTCTTGTGTGAAAAAATAAAATTTATTATGAACGGAATAACTTACGAAGTTTAAACTTGGAACTTAAGTTAGTTACCACAAGGGGACCTGACAGAAATATTTTTATCAAAATCGGTCCACCAGAAGTATTAGTTTATTCATGTGTTTTGTTTACTTTTTTCGATTTTCTCAAAAATCTCGTATAATTTTTGTAGAAATTGCGTTTTTTACTATTGTTTTCTTGTGAGAGGGTTGTGCTCGTAGTATTTTTTTTAAAGATTGCTTCCTTAATATGCACTTTAAACCAAAAGCGTATGTAATCAAAAGTTTTAAAAATTAAAAACTTTTATTTCATGCTTTTTTTCTACAGCGCTTAGTTTAGCATCAGTTAGTGATTTTCCGTATTTTTCTCAAAATGGGCTTTTCAAAGATTGCGGCGTTAGTATGTATTTTACGACAAAAGTATATAAAGTAGTGTAAAAGAACCTGCAACTTCTGTTTCAAACATTTTTTTTCTACAGAGCCTAGTTTTGCGTCATTCACTCATGATTAAAATTAGGTTATTTTTGTTAGTTTACATTGTTTACTTAAGATTAAACATAGGTTATAATTTTCATTATTTACATTAGCAAGAGAAAGTTTCTCACCATTTTTTTTTAAGTCCAACCGTTGTGCACATTAAGGCTAAATGTAAGCGGTGAAGGGTAGTAGTGAAAGTGGGTGATGAAAAACTGCAAGACCTAATCTGGAATCGAACCCGGTACCTTTGATATGGAAACCAGTTGCTTTGGGCACTCCATTAACGGGCTGGCCTCAAATAAACTGAGTTATTAAAACTATATTTTTAATTCTGTATGATTTTGATAGCATTCAGTTAACATGTTTGATTTTTTGATTTTTTAAGTGGAACAATAATCTTCTTATTAACAATACAAAATGTTCGGGTTTTCTAAAATAGTCAGTTTTTGTGAATTGCATTGTAAAATGTAAACGTATTTTTCTGAAGTCAATAAGTAATCATAGCTTTTTTTTACGTAAACTAAAATATTTTCTGATTTATAACGTAAACAATTTAAATAATGATTCTAGTTCGATATATTTTGTGCATTATTGTCAACATTTTCTTGATTAAAAAAATGACAATAATTCGCTTGAATTGATTACTAAATAAATGATTTCAAATATTCTATTTAATTAATTATAGCTTACTAATTTAAAAGATTTGCTAAATGTGCTAAAAATGATATACGTAATTCTCAGTAATACTGGATGATTAATAAAAGCATTATTCTAATCCTGATGATCCCAGCGGGTTCAGTGGAAATTATCGTCATTAAAAAGTAACTTATTACTTTCTCTTGCCTATATGAATATATAGGAAGGAAAGTATTGTTTTCATGTCAATTTTAAGAAATCGAGTTTTCACCGGATCTATACGTTTTCAGACCCCCTGAACCCAAAAAACATGTTTTTAGCGATTGGTCTGTGCGTGTGTGAACAGAATATCTCAAGAACGGAACATCGTACGAACTTGAAACTTGAAACTTAAGTTAAGTACCACTACCGGACTCGACACGAACATTTTTCATCAAAATCGGTCAACCGGAAGTAGTAGTTTATTCGTATAATTTTTCAGTTTTTTGCGATTTTCTCAAAAACTGGTCCTACGATTTTTTTTAAAAATCGCCTATTTTACTCAATTTTTTATTCTCTACAAGATAGGGTAGGCGCCATGTTTGCTGAAATTCTCGGTGAGGCTGTTTTCACGTAAAAACGTTGTTTTTTTAAGATTACGGCTTTAATATAAATTTTAGCGCAAAAACTTATATAATAAAAGTTGTAGAGAATTTAAAAACCTACAACTTTTATTTCAAACATTTTTTTGTGTAACGCTTAGTTTAGCGGTAATTTGCGATTTTCTGTTTTTTTTCTCACGAAAACGTGAGAAAAATCGATTTTTTTAACATTTCGGTCTTAGTATGCATTTTACGACAAAAGTGTATATAATTAAATTTATAGAAAATTAAAAGATCTATAACTTTTGTTTAGAGCATTTTTCTCTACAGAGCCTAGTTTAGCGTGAAAGCGTGATTTTCCGTATTTTTAAGCCAAACTGAGTTCGATTGTTATTTTGCGTCATTCACTCATGATTAAAATAAGGTTATGTTTTTGAGGTTAGTTTTTTGTTTATTTCTAATATTTTATTATTAATGTTAGGTTTATTGTTAATTATTTGCATTGGCAAGAGAAAGTTGTGTGAGTGTTTCACACCAGATTTTTTTTTAATTGATCTCATCCACTAATATTAAATTATACCTTTTTTATTCGTTTTCATGTTTCTATTTTTTGTATTATTCATGTCAATCAGCCAGAAGATAGATTTGAACTAGTTTACTCCTTATTAGATTGATAATTATATCTCCTCTTTGAAAATCATGAATTTTACACCCTTAAATTTTTAACTTCGTAGTATGTCTGTCTACATAATGAAATCCATTCCATTTAACAAAAATCTGGTGTGAAACACTCACACAACTTTCTCTTGCCAATGCAAATAATTAACAATATAACCTAACATTAGTATTAAAACATTAGAAATGAACAAAAACTAACCTCAAAAACATAACCTTATTTTAATCATGAGTGAATGACGCAAAATAACAATCGAACTCAGTTTGGCTTAAAAATACGGAAAATCACGCTTTCACGCTAAACTAGACTCTGTAGAGAAAAATGCTCTAAACAAAAGTTGTAGATCTTTTAATTTTCTATAAATTTAATTATATACACTTTTGTCGTAAAATGCATACTAAGACCGAAATGTTAAAAAAATCGATTTTTCTCACGTTTTCGTGAGAAAAAAAAACAGAAAATCGCAAATTACCGCTAAACTAAGCGTTACACAAAAAAAATGTTTGAAATAAAAGTTGTAGGTTTTTAAATTCTCTACAACTTTTATTATATAAGTTTTTGCGCTAAAATTTATATTAAAGCCGTAATCTTAAAAAAACAACGTTTTTACGTGAAAACAGCCTCACCGAGAATTTCAGCAAACATGGCGCCTACCCTATCTTGTAGAGAATAAAAAATTGAGTAAAATAGGCGATTTTTAAAAAAATCGTAGGACCAGTTTTTGAGAAAATCGCAAAAAACTGAAAAATTATACGAATAAACTACTACTTCCGGTTGACCGATTTTGATGAAAATGTTCGTGTCGCGTCCGGTAGTGGTATGTAACTTAAGTTTCAAGTTTCAAGTTCGTACGATGTTCCGTTCTTGAGATATTCTGTTCACACACAGACAGACACACACACACACACACACACACAGACCAATCGCTAAAAACATGTTTTTTGGGTTCAGGGGGTCTGAAAACGTATAGATCCGGTGAAAACTCGATTTCGAAAAATCGACATGAAAACAATACTTTCCTTCCTATATATTCATATAGGCAAGAGAAAGTAAAAATATAGGATTTTTGAGCAGTTTTGGAGTCAGGGCCTTGTCGTATTGAGAGTCTGCCGCATAAGTTGGCAGTGGTAGCGAATTAAAATATACCGTGCAACATTCAATAGTTGAATTTCGTTACTTTACTTTTTTTACTTTATTTAAAGTTGCATCAAAAGCTTGGTTATTAGCGACTACAATGGGTTATGACTTGTAATAATTTCCAAACCCTAGTCGGGAATCGAACCGGGACCTCCGCGTTGTAGGATAGCGCGCTACCACGACGCTACAAAGAGGAGCGTTACTCTTTTTTTCTATATTAATTTATGTTATTCCAATGTTTATGTATGTTATTTATGATATATCGGACCCCTTGCGACTGACCCTGAAGCTTCAAGGCCAAGGGGAAATTGGCCCCTCACGGTACGTGAGGGCTTGTACCGCGAGGTGCATAACTCTGCGGTGTGGGAGTTCCTTGACGAGGTAGCTTCATTCTACCGCGTCATGTAGTTTAATAAGGGTATTTTCCTGAAACAGGTAAATACAGGTTCTCTGGTGCCGTTCACTAAATTTTTCCCAGCCGGGAACAAATTAATGGTGTCGAGCACTTGCTGGTACAAATATATTATGGCGACAGGTCCTAACTATATCTTAACTTTTAATTGTATTTTTACTTTGACCCCTTTTCTAGACTGTTAGGGATACATTTTATTCTTATTGTTCTTGATGATGGGCGCCTTGTGCGTCAAGAGGCTTCCCTGACAAGAGAGCGAGCAACACGCACCCCCCTGGTTGCCGACCAGGCTCAACCTCGCTCTCGAAAATATTAGTTTAGTAATAATTAGATATGTGACAGTCGCCAGTCACGGAAAATAAGAGTTATACAGAACGGCCTCCAGGTCTATGCTTTCGGGCGACCAATCGGTGGGAGGTGGCGGGAGAAATCCCAGCAAACCAATTACCATATCGGACCCCTTGCTTTAGCACGTTCGATATCTTTTGATTTCCGTTTCTAGCGGAGGTGAATCGTTCCCGAAAGACTTTAAATCTTACCCTAATTAAGAAATTAGCTTAGTTTCAGTTGGAGAGGTAAAACTGTAGCAGATTGTTGTCGTTGATATTATTACAAAGTAGCTATATTTTCAAAATAAAAATAGTTTTCGTGCTGTTTTTTTTAAAATCGCAATTGAAAGTTATTTTAAAGTTAAAATATGTAGGCGGCATTTCCAAGATTTGGATCTGAGAGTCTTTTCACATTATGCGGTTTAGACCGCACGACAAAATACTGAACGGCGTCTTTTAGTAGAGTGAAGAAGGGCTTCGCCCCATTCACATTACACGGTCACAGCGAAAACCTGAAACGAATTGGATAGCAGCCGTCCATTGTCACGGCAGACTCGATGACCGATTACTTTGGTGTACGTTACTCAAATGCACACATTCGTATCACACGGTTCCTTCTAGCCTCTGTAGTTGCATTTTGGTTGTGAATTATGTGTTACATAAACATAAGTTTATGTATTTATACTATACATACACTTATTTACCTCAATGTAATGGCTAACGTATCCATTGGTTTTGTGCAATTCCTAATTTGTGTGTTCTGGCGCTGAATGGCATTCTTAAATTTTCATGCCATTCGTCAAATGAGGCATTGTTTAGGTAATCAACCGAAAGGCTGGTTTGAACCTCTAGAGGCTTTACTAAGTAAAACGATGAGTGAGGTGGTTTACCTATACCTTCCTTAATGAATAGAAAAGTATGCTTATCAGCACGCCTGGCCGTCTGAAAAGCATCTACTTTCCACCCTGGAAAGTACACCTTCGCTTTCTTCACCACAGAAGTCTGCTTCTATAATTAAATTCATTACTCTCAGGGGAAATAACTCTTGACTAGTGTGTTTTACACCTGTACCAAATGAGGCAGTCAACATCCAAAAATAATTGAAAAACTTAAATTTCATTTTTTCGTAGATGCTTAAATAAGGTGTTCAAAATAAGCCCACTTCGTCTCTCCTTTCATTGATAAAATGCATCCAAACATGACGTTTGCGTTGTCTCTTTCGATGACGATTATATAACTATTAATTATAACCAAACAGCACTCAAATCAACTTTAAACCTTGCATAAAACGTATAGTGTGAACTCGTTGCCCTTTTGGTTTTTCGCCTTGTGGTCGAAACCGTATAGAAATTTGGAAAACCCGTGGAAAATCTACCGCATACTTTTGTTTGGAGTATTCTTGTATCCATTTGTCGTAAAAATAATGCTTCACCAATTACATTTGGCCGGTCCGTGGTGTAGTGGTCAGTGCAACTAGCTTCTACCCCGGGAATCCTGGGTTTGATTCTCGGTCAGGTCATTTTTCATCACATGTTCTCATCTTATCACCCCTCATCGTCAACATTAGAATTATAGTGCAAAACAGTTATACTTAAACAAAAAATTAAATATAGCTTTCTAGTCGCTGTTCTTTATCTAAATTTAATGCAGAAGTTTAAAGGTGTCATATTTTTTTGTATTAAACTGACTTTTGTTTTACTTTTACGTGTTTATTCATTCTGCACCTTGTAGAGGGTATTTTATTCATATCCAAAAATGGTTTCAGTTCGTATTTTGTTTTAGATGAGGAGCTTTTACTGCAATAAAGAATTGTTTGAACTTTCTCTTAAATTTTCCGATTATTTGTACTACCATCTTAAAAACACACAAAAATATTAATTAAGAATTAAGAATGACTTATATTAACAGGCTTCAATTCCAATTATACTTATTATTTTTTTAAATTTTAAAAGCAACAATTAATTAAAAGCCTTACAGCTATAACGATCGAAATTAAACGGTAATCCAAAAAGATTTTATTTAAAAAAATCAAAGTAAAAGTTATAAGAATATTTTTTTCAAAACTTAGATATTAATATTTTATATTTTAAATTCGAGCCCACCCGATCCGTAAAGTATTGTCATACTGAACTAAACCTTTCGTAAATCGCCGATATAAAAAATTATAATATTGGCTTTTGTATAAGACGCTGCTGATGCCGCTTCATGCGGTGGCCTCTACGGTTCATAGCACACCACGGTCTTAGCTCCGAAAATACTAAAAAATAATGGGATCTCGAACTGTAACGCCCAGTTAACCAAACGCTCATTCGCCTATTAAATTTACTAGCACTGTAATGTATTTATCTAGCATCTTCTTTGATAAAATGAAATTACAAAGGCAGTAGGCCTACAATGCTACTTCAGAAAAATTACAGAAATTTTTGTTTGATTATTTTTGCCGAATTGGCTCGTGGTGTCCCGCTCAACGATCTTCACAATTATATTCAATGTATATACTTTTTGTTTAAAATCGTATCTCGTTTATTTTTTCATTCCTCAAGAACACCTTTCCCCATAACGGGCAAGTGGAGTGTTAAATTATTTACACTCGATCTACTAGTTCCAGGGCTACAAAAAATAATTCTGTTTCTTATCATATGGTCAGCCAATTATATGACTGAAGCATTAAGTACAGTAGAGGTAGAGGTGGAAAAGACACAGTCAGTTATCTCCTCTGAGAGTAATGAATTTCATCATGTAGCCAGATCCTGTGGTGAATAAAATGATGGTGTCAATTGCAGGGTGGAGAGTAGATGCTTTTCAGAGAGCTTGGCATGCTGATAAGCATACTTTTCCACTCAGTGAGGAAGGCAATTGTAAACCGCATCACTCTTCATTTTACTGAGCCTCTATTAAAGATTCAAACCAGCCTTTCGGCTGATGACCTAAACAACAAAACCACCTCGTTATGAGAAATAATTGGTTTTTAAATTTTTACGATTCGGTTTTAAAAAAATATCGAAGAATGTATAACGACATTCAACTAATTCCCATTAAATTTTCAATTTTTTTGATACTTAACTAAAAGGATCTATCATTTGTGCCTAATTCATCAATTGTATTAGTTTCTGACAATAAGCTCACACTATCTGAGGCGTAATTTCTTGTTTCAAATTAAATAATGCTACAATAATTTTATCATCTATTTCCTGTTTGTAAAGTAATTGTTGATGACATTCATATTGCGTAAGCAGTCACTGAATCCTAGAGAAGCTTTTATCTGCTATTCTACAAAATTTCTTAGATTAGTAGCACTACAACTGAATTAAATTATTCTTCTGTTTAAGAAAAATTCCTCCTTTATTTTTGTACCTTATTAAATTTTTTGTTGGATTTTGTTTAAGTATTCCGTGACATTATTTAACTTATTTCAAAGTTTTTAATGCGTTTTAGCTTAGTATTTGTAAGCCGTGTAATTTTTAACCATTTGATGTTGTTTTGTAGCATGGTTGCATGTAATAGTAGTAGTAGTAGTAGTAGTAGTAGTAATAGTAGTAGAATATTGTTGGTCGTGTTTGTTATCTACACTCTGCTGTTGCCGAAATGTAAACAATCAAAGCCGGCCATTTCAGAGCGTTTATCGATGCATGTGGATATGGTGAACACGAAATTATTTGAGAATTTTATGGGCTTAGTTGTTGTTGTTTTGTTTTATGGTTTTCTTTATTTTCACATTAAAATGGAGTTAGACTTTCTCATAAAAAAAGGGAACACCCTTGTGTCACCTTAGTAATTTTTACTGTTTCTTCCTCCCTCTTCAGCTATCTCTGAATGATTTGGTTGAATTTAATTCAGATCTGTATTGAACTTAAAATAACTGACTAAATGACCGAAGACCAGTTGAAATATAAAAGAAGTTTCTCTTTAAATTATTGGAAAAAATTCAAAATTTTGTAAGTACAATCCCTGTTCACTGACTTAACAGATAAATATTTTCAGTTAAAATGAAAAAAATGGTGTCACTTAGGAAGATAGTAGTTAGTGTTAAAGCTTTTGATAAACACTTTTGTCGTTTAAACACCCTGAACTAGACTTGCATCTAATTTTTACAAAAAGCTAAGTTGAGATTCTCTGAATCCAATATAGTAGCTAGTTTTTACCACGATTTAGTGTGTCTATCTGTTATCTATTGAACATGCTATACTTGTGAAATATTGTAACACCTAAGCCTAGGTTCGTTCGGAATCTGAGTGTAATAGATAATAAACAAACTTCCTTTGTTATTGACACGATTAAAAAATGTATATATTACTTTATATAAAACTTAATGCTTAAACTAAATTCGGCTATAAATAAGATGTGTTTAGGTCATCAGCCAAAAGACTGGTTTGCACCCCCTAGAGGCTTTACTAAGTAAAACGATGAGTGATGTGGTTTACAATTGCCTTCCTCACTGATTGGAAAAGTATGTTATCTGCATGCAGGCCCTCTGAAAAGCATCTACTTTCCACCCTGCAAATGACACCTTCACTTCATTCACCACAGGGTCTGGCTGTATAATGATGAAATTCATTACTCTCAAAGGAGATAACTCTGACTAGTATATTTTATACCTCTACCTCTTCTGTTCTTAAATGCTTCAGTCATATACGTAATTGGCTGACCATGTGATGAAAAACAGAACTATTTTTTTTGTAGCCCTGGAAGTAGCAGTGCAAATAATGTAACACCACCAAAGCTCTTTGCATTAGTATTATATTTCTGGTGATTAAAACAATACGTCTGTTTCATGGTCGGGGGGGGGGGTTCGCTGAACTTTTTTCATGGGGGGGAAGTTTGTACAGTATTAAATTGTTTCCAGTGTAATTGAGATCGGTTGTACCTCTCGGGTAACGCGGAGCCATTAGAAAATTTTGTATTACTACTAGGCTGACCACAAACGTTTAGGTTTATAATAAATAAATTTTTATTGTAGTACGTAAAATGAAAGATGAAGTATGTTTGGAACCGCATTTCTCACCAAGTAAAAAACATAAACATTTTTGGTACGGCTCGTTTTAAAAGCTTGGTTTTTTGTTATTTTATTCGTATAAATTACAAAACATGGAAGTGTATTAGTCAGTTTTTAGCAAATTAAAACCAAATATGTACCCTTTTTAGCGCATTTTTCACTTAGTCCATGTTTCAGAATATCACGATCAACTTTCAGTGGAAAAATATGGCGTTTTAAAAGAGTGTTTCTGCATGTTTAGCAATGTATTTCAGTTAAAATTCAGTCTTTTAGGAGAAAGGGTAAAGGAATTACAGCGTTTTAAAAAAAATTGTTATTTTTGTTTCCAATTGACGTAACGAGTTAAAACCAACGCTATATCCCTTTAATCCCTTTAATTAATAAGGGAATGCAATTACACCACAAAACACTGCAAAAATTACATTATAAATCGAGCTGTACCAGAAATTTTAATGTTTCTGACTTGGTGAGATACGCGGTTCCGAACACAGGCTTCATCTTTCACTTTACGTACTTTAGTCGGTGTCTGTCGGGAGTAGAATTCATCTGCATACAATATTCACAGTTAATATACAAAATAAACACAAACAAAATATAAGTACATCTACTACTGATTAAGCTGTCAGTTGTACGTCATATCTAAAACTTTCGTCATATTTTAGGTTCAGCAAAAACATTTATTTTTGGCTACATTCTGTTGCGCTGACTTTTAATTAATAACAACTTCGTTTAACTCGTAAATTAATTATAAGGAATCGATAAAATTAATACAAATTTTAACGACTAATCACTAAGGTCATTTTAAAACTCCAGAGTAAATGAATAAACTTTACTGTTACGTAAACTATTTCACATTATTTATGATAAGTAAATAATTAGGGGTAGGAAATTGGAAGGTCATATTACTGCAAAGAACACTAAAAGGAGACTCGCCAGGCATTTGCTTGGAGTAGCCTAGAAAAACTTTGCGAAAACCTTGACCAGGACAGTCAAACATAAACTAAAACTTATTGATTACACATGAATTCTTATTATTACACAGTGTTCATATTTTATATTCACAATCCTACTTACTTATTAATTGTACATTAATTTTCGCAGTTTGTACTTTCATGAACCAAGCTGATGCAAAATAATTATGATGTTTAAATTACATGCGAGGTTTGATCAAAGAATTACGGGAATTTTAGTTGTTCTTTAAAAAATTATTATTTATTAATCTATATCAATTTTGTCCCCTTTAAAATAATTCTCCTCAGATATAATACACTAGTGCCAGCACTTTTTCTAATCTTGGAAGCACTTCTGGAATTCACTTTTTGGTATAGTTTTCAGCTCATTTAGCGATTCTGTTTATCAATGGTGGCACAACGTCGTCCTTTTATGGTTGTCTTGACACGTCGAAAGCAGGTTTCGACGTCATACCCATATACCCATGTTTCGTCACCTGTTATGACTGTTTGCAGAAATTCTGGATAATTTTTTGACTTCATTCACCAAATCTTGGGCGATATCCACTCGACGTTCTTTTTGTTCGAAATTTAATAATTTCGGAACGAACTTGGCTGCCACGCGTTTCATGCCCAAAACATTCGAAAAATTGCTTGTGATTCAAATTATATACTGACCTCATCAACAACCTCTCTGATAGTGATTCTGCGATCTTTCAGAATCGTTTTCCTCACTTTTATGACACTGTCATCGGTTATTAATGTGTTAGGGTGTCCAGGGCGGTCGTTATCTATAACGTTTTCACGACCATTTTTGAACCATTTGTACCACTCGTAACTCCTGTTTTACTCATAGTAGGTTAACCAAAAGCCACTGTCAACATTTCGAGTGTGGTACTACGCTTTATATCATTTTTCACATAAAATTTAATGCAAACTTCTTTGATCCATTTTTTCGGAAGTAATAAATCGTCGAGCGAATGCAAACACGTGTACTCGTTTTAATTACTAACAATTAGCTGTACATTCAAAATGCCACCATATATTAGAAACAGGTGTACCAACAAGGTATAAAAAAACATTTTGGGAATCGGATTTACAAAACCCGCTAAATTAAGAAATACCCGTAATTTTTTGATCAAACCTCGTACATGTCTCTTTTTGTATTAACCTTGTACATGTCTCTTGATCCGGATTAATTGGGACCGATGTTAATTCGGATACGTGAAAATTCGGCTGTGGGAAGAACAAAATGTAAGTGTTTAAAACGTGAAATTAACCGCTGAACATTGCATTCGTAATTGGCTATTTTTATACAAAACGATTAAGATACAGATAATTCCAGAAATAATTAACGCATAAAAATATAAATGTTACAATACATTGTAAGTGAGTTCATATTCATTGGAAAGAAATTTTGTCACTTTGAACTGATAATTTCTTTAGATTTTAAACGTTTTCACTCGTAAAAAATTTTCAGTTTTAGTTTACCATTTACAACTTATTTATTGATACATACAACGTTTTTACGCTGCTAAATTTATGAATTAGCTTGAATTGCGGTAGTTTGATACTGGCGGATTCTTTTTACCTTTAAAACCATTCAGGTTATTATTATAGTGCTTCAAAATCTTCGGAATGAGATAACCCAGAATCTGATTCAGTCCATCTCCTTTTTCATAAGTTCTCTCAATAAGTCGTCTTCTTTCAATAACTCTACAACTATCTTTGTATGTGATCATTTGGAAACCACCATCATTGGTATCAGTGTTTAAGCATTCCATGATATCATTATCATCACAATAATCAATAATTTTTAAAGTGACTCATCCTCATCGCTGCCGGATGTAGGGAGATCTAGATAAGCGTGTTTCTAATGTACATTTAAAAGTATTTATAACAACCCATCAAAAAAATTAAATATAATTTTTCACAGTTTAGGACATAAAATAGGAGACTTTTGATAATAGATTTAAAAAATGTGAATATACATGTAAGAAAAATAATTTAACCTTCGCGAACTATTGACGGATGTATCCGCCGAAAAATCTTTCATATTGTCGTTTTGCAGTTATATCCACACATTTACAAATTCATTCAAAAAAGATTTTCACCTGAATTTGTTTTAATAGTTATTAAAATTATGCTAAAATATCTAAATATTCTAGGAAATTTGGTTCTGCAGAAGCTGGGTTGACAGCTGTACCTGTCAGTGTTTCCTGGCTGCCACGATTTCGGTGTTCCATATCAGTCGCGCTTCCTCTGTTCGTTAACTTAAGGTGTTACGTTCGTCTAATTTAATCATAATATTTTTTGAAACAATCTTTGTTCTGATAGATTTGTTTTATCCTTTTATTCTGCATTTCAACGTAAAAATGTTTTTTTTTTTAGTCAGTTCTATTTGAGGTTATAAAATCTGCATTCTTTATTATTGAGTAAAAGTGAAGATAAAAGTTTATTATGAAATTTGCGTGGATTCTAAGCCTTTAAAACAGTTTTCTATAAAGGAAAACACTTTTTCTAAAAATAATTTTCACCCCAACCCTTAATTAAATGCGTCTATAACATGGAACTAATTCCGTCCACGTATATTGTAATACACGTATATTGTAGAAATATACAAAGATAAATTGTTTTTTATTAAATTAAATTGGGTGTAAACTCCATTTCCACCAACATGCTTTGAACATGTACGTCCGAATGAGACTGTCGGACCCAGTTTTTCAGAACAGAGTAGAAATCGTGTTTTGTTTTAAGATTTTCTATGAAACTATTATTATACTTATCAACCTGCCAGGCCCTCTCTGAAAAGAATCTTTCCACCCTGAAAATGACACCTTTATTTCATTCACCACAGGGTCTGGCTGTATAATGAAATTCATTACTTCAGAGCAGATAACTCTGACTAGTGTCTTTGACACCTCTACCTCTTCTGTCCGTAAATGCTTCAGTTATAAAATTAGCGGACCATGTGATAAGAAATAACTATTTTTTTTAGCCCTGGAACTAGCACATCGAGTGCAAATAATTTAACACTCCACTTGTCTGTTACGGGCAAAAAAATTTTTTTTTAAATTGGAAAAGGGCAAAATTAGAATTGAATTAATTATAACAGACTATAATTAGAATTGCTTTTGTAAAATGTATAGGTTAGTCGACTTCTTCTTGGTATCACGGATTAAACTTTCGACTTCACTGTCCAGTTTTTTTTTTGCGGTTTACCCACCTCTCTTCGTCCATCAGGAATGTAGTTCAATGCTCGTTTCCCCCATCAATCCTCATTCTTTCGTATCAAACGATCTTCCTATTTCTCTTTGTATTTACGAACTTGTTCAAAGAGTGGAAATATTTAAATGGGCACGAATTTCCTCATTTTAATGTGATCTATCAAACTACATAGCTTACACCTCGTAACTTGTCTCAAGAACCGCAATTCCACCACCTGGATCTGGCTTAATCTTGTTTCCCAGGGTCTCACTACCGTAGGCCTACAGCAATTCTGGTACAGCCATAATCTTTTAAAAATTTTACTGGATTTCTTCTGGAATTGTTCCACTCGAAGATCTTGTTATTGTACCAGAAATATACTGAAAACGGTTCTGCTTATTCTTTATGTCTGCATTTCTAGAATAGATTGTCACATCCCAAATATTTAAAATGCTGTACGTGCAAAATAACGGAAAATTTCCTGTTTAAAAATTTAGTGTGAAAAATTTCACAATTTAGTGCAAAATCTTTAATGTACCGAAGACGATTTACGAAAGTAAAATATTTTTCACAGAATAATTTTGTCGTATAATATATATACATTTATTGTTCGTTTAGACAAGCTTTTTGATTAAAATATCTTAGTTTTTTGCCTTAAACTATTACTTTTTTGCATGCCACAATGTTGCGCCACTGGTTCACTCTAACGGAATTTTTGGCATAAATTTTAGTTAAACAAAATGACACCATTATTTAATCTGCAATAAAAGCGAAATGTATCAGACACGTTATTAGACGCAATGATTATTGCTTTATTAATATCGTAACGTTTATTTTTTTTTGGGGGGGGGTTCTTTCGGGATCTGGTTATTAATAAATGATAAAACTTCCTTTTAAACTTATAACAAGGATTTATTAAAAATTAATTAATTATAATAAATTTTTACGGTTATTACTACTGGTTAACAATTAAACTACTTGGACTAAATTGATTAATAAATGTTATTAAAAACTTAAGACTTAAACGAAATTAAAAATAAATAATAGTCATTCACAATTAAAAAATTAATCAACTCTTACTTACAAAACCGAATCAATGAACAGTTCGGCGTTTTTATAATAACCGGTCATAGAATAATAAAAACATAAAAGAACTAAAAATTGGACCTGCGACCCTTCACTAGAAAAATTTAGGAATGTCATTAGAAAGAACATAAAGACATAACTAGAAAATTATTATTGGGGCAATGGATCGCGCTTGTAGTTAATAAACCACAACTAACATAATTAATACAAAAGCTTTTGTTATCAAACATCAAAAAATACCAAAATACACACCATAGAAACATAGCCATAGCATATAGAAACCAGGGCTACAAAAAATAATTCTGTTTTTTATCACATGGTCAGCAAATTATATGACTGAATAATTTAAAAACAGAAAAGGTAGCTATGTAAAAGTCACTAATCAGAGTCATCTCCTCTGAGAGTAATGATTTCATTATACAGTCAGACCCTGTAGTGAATGAAGTGAAGGTGTCATTTGCAGGCTGGAAAGTTGATGCTTTTCAGAGGGCCTAGCTTACTGACAAGCATACTTTCCACTCAGTGAGGGAAGCAATTGTCAACCAGCCTTACGGCTGAAGAAATAAATCAAAACAACAGAAACCATTTACCAATGTCACAATATTTTGTTTTGTAGGAGAGTAAAATATTATTTCTAAATGTAGGAAAGACAAGGAAAAACCGAGGATCTTGAAAGTGTTAATGAAATGTAATAATCACGTTTACATGGAAAGAATAGTTTCTGTCAAGAACAGATAGTTGCAGCCTTTTACAAATTTATAAATTAATTTAATCTTTAACAAGGCGATAGCCGATTCTGGTATTTATCGGTTAACATGAAACGTCGGATAAGCGGGTGTCTACCGTATATGCGAAGGGTGTACGTGCTATAATTTAATACATTTTTATTTTTTAATATTTTCAATGCCATGGCATGGAATGTTATAAAAATTGTTTATAGTTTCTCTAAACTTAAATATTTCACCAGGCTTCTATTTCAATATAATACGTAATATCATGAAATCTGCATTTAAGCTACTGAAATGAAACATTGATTAATATTACTGACAATGTCGCTATTACTTCAACGATAATACAACACTGTGATCAAACAGTATAATGAAAACTGATAAAAACATTAGATATGAAAATGATCCGTTATCACGCAGTAATTTAGGTGCCGAATGTATTTATAGTGTGACATAAAAAACATGTATAACGTTTAATCGTATTGATTCCCACCGTACTGTTTTCACGGTGGCGGGAAAACCACATTCAATATTTTTAAACGGTTGTGATATAAACCTGTGTTGCATAGCAGTTACATGTACTTCGAACCCTTGATAACCTTCCGTGTTCCAAGTTGTATTCTGATTTCGATTGATCATTGAAATTATTATTCGGTCACAGAAATTATCTAAAATGGGTATTATTTTTAAAGATACGTTGTTTGGAATTTTCGAATTCTGAGATGTAAAGAAATGATTTAAAATTTAGGTATTTTTATGAAAATCGTCTGAAGGTTGTTTTCTAAGTTTAATTATTTGCACTCGATCTGCAAGCTCCAGAGCTACAAAAATAGTTCTGTTTCTTATCCCATGGTCAGCCAATTATATGCCTGAAGCATTTAAGAATAGAAGAGGTAGAGGTGTAAAATACACTAGTCAGTGTTATCTGCTCTAAGAGTAATAAATTTCATTATACAGCCAGACTCTGTGGTGAATGAAGTGAATGTGTCATTTGCAGAGTGAAAAGTAGATGTTTTTCAGAGGGCCTGGCATGGTGATAAGTATACTTAATTGAATCAGTCATTTCAGAAAGCTCATAAATCAAAATTTTACAATTTTTCATTCGTGTATTTTAGGACTAACTGAATGTTAACAACCGTCCCTACAAAAATCACGGAAGTCTGGCTTTCCTCAAGTAGTAATATAACACTTAGAACGGCATATCCTAAGTGATATAAAGTGCTCCTTCTAAGTAAAAAATGAAAGTGGATGATTTTTGAAGCTTAAGCTCTACTTCCTAGTGAAATATGCTACACAAAGTTTGTATGCAAAAATCTTTTTAAGGGAACTAACTGCTGTTTGTGACGACGACGGAGAACGTACCAAAAACCCTGAAAACCAACATTTTTCTTTCTCAAGTTACGAATTTAAATTCTTATTATTGCAAAAAGCTATTTTAAGTCACTAATGTAAACTAGTAAAATAAATAAATGAATACTATACAACACAATTTTACAACACAATTTTTTTTTGTGTACAACACAATTTTCTTCAGAAAACAACATAAGGTAATATTTTACTTAAGTTTATTTTAGAAACACATCTGAAGTCAAAATTTTCAACTTTTTTTAAACGAGTGGCTTACCAGTTTTTTTTTCATTTTTCCAAAAGTTACTTTTTTGACTTATGGGCTTTCTGAAATAATCGATTCAATTCCACTCGGTGAGGAAGGCAGTTGTAAACCCTTCACTCATCGTTTTACTTGGTAAAGCTTCTACAGGTTCAAACCAGCCTTTTGGCTGATGACCTGAACAAAACAAATTATTTTCATTATCGAGACGAAATAAAGCCAGACTAATTGATGGTTGAACAATTATTTGTTTACTGTTGTTTTCACGAGATGTGCACGTTGCCAAAAACGACAATGACCTTTTATGTACACCTGTAGAATTATTATTTCCGAATGTATTAGTTTCGGAAAACGTTTTCATTCGTAATTTTGTTTCGCCGGGCATCAGTACGGACTGTAAGCTTTATCAGAAAGTTAACGGCCGGCCGGCGAAATTATTCGGTGGATGTGTTTGTTTATAGGTAGTGGGTTGCAGTTTAGTCACCTTGCCCGATCAAAACGTTACTTTAGTTGTTACTGATATCGTTGTTGAGGGTTGCTGTATATTTTGGTGTAGCTGTAGCGGCGGCAACAGGTCTGTGCTGAGCATTTCTCCTCCGGAGGGAGCGAGTGAGTCCACCTGTGCCCCTGCTACCATTTGAGATGCTCGCCCTCGGCCCACGGCCCTCGTCGCCCGGTCGCCCTCGCAGGCGGCCACTTTATTGATCTCCGCACTCCCTTCCACCCCCTGTCAAAACACCTCACCTCAACGCCCACCACCCTTGCAATGGGCCGGGCAGCTCGTCGAGTTGTGCGCCGCCGCCACCACGATCGCTGTACGTGGCGCCGGTAGCATGGCACGCGTTTACCGTTCATTCATTCTACTTAACCCGACTCATTCATTTGTTTACTCCCGTTCGTCCATGTACCCATGGTCCTTTGGTCGTTGATTGTCGTACATAATTTTCCTACCATGAACAAATTTCATTCTAAAGTTGGCTTCTGTAATGCTAAATCCACACGAAAATAATTTTAAGTATCGTATCAGATAACGCTGCCACTTTTCAAACGTTTGTTAGCGTATTTACTGCCCTGGAAAGCCGGTACCTTGACGTAAGCCATGATTTCTAAAAGTAAGTTTGTACCTTGACGTAAGCCATAATTTCTAAAAGTAAGTTTAATCATGAAAAAATAATGTTAAATGGTTTTTAGCTGCCAAAATAAAATGTGAAACGATAATTTTTTTATTCAATAACAAGGAGAAAGTAATCATGAATACCTCCCTGCTTAATGTTTCTGGAAACATAAATTAATGGTATTACGTTAATGGATATGGTTTTATTTTTAATTTTTGATAAGTACATAAAATTAGTAACACCATAACTTTTGAACGCGTTACAGATCTCAGGCATATACCATGTTAAGTTACACAGTGATCAATAATACTAAACTCTGGGAACCCTTGATTGACCCTGACTTTCTCTTGATGAAAATGTGTACTAAATCAGACAAATTCCATGTAAATCATCAAATTATTTATTGTTTTAAATAATTAAATTTTATACGTTCCATTAAAATAAAATTGTTTTCATATAAATAATTCAATTTTAAGGTATAGAAATAGGTTTGGATCTAATTATTTAAATCGTAATGTTGAGAAATGATCGTGGAATTTTTTTTCAATTTGATTTACAACACAAAGCAGACACATAAGTCTAAATAAACTACTAAACCTTTCAATTATATTAGTGTAATTAGTTGGTTTCCAAAGTGCCTATAAATTTTATTTGTTTATACATGTTGAGTTTGATCACGGCTCAATATATTATTGCACTTGTCTGCTAATTACGTATTACAATTCGATGTACTTGACAACATTATGGAGTTTCAGTTCATTAAACAAGATTGATATTCCATATCGTGATTCCTTCTATTGTTACTTATACCTCTTGCATGATTTGTAGGATGATTAATGATATATGGGCCTAAGGTTAAGATAAATACATCATGATAAAAAATCCAAAATGGAACAGAATTTTAGCATATTATTAGTTTAATTTTTTGGCAGATAAAGTAATTACATAAATTAAAAGATTGTTTAAAAAGCTTTAGTGAATAATAATACAGTACAAACCCCTCATATCCCCCTGATTAAGTGGATCAGATGGTAGTCTGGATGTGAGAAGCGAAGAAAAACAATTCACATTGTAATTGGATATTTATTTTCAAAACAATTGAGACACAAGTTCTCAAAAATAATAATTGCATAAAAATATTCGTTACATACTTTAGAAAACTTTTTTAGTTAAGCGCATGTTGTTGTTTAGATCATCAGCTGAAAGGCTGGTTTGAACCTCTAGAGGCTTAACTAAGTAAAATGAGAATTGAGGTAGGTGGTTTACCCATGTCTTCCTCACTGAGTGGAAAAAGTATGCTTATCAACGTGCCAGGCCCTCTGAAAAACATTTACTTTCCACCCTGCAAATGACACCTTCACTTCATTCACCACAGAAGTCTGGTTCTGTAATGAAATTCACTACTCTCAGAGGAGATAACTCTGACTAATGTCTATTACACCTCTACCTCTTCTGTTCTTAATTGCTTCAGTCATATAATTGGCTGACCATGCGATAAGAAACAGAACTATTTTTTGTAGTCCTTGAAGTAACAGATCGAGTGCAAATAATTTAACAATCCACTTGCCTGTTACGGGCAATTTTAGTGCTTATAACTTTTATGTATTTAACTCATATTACTTCTTATTTTGCCGCTACTAAATCATGAATACAGTTGCAACAGTTTGATTCTTGTAATCTTTCAAACCATTTAAACGATATTTCCAGTGCTTCAAATGTTTCCAAACCAAATTGTCTTGGGTCAGGGTCAATCAACACAGGTTTAAACTCTTTGTCATTATTTGAAAACTGTCATTATTATCAAAATTGTCATTGATTTTTAAAGTGACTAATGTATTTGATATCTCACTGATATAATTTTGTGTTAACGCTATTCAAGCATTGACAGTTACCAGTACATCTAAATCGCCATTTTGTTTTTTTTCATCCTTCAACAGTTTTGGTTTAATTTGGATTAATTACAGGTTCTCTTTAAATTAATAATCTCAATTGAATCCCAAACATTAAGTGATCATGTCATAACAATCTTTTAAATTCATTTTTTTTTTTTAAACCCTATCAACTTCATAATTTTCATCGTCTACATTAGCGGAAATTGCTAAACAGTGAGACGTAAAACAAAACAAAAAAATCATCATTTTCTGCTGTGAAAAGTCATAAAAGGTCTTTCTGGTAATTTTTTTTGAAGTTTGAGCATGTGCTCACCATTTGTTCACATTCAAATATGGAGAGATCCAGATAACAGATGATTGGATAAAGGATTGGATTTCTGTAAGATTTACAGTCTGAAAGTAGACGTGTATATTCTATACGTGATTCCTCGTATAATGAAAGCATTCAGAATTTTAACATTTGTTCCTAAGGATTAGGAAGAAAGTAAGAACATTACAATGATAATTATTATTTTGGTACATCCCCAAAAAGCTGTATATTTTAAAATCGGCATCTATATTCTTAAAGTGATACATAGAAAAAGTAATTATGGAATGAAACCAGGAAAAGCAGTGAATCAGTTTTGAACCCTTATGAGGCTAGCAATAAGGCAGTGCACTGCGCAGTCAAAATTAACTGTTATTAATATAAAAATAAATGTAAAATTTTATAATATTCTGGTTTAAATTGATAAAATCAATTAGAACATTTTTTGAACTAATGATATCTGTAATCGAAAGTTTTTAAAAACTAAAGTGCATCATTTACTGTTGTATTGTTATCATTGGGAACGTGTTCATCATATTTCCTATTAATACATTTCACATTATCTCTGAGATACTGAATTTTGAGATTAAACTGTTCCTATTTCCTGTCTATTTCCATTTTGTAAAGATACTGTAAATTTATCAATTTAAAAACGTCTTAATTTTTTCAGATAATAAAATAAAATGCAGTAAAATAATATTATTGAATTGGAAATGTTGTTTTGTTTTCCTCCGTGCATCTGATATTCATGAGGCTGTTACAAAAGTCACATTGCTTTAGCAGTTGTTATATATATTAAAAAAAACTGATAAATAAATGGAAACTGTTTGAGAAACTGCGTATTAAAATATACAACACTTATTTTGGTTGTGAATTAGACTAAAAATTTATGACAACTCTGTAGTTGGGACAAGGGGAGTTAATTGGATTATTAAAACCTTTTGATTTGTTGAGAAAAAATTGTGAAGAATTTTAAAACAACAGGTCATTTGAACATTACATTTTTTATGACGGTCAATGAATTCAATACTTTGTTATTTGTTTAAACCAGTTGTTTCCGAACTGTAAACGTCTGCAGACCACTAAGCCAGAAATCGAACCATATGCAGACCATCCCTACTGCTGACTTGGTGGAAAGCGAACCTTCCGGTGGGTTAGGAAGGGGTACAAGTATACCCGTTTTGGTGAAAGGAATTCAAAAATGTATCAGTGAACATCATTTTCTTAATTTCTTTTTATTTGGCAACCTGTCACATGTACTGCTGGACCCTCCCACGGATTACTCCCGAGGCTCTCACCGATCACCGGTGGGGAACTACAGGTTTAAAAAAATCTTGTACATTCAGTATTTCATCATGTGATAAGTTTATCTGCCGGCATCTTAATTTCTTGATAGTTCATGCTAGTAGTTCATTTAAATCAAGGTCCACTTTCACTTTCTCATTATGGTTCTTCCAAAATAGTGTAAATTTAACCCACTCCTCTCTTTATTTGCCCTAGTCAATGAGTTTCCTCTGCCGTATCGTCATCAGATGAAATCGGTTATGACATAATTTTTTGATTAATACAGGATGATGTCATCCTTTACCCTCGTGTGTTTTATGCAAAGATATCTACACATTGTAGGTTGGTATTGTACTGTACCTGATCTCTGACTGCATAATACAATACAATGTACATTGTGTACAGTAGATGGTAGAATAAATTGATGTATATATATAAATAAATATTGAAATATACAGGGTGATTCATGAAGTTCTCCCCCCACTTCTACAGCACATTGTACTAGTAAAAATAATGAAAAAATGTTATATAAACATAGGTCCGAAAACGCTTCGTTAGCGAGTTACAGCTAGCGAAAGTTTCGCCTGGATTTCAGTTCACCAGGTGAAATGAGGTCTTCCTGGAATTGTGGTAAGGTAGATTAAGGGGCAAATTCAATCATTTCTTATGGTTTTTGATCTGATAAATTGAATAAAACAGGTCCCAGATCTGTAAGTTAAATAGTTTTTAAGAAAACCAGTGTCAAATGCAAAAAATGGAGTGAAAAACTTATTTTTTCATCTTTGGGCAAGGATAACTGTGTTATTTCACCAAGAAACAGTTAAAATTTTTCAATAAAACATGTAGAAAATTTTATTCTGAACAAACCGGTGTAAATTAAGTACACAGAAAGCGAATAGATGTTTGATTAAATGAGTTTTTATTCATAAGAGTACAAAGTAAAATTAACCGGAAAAACTAAAATGAAAAAATGTGTTTTTTTCACTCCATTTTTTTGCATTTGACACTGGTTTTCTCAAAAACTATTCGCTTTCTGTGTACTTTATTTACACCGGTTTGTTCAGAATAAAATTTTCTACATTTTTTATTGAAAATTTTTAACTGTTTCTTGGTGAAATAACAAAGTTATTCTTGCCCAAAGATGAAAAAATGTGATTTTCACTCCATTTTTTGCATTTGACACTGGTTTTCTCAAAAACTATTTAACTTACAGTTCTGGGACCTGTTTTATTCAATTTATCAGATCAAAAACCATAAGAAATGATTGAATTCGCCCCTTAATCTACCTTACCACAATTCCAGGAAGACCTCATTTCACCTGGTGAACTGAAATCCAGGCGAAACTTTCGCTAGCTGTAACTCGCTAACGAAGCGTTTTCGGACCTATGTTTATATAACATTTTTTCATTATTTTTACTAGTACAATGTGCTGTAGAAGTGGGGGGAGAACTTCATGAATCACCCTGTATATAAATAAATATTGAAATATATATTTCTAACCACCAGAATACGGTAACAGAAAACACTTACCAATGTTTATAGCGCTTTCGTGTATCTTGCACACATTTTCAGTAAATTAAAATTCATAAAAAAATTTTCATCAAAATTTAAATTTTCCTACTCCTACCCTTTTTAAATTTTGATGTAGAAAATTTTTTATGAATTTTAATATTTGAAGATGTGTGCAAGATACAGGAAAGTGCTATAAACATTGGTAAGTGTTTTCTGTTATCGTATTCTGGTGGTTAGAAATATATATTTCAATTTTAAATAATACGGCTGTTTAAAATCCTACATAGGATGTTTGATAAAATAAATAAATATATATATATATCAATGTATAATTGATAAACTGATGTATATAATATATGAAACAACTAATCTTTCTAACCAACCTTATAAATAAAATAAAAGACGAGTTTATGTGACCAATCACATAAACTCAATAAAATTTCATTATGTACTACTACTAATTAGTCTGGAATTGGTACACAATGAAATGTTATTGAGAAGGCTAGTAGCGGGCTGATTCTGCTCCTCTCTGCAGGAGGCCATCAAGTTATAGACTGACAGTAGGTAATGTGTAATTAAAAAATATCTTTCTTTTAGTCTCATGGCTGGTGGCAATTTTTTCCAAAGAAAAGAAGTCAGCCCACAAAGTCATGTGCATGTTCACTTGACTCGGGGTTAAATCCTTCCTCATAATGTGATTAAGCCCACTTCGCTTTTGTAAGAAAACTAAGAATAAACCTAAGTAAGAAAACTACTCTTTGAGGAATCAAATGACACTATTTTAGTTTCCAATTTCCGACTTTGAATTCTTAACTTACGATTGAAAATGGAACTTCAAACCCAATGATTTCTGTATTTACTCTTTAAGAGGAATTGAATGACACTATTATTGTTTCCAAATTCAAACTTGATTTCTTGACTTCTGGTCGAAACTAGCACTTTAAACCCAATCCAGGCCTACTAACTTGTGTAGATTATGAATCCGAAAACTGTTTTTTGCAATCTCTAGTTGTTTCTGACATCTGGATGTGCCGGACGGATGGACAGACATTGGAAAGTGATTGATGGTATTAAAAAATTCCCACCAATAATATGTATATACGAGGTGTGGCTATTAAATAACGAGACTGACGTAAAAAAATTTATTTTATACATAATTACTTATTGTCACCTTCAATATGCACTCCTTCTCTATCCCTACAATGCTCCATGCGAATTTTCCATTGTTTGAAACAGTGCTGGAAGTCATTTTCTGTCAGCTCCTTCAGGACATGTCTCACTTTCTCTTTTACAGCTTCCACAGATTAAAATCTTGTCCCTTTTAATGCAGATTTCACCTTAGGGAACAGGTAGAAGTCACATGATGCAAGATCTGGTGAATAAGGTGGTTGTTCTAACACTGAGATGGTGTACTTGGCTAGGAACATCTTGACCGATAACATGGAATGAGCTGGTGCATTGTCTTGGTGGAGAACCCATGATTTGTCCTACCACATTTTGGGGCGTTTTTTCCTTACTCTTTGACGTAGTTTAGAAAGTACTCAAGGTAGTAATATTGATTAATTGTTTGACCTTCAGGAAACCAGTGAAGGTACTCAATCCCATGAATATCAAAAAAACAATCATCATTGCTTTAAATTTTGACTTGCTCATTCGAGCTTTTTTGGCTCTCGGTGAAGTTCAGGTCTTCCAGTGCATGGATTGACGCTTCATTTCCGGATCATAAGTAAAAAATCACGTTTAATCACATTTTATTATCTTCTACCTGTTCCCTAAGGTGAAATCTGCATTAAAAGGGACAAGATTTGAGTTTGTGGAAGCTGTAAAAGAGAAAGTGGCACATCTCCTGAAGGAGCTGACAGAAGATGGCTTCCAGCACTGTTTACAACAATGGAAAATTCGCATGGAGTGTTGTAGGGATAGAGAAGGAGTGTATATTGAAGGTGACAATAAGTGATTATGTATAAAATAAAAATTAAATTTTTTACAACGTCAGTCTCGTTATTTAATATCCACACCTCGTGTATATGCAGGTATTATGTATTAACTTATTAGATTTTTTCGTTTTACTTTTTTTATAAGTTCTTGACAAGTCCTATACTTCCTTGGGAATCTCCTGGACGCAATTAACAAAAAAAGAAAAGAAAAAGTTATTTAGGAAACTAAGCTTTCCAAGAGTGAAAGAAATTGGTTGAATAGTTTCAGAGATTACTTCATACTAACTAACAAAAGTTACGTCTTTATTATATTCACATAGAAAAGTGTTGTTGTTAATTGTTCTTCAGTAAAACAAACTGAGCATCTATTTATGTAAAGTGAGTTTTTTGTTTCCAAACTATCAAGTTAATTGATGTTATCAGTAGGAAATAAAATGTTCAGATTAAATTGGTCCTAGTTTCTGTAACATTTAATTTTTAAAGCAGTTGTGAAATAGTATTTTATAAAATTTTAAATATAGACAAATTTTAACTGCTGTAAAATAATAATGCATCTTTTGTTTTTTTATTATCTTGAATATTTGTATTTATCATTATCATTGTGAAATAAGTTTCTTTTTGAAATGACTAATTGTTACTGATAATAAAGTAGGTAGCTATGTATTTTATTTTACATGAGTCATTTTGATGACTTAAAAGAATTTTTATCTATTGTGAAGGTTTTCTTGTGAAACGTAATTCTTTCGTACATGTGAAGTTAGATTTTATTATATAAACTAGTTAAAAAAAATTTGTGTCCCAAAATAAAATGTGTTCAAAAACATTTTTGGAAAATTTTCATCATTCAAAACAAATATTTTTATTTTTTTTTGAATTTATTTATTTTATTTAGTTAAATATACATTACAATTTATTATTAAACTAAGCTACATACTATATTTCTAAAACTAAATATACACATACGCAAAATATTTTCTTCCCAAAGAGTGTGATGACCGTGAGACCGAGCATAGGAGTGTACAAAAAAAATTACATTAGTTAAATACTTATAACTACTGTAAAAAAGTACTCTTATAACATTTAAAACTGGTACTAGAATGTTAATTTTTTTTTAAAGCAGTGAGTATAAATGATGAATACAATTAAATTTACTTAAATATGTTTATCACAAATAAAATGTTTATCACAAAAAAAATTATATAAGTTAAATACTTATAACTACTGTAAAAAAGCACTCTTATAACATTTAAAACTGGTACTAGAATTATGTTAAATTTTTTTTAAAAGCAGTGAATATAAATGATGAATACAATTAAATTTACTTAAATATGTTTTATCACAAATAAGTTTATGTACTTATAAACTTAAGTTTTAAAAAAAAATAATATATTCCTTTTATTGCAAATGTAGCGTACTAAAGATTATAAAATCAAACTGAAAAATTTAAAATTTCAAAACTGAATCAATTAACGAAATAAAGTATGATAAAATCCGTTAGGAAATATATTTAACGCACTTGTACATACTACACAGTAATTTTTAAAAAATTTTGACTTTTCTTTTGAACTTCTTTTTGTATCAGCATTTCTCATTCATGCTGATAATAACACAGCACTAAATTCAGGTTTTTTGCACTGTAGCATTGCAGTTTTTTCGGTAGAAAAGGCGTCTGCGTGAGCAAAGATGTATTTTTTCCCATCATTGGTGGTCCTATTTTTTGTTTTACATCTGACTATTTTGCAATTTCTGCTAATGCAAATGGTAGATGGTAGTTTGGATATTTAACAGTTCACCATGACTGATAATGATTGATAATGACTGATGTTTGGATAATCGACGCTTCTGTGTACTATTTTTGTCTTTATTGAACTATATTTTTAACAGTATTAATAATTTTTTCGGTATTGATTTCAGAAATTACAAACTATTGGTGAAGACTTCTGTGGATTAGATGTAAACACACCTCTTGGTGGAGAAACACCAATGTCTGTGACACCTGTGCTTACATTTAAACATCATCTGACTGCTGTAGCTGCTACTTCTACAGGCGATTATACGGTTGTATTTTTGGGGACCAGTTCAGGACATTTGAAAAAGGTATAAAATATTTATTTTAAGATATGTTGGTTGGTTTAATTATAACAACATTGAATTTAATAATTGTGTGAACAACTAATCTTAAAATTAATTTTGAGACTATTTACAAAAAGATAATCTTTTAAATGTAGTATACGTATTGTTATTACAGTATTTTTATTTTATTAAACATTTTCCTGTTTATTATTTAAACTTATTTAAATATAAAGAAACTAGCAAATACACATTAGGTGACTCTTATATAATTAAAAGAATCAAAGGTCTTTTCGGATTTCATGGTTCGATCATCAGTTGTTCACAAAAATATTGTCAGATTAAAAACAAACAAGATCTGATTTAACACGTTGGACGCTACGAATGGCGATGGTCGTCAAAATTGTTTCTATTGTGTGACTGCAGACGACCATCATCGACATATATTTTATATCTTTTTGTACTGTTTTGAGGGATTGCCGTTGTTCAGATGTACTTGGCTTTAGTACTCAGTCATACACAAACATCTAACCTGCGTGTGAAGTGGTTTATTTCCAGTGTACCTCATACATAAAGTTCTGAGATAAGTGTAATTACATATTTTTAATGCAAAACTGCAATTATTCATTGTTTCGTTGTGATATCTATACTTACATGAAAACAAATTAATTCACATATGATACAAAACATTTTCTCTTCTTGCGCCACTATAGCTGTAGGCTTTCGAATACATATTGTTTATCATGAATTTTGAATCATTGCATCAATCAATAAAGATATTAATATGATTATAACATTATTATAATATTCAAAATATTCATTTTACTGATTCCTTTGCAAACCAGATATGCAATCTGGAACTAAATTAAATGGACTACTTTCATCCATCAGTCATCAACCAAGACACCTATGACTGCGAACAACCATAGTTGTCCATAAATAAAATTAGGTTATATAATACACTAAAAACAATGAACCAGTTATTATTTTATGTCATTATAATACCATGTGTACCAAAAAGAATGACCCGATTTTAACCTGTAATAATATTAAAACAAATGTCACTAGGTAACCGAAACAGCGCCAGATGTAATCGGCATGGTTTTGAGTTTCAAAAAACCACTGTATGTCCCTATGAGCGCTGACGTGGAGCGTGCAGCCAGTCACTCCCTATATGGCGTCCACGCAACAGAAAGCGTATTGTGTTATTGAATTTCGTCGTACTCAATCAGTGATCACAGTTCAGCGGGCGTTCGTATTCGATTTCGTGCAGAGCCACCATCACCAAAGAACATTCAACGGTGGTATAAACAGTTTGAAGAAACCGGGTGCCTCTGTAAAGGGAAAAGTCCTGGTCGGCCACGCGTTCCTGAACAAACAGTGGAACAAATCCGACAAGCATTTGAGCGGAGCCCCCGCAAGTCTACGCATCGTGCTAGCTGAGAACTTGCGTTACCGCACATGACAGTGTGGCGTGTGTTACGGCGTCGTTTAGCCCTCAAACCATACCGATTACAACTGGTACAAGCTCTTCGAGCTACTGACAAAGGGAAGCGATTGGACTTTAGCAATGCTTTTCTACAGGACATGGAAGATGACACTTTTTTGCCACGGTTGATATTCAGTGATGAGGCAACTTTCCATATTAGCGGTAAGGTTCACCGTCATAATGTGTGTATATGGGGCCTCGAAAATCCTCATGAAACAATTGAACACAAATGTGATTCACCAAAAGTGAATGTTTTTTGTGCTGTTTCGCAAAGCAAGGTTTATGGACCCTACTTTTTTGAGGAACAAACCGTAACAGGACAATCATATCTTGCAATGCTACAGAACTGGTTATTCCCACAACTTATTGACTCTGACAATTTCATCTATCAGCAAGATGGAGCACCACCGCACTGGCACAACAACGTGCGCAGTTTCCTCAATGACAGCTTGCCTCAACGTTGGATAGGGCGTACAGGACCGCAAGACCAGGCTTTACACTCTTGGCCTCCTTGGTCCCCTGACATAACACCATGCGATTTTTTCCTGTGGGGATATGTTAAACAACTTGTTTATGTTCCTCCCTTACCTCATGACATTGATGAACTAAAAAACAGAATATCAGCTGCTGTAGCTTCAGTGACAGAAGACACCTTACGCTCAGTTTGGGATGAATTCAGCTATCAGCTAGATGTCGTCCGTGCAGCCGATGGAGGACATATTGAACATTTATGATAGATTTTCATAAACTTATGTCTTTTGTGAGTAATTTAGTATGTAATTTGTTGGTGTTAAGCCATTCTTCTTAATAAATAATCTATATAAAATCGGGTCATTCTTTTTGGTACACATTGTATATATTTATAGTTAAAAAAATTAAAGGAGAGAAAACCATCATCGGGTGAAATTCCCAATTTTTCAATAGCGTTCAAATTTTTTAACAAGATTAAACAAAACGATTACAAACTATCTGATTTGACCATCTGACAAAAGTGTACATGCAACGATATATTTGCGTATAACTGATGGTTCCATGAGTCATCTAATGTGTATTTGCTGGTTTTATTTACTTTATTTAGTATATAATTTTTTTATACACATGACGGTAGAGTCGAAAATCCAAACTACATGGTACCATAGGCAGTTCAGATTATTGATTCATTAGAATTTTTGGATGACCTTTAATAATGATATATTACCGTTATACATAATACTAAAGGAAGTAGATCAAATATAATATATTATAGTATTATAGAAGTAAAAGTGCATTAAAGTGGTCATTAAACTTAAAATAGCTGTTCACTAATAAAATATACTCTGTATTGTAAAATAAAAAGTTAATACTTTAGCTACAGAAAACTACAAGTTAACAACTAAGTATAAAATTATATAGCGTGTTAAAATTCATTTGAAACAGACATTAATTTTAGGTTAAATTAGCTTGGTAGTTCTTTTCCTTGCAGCCTAATCTTTTTTGAAGAAGAAACTATGTGTAGGTACGTTCTGGCTTTTTTAAACCATGATCTGACAGTCTCTAGGACAGTGAAGGCTTTAGCATGTGAGGATCAACATAGTTGTCCTCTTCTGCGTCACTCTTATCCTCATTTTCTTTAACAATATGTATATAATATAATATACACCTGTCATTATAACAGGTGTTTTATTAAGGACGCAACCCTGATTATAAGAAAAAAGAAGTAATACATCAGTAAATTTTCTGTCCCCCAATCGGTATGTTAGCAACAGTGTACTCAAGGCCAACTACCTAAGACAGTTAAAATGTTCCAGTCAAGCATTAGTGTGGTGACAGCAGTCGTTTCGTTATATTGTGTCAGCAATGGTTTTTTCCAAGGAAGAACGCGTGTTTAGTGTAGAAACTTACATAGCAAGTAAATCTTACAAATGCAATGCCAACATGATAAGGATGCAAATGTAACTTTTTCGTAGCTCTGAAAACAGGAGTTAATGTTAACCCAGCTTGCGATGATAATCTTCTAAGCGATTTTTTAGGTGATAGAGTCAAACGATTTTTCAAATCTTCGAGAACTTCCGCGGTAAACTTTGTTGGCTGGCGAGGTGGTTTCTCATAGAGTACACTCCCAGTTCTACAAAATTTATGTATCAAACGCAATATTGACGATTTATTCGGAACGGTAGAACGGGGAAATTTCAACTGAAACTTATCTTGCACACATTTGTAAGATTTACTCGCTATGTAAGTCTCTACAATAAACACGCGTTCTTCCTTGGAAAAAATCATTGCTGACACAATATAACGAAATGACTGCTGTCACCACACTAATGCTTGACTGGAACATTTTAACTGTCTTAGGTAGTTGGCCTTGAGTACACTGTTGCCAACATACCGATTGGGGGACAGAAAATTTACCGATGTATTACTTTTATCTTCTTATAATCAGGATTGCGTCCTTAATAAAACACCCATTAGAATATCTTTAACAATAACTGAGTTTTCATTCAACTGTTAGATAATAGAGTTATAGTTAGATAACACTGGTCTGCAAAAAAAAAAATAAAAAAAATTCGCCTTGGACTTTGATGGGTGATTCTTATGTATCTTGACCCCCTGAATCCAGATTTGACCTTCGTTTCTCTCTATCACCCACCGTTTTTGAGGGGGGCGCCCCCCCCCGAAATTCTCAAAAAAAACACCTAAAAGCGGTTATTCCTAATAAAGCGAGGGATGGGGGAATGTTGTAAGTACCCCATCCTCCCCTCCGTAGAAAATGTTATCTCAGTGTACACACATTTATGCATGAAGACCGTAGGGGGAGGGGTGACATCACCGTTAGTTCAGAGGTGTAGCAGGGTGGGAAGCCGGGCCAAGTGATAAGCTTAGCGACGATTAAACGATTTCAGTACATTTTTTACGCTTAGAGCCTCATCTTGTTACACAAGAGGAGCTTAATGATCTCATCCGGGATTTAAACCTCCCAAAAACTAAAGCCTAACTGCTCGGGTCTCAGCTTCAGCAATGGAACCTCTTGGAAAAAGAAGTGAACATTTCTGTTTCTAGATCATGGCTAGATTCGTTTAAATGATTGTTTTCAGGGGATGGTGACTTAGTGTACTGCAATAATGTAAATGGATTAGTGATTTAACCTAACATGCCGATGATCCAGAAAATTGGCTCCTATTCATCGACTCATCTAAAACCAGTTTAAAAGCTGTTTTGTTGGCAAATGGTAATGATTTGCCCTCAGTTCTGGTTGCATACACGGTCAACATGAATGAGACATACAAAAATATCAGCCGTATCCTTGAAAAAATTGGTTATAAAGATCATCCCCTGAAGCACTATGCTGATTTTAAGGTTGTGGCTTTACTTACAGGACTTTAATCGGGATACACCAAACATTGTTAGTTTCTGTGTGAGTGGGATAGCAAGCTCGCGATAAAAATTATACTGTTCGAAATTGGCCCTCGTGTGAAAGTTTAGCTCCTGTCCAAAACACTGTTGCCAATGAGCCTTTAGTTTCGAGTGAAAAGATGTTTTTGCATCCTTTGCGTATCAAACTCAGTTTGATTAAACAGTTCGTGAAAGCTATCGATAAACCAGGAGATGGATTCCAGTATTTGAAGAGCAAATTTCTACGTTTGAGTGAAGCAAAAATTAAAGAGGGAATTTTTGTTGGTCCACAAATTAGAGAGCTTTTTAAAGATTCAGTGACCATCAATCACTTAAATTGAAAAGAAAAAAAGAGCTTGTGCTGCATTTAAGGACGTGTGTGAAAATTTTTCAGGATTTAACAAAAATGAAAATTATGTTGAACTTGTCGAAGAATTGCATATGAGAATCTGCATATGAGTTGAGGGGTTGCAACATGTTATTAAAATTGCACCTTTTACACGCGCATTTGGACTTTTTCCCAGAAAACTTGGAAGTAGTTTACGATGCACACGGAGAAAGGTTTCATCAAGACATTGCACTCTTCAAAAAACTGTTCTCTGGGAAGTGGAACTTAAGTATGTTAGCAGACTACTGCTGGTTACTCTTGCTTGAAACTCCCAGAGATCAGTACAAGAGAAAAGCTACCTCCAAGTAAAACCACTCTCTTTAAGTATATGTATTCGATGACAAGTATCTTGGACCAGAAAAATTGTATAAGTAAAAATGCACTAAATGTATCAATACATCAATACTCTCTTATTGTACTCTTTCAGTGTTAGGTAGGTCTTGAAGTACCATAAAAACGAGATACAACTGCACAATTTCATTTCATAGTTACACCAGACTGATAAAAAGTTGAAATTTCCCAAATAAGGGTGAGTGGCCCACCCCCTAAAAATGGTGGGTGATGGAGCAAAATGGAGGTCAGATTCGGATTCAGGGGATCAAAATACATATAGATCACCTATTAACGTTCAAGGGGAATTTTTGATGCAGACCCGTGTAATAGTATAGTAGACAATAGTTAGATAATAATGTTTGGATGTTTGATGCTCTGCTGTACATTAAATTCCTGATTACTCAAAATAATTTGAGCTGACTTATTTCCGGATGATTTAGTTTTTGTCAGTTACAAATAATGAGAAGTTATTGTAACGTATAATTGATGATTTAAATATCACTGTATTTATTAATATCTTGACAAAATATTAAAATGTGTGGTCTGTTGATGATTTAGGTTGTCGTTGAGAGTACTACTTCAGCCACAGAATATGGAGATCTGCTAGTCAGCGATAATTCTTCAGTAAATGCCGACTTACATTTTGATAGCCAACTTATGCATTTGTATGTGATGACTGAAAGAAAGGTAAGTCCTTTATGATGTAACAATATTTTTATTGTCTATTTTACTGATTGCATTAAAAATATAACTGTAACTGTATCTTGTACCATAAAGGTTGGACCCCATATATCGCACCGCGTGATGGCCGTATGTCTGGCGTCATATGGAGAGAGATTAGCACAATGGAATTAAGCTGGCTAGTCCCCACCTCACCGCACCGTGCCCAACTAGTTCTTGTTAAGTTTTTGAAGGACATGGCTCGTGTGCGGTACAGTGTTCAAGTTTATTTTTTGATTCATACTATATTTTAAAAAAATTAGCATCAAATGAAAAAGAATTTATACTATTCATACTGCATATCATACAAATTTGTTTAAATACTATTATATTTGTATTATTATAATACTTCGTAATGTGAAAGTAGAGAAATTAATTGAGGTCAGAAACTTTTTCCTGGCTTGTATGACCAATCTAATCAAAAATATAGGAATACAGAATTTCTGTGATGACTTCTTCGCCAATTAACATCTTCCTCTAATGGAAGTGCTGTCATCCCTAATTCTCTATTTTTAAAACTTAACATTTTTCTCAATAAAACAGCTACATGAGCTTCAGAAATAATACGGAACTACTATATTATTTTTCAAGACTGATGAGCTCTGAACGTTTGCATTTCCCCTACCCACTTTATAGCTAGCCAATGACTTGCCAGCAACGTTACCAATACTTGCTCTTGTAGCTCTGTTAAATATTTCGTCGGCCAATTTTTTGGTCTTTCAATAATAATTATAACCTACAAACATACAATCAGCTAATTATATTAGAAAGTATTGCATATTGCGCTCTATAATTGATGTGTTCAGTACAAGATGCAAGACGATAGTGAACTATTGCGGCTCTTATATGTATGCGCGCATAATGTTTGTTAGGTACAATGTGACAACGCTGGCAAATGTTCCGATTGGTCTAAATGTGTGGAACAGCAGAGCTCATCAACCATTAAAATCATATTAGTGTGTTGTTCAACACACAAATCAGGTATGGACAAGTATGGTCGACCCGTCACTGTCACCACAAGTCGGCCGAGTTGTGGTGCGGGCCAGGTACAGTCTTGTGGGGTCCAACCTTAAAGGACATGGTTTGTGACTGATCTATCTTTCTAATATTGTAACTCTCATAATTCACAATACTCATACTCAACTATTTTAAAACCATTATTATGGTTTGTATCTGAAGTAAATAGAATTAAATTCAGTAATACTTTAAGATACGTCTTCTTGACGTCATTTGTTCCAGAAAACACGTCTAATGATTATAAATAATCACAATGAAAAATCTGTGTTCTCATAATAGATAAACGCAAGTTTTCCCTACATGGAAGTTCAGTTAAGAGAAATGAGTTACAACATCAAATTATTATAAATTAATGTTGGATTGAAAAAATCTTGTGAATAACCTTTATTGAACTGTAGATTCACTTAAAAATAATTGAAAAGCTAGTGAATGAAGGTACTATGTACATATTTAATTACGTAGAATTCATAGAATGTTATAACTGTACAATTTATTGTAATATTTGCTAATAAAGGATAAAGATGTTAAGATCACTTGGACACCTTCCACCAGAATGTACAACAATTTCATTGAGTATTGTAAAAATATTTGATTTTTCACTGACCTGTTACAGCTGCCATATCACTTGTTTTTATACCTTTTATATTTATTTGTTTTATACAAATGACTGAAGATACATCTTCTAAAAAATTGTAAGAAGTTTTAAAAATTTTATGTACTCAAGTGGTGGAGAGTATGGTAGATCTATTGATTATAATATGTTACTAGAGACTTAATTTGTTGTATTTTGATCCTGTACAGGTATCGAAAGTAAAAGTTCAAGAATGTAATGTGTACAAGAACTGTTTGGATTGTCTCGGTGCTAAAGATCCATATTGTGGATGGTGTTCTTTGGAAAATAAGTAAGTCATTTTATTAGTTAGTTCTTAAGATGATAAAATAAAAGTTCACTTACTCAGTCTAACTCTCTGTCAAATCCATCCTTACTAAATTTAATTATTATTGAATGAGTCGGTCAGTGAGTGCTTTCACATTTGTATGTACTGATAACAGTACGTTGGCGTAAGTTTCAATAATATAATATTAACCCCTCTGACTATAGTTGCCCACTTGCGTCGACTATATTTCAAATCAATTTATCTCTATCACAACATAACTTACAGGTATGCAACAGTACTTTATTTTGTTTGGAAAAAACAGATTTATCGTTTGGTTTTATTTTTAATTTTGTAGGTCTAATAATAAAAAGACAATCGGGAGAAGAATATACACAAATATTTTATTTCACTCTAACACTCCTTTGCCATAACTAAGGTGTAGTTTTTTTATTACACATTAAAGCTATTATTAAACAGCCTATATTACAACTAACATCAGACCTACAGTTAGTAGGAATTACCATAAAATTATCCTAATAGTCAAAAGTTATTTTTTATTCCGATAGAAACTGTCATTTACTGTAAACATATTTTAAATAGTCACTTTATTATTGAGTGACGTATTACATTTTTACGTTTATCAAGTTAGGCTTTTAAAGACCCATGTCTGCATGTACTGACTGCTATGGTACGTCTTTGTTTCTATTTTATGGCATAAATAAATAAATCTTTATTTATTAATGACCAAAAAAGGAATAGACATCGTCAAATACAGTTATACGTACGTTTAAATCTATTTTACCAAGTAATTTTTGTTTACAATTTACTATAAGTATTCACTAAAACAAAAAAAATAACTTGTTCATTTAATTACTACTTAAATTGTACATTGGAATTCTAAGTTATTCATTTACACTAACAATGTTTCATAATTCTAAATTCTACACGCATTATATTTAAAGACCATTCCTTGAAAGATAATTTTAGAACTTCTGATCAAAATAAAATTCATGTTTTGTTAAAAAACCTTTTACTTCCTGATCAAAGTTTTTTTAAATTAAGGAGTCTTATTTTAGATGGTAATCTATTGAAAAACCGAACAAAATTGTAGTGAATTCCTTTCGAGAACTTTGAAGTTCTATATTTTTCAATTCTGAAGTCATCGTCAGCATAAGATTCCACTTTGCCCATAACATGCAGGGGGAGTCTTAAATTATTTGTACTCGATCTGCTTGTTCCAGGACTAAAAATAGTTCTGTTTCTTATCATATGCTCAGCCATTTATATTACTGAAGCATTTAAGAATAGAAGAGGTAGAGGTGTAAATGACACTAGTCAGATGGAGTTATCTCCTCTGAGATTAATGAATTTCAGTATACAGCCAGACCCTATGTCGTTGAACTCTGTGGTTGCTGGTGCGGTGAAGTGAAGGTGTCATTTGCGGGGTGGATAGTAGATACTTTTTGGAGGGCCGGGCATGCTGAAAAGCATATTTTTTCACTTAATTAGGAAGGCAATGGTAAACCACCACACACCTCGTTTTACGTAGTAAAGTCTCTAGAGGTTCAAACCAGCTTTTCGGGTGATGACCTAAACAATAACACAATTTTTTTATTTATAACTCAATGTTTATATGACCATAGTTTTAAGCGTATGACGTAAAGAAAGTTTATGATAAGTACTTTTTTGATAACAAATAACGTCATGATTTATAATAACTACAGGTTCAGACTCAATTAAGTGAGGAAGACAGGTTTCAGTGATGTATAAGTTACAGATGATAATACAGATACAGCTGGGAAATAAAAGAGAAGCTGCTATGGTGGACGCAGTGGCGAACACACTCCAATGTGCGAGTACTGCTTGCAGATTAATTTACTGGTTGGTTAAATTGTAGTAACTAAATTAAATATTGCAAATTACAGGTGCAGTTTGAGAAGCGATTGCCAAGATGCTGCCAAAGATGCTTTATATTGGATATCATATAAAAGTGGTAGATGTACAACAATAACTCAGGTCACACCGAATCAACTTCAAAGAACAACTGCTAGAACGGTAACGTTTGTTTTAATTCCTTTTTTGTACTAGTGTAGTTATGAAAAATTATTGTATCATGTTATTGAAAAGTTTGGAGATCAAATGAATATTTGAAGTAAAAGGATTTGCTCTAGTCCTTTTGGGTGAACTGTTTGATAACTTTGCGAACAACTTGTAGTAAAACTACTTATTCCTCAGAAAGGATGCGTCAAATTTTGCAGTGTGATTGATTAATTATGTTATCTTCTTACTTTATATTGTCCCCTGTTTTGTTAAATAAAACATTATTCATAGTAATAATTAATGAGTTTATTCAGTTTAAATTATAGAATTTAATACCACTTTATCCATTAGGATATATACACATCCATCTTACAATTGTTACTTAATACATGTTTTAACATTCAAATCTGATACGTATCTTAATTTGTCTTTTGTTACTTTTACAAATTTTTACATTCCAAGTATTCCTTTTGTGGTTTTATTGTATAAATATTTCCATTAATGTTTCTGTTATTAAAATTTTACTGTTATGATTTTTTCTTTAAATTAAACGAATTACATCTTCAAACAATAACACAAATGTATACATTGTTTTCGTTTCTTATATCAATTTTGTTATTAACTTTTAAAGAAAAACTTATTGTATGAAAAAACATATCATAAATTAAATGGGACGCTTAGCTAAGCCAAAACATGTTCATTTCTTTAAGTTTAACGTCCCACTAACATAAAAAATATATCATATTCTTCTTTTCAGTTGCCTAGTAACCAATTCTGTTAATTAAAATAAAATAGTTTTTCAATATTCCATTTCAATCAGCTGGAATTGTTTATGTTTATTAAAATGTACTCAATTGTAAATAATATCAGGTGTAGACTAAATTATCTCATTACAAACTATAGAGCTGAGTTTGTTTTATTTATAAAAGTTTTGACCTGTTCTAAGTTGGTGAAAACTTGAAACCTTAATAATTTTTTTACACTTTGTTGCATGTTTAGGTAGTTTTCTGTGGTATAATGGGTTTTTGGAATCATTCACTTGTTATTGAACAGTTTTTGTACAGATTAAAATTTTAGGAAAGCCATATTTTTGCAATTTACAATATTTTAGCTATACGAATGGCATTTAAACCAAAATTGCTCTATTTTCAAATTTTTACTAAACAAAGTGGAAAAGTGTTAAACATTTAGATGGCTTTGTCATGCCTATGTAATAATGAAAATCAACCTCTGTTCCACTTAAAAATAAGGAAAATCACTAATTGACGTTAAACTGGACTAGGGAAAAATGCTCAAAATTAAAGTTGTAGGTCTATTAATTTTCTATAATTTTGATTATATTCCTCTTGTCATAAAATGCATACTAAGGTCACAATACTAAGAAATCCCATTTTATTATCGATTTTGGTGATAAAAATACAGAAAATCACTAATTGATCTTAAACTTATCATTGTAGAAAAACAAATATTTGAAATAAAAGATGCAGGTTTTATAATTTCCTACAACTTTTAATTTGTACCTTTTTGCTCTAAAATGCATATTTAGGTTGCAATTTTTAAAAAAAACCCAGTTTTTACCCTGATAGCACAGCCTCCTCAAAAATTTCAGCAGACTTGGCACTCACTCTGTCTTATAGAGCGCAAAAAATTTGAAAAATTCATGAATAAACTATGACGTCCTTTTGACCGGTTTAGATGAAGATGTTTGTGTCAGATCTCCTTGTAGTATCTAATTTAAGTTCCTAGTTTCTATTTCATACACTAATTCGTTCTTGAGATATTTTGTTCACACCCACAGACCAATCGGTGAACATGTTTTTTGGGTTCATAGGGCCTGAAAATATGTATTTCTGGTGAAAACTCAATTTCAAAAAATCGACATGAAAACAATATTTACCTTCCCCTTATATTTATATAGGGCATAAGAAAGTAAAAGGAATTTAATCTCAATCTTAAAACATAACTGCTTTATAACAAAATTTGTATGAGCATGCAGGGTTGCTGGATGGGAAATTCGTTGCCTTCTACACATTTTTGTCATAACTTTGATTTGCTGTAGTTCTGAAACTAATTAATATAATAAGATAAAATTTGGTGTGTCCCTATGTTCATGGATAGAGTGAGATCACAGAGTTCATTAAAATCTACCAATTTTGGGTAGAAAATTACATTTTAGTTGGATGATTTCAGTTAGAATGGCCCTCTGGTTTGTTATCCATTTCAGTTTTAAATTGATATATAAATTTACATATGAACAAAGTAACTGTAATATATAAGTTAATATAATACAGTAATACGAGGGTTGTCCAAAAAGTAAGTTTCCCTAATATTTATGTTGAAGTAGAAGTGATGCATGCATATATCGCGCACAGGGAATTTTAGTATGGGTGTATTGGCATCACTTGCAACCGGTCCGGCGACCACTGAATGCTCAGTAGTCAGTAAACAGCATACCGTAATGGAGACTCCACTTCGTTTTGCCGCCAGTTGTGAAATACGCGGTGTTATTCGTTTTTTCACTGCAAAAAATGAATCGGCTGTAGAAATTCATCGCTAGTTATGCAGTGTTTATAGTGAAGATGTAATGTCAATCCAAATGGTTCGTCGTTGGCGACAAATGTTTATTGAAGGCAGAGAAAATGTTCACGATGATGAAAGAAGTGGCCGACCTGAGACTACCCGCCAAGCCGACGTCGTTACAGCTGTGCGTGAGGTCATTGACTCCGACAAGCGGCTTACGCTAGATGAAATCATGATTGCACTGCCACCAAATATTGAAATTAGTCGATCCAGTCTTCACAATATCATGGTTGAAGACCTTCAACTTTCAAAAGTGTGTGCAAGATGGGTCCCGCGATATTGTCAGACATCCATAAACAAAAACGTCTAGCAGCTGCTCGATGTTTTTTGCAATTGTTTAAAGATGAGGGCGACGCCATATTTTCAAGAATAGTTACTGGTGATGAAACGTGGGTCCACCATTCAACTCCCGAAACCAAACGTCAGAGTATGGCAAAAAAAAGGTGAGAAAGGTCCCAAAAAAGCGAAAGTGACTCAGTCGGCAGGAAAAGTGATGGCTACTGTTTTTTGGGACTGCTGCGGAGTATTACTGATTGATTATCTACCTCGTGGAACAACAGTTAATGCAGAATGTTATTGTGAATTGTTGACCAATCTTCGTCGCGCCATTCAAAACAAACGGCGTGGGCTTTTGTCACGCAAAGTTCTGCTCCTTCATGACAACGCCCGACCACGTACGGCTTGTGCAACAGCTGAGCTTCTTGCTAAATTCAAATGGCAAATTTTTGATCATCCTCCATACTCTCCAGACCTTGCACCTAGTGACTTCCATCTGTTCCCGCAGCTTAAAAATCATCTGGGCGGTCGGCGCTTCGCTAATGAAGACCAATTGAAACATGAGGTCGATAACTGGTTCAAAAATTCGGCGGTAGAATGGTATGACAAAGGAATAAAGAAACTGTTGCCAAGGTACGAAAAATGTTTAGAATTAAATGGAGATTATGTAGAAAAATAAGTAAATGTAAACAAAAATAAATATATATTATTCGAAATATTTTGTTTTTTTTTTTTAATTTTTTCTTGGCTAGGGAAACTTACTTTTTGGATACCCCTCGTACAATAATCTTTATTGACCCGTAACATTTACATAGAAGCAGCATTAATTGCCATAAACTGAGACTTAGTCACAAATTATTGTCGCTGACGACACGTGGCAAAACCTTGCTTGCAAATTTGGTGCCCCTAAAATGGGCTATTTAAGTGGTTGGGGTCCTGAGAAGGATCGTTGTATTTAGTGGATTGGTGGCCCTGAAAAGGGCCGTTTGGGTTTTTGTGGTGGCCCTGAAAAGAGCTGTTGTAGGTGGTCAGAAGCGGCGAGCTGGCATGTTGAGAGCGGTGCCTGAAGAGTGACGGCTTGGCTACCGGGTTCAGGCCTAGCTCTCTTTCAGCAGCAGTTGAGTCCCCACTGCAGTGTGACAGTGGTGGCCCCCAGAGCCCTGTAGTGTTGGGTCGGCATAGGCCATGTAGTGTTGGGCATAGCACGGCCGAGACGTTTCTCTCTGGTCCCGCGCTGAACTAAATCTTCACCGTGGTGTCATCAGGCATGCATGGGCTTCCTTCAGCTGCAGGGTAGGCAAAGGCTGACCGGCATCAATTAGGGATGGCTGCATTCGGTCTCGGCTGGGCTCTTCCCCGTTCGGGAGCTGGATGGTGAGTGTCTCTCGCAGTCCATTGCAGCTGCTTAAATACCGTCCAGTGAGTCAACCGCATGGTGGAGGAGAGGCACTGCTGACTGCATGTCATTAGCACTCCCGGCGGCAGGTTCTGGGACCGTCTGCAGCGCTGATATTGTGGGGCCGTCTGTGACATTATATAATAATATTAAATTATTAATTATAAATTAAATGTATATAATCTCCAATTACCATGCAGTACTAAACAAATAAAAAACAAAATCTTAGATTGATATGATCAATCGTCTTAATATTCCTGGACACTATAGAAAGCCCCTCCGAGTAAAAAATTTTTTACAACACTCAAAAAAGGTCTTACATTATTTTGAGACACATCTTTAATAAACAATTTATTGAATACCTTCATTCACATGTGACACCTTTCATAAGTCTGCAACCTGTGGGGATAAAGTTTTTGAAGTCCTGAACTTTAATGAATCAGTATTAATTTTTTTCTGGCAATGTATATAAAAAATTCTGTGATCGGAGTTCTAATATAATTGATATTTTTTTGTTACAGTTGGAACTGACTATAGATAATTTGCCAACACTTTCGGGCCAATTCCTGTGTGCTTTTACTGCATTGGACAAAACGCTGATTACAAATGCCACAAGAAAACCGTTCGGAATCAATTGTACAACACCAAGAACTGATTTACTCCCATCTATACCTCAGGGTCAACGTAAGTATTATGCACATCAATAAGATTTATAACTTGTCAAAGTTTTTAAGGTGTTAGCACATAGACGTGCTGTGTTCAAACCCTGGGTGTGTGTCACTGCTAATTGGAAAGTGGAGGGGATAAAGAGATAGATCTTAGTGTACCAAGTAGTTAGTTTTAGATAAAGGAAGCCTGTTGTACTTCAGCATTGGTATTGTTTTCCACCTGGGAAGTTGTATATAAACAGTAATTTTCAATACTATCTTCATTTCTGTTATTTAATTCTGCGTTTCTACTCCTCTTAACAGTATTTTTAATGTTATCTCTTCATTCCGATTTGTATTATCAGTACAGCAAAACCCTGATTATCCAAAACCTGTCTTAACCATTCTTCACCTCCAGGGCATGCTTCTAATAAACTGATGGTGTGATGGTGCCGCAAGAAACAGGTTCCATCAAAAATTTCACTTTTTTTAAAGAATGTAAATAATTTTTTAAAATCTGTTAATATTTATTACTGTACAATATTGCATGTTTTTCTCTTGAAATTTCTGTATTTTCATTTATACATAAACTCGTAAAAAATTTTGTATTATCATTTTTTACTGTTTTAAACCCTAAAAGTATAACTGCGTGTTATCTGGAATTTTATGTGTCCGAAATTGGGTCCACCCTATATATTTCGATTAAGCATGGATTTATTGTGATTTATTTTATGTTTCTTATATTTTTTCAGATCACTTCACTGCCATTTTATCGGTGCGAATGACATCTGGACCAGATTTTGTTGCAACAAATTTCACATTCTTTGATTGCAACACATACAGTTCATGTACACAATGTGTTTCTTCCTCATTCCCTTGCGATTGGTGCGTGGATGGTCATCGGTGTACTCATGATACTGCCGAGAATTGCAGAAATGATATTCTGGTTACTGGTGTCAGTGTAAGTATATCTAGAAATCTTTTATGTTATGTGCTTTCCTGTAATAAGTTACAACAATGGTGAGGCTTTTTTCATGAAAAAAATATAATAACATTAAATAGATATGTAAAAGAATTAATTCTTTAAAAAATGACTGTTGAAATGAAAAATGTTGAAAAAATGACAAAAAATGTTGAAGAATATCTATTAAAATATGTTTCTATAAATTGAACAATTTTCAAAAAAAGTAGTAACAAAAATACATTTTTCCAATTTATTTGTAATTCAGTATTCTTTTGTCAGTAATTGTGGAAGAACATGCTCATTTATGTTACTAGAATATAATTGCTCCTTCATAGAACTTCTGTAGAAATTAAAACGGCTTATGTTCTTGTTATAATATATAATAAATGAGAAACGAGGTACTTCTTTCATTAAAGATGTCGTTTTCTCTTCAATACATCATGTAATTATTAATTGTTGAATTGTATAAGTAAAGCCGGGTACACACCTACAGGTATAACTGACAGGTCTACCCGTCGCAGGTAAACTGTCATGTCAACGTTAAATGCAAGGGCATCCACACTTACAGTCTACCGTCCATCAGTTGGTTTAAAAATGTCGAGAGATAACACTATTGCTGTGGTTGGTTTATTATTTGCTATGGATTCAAACCGTAAACGTAAATCACGAAGTGTGTGGTGTAAAGAGTGGTTGTATAAGTGTGTTGATTTTTTTTAACACTGTTTCTCTGGTGGCACTCTGTTCAATTCCTTTCAGAGTTTCTAATAGTTTTGCGTAAGCAGCTTCTTTTCGGTGGCGATTGCTATATTCTGCGCTCTTAACGTTCCATATACATGGCTCACTACGATAAATTTCGATGAAATCTTCCATGACTTCTTTCTTCCTAGATTATCTAACTATCGAAAAACCGGACAACCGCAATATAAAACACAAAAACTACTAAAATTAAAATAATGAACTATATAATATAAAAACTACGAGATATAAAACTACACAAAACAAAATCAAATCGCAAAACAAAATTAAAACAAAGCAAATCACAAGCAGTAAAAAACGTATTTACGCCACAAGAGAGTACTATTCATTCAGCACGAGCATGGACAACTGACAGTTAAAATGAAATGCCTACACATTAGCAGGTGGACCGGCGGGTGAACCGTGCACCTGCCGAATTTTCAGAAGGGTGACAGGCGACCTGACAGTTGCAAAAACTGACAGTTTTTGTTCATCTACATTGTACGTTTGACATGACAGTTTGCCTGCGACGGGTAGACCTGTCAGTTATACCTGTAGGTGTGTACCCGGCTTAATGTATTTTTTAAAGTTTTTTTCCATTATGTTTTAATGTATTTGTGAGTACTGTTTGAAAGAAAACAAAGCTTACAATAAGTAAACTTTCAAGAGAAAATTCAACAAGATTTAACTGATGAATTGAATTTTAAGGTTCATTTCAGATCTAATGAAGAACAGATTACTCTATATAATTGTATGTAGGCAACGAAAATATACAGGAAATTAGGGAATTCTGCTATATAGGGAGTTAAATAACAAAGGACAGTAGAAGCACAAGTGATATCAAAAGCAGAATTGCTCAGGCCAGAAAAGCCTTTGAAATAAAAAAACAGCTTATTGACGACAAACATTGATTTACAGAAAAGGAAAAATTTCTTAAAACATTATGTTTGGAGTGTAGCATTATACGGTAGTGAAACGTGGGTGATAGGGGCTGTGGAAAAGAAGATAATAGAAGCTTTTGAAATGTGATGTTATAGGAAAATGTTAAAGATAAGGTGGGTGGACAAAATAAGTAATTTAGAGGTTAGGCGAGTGGATGAAAAAAGAAGTATATGGAAGCATTTTACCAAAAGAAGGGATAGGCTAGTGGGGCATATCTTAAGACATCCAGGTATTGGGCTATTAATAATGGGGTAATATTGAGGGAGTAAATTGTAGGGGGAGGCAGGCAAAGATTAGAATATATAAAGCAAATTACAAAAGATGTAGGGTGTTATAGGTATGTAGATATGAAACGACTTGCACAAGATAGAACAGCTTGGATCAAACCAACAGCATCAAACCAATTGAGAGACTGATGACAAAAAAAATTGTACACTAGTATTAATAATAAACTTTAGGTTTTTATCTTTAGAACCATCGATTGTTTTAGATTTTAGATTGTTCTGATTCTAAAGAAGAGATATTAGATCATGCAAAAATGATGGTCATTTATGTTCTATTTATGAAATTAGTTTTATTCACAAATTCATTTATCATTTTTGTTTACAGAGAATCGGTCCAAGTTTTAGAAGTGGCCCAGGATTTTGTCCAACAATAAATGCAACAACTGGTGGATCTCCAGAGATATTAGTCTCATCAGGGTTGAAGAAAAATTTGAGAGTTAAAGTTCACATCATTGGTGTAAGTATATAATCCCAAAATAGAACAAATTCCTTAACTTAATTAATCTAAATCATAACAAACTGAAATTTTATATAAGTACTGAAGCAGTATAGTTTTTTAAATGAATGTTACAAAAAATGGATATTTCTTGTGAGCTATGTTTTTATTTATTCATTACACTTGAACTACTAGTTCCAGGATTGTAAAAATAGTTCTGTTTCTTTTCACATTATCTGTAGTTTGAATGTATAGATGCATGTGACACTAACCAAAGGTGCCTTTGTGAAAATATTGAATTCCGTTATGTAGCCAGACTCTGTGGGGAATAAACATATTTTGTACAGTAGAGAGAACAATAGCTGTGTGCGTGACCTATTAGTAGCTACAGTAGACTGGACAAGAGGAAGTAATTGCATTCCAAAAACATCACGTCGTTTTTTAAACATATTTTGCTTATTGTACATCATTTTTATTTTTTAACTACATTAATAATTATGAAGTGTCAAATAGGTATTACACACATTATATTGGGAAAGTTAATGGTTTACATTTGAGTAGTACAGCAGATGCTGTGCACTCAGCTACATGTCCAAGTACTGTACATGGTGGAAGCAAATGATTTTCACGAGGATTGGTGTACTTGTAAGTAGATGCACTATTTCAACCCAGTGAGAAAGGCAATTGTAAACTACCTTACTCCACATTCTACTTAGTAAAACATCTGGGGTTCAAACCAGCTTAACAGCTGTTGATATGAACAGAAATGAAGTATTTATGGGCTGGCCTCTTGGCGTAGTGGTTAGCGCAACTGGCTTCTACGCCGGGGTCCCGGGTTCGATTTCTGGTCAGGTCTGGCATTTTTTCATCACTCATTTTCATAGATAATCATTCTCCACCGTCTGCATTAGCAGAAATTGCAAAACAGTCAGACGTAAAACAAAAACAAAAAATTTATGGTCCTGTATAGTAGATGACAGAAACTGAATGCTTCCAGGAACTGTACAAAATAGGATTTTCTTCTGTACTCAATAAATAAAAAGGTTTTTCTTTTATTCTTTCATTTTAATAGGTTCCAATTACCAATAGGTTTTAAGTTTTTTCACACTTGTTTTCATGTTACTGAATTGTTTAACAATTGAACTAAGGAAAAAATCTTAATAATTGTAATAACACTGGAGGTATTTTTCCATATGCCTCATTTTTTACCTTGACGACTGATGCAATTTTTATTTATCCATAATTCTAAATGTCTTAGCCTGTCTCAATAATATTAAGATTGTGGGTACAATATTAGAGGGAAATATGTCAAAACTATTTGAAGCCATCTGGTTGTAGGTCTGCTTAGCAACAATTAACCCAAAGTAATTACCTAGTTTTCAGAAACAACTAGTCTTCATTTAGTTGGTTAAACTAGTTAGCTATTTTTATAATTTATTTATTCAACTTGTTTTTAGAATGTTCTAGAAAAAAGTTGTGGAAATTTAATGATATCTTCTACCTGCATATAGTAATCAATTCTGTTTCTGAATACAAAAATGTATATGAATGTATTAGATGCTTCTTTTTGTTCACTTCACCCATTAAATTAATCAATTAATTTTTAAACCACATCTATTACTCTATCTGTAAAAAGTAATTTGATTAGAAGCAAGGAAAACTGGGAATTTGTTTATCAACTCATCAGAGTAAAGATGATTTTTCTTTTTTTTACAGCAATTTATCGTTCAGACTAGATTTGTTTGCCAGTTCAATATTGAGGGTCGTGTAACTAGTGTAAATGCACAACTTTTAGGAGATACAATTTATTGCGACACAATGGAGTTTTCCTACACATCAAAAGCACCAAACATAACTGCTACTTTTGCTGTCATTTGGGGAGGCTCTAAACCACTTGACAATCCAGATAATATTCATGGTAAGTAATCTTAATTTCAGTGCTTTAATTTATATCATTTTTGTAATTGCAGGGTTTATGTAATCATTTACCAACCTGAGCTGATCTCAATTGAATTGACTAGGAGTAAAAATGAAACGGTGGATTTGTAATAGCATAAACTTGTGACTACCATAACATTTATGAAGAAAATGTGAAATAAGTTCTATTAATTCTGACAAATGTAAAATTATTTTAATTTTAAAGATAACTGGGATTTTTTTGCAATACCTTTATTGCTTTCTATGCATTAACAATGTCGGTATGCATATTATGAACATTGAAAATATACTCGTATATAAATAAAAATGAAAAATTAACATTTAATGCGTGAATGTATTGGTATGCAATACCATTTTTTTTCTATGTAAATCAGGATCAGTAAAACTTAACGAAAACTCTATTGTAAAAATATTTAATTTTTCACTAATGTGTTATAGCTGCTCATCACATATTTTTTTTCTTTTACCTTTTTTTTATGTAATCCTACTTTCTACTGACATGTTTCAGTGGATGTATCAGAGTACATAAAATTGAAACTAAACTTTTTAAATGTATAAAAATTTTCAGAGATGTATCTTCAGTCATTAGTATAAAAAAGTTTTGTACTAATGAATGAAAATACAACATCTTCTGAAAATGTAACTAAATTTTAAAAAGTTTAGTTTCAGTTTTATGTACTCTGATGATTGTGGATCCACTGAAACATGTCAGTAGAAAGTAGGTTTTTGTATTCAAAAAAATAAAAAAGGTAAAAACTAGTGATATAGCAGCTGTAACAGGTTGATAAAAAATTAAGTATTTTTACAATAGGGTTGAATATAGGCATTAAAAATATAGGATACATTATAAATATTTATTAACTAAAATATGTGATTATTTTGTTGTCAGACTCTAGTAAATATATGAACCAAACCTGCCAGAGAGTCGTAAATATATTTTATTGCTTATTTTCCCTGTACCACACAAAAATATTTAAGTACTTTAACATACTCATTTTTTCCTAAATTTATAATTAACATCTAAAATTAGAGCTGTGCTAAGCTGTCACACAAAATGTATTCAAGCTATATAATAATAACATGTTCTCTATTGGTTTCTGCCATTTTATGCCTCATGATAGCCAGTATGTTTTAAAGGTGCAGAGGAAGCTGATTGCACAGCTTAGATGCCAGCTAACAGAAGTGCCTTTGGTACATCTTGTACATTTGCTTTTGGTACATGAGGTCTCATGTGTATATTCACTTGCTGTACATATGTTTTTAATGTAGTGGTTTTATTTGTTTGGTGCACACAAGTTAATAAATTTTTCTCTGTTTGTTTACAGTTGTGATATATAGGTGTCGAGATATGGCTGATAACTGTGGTATGTGTTTGGCTCTCGGTGAAAAATTTGGGTGTGGCTGGTGTCAGAGTTCTGACAGGTGTGAAGTACAAGAACAGTGTGATTTGGGTGCCGGAGTCTGGCTGAATCGTAACCACACTTGTCCAAACCCTGAGATCACATCTTTCACTCCACAACTTGGTCCATGGGAAGGAGGCACAAATGTTACAATTGAAGGAATTAACCTTGGAAAAACATTTACTGACATATATGCTGGTGTTGTCGTAGCTGGAATTCAATGCGAACCATATGAGCATCTGTATGAAAAAACTAAAAAAATTGTTTGTAGATTAGATGGTCCAGGAATAAATGAACTTCGTCGAGGACCTGTTATCGTCAAAGTCGATGATTTCAGAGGAGAAAGTAAACAAAATTATGAGTTTGTCGATCCAGCTATTGATAGCATTTCACCAAAATTTGGACCAAGATCAGGAGGAACTACACTAAAAATAATGGGTAGATTTATGAATGCTGGAAGCAGAATAGAAGCATTTATCAGCGACTTGCCTTGTGAAATAACTGCGTAAGTATTCTGTTATTTTTCGTATTAATATAATTAGATCTCTCTTTGCTACCATCCTCCTTCTTGTCCTCTATTCCTCTTCTAAGTTTCTTCAGGTTGGGCCCAACACAACTTTTCTCTCCATCTCTATCACTGAACTATTTACTTCACTTAAGCTCTGGTGCGTGGTTTTTCCCCTCCATCTCCAAGTGCAGTTATTCTTTTAAGCATTCTACCCTCCTCTATCCTACTGTAAAACCATCGTAGCTTTGTCTGTCCAACTCTCTGTATCAGGCTGTTCATACCTAAATACATCATATCTCATTCCATCTCTTCATGTCTTTCCTAGTATATTCATCCGAATTGATTTTTGTCACCAGTATTCCGCTCACTGCCTTTCTTCCACGTATCCATGTTTCTGTTGCATAAATCGGTAATGGCCTAATATATGTATTATACATAATTTTCTTACAGTGATCCTAAATTAAGCTTTTCTCTCTTTGAAAGAAATTGCTTGCTGTCTGCACCCTTTTACTGGACTCCTTTAGTAATTTTTAGTCTTAACGAGGAAAAGTCTCCAAATATTTAAATTCTGTAACTTCCAGCACGCTACTATCTAGCCTTATTCCATGTCCGTGTCTTCTCTCCTCACATCTCTTCTGAACTAGCTCTTTACTTTTTACTTGCTGAATTACAAACCGCATTTGACTATCTCTTTATCATTAATATCCTGTGTTTTTTAAGTAATCAAATTACTTAAAATTTATCTTTTTTTAAAACTTGAATTTTTGTTGATGTTCTTGGGGAGTTTAAGTAGTCCAAGAAAACACATTGTCAAAAATTACATCGCAGTTCAGAATATTAGTACTATTAATTTTGAATTACATTTTTTGGTGAAAATTTTAAGTTATTCATTTGTAAAAATTTAAAAATTGTATTTCCTGTTGTCTTATCTTACTTATTATTTTTTTTAAATATCAGCGGTATCAAGAATTGAAATACTCAGAAGTGTTATATTCTGCACTCATACCGTTGGTAACTGTAAGAAATGTGGTAAACAACCACAAAGTGGTCAACAGAAAATGTGTTTAGTCATGTACAATAACTTTTAGAATTTTTTGCATGTCTTATGATATTAAATTGAAGTGAGCTTTTAATTTATAGAGGAAGTAAAAAGAAGAAATTTGTTTTGTTGTATTCAAGAATAAGATTGAAGTATTACAAATTAAAGGTGAAACTTAATGTCTGTGTTGTATGTATTCAGAATTATGTTTTATCTTTTGATGTTTAAATGTTTTAGTACTGCTGCAGAAGAAGCTCAGTGCATTACAAGTGCATCAGATCGTCGACATCATGGTAGATTCAAGATGACATTTGATAAAGGTGACAGAGTCTATGAGAAAGAGCATTTTGAATATGTTGAAGATCCTACCATTGAATCTGCTGAATCTGGTGTTGCATCTCAAGTGAGTATAACTAGTATTGATGCATTCCAAGTGAGAGGTTTTCTTTCCCGTTACCATTATTTTTTTATAGGTGGGTTAAATTCTCCAAACTCTAATAATGTGTAAAAACACGAATAAACGAGTTAATTTCTGTGAATCAAAAGTATGGAATCGTACTGGAAAATCAAGATGATTTTCATTCAAACTAATCGGTTTGGAAACGGGATATTAATCTCCTGTGATCTTGTACATGTACCAAACACCAAATATGTTGTGATAATACTGATAAATAAATTTATTTTATCTTCCATTTAATCAAAATAACCTCTTATGCACTTGTACAAACCTACTTATACGGGTAGAAAATACATCAATAAATGACCACAATCTTTGAAAGGTTGTGTTAAATCCATATTCATTCAAAAAAAAACCAAATTTACTTGATTACTTTGTAGGTGATAAACATGGTGTTTTTTTTTCTCATATAGAGCCGATTTTAGACAACATGAGGTGACGTAAGACGTTTCTGAAAGCTCTTTTTGCAGCCCACATTCTCAGCATTCATTTACTGTAGGTTTTTCTTCTTTCTTCTCTCCACCCAGTGTTCTGATTTTGCTCTTCATGGAAGCCCTTAAAGTCCACAATTAGTTGCCTGAATTTGGTTTGGTTCTTAAAGTTTTCTCGGTTTATTCCGATCTTCTCAATGTTCTTTCCAACTTCTTTGAACCATTTATCTGACACCTTAGGTCTATTGTTTATTGTCTTAAATTTTTTTTTTGTCAACCAGTTGTCATCCATTCTATACAGATTTTTAGTCTTCTTTTTCTAATTGTTTTCATTTATCGTTCATTTTCCTTGTACAGTTCTTCTCAACCTTGTAACCTATATTGTTCATCTACTGTCTTCAAAGCTATTAATTTGTGGAGGATCTTTCTCTGCTTCTTGTAGACCAGGATTCCCGGTCATTCTAAGGCACTCACTGGCATACAGATACTCAGGTTTTATCACAGTATTAAAATGTCTAATCTTGGATTTTCTTGCAAGTGATATCTTCTTATACAAATGGTGAGTTTCTCAAAGTGCACCAGCCATCTTTCCTCATCTGTTATTTGCTTCCTTTTCACTGGTCTTTGGTTGTATTATTTCTCCGAGGTTCTTGTAGCTATCAACTTCTTCTATTTTTGATAAACATTAGTGTAAGTAATTGATAAAATAATAAAGTGTAATGAGTAATTTTAGTAATATTTTAATTAACTAACATAAGTACTGTAAAAAAACATGAACATAGCATATGTACTTATGTTGGTTAGTAACAGATTTAATGTAGTGTTAATATTTAGGCTTATCAATGTAATCTTAAAACATATCTGATACTCTATTTTGATGTTTCCTGAATACAGTTAACTAACACAAAAATGTGTTTTAAAGTTTTATAAAAATACTGGGGTAAAAAAATTTGCCAGTATCAAAACTAAAATCTTTTTATATACATAACTTTGAATTTCCAGTAAATAATATTAAAAATTGTGTGAAAATTTATTGGTAGTTATTATTATTAGTATTTGTCATGTCCTGCAATTTTAGCGTAGATGAAATATATTTTTGAAATCATTATTTCTGTTAAAAATCCTTGAAGCTTCACCTTTTCTTATAATTTAAATTTCCAGGTATAAGGTATAGTTTTTTGGAATGATATCCAAATAGAAATTAAATTAGGTACAAAGTTTAATTAATTCAATCATAATAAGATGGTTTATGTTGGTGTGATCCCTCTTTGATTAGGAAATGTTCAGTTGTTAAGGCAAGAAGAAGGAATAAGTCTTGTTACTTTTAATTAATAATATATTTATTAATTTATGTCATTAAACATTTTTTTAGGTAAAAATACCAAAAGGAATTCCAGCTGGTGGAATAAAAATATCAGTATCCGGTAAAAATTTAGCTTACATACAAAATCCACAGATGTATGTTTATTACAAAGACAAAATGTTTCTAAGTGTAAGTAATTTCAAATTTTCATTTTTAATATATTTTATTATCATTGATGTCTTTAACTATGCCAACATCCTATCATGGTTGTATTTAGATGTAATTGTACAATGAAGTTGAAAGTACATAAATCAAAAATCTGATTGAAAATAAAAATTTATTTTGTTATTTATAGGTAGATGTTAAGTTAAAAAGTAGTTACTGTATTGATCATTGAATTTTTAAAGACTTCTTTGATGCATTTATTACATGTTTATTAATCAAACATATCGTTGGCTTAGAGGTAAAAGTGACCAAGTCCACTTTTTTTCAAAAATGACTTTTTTGGCCAGTTTTGTGTAAAATGATGTTTTCTTTTAGTGGTAAAAGTTTCCAAGTCCTACAGCATAGATACAGCAAGATATAGAAGGTTTATAACTGACTAACTCCTAAAATTTCAATTATGTTAAAAGGTAAAAGTGCCCAAATGGGACTTGGTCAACATCGTATAATTTACTTGATTTACTTCTAGTGGTAAAACTGACCAAATGGGACTTGGTCAATATTGCATAAATTATTCAGTATTTCTTTTAGCAGTAAAAGTGACCAAGTGCCATATAGTCACTTTTACCTCCAAAACATCCCATAAAACAGCTGATCCATCTTGTTTATATTCTACAGCACATGATATTTTATTTGGTGGTTTGTTTTACTGGTTGTAATTGTGTTGAGCATTTTAAAGTACTAAGTTAAGTTTACTAATTTAATGAACCTAGTGTATTTATTTAAGTTTACTAATTTAATGAACCTAGTGTATTTAGTTAAATATTATTCAGTACTCTGGTCCTAGTTGAGTGAACATGTTTCTTAGCAGTCGTGGACAGTACATACTTGATAAGGTGTTGAATCCACAAAATAAAGGAAAAATAAAATGCAACAACATTCAAGAAAATGATCACTTTAAAGAAATTCAGGTAAGAATTTAAACTTCATATTGTTTCATAATAATTGTACGTGTCGATAAAAATTACTTTGGTTTTTGGTTATCTGATTAGGGATAATTTTAGTTAAATATTCTATTTTTTAAAAGTTATACTATGAATATTGGTATCATTTGTTTAAAAATTATTAGTGTGATAAGGTTATTTCTTTGTAGGCAAGGTTTAGATTATTTGTATAGATGAAAAAGTAAACAAAATACATTAAAAACCAGGCCAAGATAACCTAACATGCCAACTGATTTTTTTGATAATTATGACATTACATCAATGTAAAAAACAATTCAGAAATTATTAAATTTTCATTTTTTCTTTGAAATATTAATGAAATACATTACATAGTAGTTTTGACAAACTAAATCTTGGTATTTATTTAACTCAAACTGATTCAAATGTAAACATAAAATTTACAGATATAATTGTAAAATAAATTAGTTTGGTTGTCCATAATTATTACAGTTTGACTCATTTTAAACTCATTTATTGTTCACTGATTGCCATAGGCATGATTTATTAGTTCATTTTATTCAAAAATGCTGATTTTTTTATACATAATTTATTAACTTTTAAAATTTAGTGATACAGCAATAAATTAACAGTAGTTTACTGCAGTAATTTACTTTTTTGTCATTATGCAACACTTCTTTTTGTTTGTTATACAGAATGAGCCAGTGGAATCTACATCTATGATACAGGATGGTTTAGTTACAGGAAATGAGGCTAATATACAGGCCAAACCAAAACTCTCAGCGTCTAATAATGAAAATACAGGCTGTAACAATTGATAAAGAATTTATTAATTTAAACAGCTGATAAAGAAAGATGTTTGACTGAAAATAATTTTATGAGCGCAACATTCGATTTACAGAGTGTGTTGCAGATACCGTGTTCTGAAGTATCACAATTATATTACAGTCGTAAATTATCAGCATTTAATTTAACTATTTATGAAGCAGCCCCTCCAAGCAAAGGACATTGTTTTAGTTGGACAGAGGTAAATGGCCAGCGAGGAAGTTCCGAGATTGGCACAGCATTGTTCCATTGACTTCAAACACTCCCGGATTGTATTGAAGAAGTTTCTCTGTTTTCGGATACCTGCAGTGGGCAGAACCGCAATCAGTACATTGCAGCATTGTTCTTGTACACAGTACAAAATCTGCATTTTAGAGCAATAGAGCATAAATTTTTGGAATCGGGTCACTCTTATATGGAGGTAGATTCCATTCATAGTGCAATAGAGTCTGCTAAACGGAATGTTCCGGTTTATGTTATGCAAGATTGGCTTAATATCTTTATGTTTGCCAGGTCAAAAAGAAACCGAAATAAGTCTAGTGATCCATACACTGTGAGAGAGTTACGATTTGATGACTTTTTAGATTTAAAAGATTTAGCTGGTAGATTTATTCGCAATAGAATAAGAGACACTGAAAACAATCAAGTTAAGTGGTTGAAAATAAAAAGAATGAGGTATGAAAAAGAAAAGAAAAGATGCATTCTTTTTAGTTATGATTACACTGGTCCTTACAAAGAATTAAATGTTATAAAGAAAGGTCAATCATGCAACATACCTGCAATGTGCAAAAAATTGTATAATAAAAAAATTCCAATTACTTATGAGAAGAAAAATGATTTACTAAAACTGTGTAAATCAAAAATAATACCTGAGGAGTACCACCATTTCTATGAAACACTTTTAGCAACTGCAAAACAACGCAACAGAAATCCAGAACCTGATGTGCTATCAACTAGTGACTCAGAATAAAAGTTTATTTGTAATTTACAAAAAGTGTAATAATCAAAATTGTGTATTTATTTTTATGATTTTAAATAAAGTAATTAATTCACTTACATAAAGACATTTTTCTATTCATTCCTACTTTATCTTTCCCTTTCGTATAAAGGTAAAAGTGACCAAGTCCATTCTTCTGTTATTAAATTGTCAATAACTTTGATGAAATGAGTAGTAAGGACTAAAATTTATTACTATACATAAGTCTAAAAGTGTAAAATAATATCAGCTAGGGTAAGAAACATGCAGGAAAATTTTTAGAGATATGCCCAAGCCACAAACTTTCAATTTGCTCTACTGGAAAAAACCGAAAATTGGACTTGGTCACTTTTACTTCTGAGCCAACGATATAAGCCTTGGAGTACGTTGCGTAGAATTGTCTCGGCTTAAAATGAATAAGGAATGTATTACTTAAATATTTGTTTTTTTAGCTTTTTTATCTACTTTTTGAATTTAACATTAAAGGAAAGTTGTCTTCGTTTAGTTTAGTGAAAGTGTTTACAGGTAAATAATTAAGTTTTATGCTGCTGTTATTTTGTTGTTTCTGAAAATGAAAGAAGCTGCACTGAAGATTTAAAAAACTTTTTTTTAACTATTTTCAATGGAAGGAATCTGTTTATTGGAAGTTTGGCTTTCTGCTACTCGAATATCAAGAAAAATCTGGTGTGAAACACTCACAACTTTCTCTTGCCAATGTAAATAATTAACAATATAACCTAACATTATAAATAAACAAAAAAACTAACCTTATTGTAATTATCAGTAAATGATGCAAAATGAAAGTTGACCTCAGTTTAGCTTAAAAATATGGAAAATCACTCTTTTACGCTAAAATAGGGGCTCTGTAGCGAAAAATGCTCTAAATAAAAGTTGTAGATCTTTTAATTTTATATAAATTTGATTATATACACTTTTGTCATAAAATGCATACCAAGGCTGAAATCTATTTTTTTACAAATTTTCATGAAAAACACCAGAAAATCATTAATTACCGCTAAACTAAGCATTATACTAAAAAATATTTGAAATAAAAGTTGTAAGATTTTAAATTCTCTACAACTTTTATTACATACATTTTTGCACTGAAGTGCGTATTAAAGCCGCAATCTTAAAAAAACCAATTTGTTTTTTTATGAGAAAACAGCCTTTCCAAGAATTTCAGTAGACATGGCGCTTACCCTACCTTGTAGAGCATAAAAAATGTAGCAAATGAGGCGATTTTAAGAAAATTGTAGAAGCCAATTTTGAAAAACATGAAAAAATAACACGAATAAATTATTACTTCCGGTTGACCGATTTTGATGAAACGTTCTTGTCGGGTCCGGTAGTAATATCTATCTTAAATTTCAAGTTTGTACAATGTTCCATAATAATAATATATTTATTGTCCTATAACATTTGATTTTAGCAGATTTCCGCTCTAACAGATGACTTGTCCATTCTCGAGATATTTTGTTCATTCACTCACGCACACAGACCAGTCGCTTAAAACATGTTTTTTTTTTGGGTTCTGGGGGTTTGAAATCTTGTATATCCGGTGTAAACTCAATTTTGAAAAATTGATATGAAAACAATACTTTCCTGCCTATATATTCATATAGGTAAGAGAAAGTAAAATGTTACAAAAACCTAATGGAATTTAGTGATCATTCAAGATGAGGCTCATTCCGAATTGTCCATTTTTCTAGGGTACTGTTTAGCTTAGAGGTCCTCCTGAATAACACCCTTTATCAGTAGCATGTTAGTCTATCAGCGAAAATAGTTTTTTAAACCGTTAATGAATTTACACTCGACTTGTAGTTATTTAAAGAAGAATACTATAGTTTAAACAATGGTTTTTTTTTACAGAAATGTGTGATTTTGAGCAACTCAAACATGGCTTGTGCTTCACCAAAAATCGATGTACCAGCTGATGTTGAACTTGATGCAGAACACCCTGAGAAATTGGAATTTGGTTTCAAAATGGACAATGTACTAGGTGTTCAAAATTTATCAACAAAACCAAATTTTAGTGCATTTCTTCTGTATCCCAATCCAATTTACGAGAAATTTGATGAGGAAGTAAAATATTACAAGAGTGATTACCTTACCATAAATGTAAGTAAAAGAGAATGTCATTCATAACCAATTATGTAATTATAGTTCATAATTTATTTATTACTCCAATTGTAATGGATTTTCAACATTTGAAAACTTTTAAGTCAAGAGAAAAAGAATGAATAGAATGTTAATCCATTTTTTTCTCTTGACTTGTCAGTTAAAGAGAGAGTTTTGTATAATTTCTATTAGTATACTTTTATTAATAAGAGAATTATTTTAAAATTTTATGGAGAAACCAAGGAAAATAATGTTTATGCTTTAATCATAACAATAAAAAAGCTAAAAAATTAATTAATTTTATCAGTTTATTATAATTCAGTTGAATTCAATTTAAGTGGAATGTTGTTTTTAATGTTTGATTCTTTTACAGTTATATTGTGTTCTAATTTGAGAAAAGGTATTAAAAGTATTTCATTTATATATTGTTTTACATTAATTATTCAGATAGATTTTGTTGTATTAGTGCTGATAGTATGTAATTTTTTTATTGTTATTTTTGATAGGGCCAACATCTTGATCGTGCATGCCAAGAGTCGGATGTGGTTGTTCAGATCGGAAGCAGATTCTGTAATGTAACATCATTGTCACGTTACCAGTTGACATGCAGGCCACCTGTCACACAGCCACCAGTTACCGATACAGAAAATAACCGTCTGAATAATAATCAAGTCGGTCTACCCCAAGTTGTGGTAAGTTTCCACTTTATATACCATATAAATAATTATTCAAATACGTAGTCGGTTTGTCAAAAAATGAAAAAAAATACCGAGAGGTAAGTATGTAGAGGTTGATCAAAAGATGCAAGGTTTCTGTAATAAATCTTTAAAATGTTTCCTATAGTTTGTAATCAGTCTAAACAATAACATAATACTGAGCTGCCCACATTGGCGTAGTTGGTAACGTGCTCGCCTCTCATCATGCGGTCTTGGGTTCGAATCCCATTCAGGCACAGCATATTTTCATACGTTACAAAAAATCATTTCATCCTTCACCATCTGCATTAGCAGTAATTGCAGAAGTCAGGCATTAAACCAAAAAAATAAAAACATAGTACTAGTTTTCAATAACCTTAACTCCATTTAATGCTGCTTTAGTTTTTGGTGGTAATGTTTAAAATTGTCATCTATCATTTTCCAATATCATATAAATATGGTCCATCACATCCAGGTGTCAGAAACTACAACAGATACAAATAAACCATTTGCAGATTTGTAATCTGCACAAACAGTTTGCAAGTCTGGATTAAGTTTGAAGGTCTGGTTTTAACTGTAAGTCAATTAATCAAAGTCGGAATTTGGAAACAAAAATAGTTACATTCGATTCCTCTTAAACAGTAGATACAAATATCACTAATGGTTTTTGCCGTAGGTCAAAGGTAAAATCTTTTTCTTTCTTATGAAAGCTAAATGGGCTTAATCTCTTTCAATCATAATCTCTTTCAATTTTTTTTAAAAAAATTGCCACCAGCCAGGAGGTGCGTTATCTCATGAAAGGGATTTTCTTATTATTAACTTTTGAATAGATCACTGTTGACCTTGCTAAGTATCCTCTACGTACTAGTTCTTCCTTTTCCTCCTTCAAACAACCCAATAGTTCTTCATCATTACAGTCTCTGCTGCTATTCTCTCCTCTGAACAGATGATTCCTGTCTTTCTTCTTTTGATTTGCTCCTGGAATCTGTTAATAGTATTAACACGTCACGGACTTAGTATGATAGGGACGGAGCGTACGTATCTTAATACACGCAACGAAACTGTGTCCAACTCCGGCCACTTGGAGAAAAGAGAAGGTTGTATAAATTTAAAAATCGAGCTAGGGTCGCCTCCCACTCCTTACACTCTCGGTCGTGCATTGTATATAGGTGCTATCTGCATTTATATAGTATATACCTGCTGCGCGCATCTTATTAAATATAGCTCAGTCTTTGCTTTGGAGTGGGAGTTGGGCCTAGCTCACTTTTCTCTTTTCTCTTTTTTCCGTATCCCCTCTTTAGACACAGATTTTTGAATTTACGCTCCGTCCCTATCATACTAAGTCCGTGTAACACGTTGAGGCTGAGAGATACCTATGGGCATAAAATCGAGTCTCTTCAGGGCCGAATGATGCCAGTAGGCTTCATATACCCTACTACGTTTCTATAGCTTTTGTTCAATCGAAGGCACACTGCTATTAAATGCTGTTCAAGCATTCAGACCAATCCTGCATGCGCTACAGTGAAGGTCGTTCTTAGTTACAGTATTCAGATGAACTAATGTCCCCTAGCCATGGGAGTGAGAGAATGCATAACGCTCTGACTCGCACAAGCCATACACGCCGTTCCAATAACATTGTCTTTAATTTTACTCATTGTTGTGAGCAAGCGTTTATCCATGCAGTAAACTAACAAGCAAGATAACGACTGTAGTATGTTTTCAGATTTGGATTATAACGGTAAAGACCTTTGAGCACATGCGTAGTTATGCCACATATCTCCCTCTCACTCGCTCGGCTATGGGACATTAGTTCGTCTAATACCTATACCTACTGCCAGGAATTTTTGAACAAATTTTAAAACTAGTCCGGTGTAATTATATCATTTATTCTACAAATTTCTCCATTTGTAGTGCCTTTTTACCAAGAAAAGGTAAAAATAATATATTTTTACATAAAAAAAATTAAATAATTACTCAAAAGTAATTTCTGTTACATCTAGAACTTGCGACCTCTATGTGCCAAATTTTATACATACTGTACATTATACAATAATAAATGTATGTACTTTTATAATCATGCAAAAAATGAAAATCGTGTATAATACCGTACTTTATTTAGCTGATAAATAGATGAACAAATAAGTAAGATTGTTCACGTGGCCAACTGATGCCTTGAGGCATCATGGCATTCCCTTACTGCAATGGTGTGTCGGCCTATTGGCACATCCATGATTTCAGTCTCCAGGCTCAACATGTTAGATTGTTTTCTGTTAATCGTTTGCAATGTTTACTTCTAAAAATGGCTTAAACTATTCACTGTGAATAAGTTTTCTAATTCTACTTCTCAGGAAGAAAGGAAAGTGATGATGCGTAAGGATTTAAATGTTAGACTTTAATTTTTTGTGGTATCTGGGACTAGAAGGAATAAAGTGTGATAAATTGTTCAAAGTGAAAGGAGTTTTAGTATCGCTTATTAAACTGATAAAGTGGGTAGTGAAGTATTACATGCAATCAAAATGTTTTGCTATTTCTTACAGACTTTTTAGGTTTTTTCTAATGAATTTTAATACATCTTCTGTCCTCTTTTTCAGGTGATAGTTGGAGGCACTTTGAAATACACAATTGGAAGGTTAAGCTACGCGTCACCTGCCGAACTTAATGGTCCTCTAACAAAGCCGGCATTAATAGGAGTTATTACTGGCATCATTCTTTTACTGATAATTTTCGCTGCATTCCTCATAGCATACCGACGTAAATCAACTGAAAGTAATAGAGTTCTGAAGAACATGCAAGAACAAATGGATATTCTTGAGCTAAGAGTGGCTGCTGAATGTAAAGAAGGTACGTTATAAAATATAAATGCATAATTTATCTGAATTTAGAACAACCAGTTCACTAGTAATATAATTCAGTTGAAATACATTTTAATAATTACATATATTAAAACTGGCTGAATAGTTAATAGTCTAAATTAGATTTTATATCATAATTTATAATACATTATCTAATCAACATTTTATTTTTATATTGTAAAAATCTATCATTCAATAATGTAAAAATTCTGTTGAATTATTTGTAAATTTATACCACAATTAAATTACAGAAAATTTAGAAAAAATTCTGTACTGTTTCATAAATACATTAAATAGATATAAATGCAATAACACAGTTAATTTTCTGTAATACATACTTGGCATGACTGGACTCAATCTGTATTACACTGAAAAAAAATTAATACTTTGGCAGTAGGTTCATTTACAGGTTTAGTACCTGAAATTTTGAACTTTTCTTCAACATTGAACTATAGTAAATAAACAAATGTGTAGAACCATAAGTAAATTTCATATATTTATATATTAGATCATTATTGTGCTTAATATTTTGTAAGAAATTTTAGTCATTATATGACTACAATATAAAATTGATCCATGTAAATCCATAAAGTGATATCACAAAGAAAAGGAAAATAAAAACTTTAATGCCCACCCATTGATATAGTGGCTAGTGCAGTTGGCTTCCATGCCAGTGGTCTTGGGTTTGATTCCATGTCAAGACTGGTATGTTTTCATCTGTCACAGGAAAAGGAAATTTATAACTAATGCCCAGCCATTTGTGTAATAGTTTGTTCAGGCGGCTTCCATGCCAGAGGTCCTGAGTTTGATTCCCTGTCAGGACTGGTAGGTTTTCATCTATCACAGGAAAAGGAAATTAAGAATTTCAATACCCAGCCATTTGTATAGTGGTTTGTGCTGTTGGTTTCCATGCTAGTGGTCCCGGATTTGTTTCCCTAAGCTTTTCTCAGATAACATTTCTTACTGTTATTCAATAATTTAAAAAATTTAATCAACTCACTAAATAATATTTCAGCACTTTTAATGACGTACTCTAATTATGTTTCCTCCAGATTATTTTAGAATTTTCATTTATAACCAGTCCAGATCATCAAGGTCTGAATTAGCTAGAGTTTATTGTAATTCAATATAATAAATAATAATTATATACTCAAAAATATAATTCTGTTTGTGTAACCAATAAAATATATATTTTTCAGTGAGATAAGTTCCCCTTTGTAGTGTAAACTGTGACAGGGCTAACTGTCAATAGAAATTACACCATAATTTTTTTAGTACAATAATTTATAAATTTAAATAAGCTTATAATTTTGATATATTTGAAATGTATATACTAATATTTGCTACTCTTTGTTACTATCATGTGATGATTTATAAATAATAATTATATTTGTATTTTTACAGCATTTGCTGAGCTACAAACAGAAATGACGGATTTGACTGGGGATTTAACATCTGGAGGTATTCCATTCCTTGATTATCGCACTTATGCTATGAAGATACTATTCCCGAACACAGAAGACCATGCCGTACTCCAATGGGAACGGCCTGAGTTGTCAAGAAAAGAAAAGGGCTTAAGATTGTTCGGTCAGCTAATACTGAACAAAACATTCTTGTTACTTTTTATACGCACATTGGAGAGCAACCGTTACTTCTCCATGAGGGATAGGTAAATATATATTTAATAAATCATGTATGTTAAATATTCCTTAATGACTACTGAAAGAGAATTCCTTAATCTTCAATTCAATCTCATTGTAATTTTAATCGTGTCATTTTTTTAAAATAATGAATAAGAATACAATATTAATATAGTAGCTTCCTTTTAAACATTTTTTGGAAATATATTCTCTTCCTAGAAACCATTGTCTTCAATTTGAAGAATTTAGAAACATAAAGATTGAAACATGTAGTTGAAGCAATATTTTGAGTCTGTTCTTTTTTTTTTATACTGTACTATGTAATTATTAATCCAATGCACTTTGACCAATTTGTCCAAGTCGACATTTGTGGCATTGTCGTGAAGAAAAATGACATCTCTGATTGGGATACCCCTTCTTTTGGTGTTGTAAGCGACTTTCATTGACTCCAACAGCTGGCAGTAGTAGACAGAATTCACTGCATTGACCGTGTAGGAAGTCAATTTTGAGTAAAACTCCCCTCCAGTCCCAAGCTCTTTTTCAGCAGAGAGATGGGTTTTAGGATCTGTGAGACTTGAGCTTGAGACTGACCTTGAATGTGCCACTCTCGCAGTCTCTCTTAGAAACGCCTGACAAGACACACAGAGAAAGTCTAGTTTATATTTGACTCACCCTTGTGTTATTCTAAAATGTTTGTCTTATCTTAGTAAACTCATAGTTTTCTTTTTATAAGATTAGTATAATGTGTGTAGTGTTGCCACATCTTGGTGTTACATCTTAAAAATTACGATTAGTCATAAAAATTTAAAATGTACTAATAAAAGTTTAGTGAAAACTTTTAGTATTATTACATCTGGAGTAATTACAAAATTCTAGGTATATTTTAAAGATTTATTTATATAATTATTAATATTAAGTAAAATAAAATCCAGATTAAAGCAATACCACTTTTAATTTACTGCTGAATTTCATAGATCTGCATTTTAGTTTTAAGTTTTTATTAACCATTCATATGACGAGAAATTATTTATATTTGTATTATTTATTACAGGGTGAACGTAGCATCTCTTATAATGGTAACCTTACAGAGCAAGATGGATTACTGTACTGATATCCTCAAAACATTACTTGCTGAGTTGATTGAAAAATGTATGGAAGGAAAAAGTCATCCGAAGTTGTTACTAAGAAGGTATGTATGGCATGTGCAAGTCTACTTCTGAGTAATTTCTCAAAAACAGACTTATAAATAGTGAACCAACTATATCCGTGAAGGTTCTGTTCTCAAAAATGTTTGCTGTTCCCTAATTTCTGGTAGGCAAACTATTGTGTTTATGTCAAATGTTGGTATGAGGTGGGAAAGTGAAGAAAAGCTCAGAGGTTTTTAGTAAAATGTAAATTTGTTGTAAAATTTGATCTGAAAATGTAGAACGCTTAACTTGACATCAGATAGAAGACGATTTTTTACGGTAACTGATCTGATAAATTTTTATGAGTAGTAGCACATTATGTATTACGGTAATCTGGATCTTAGAATTGATAGCTCTAAATAATTTAAAGTTGTACATTAACAGTCTGTTTTATTTTGTTTTAGAACGGAAAGTGTAGCTGAGAAAATGCTTTCTGCTTGGTTCACTTTTCTTCTGTATAAGTTCCTTCGTGAATGCGCAGGAGAACCATTGTACATGTTGTTCCGTGCGATGAAACAGCAAGTAGATAAAGGCCCTGTTGATGCTGTCACATCTGAGGCAAGATATTCATTGAGTGAAGAAAAGCTTATTCGACAGTCTATAGATTTTAAACCAATGGTGAGTTGAATAATATTACATATAAATTATGTTGATATTAGGTTTTATAGTCCTTGACAAATTTGTTGTGTTTAATCAATAGTTATCCAAAATTAGATACATTTGTTAAGCTGCATTTTTTCAAATTTCCCCACGTTCTTTCTTCAATAAGGGTGTCATTTAATAATTTTTACCAAATAATAACCACAATATACCTCAACATTTATTAAAAAATTTATTTTTAAAACATTAAACTATTTAGAAAGCAACTTCTGTCTACTGTAATATGTTTCATCATTCAAGAACTATTTTAGCTATTTTTTAACAAATGCTAATTATCGCAACTTTTTAAAGCATGTGTTTATTTAATGATGTAATTTTGGATAATTAAATTCTGTAAAAGATTTTTTTGTTTTATGTAAATCATCACTTCATCAAAAGTGTATAAAGAAGAAAGTGATAGCAACTGAAATTCTTTGAATAATGATTTGCATGAAATTAACAGGTGTTTTTTTTTAGAGGTATAGAACTTTAAAATGAAATAAAACACATAATAATTGAACAATTGACGTGGAATTGGTTTGTTTTTAAAGATAATTATTTGCCATTTTTATTTAAAAATAATTTCCGGCATGTGGCCACCGCGGCTGACTCAGACATGGTCCAATCGAGACGTCCAATTTGTGACGACTTTTTGCAGCATTTGGGACCATATATTGGTAATACTGCGGCGAATGTTGCCTTCCAAGTCGTCAATTGTCTGTGGCTTATTGGCATAGATTAGCGACTTCACATACCCCCACTGAAAATAGTCCAGCAGTGTTAGATCGCACGACCTTGGAGGCCAATTTACAGGTCCAGAACGTGAAATTATGCGTTCACCAAACGTTTCCTTCAGTAAATTGATTGTGGCACGCGCTGTGTGACATGTTGCACCATCTTGTTGAAACCACAGCTCTCCAACATTAAGGCGATTTAATTCAGGAACAAAAAAGTCATTGATCATGGCTCTGTAGCGGTCACTATTGACTGTAACATTCTGCCCAGCATCATTTTTGAAGAAGTAAGGACCAGTGACTCCACCAGCCCATAAGCACACCAAACAGTCACTTTTTCTGGATGTAAAGGCTTCTCAGCAATATATCGAGGATTACCTTCACTCCAAATGCATCAGTTTTGTTTATTCACGTAGCCATTCAACCAAAAATAGGCTTCATCACTGAACAAAATTTTCATGTGAAAATCGGGATCAACAGCGATAAGTTTCACGAACCATGATTTTCAAAATAAATCTGCACAATTTGCAAGCATTGTTCAGGTGTCAGTCTATTCATTATAAAATGGTAAACCAAACTGAACATAAATTACAAAACAGTTTTCAAAATGGCCGCCATGGAAATCAGTACTGCCAACTTAAAGTTCTATACCTCTAAAAAAAAACACCCTTTAGATAGTTTTCTCCCATCATACATGTAATTGTTTTTTTTCTGAATTAACATTTTTCCATATTATTTAATGAAGAACTATCCTGCACAAATATTGCATACTCGATTTAGAAAAATTACAGACAATAAAAAAGGCAGGAAAGGTGTTGGTTAAGAAAATACTGAAGAAGGATGGGGTAATACAATAAGCCCACAGTTTCCACTCTCTTCTGGTGAAATTATGGGTAACAACAGGTGAGATATTGGTGTACAGTACACTGACAGCAATCAGTGTCTGTGTTCAATAGTCAGCTCATACACTTCAGAGACACCTGTGTCTCTGACATCACAACCACCTTCCTGTCAGTGTATCGTTTCATCTAGGTAATTTTGTCTTGTTTATTGCAACATTTTGTTCATTTGTGAGTTTATTACTTGAAGTTGTAAACTTGTAAAAAAAATTGCTGGAATGAATTCCAGGATTTCTTTTAATAATTTCATTTGAGTATTCATTACTTGTTACATCCACAAACAAGGTCGTCCGTGAATGACTTCAATAAATGCCTTGATGTCAAAATTTTTGACTGGCATTTTTTAAATGAATACCTACTAAGTTTATTTTAAATTTGAAAAACTATAAATGATATTTAAAATGTATACTGATCAGCAAACTGTATAAATTCTGAAACAGTTCAAAGTAAAATAGGCCTATACACACAACAGAAATATTATAATTAACTGGGGTTTAAGTTGTGCAGAACTAGATGAACTACTTGTTTAGTTGTGCAGAACTAGTCGCACGTTACTAGTGTTGTCTGATGGTCACAATTCAAATGTATGGCGTTGCGGGATTCCATACACTGTCCGGTGTCCCAGCTTTTGACAGGGAGAGAGACCGTATAGTCACAGAATTCGGTAGCGCACTACTCGGAAACTCCGTCTGTTGACACACTACTTAACTATTAGTATAGTTAGCGTCCCGTACACTGGTTTCTCATTTGTTGTTACCCTAATCAATCAAAAAATCAAACAAAGAAAGAATTCAATCAACTACGTTATCAGAAAATGTTACCAACTGATGTTACTGTTTGGTTAAACTTCATGATTGCTCTCTCTGTCTTTGATTTTGAATTACATTTTAGACATGGTTGTCAGTATAAGAAAAGAATAAATGATTTTATCTGTGCTGAATATCATCCAATTTTTATTTGTTCCATTTTATTACCAATGTCATTGTAATTTGTTTCAGACTGTATTGGTGTCGATATCTCAGCAAACGGTTTTTGTCACTGGTCTTGATCCAAACACAGATAATGTTCCAGTGAAGGTATTGGATTGTGATACGATATCTCAAGTGAAGGAGAAAGCATTGGATACTATATACAGAGCTACTCCTTACAGTCAGAGGCCAAGAAAGGATGATCTTGATGTTGGTTAGTATCACAAACAGTAGGTCTTCAAGACCTATTCTCATAATTTTATATATTATACATATTAAAAAGCTTATAGTTTTTTTCTTTTCAAGATCATTATATACGAGGGGATACCCAAAAGTAACTGGAATAGCATTGCCTGTGTAGTACGCATTTCTGCCGTACTGACATGTATAGCACAAATCATTGCGAGTTCAGTGCAGTGATTGCAACTCATTGCGAGTTCAATATTTATCTGCAGTGATTGTTTTTGCTAGCGCTGTTTTGTTCTTGTTTTGTTTTTTATGGCGGCAAGTTTAAGTAAACAACTTGTAGCTGTGAAATTTTGTTTTCTACTCGGTAGAAGTGCTGCTGAAACTGTTTTAATGTTGAAAACAGCTTACAAAGATGACACTATGGGAAAATCTCAAGTATACGAGTGGTTTTCTTGGTTTAAAAATGGCGACATGTCAATTGATGACAAAGCTCGTTCTGGACGTCCATCAACTGCCCGAATCGACGAAAATGTTTAAAAAATTCGAGAGCGTGTGCTCTCAGACCATTGACTGACAATTTGGAAGTTTTAAGAAGATTGCACAACAGTGTTCGCCAAAAAAGATCCGATTTGTGGCAGACAGGAGACTGGTTCTTCCACCACGACAATGCACCTGCACACATAGCCATCTTGGTGAAAGATTTTTTGACTAAAAATGGCATGGTTCTGCTGCCCCATATACCTTATTGGCCTGACCTGGCTCTGTGCGACTTTTTCTTATTTCCACGCTTGAAAAGGGACATTTAAGGACACCAATATGACAACATTGAAGCGGTTGAGAAAAAAAATGAGGGAGGTTTCTAAAGATGACTACAAAAAAATTTTTCGAACAGTGGAAGCACCGGCGGGATAAATGTATTAGTTGTAATGGAGAGTATTTTGAAGGGGATAAGGTTGTTTTGTAAAAAAATTGAAAATAAATAGCTTTTGAAAAAATAATTCCGGTTTCTTTTGGGTACCCCTCGTATACATAAATAGTAATACGAATGGTGTAAATATTTAATAATAATAATAATAATGATAAAAATCTCTTTCATGAGACAATGTGTCTCATGGCTGGTGGCAGTTTTTTCTAAAGTCTTACCTTTGACCTATGACAAAAAAAACCATTACCGATTTCTGTATCTACTCATTAAGAGGAATCAAATTACACTACTTTTGTTTCCGAATTCCAACTTTGATATCTTGACTTGCGGTCGAAACCAGAACTTCAAACCCAATCCAGGCCCATTAACGTTTTGTGCAGATTATAAATCTGAAAACCGTTAATTTGTATCTCTTGTAGTTCTGACATCTGAATGTGATGGACGGATATCGGAAAGTGATGACAATTTTAAGAATTGCCACAAATTATACAGTAATATCAATGGATTGTGTATTTGATGTAAGAAACAAAGCATTCTCTGGTTGACATAAATGTATTTAATTATTTGTGTATTCAAATTAAGTCAAATATGACTAAAATATATTTGTAACAATTTATTACAGTTAATTATCACAGATTCAGACTTTTTAATTTAAACTTAAAATCTTTTAATATGAAAATTTTGTAATAATTTGATGTGTGTTCTTGTTTTAGTGAAGTATTTTGCAACAATAATGTTTTATTATTTTACATAAGTTAAGAATTTTAATTTATCAGCTGGAAGCAATTTTTAAATACAGTAAAGGAAACGAAAAAGCTTCGTGACTGTCACGAAATATCCAACAATTATGGAACAACTCGGAACTTTCTATATTAGTTTTATGATTTCAGCGGCTGTGAAAAAATAGTAGATTAAACTGGTTCGTTTGTTTTGCTTTTAGAATGGAGAACTGGAACGTCTGGAAGATTGATTTTATATGATGAAGATTCAACAACAAAACCTGAAGGAGAATGGAGGAAGAGAAACACGCTCAACCATTACAGAGTGAGTAGGCCTATATCTCTTTAGTCATTATTAGTTCATTTGTCATAATATTAATTAAAAATGTATCATAGCTTTGTCTGTCCAACCTCCTTTTCAGGCTGGCCATCTCCAGTTGTTTTCTAATTACATCATCTCATTCTGTTCTTGTCTTTCCCAAAATACTTCATTTCTCCACCTACATTCTTTGCCTTCCTTCCACCTGTCTCATGTTTCTGCTATATAAGTATTGGCACAAAATATACATTGTACATATATTTTGTACAATACATCCAATCAGGATAATGAACACCAAAAATGGTGGTACCGAGAGTCAGAATGTTCTAATATGTTGGAAAAATTTAACTCCAGATGGCAGCGAGAAGACAGTGATCAAGGAACAAACTAAAAAGATGGAGGTAGCATTTATAGTCTATTCCAGTTTAATTTTCAATGATGTATTAGACAACGAACAGTTCACATGCAGACTCTTTGAACTGCTAACATTTAAGTTGTTAGTAATTATTTTGTGAGCTGATCTTTCTGAAATTCCTGCCCTACCAGCAACAACTATATTCACTAGATCTTAGGTTGTTAAATTAGAATACTCATTTTTACAATTTTCATACATTTATATGTAATCAAGACTGTTTTAAATTAATGCGCTGGCCTTGCTTTTTTTTTTTTTGAAAAAAAACCTACAATTTTTATTTCAAACATATTTGTACAACGCTTAATTTAATGCCAATTAGTGATTTTCTATATTTTGCTCATAAAAATCTGTAAAAAAATATTTTTTTAAAGATTGTGGCATTAGATAGTAGTATACATTTTACAACAAAAGTGTATATAATTAAAGTTATTTGAAATAAAAAAATTTTACAACTTTTGTTTCAAGCATTTTCTTCTGTAGAACCTAATTTTTGTGTCAATTATAAAGATTGATTTACATAGGCAAGAAAAAGTCATGCGTGCATTTCACAGCTGATTTTTTAAAATATTTGTGAAAATATTAAAAAAGTTTAATATAAAATTTAATTTTGTTATAGGTGCCAGATGGAGCATGTCTTAATCTAGTCTCAAAGCAGTCATCCATTTATAACTTGTCTATATTATCCGAGAAGACGGACAAGTCTCATAAATATGAAACGCTTAATCTGTCTAAATTCAGCTCAGCCAGCCCGCCACTCAGTAGAGCTACATCACCGCTCAACCATGACCATGACACTGGCCTGAAGGTTTGTATAATTTCTATTATGATGTTATTTTGAATTTCTTGAAATCATGAAATTTCAGTTGGAAAAATATTATGAAAATGTCTTGGTCTTAAAATTTTGATAAAAAAGACTGACAACAAAATATGTTCAACTATGATGATAATAATTTATTGTACACTGTACTGAATATCTGCTCTACTTAACTTGTTAAATACATTTGACAAGTTATCTCGCATCACACTACGTCTGATTTAAACAGCTGAAAAACAAATAATTTAAAATTGTTTTATAAGTTGACCACTTTTTACTTTCTCTTGCCTATATGAATATATAGGAAGGAAAGTATTGTTTTAATGTTGATTTTTCGAAATTGAGTTTTCACTGGATCTACACGTTTTCAGACCCCCTGAACCCAAAAAACATGTTTTTAGCGATTGGTCTGTGTGTGTGTGTGAACAGAATATCTCAAGAACGGAACATTGTACGAACTTCAAACTTAAAACTTAAGTTACATACCACTACCGGACCCGACACGAAAATTTTCATTAAAATCGGTCAACCAGAAGTAGTAGCTTATTCGTGTAATTTTTCACTTTTTTGCAATTTTCTCAAAAACTGGTCCTACGATTTTTTTTAAATCACCTAATTTACTAATTTTTTTATGCTCTACCTGATAGGGTAGGCGCCATGTTTGCTGAAATTCTCGGTGAGGCTGTTTTCACGTAAAGAAATTGTTTTTTCAAGATTACGGCATTAATATGCATTTTAGGGCAAAAATTTACATAATAAAAGTTGTAGAGAATTTAAAGTCCTACAACTTTTATTTGAAACATTTTTTTGTATAACTTAGTTTGGCGGTAATTAGCAATTTTCTGTTTTTTCTCATGAAACGTGTGAAAAATCGATTTTTTTAAGATTTCGGGCTTAGTATTTATTTAATGACAAAAGTGTATATAATCGAATTTGTAGAAAATTAAAAGACCTACAACTTTTATTGGGAGCATTTTTCTCTACAGAGCCTAGTTTAGCGTGAAAGAGTGATTTTCCATATTTTTAAGGCAAACAGATCGATTTTCATTTTGCGTCTTTCATATATGATTAAAATTAGGTTATGTTTATTGAGGTTAGTTTTTCTTTATTTTTAATGTTTTATTACTAATGTTAGATTTATTGTTAATTATTTGCACTGGCAAGAGAAAGTTGTGTGAGTGTTTCACACCAGATTTTTTGTTTTCACGTCATCAATGTGAGCAAGCTAGCATGTTCCAATTCATGTACTGATAATTACTTGACAACGAGAATTTGTCAATTTTGATAAATTGTATTTTATGAGAAAGTGAGTTAAATTGATTTAGACAAATTAGCCAGTGGTGATAGGTTAGGAGTTTATGTTGATATCACAGATGAATCAGGTAATTTCGATTAAGGGTTGAAATTGACAGTGTATTATTCAATTTGAATTTACAGAAATTATACAAGGTGTGATCAAAAAGTACGGTGAATAATTTTATTACGAACAAAGTAATAAGCTTACATCAAATTTGAATAAATCTCTTTCGAAGTACTCTCCTTGGCTAGCAATGCACTTATCTGAATGTTAATTCCATGATTAGAAGCATTTCTGGTACGATTCTTTCGGAAGGCCTTTAGCTGCTCTGTCGAGGCCCTCTCAGTATCAGGAATGGTGTCGAAATGTTTTCCTTTCAGCACAGTTTTTATTTTTGGGAAAGGCCAGAAGTCGCGTAGTGCTAAATCTAGAGAATAAAGCTGATGTGGACAGACAGGAATCTTTTATTAGCCTAAGACTCTGGATCAAAAAGTGAGGTGTGGCAAGGGTGTCAAAAGTTGGAGAACGAATTTTGCACTCGCTCGTCTCATTTGCAAATTATTGATTAAATACTTTGTTCGGACTCGTACGAGATGTTCAGTTCTTCAGTAAGCTCTTGAATAGTCAATCGGATGTTTGAATGAACTACTGTTACCACTTTTTGCATGTTTTTGTTTGTTTTTGAGGTTGAAGGACATCCCAACCATTCCTCATCTTCATTAGACTCATTTCTGCTTTTAAATAGCTTATACCACTTGTTAACAGTCTTCAGAGTTACCATATTATCTCCATACACTAGTTTTAACATTCATAAGCTTCTACGGCACTTTTTTGGAATTTAAAACAAAATTAATGTTAACGCAATGTTTGAAATCCATGATGCATGACAGGCACGGTAAACATGACCTCACTCTTCCGGCTCTGGAGGCCAACTGACAAGTCACAACTTGTTCAAACTTGATACTGCTTATCTCATAGAACCTGGCTATTAAACTTTTACTTCAAATGGACGTGGTGTCTGCAGTTCATTCGTAGTAAAATCATTCACCGTATTGTTTGATCACACCTTGTATTAAATTAAAAATAACATTAAGCTGAAGGAGTGTATGATTTTATGTCCTAATTATTGAAATCTTAAAAATTATGATTTCACGGTTTATAAAAAAAAGCACGGCAATTTATGTGTAAAAAATCTGGTGTGAAACACTCACACAACTTTCTCTTGCCAATGCAAATAATTAATAATAAACCTAACATTATTAATAAAATATTAAAAATAAACAACAACTAACCTCAAAAACATAACCTTATTTTAATCATGAGTGGAAGACGCAAAATGAAAATCGAACTCAATTTGGCTTAAAAAAAACGGAAAATCACACTTTCACGCTAAACTAGGCTCTGTAGAGAAAAATTCTCTAAACAAAAGTTGTAGATCTTTTAATTTTCTATAACTTTTATTATATACACTTTTGTCGTAAAATGCATACTAAGACCGAAATGTTAAAAAAATCGATTTTTCTCACGTTTTCGTGAGAAAAAAACAGAAAATCGCAAATTACCGCTAAACTAAGCGTTATACAAAAAAATGTTTGAAACAGTAGTTGTAGGTTTTTAAATTCTCTACAACTTTTATTATATAAGTTTTTGCGCTAAAATTTATATTAAAGCCGTAATCTTAAAAAAACAACGTTTTTACGTGAAAACAGCCTCACCGAGAATTTCAGCAGACATGGCGCCTACCCTATCTTGTAGAGAATAAAAAATTGAGTAAAATAGGCGATTTTAAAAAAAAATCGTAGGACCAGTTTTTGAGAAAATCGCAAAAAACTGAAAAATTATACGAATAAACTACTACTTCCGGTTGACCGATTTTGATGAAAATGTTCGTGTCGCGTCCGGTAGTGGTATGTAACTTAAGTTTCAAGTTTCAAGTTCGTACGATGTTCCGTTCTTGAGATATTCTGTTCACACACACACACACAGACCAATCGCTAAAAACATGTTTTTTGGATTCAGGGGGTCTGAAAACGTATAGATCCGGTGAAAACTCGATTTCGAAAAATCGACATGAAAACAATACTTTCCTTCCTATATATTCATATAGGCAAGAGAAAGTAAAAATAAACCACTTAACAGCTTTAATGTAATGTTATAATTAGAAAGTATTAGAATTCTGGTCCTGTATATGAATGAAACTTATGTTGTGACTATTTAAACCCTTTTGGCCTCAGGCCTATTTTTAAAAACTATTATGCCTAAGAACTGAATAATAATGTATTGTTACCTTGAGGTTTAAGGGTTAAAAGTATAGACTATTTGGTTTATATAGAAGTGCTTGGAATTAAGCAACTAATAAATATTATCATTTAAAAATAAATCTTTATAATGCATCCTGCAGTTTGAAATTATTTCTATTTCATATAATGAATTAATATAATAATTTCACTAACCTTCTTTTTAAACTGCGTCACCTTTTTTATTTTAATTCTTACTTACACGTGTTTCGGTGGATCCACCATCATCAGAGTAAATGAAAAATTGAAACTAAAAAATTTTTATCTCACTTATTTAAAATTTACAGAAGATGATACATCTTCACTTGTATAAAACTGGTTTAAAATAAATTTATTTTAATTTATCCCTTCTCATATTTACTGTAGATAGCAGCAGCAGTCGATATCACTTCATCATAATAAATATTACTGTGAAAAGAAATACTTCTGAAAAAAATAATAAAAACATAAAATTTTACAGGAAAATATTGGCTGTATCAGTTTATTGATATCCCCTATTTCTGTAGCAAGTTTTCCTTTTTTCTCACTTAATCTCTTTGTTGTCATAATTCACAACATCAAGGACAATAATACGCTTTGGATATTCCTCCCTTCTGCAGATGCAGAGTAAATACTATAAACAAAGGACTCCTGATCATTAGATACTGTAATTTTTTAAAGGAAAATTCATTGTTAAAAACGAAGGATTTTTGGTGGTTGTTAATAAGTATTTGTGTTTTAGGTTTGGCATTTGGTTAAACATCATGATAATGATGCTCAGAAGGAAGGTGACAGAGGAAACAAAATGGTCTCGGAAATTTACCTTACCAGGTTGCTTGCTACTAAGGTACGTATCTTGACACATTGTATTTTATGCTAAACTTTATTTACTATTAATCAATTCTCATTTAATATGGCCTAAAGAATTTACCATTTTGTGATTCTAATATCATTCAGGTATACAGTAATATTTCCAAGAATTGGGTGAACGCAAATTGTACTTTTAGTTCTCATTTTTTGATTGTTGTAGAATGATTGGCGATAATCAAAAAGACATTTTTTTATTTGGATAATCTTATACTTGATACTGTTACCGTTCATAATATGTATGTTCCTCATTTATCCTCTAGCATTATTGGATATGAACTTACTGCTATCCTCAGATGGAGTGCATTAAAATTGGGTTAACAAATATATTTATCTGAGTGATAAAAATTACTATTTGTATAAGGATATATGTACTGAGTTCTATAACTTAATTCATTTGGAAAAAATATAAATATTATTTCTTGCTATAAGGTAGTTACTCCTTTCTACCGTAAGTGCAATGTACTTAATTAACCCTTAAGGCTCCGGCTCTTTCATACTGTTCCACTTATAATACACAGTGGCCATATTACATTCCTTTCCCATGACATCACACACACATTCATATAGTTAGATTTTTCTTGTGGAAAACCATTTGTAAAGCATCATTTTATTAATACATGCATGTATTTCACAATTCTGTAGGTTGCAGAAGAATGAAATGAGGGTGACATGTTTAGCAACACTGCAGGTAGTATTTTGTCGTGCACCACTCCCTTCCCCGCTTTACTACAACATACATTAGACCCAACTGTTTGTAATAAAAGCAAATTCCTATAGAAAAATATCACAGCTTTCTCACAAACTAAGAAACATGATTGTATGTTGACTTACGGACAGCCTGCATGCGATGTATGTTTACATAAACATTTTTCAACACTCTAGCCTATCCTTCAAACTAAAATGATAATAAAATATTTTTCTTTTAACATATTCTATTTATGTAAACACTAGTAGTTGCGTTGAAGAATTCTCTACAAAATAAATACAATTATGACCAGTTTCAGACGTATATTGACCTCACTGCAACAAGTTTTATTGCGTACTGCACTAATGATTTCTATAGCCACTGAAGTGGCTTCAAGAAGCACAGTGGTTAAAATGGTTTATTTTTTTCTAGGTATACTTAGAAAATACTCATGCCAATTTTTTGAAAATGTACTTTTACAGGAAGGTATAGAGATAATATTATATAGTATATTTTTGGGTTGTCATCCCATTTTTATACCTTAGTGTAGGTGACTAAAATGAAAATACTTTAGTTTTCAGCTTCTAAGGAATAAATTTGCAGGATCTCAATACTCTAGGTAATTAGGGAGTTGGCAAATTAGGAATGAGTCAGTGAGAACTTTTACATTTATATGTAGATATCATTTGACAATATTTTACTTTTTCTAATTCTAAAACGCAAAGTATTACTTCATGTATATTTTATGGAAAATTCAAAATTTTCAGTTCCTTGATATAATTCTTTTGTCGAAGTTTTACCCCTGGTGAGCTGTAGTGTCAAGTGTACTTATCACTAAAATACCATTGGTCCAATACGTTTGCATGATTAGTTAATAATTATACTATATAGTCTGGAAGATGTGTGTTGTTACAGTAGTATAAGTATTATTTTGGACTCCACACACCTTGTCTTTTCTAAGTCATCTATTCAGTCATAAAGGGCGGTGGCAAAGCTTGGGTTCATGTGTTATAGACCGATTGTCTCCATTTTGTTTATAATCAGAAAATTTTAGGTTAAAAGTATTTGGAACTGATTAAGTTGAGATTAAACATTATTATCAGTGTATCCAGAAAGTGTTGAGAATCAGTTTCTCATTAATGTTATCAATCTTAAAAACAAACGGATCATATGAAATTTTTTTAGTGATTATGTTTATGAGCTTACTAGAAATAAATTGTTTTTTTTGTATACTTGCTATAGACCAAAAATATCATTACGCCTATATATTTATTTATTTTTATTTTCAGGGTACTCTGCAAAAATTTGTTGATGATTTATTTGAAACGATCTTTAGTACTGCCCATAGAGGGAGTGCACTGCCATTAGCGATCAAATACATGTTTGATTTTCTAGATGATCAAGCTTTACAACATAGCATTACCGATCCAGAAGTGGTCCATACTTGGAAAAGCAACAGGTGTGTAATCAATCGTTTTTTTTTCATCTATTTAATTATTATGAGGTTTGTATTTCGTTTATCCAATAGGGTTCTTTAAGAAGTCTTAAGGAAAGAATGTGGCGGTACATTTAATGGATAATGTGATAACAATTAACTCTATTATTCGCTTGGATAGATATTCAAATTATATCTATAAATTTTGTTAATTTCTCTTGTCGTATATGAATACATACGGAAGGAAAGTACTGTTTTAATGTAAATTTTTTCAAAATTAAGTTTTCACCCACCGGAAATACACACTTTCTGGCCCCCGAACCCAAATACCTCATTTTTAGCGATTTGTCTGTGTGTTTGTGAACAAAATATCTCAAGAATGATGTATAGTAAACAAAGTTGAAACTTGGAACTTAAGTTAGGTGCCAAAAAATATTCCGATACAAACATTTTCATCAAAATCAGTCAACCGGAAGTAGTAGTTTATTATTGCAATTTTTCTTAGAACAGTTCCTATGAATTTATTTAAAATCACCTCATGTACTACATTTTTTATAGTCTACAATATAGTGTTAGTGCGATGTCTACCAAAATTCTAGGAGGTAGGGGGCTGTGCTCTCAGTAAAAAATTGTTTTTTTTGAGATTGCGGCCTTAATGTGCATTTCAGGACAAAAATGCATACAATTTTAAGTTATAGATAAATTTAAAAACCTACACGTTTATTTCAGGCATTTTTTTCTACAGAATTTAGTTAAGTGTCAATCACTCATGTTTAAACATAGGAAATATTTTTCATTATCTACATTGGCAAGAGAAAGTAATATGAGTGTTTCACACCAGATTTTTTTATTTAGTACTAATGAACCAATGTGTGGGAAATGTGATAACAACTCCCCCCCCTAAATGTTAGATATTTATCGCAAAAGTGCTCAAAATACCAGAATGTAACTAGAAAAGATTTTTCCAAAAATGAAAGGAAGAATTAAAGAGGATTTGTGACCTGGACCATGGTAGTTGATGCCTGATATAAACTTAATTTTAAAAAAATAATGTGTTTAGATCTACAGCCAAAAGACTGATATGAACCAATGTTGTTGTTTAGGTCATCAGCCAAAAAGCTGGTTTGAACCTGTAGAGGTTTTACTAAGTAAAACAAGGAGTGAGGTGGTTTACCCTTGCCTTCCTCACTGAGTGGAAAAGTACACTTATCAGCATGCCGGGCCCTCTGAAAAGCACATATTTTCCACTCTGCAAACGACACCTTTACTTCATTCACCACAGGGTCTGGCTGTATAATGAAATTCATTACTTTCAGAGGAGATAACTCTGATTAGTGTCTTTTGCACCTCTACCTCTTCTGTTCTTAAATGATTCAGTCATTTAATTGGCTGACCATGTGATAAGAAACAGAACTATTTATTTTAGCCCTGCAACAAACAGATTGAGTGTAAATAATTTGACACTCCACCTGTCCGTCATGGGCAGATGAACCAATAGAGTGTACCAAATACATCTACTTGAGACTGTCACTTGAGTACTTTTTAATGTTAAGGGATATAGTTTGTTGAGGTTAGAAAATGGCTGCGGATGTATCTGTCAATAGCTCACTAAGGGTTAAAAATTTGGAATATTTTGTTAACTTCATCTATTTACAAAATTTGATGGTGTTTACAGTATAGGTGTTTCATAATTAAATTTCAATATGATATCTGTATTATGGCAAAAACATACGAGGGTAGGCTGATAAGTAATGCACACATGCTTGTAGAAGACAACTAAATAAACTTCAGTAGCGCGCCTGGTGGCATGTGGAAGTACTATTTCTCCTCTACAAGCCTGCGCAGTTTGAAGGCGTTGCTTTCATTCAGTTTGTTTTGAGTAGTGGAAGTATGGCGTCGTGTTCTGGTGCTATGTCAACGAGAATTAAACAACGCGCTGTTATCGAATTTTTAACTGCTGAGAAAGTGAATCCTAGTGAGATTTATCGTCGTTTAAAGGCTGTTTATTGTGACGATACTGTTGATAGGTCTACTGTGAATCGTTGGGTAATAAAATTTCGTGATTGCCAACCTGGAAAAGCCTTAATTGTTGACAAAACACGCAGTGGACGACCAATCACTGCCTCAGACGATAATCGTTGCAAACTCATCGATGATTTGATTCAAAATGACCGGCGAATCACTCAACAGCGTATCGCAAACCAAATTGGAATATCTAAGGAACGTGTTGGCTTCATTATTGAACAATTGGGATACCGTAAAATCTGTGCACGATGGGTACCACGCCGTCTGACAGACGAGAATAAACAGCGTCGATTGGAATGCTGTGAACAACTTTTGAAGCGCTACCGTGACGAAGGAGACGACTTTCTTTTGAATATTGTGACGGGGGACGAGTCATGGGTTCATCATTACGATCCCGAAGAAAAAAGGCAGAGCGCTGAATATCGTCATCCACATTCTCCTGTTGTGAAAAAGTTCAAAACACAACCGTCCGCAAAAAAAATTCTTTTGACTGTGTTTTGGGATGCTCGCCGAGTTTGTGTGACTGATTATCTGGAACGAGGGGCAACGGTAAATTCTGCTCAGTATATACAGACTCTGAAACACCTCCGACGTCGAGTTTGTCGTGTTAGAGGCAACCTGGCGCCAATAATTTTGCAACACGACAATGCTCGTCCACACACTTCGCGTGCAACTGGAGAGGCTCTGAGAAACCTGAAGTTTCAACCAATTTTACACCCTCCGTATTCTCCCGACCTTGCGCCTTGCGATTTTTATTTTTTTCCTCTACTGAAGAGAGACCTTAAGGGTAATCATTACAGCTCGGACAATGAGGTGAAGGCAGCTATTGCGTCCTGGGTTCGAGGAAAGTCGGAAGAATTTTTCAGTGACGGAATGAAAAAACTTGTTAAACGTTGGGAGAAATGTGTAATGCTTAACGGTGACTATATTGAAAAATAAATAGATAATTTGGTAGGTTAAGATTTGTACTTTAATTTGTTATTTACCCCATCTTGCTATTTCTTTTTGTTCGTCTTCTACAAGCATGTGTGCATTACTTATCAGCCTACCCTCGTAACTATGTTGCAGAATCAAATGAAAGTTTGTATTTATAAATTCTATCTAACATTGTGTGTTTTCTGTTTACAGCTTACCTCTTCGCTTTTGGGTCAATCTTATAAAGAATCCTAATTTTGTGTTTGACATTCATAAGTCAAACATTGTTGATTCTTGCCTTTCAGTTGTTGCGCAGACTTTCATGGATTCCTGTTCAACATCTGATCATAGACTTGGTTTGTATTTTATGATTGAATTAATCTTTATGAACCCGTTTGGAATTAACAAGTTAAAATAGTTGTGGATAAATATACAAACAATTATAATATTGTTGTATCCACATCAGTGCACTTTTATATGTGCTAAATGCATGCCGCACCATGCATGAGGCTATAACATTCGTGTTTTTCAAAGTAACAAATGTTTTTGGAAGAAAAGTTTTACAGAAACTCATGATAGATATGAAACTACATAATTTCCCATACATCTATTTATGATGATTAATTTTATTTTTGCCTTTAATTTTTAAAACGAATATGTAATGCCAGTAACAGTGTTCTGTCTTGTTTCTTGTAGCTTTTAATTCCAATTGTTGGGCGTAGTAATTACAGTTATTGGGCCAGTAACAGTTTTGTTTGTGTAAAATGTGATTTAGTTCTATATTGTACGTACTGCTGATTTTACGTGGAAAGAGTTTTTAAATTTAAGAAAAAAAGCTATATTAGGTGTATGTTTGGGAGTCAATCACTTCACCTCTTGTAAATCATTATTTCAGGAGTCTCTATTGCTTACAGTTTCTTATTTGAACATCTTTGAAGTAATAATGTATGTAAAGCAAAATACCTTTTTACAGAATTTATAAATGTCCACAACCACTACACATGAAACAGAAGTGATTACTATATTGCTAATCACAACACTGAATTTTTTGAACAAAAATCTAACTTATGCAGGTAGAAAATACATCAATAAATTACCACACGCTTTAAAAAGTTGTGATAATTTAAGTTTGTATAAATAATCCTAAAAAAATACTTGATTGGTGTGAAATATTTAAAGTGTACACGAATTCCTTTCTAAATAGTTCTTTGTTGAAAAACATATTAACTTCTAATTTAACACCGAGGCAAATTGTGTATTATTTGATACAAATGGTTGGATAACATGCTTATTGAAGTAAACAAGTTATTAGTGGTAATAAGTGATTGGTAAATAATGAATTTAACATATTTATTGTTAAAATTTAGACTTATCAGTTTTATCTTGATATATCATATATATTCCCTTTTAAAGTTGATGCAGTTATAAGAAAAAACTGTCGTAATTGTCTGATCAACAAATCCATGAAATTATCATGTAAAAGGACTCTGATTATAAAGTCAGTGATATTGAAATATCACATAATCTAGAATAGATTTAAGATTTTGAAGAACAAGAGATAAATAATTTAGAATTAGGGTTAGAGGGAGGTATAGAACATTATAAAACTCACATTTAATTTATTTTTGTATTCTCTTTTACAGGTAAAGATTCTCCCAGTTCAAAATTATTATATGCTAAAGACATTCCAGTATACAAAGAGTGGGTCGAGCGTTATTATTCAGATATAAAGATGATGCCTGCTATATCCGATCAAGATATGGGTGCAATGCTCGCTGAAGAATCAAGAGTATGTCATTAATTATTATTTTATTTTCATGTTATAACTAAAAACAGAAAATTATCAATTAAAATATTTGTGGGTGCCTTAAAAAAAATTCTACAATCGTACTTATTCATACATACTGATTGTTAGTCACGAAATGAACTTTGTTTGAGACGAAGTGTAAGAGGAGAACAATCTACTGCGCATGCCCAGTTTCTCTATTACAATCCTAAAAACATACTGACACTCGTAGTTCATTGGAATACACAGTCTTTATTTTATTACGCGATGAGTGGTACAGGAAATATTGTTTTGATTTGGCTATACTGTTTTTACGTTTTAGGCTACATTTATACAAATAAAAGTATTTTAATTCATTAAAACTCATTCAGTTTCTTTTCATTTTAATTCTTCACATTTTATTCATTATTCTGTTGTGTTGTTATAAATTAGTTATCATCCGTGTATTATAATTTTATCATGTCGACCGTTCGAAAGCAGAGTAAACAATTAGAAGTGAGGAACGGAATGTTATTTTAAATGTTATAAAGTGTTGTAAAGAAGAAGCAAAAAATAAACTATATATACTACACAGTTGCATGTTTTTAGAAATGTACGTACTACGTTAGCAGCAGCACATTGCCCACACTGAGTCCCGGGTTCATCTCATCATTACATATCAGTACATTTGTTGCGGTCCTTGGTATTGTATAAATTGCAATTAATTACCGGACAAAAGCAAAGGTCCAGTAACTCACTTAGTATAACACAACCCTAGCGGTTTGACCAACCATTCACTGATAAGATCACTAATATTTTTTTTTTTTTTTTTAATGTCCGACTGTTTTGCAAATTGCTGCTAATGCAGGCGGTGAATGATACTAATAAGATGCTAATTGTCCGATAAAGAGTTGGCTTTTATATACTCTTCCTTAAGGGTTCTAGAAAGAAAGAGAAAGAACAAGATAAATTAACACACTATAGGAATAAAAAATTGAAATCTCGAAACTAATACAAAAGCAGAATAGACTAGAAAATACTATGGGTACAATAGAATTGTATCGTTTATGGAAAACAAATTAGTCAGTCGTCACCTAACACCAGGAATACACCTCTTATAATTTCGTAAATAACTGATTTTTTATGTAAAAAAGGACTGATTATAAAGTCAGTGATATTGAAATATAACGTAATCTAGAATAGACTTAAGATTTTGAAGAACAAGAGATAAATAATTTAGAATTAGGGTTAGAAGGAGGAGGTTTGATGTTATTTATTTACCAATATGTGACTGTATTTAAAAAAAATTGATTACATTGTATTAATGCTATATTGTGATCTGTTACAGCAACATTCATCAGAATTCAATACGAACTGTGCTCTGCATGAGCTATACACATACGCAATGAAATATAATGAACAATTGAGTGTTACATTAGAAGAAGACGAATTCTCACAGAAACAACGATTGGCATATAAATTGGAACAAGTGCACAACATAATGGTAGCTGAATCCAATCCATAATGGAGGACAGTGTTGAACGATATGATAAATAAGACAATGAATAGTGAATGGTGAACGGTGAATGTTCAAGTGATATACGGTACTCGATGTTTTCTTATTGCTCAATGGTTGTTCGGTTTCAGTGACAGTGACAGTGGGAGTATCATGACAAGGAAATATTTTCCCTGAAGTGCCTCGGTAGTGTAAATGTTGTTGCAATCTGACTCCTGTTTAATGTCGTACGCATACGATCGACCATCTCATCTCGTGACCTGTAGTCTCATGATGCACGATCAGGTGATGCCGGTAACACCATAACAAATCCTAGCGCATCGTGTCGTGTTGAGATGAGAAAAAAACACCGAAGAACTAACGGAGAAGTTTCAGAATAGATCATTGAAAAAATTTTATTGTGTATCAATCTGTATATATAATCAATGTGTGCGTGTATGTCCTTATATGTTTTTTTTTTTTTGATATAGACGCACACATAAAATATATACATGTGTGTATGTATGTTTGTCTGTCTGTCTGTATATGTATAATATGATTGTATTACCGATTGCATTTTAATTCAATGGTACATGTGTGTGAATGTGGTATGTCATATGAGATGGATATATTTTCTCTGTACTTATTGAATGTATCGTTTCAATTAAAACAGTTAAATTTCTGTCATCGATGTGTTGTTTGAAGCTTTTGAAATGTTAAACGGATTAATTATTAATTATAATAAATATTTTAATGTTTGCAATACTGTATTTGCTGGTAAATAATTAATATCGGTCGATGTTATACCAGTATATAACTTATTAACTGTAATAAATATACATATATATATAAATATATATACGTATTATATGTACATATATTAATCTCGATGTGACCATTGCTGTAACAGTCGAGTCTAATTTCCAGTGCAGTTGGTTGGTTGATCGTTGTACCCTTCTTGGATATACAATTAAATTTTCTTTGTTTATTATGTATTCCACCGATATTATTGTATGTCCGTCACATCCATATCGCAGCTCACAGATGTTTATTGTTGTATCTATATCTCAAATGAAAATTACTGCTACACATTGTATTTTTAATGTGTGTCCCTTACATTTTAATGTAGGCCTATATCATACTGTTGATGTTGTCGAATTATGATTAAGTGTATTAAATTTTTTATTATCATTGGTCTGTTGAACTTGGGTGATATTTAGGTGGTCGATTTTCTTACTCGGTAGCTCATATATTAGTGTATCGACATTATAATCATTCCTTCATTTTAATTAGCATTTCTTTTTACCTCGGATTATTTATTTCCTACTTGTGATTCGTCGGCCATCTTTTCTCTTTTCTTTTAGAGATAAGATATTCCATGTTTACTCAGGGAGACTTGTTTGTTCTTTATCTTTAGGTTTGTTGAATCATTAATGTATATTATTAAAATTGTTTCACTTTTACGCGTAACCAATTACACCTTAAGTGTAAACAGATGTGTGCACCACATGATGCTCACTAACTGGTATAGGTTGCTCAATAAACTCTTAGCAAATATGATGGCAGATAACCCCTCAAAAATTATTTATACTATTCTTCCCTTACTCCTCGGATATTTTGTACATTATTTGTTATAAGTATATTCACTGTACAAGAAAAATGTGATCTAAGTTAAATTGTATCAGCAAGACATTTCACCTTATTTGGCTACTATCCAGTGATCTAATAACGCATTATTTTATGTGATAAGTGTAGACTTGTAGCTATAATGATATAAGATGTTCTGAGATTGTTTATAACAATTTTTGAAACTGTACAATCTGTCGTTTGTATCTGTAGAACTGATTAAAATTTTGTTTATATTTAGAAAAATAAACAGAAATATCATCATGTCCATTGTAAGGTTAGTTCAGTTTGTAGTTGTTAATATTGATCAGAAATGATTGATTGTTTTGGCAATAGCCTTTTGTATTAGACTATAGCAAATAGGGAAATAACCATGTATCTATGTTTGAAGATTGGCTGTTTCTGACTCCTGATCACCTGATCGTTAAAAAATTTTCTTGTATAAAATAGTAGCATGATTGAAATAACACTATTAACCTCTTTTGTGATTTATTTATTTGTTCATAAATTGTATGATTTTTATCAGGCAGGTTCTTATATTAAAGTAGAAATCCGCAACAAAAAGATGACTACACCCTGTTTATAGGTTTAGTTGTTTTGGATCCCATATCAAGTGATCCTAAAAGAATTTTCCTCTATAAAATAGTAGCATAAATGAAACATTATTAAACTCAATTGTGGCAGCTTCTGTGATTTATTTATTTATAAATTGTGTGATATTTTATCTGGCAGGTCTTTATATAAAAGTAGAAATACTCATCAGAAGGAATATATCAAACAAAAGAAAATAAGTTAGATGTATATGTATATATTGATTGAATTTAAAATTAATAAGAAAGTTGGCTGAATTAAATCAGTTGAACTGGTTGCCTCAATGGAGTAGTGGTTAGCACATTAGCGTACCAAGTGGAAGGTCCCGGATTCAATTCCCGGCTAGGGTCTGGAAATTATTGCGTGTCAAAACCCATTGTTTCATACCCTTAAGTAGTCGCTAATAACCAAGATGTGAAGTGATTAAAATAAACAAAAAAATTAGCTGAATTTTTAAGTTCATCTACAGACAATCACTCGGTGAACTGACTTAACGAATTAAAATATTTTGTGTATTTATAATTATATATACATTGCTTGTTTAGTTTATTTATTTAAGAATTCAGGTTAGAAAAAATAATGATTTTAAAGTACAAACTTCTAACTTCATATATTTCCAAAACGAATGTTCGTTGAACGAACATTGAACATTAAAGTTTTTGATTTCCTCTTGCCATCTTGTAGATAATTTTTTATAAAATCATACTGCGTAGTAATGATGATACTTTCTGTTTGAAAAAACACTTTGTCCACTTTTTGCAGTTTTGTTTTTTCATAATAGGTTATTTTGATTGCGTGATGATTTCAGTCGTACATTTTTGTTGTTTGTTTTTTATACGTAATTCATTAAAATAGTTTTTTTTTAAATTGAATACCACATTATTGTGTATATTATAAGAATAGGAAAATGGATTAAAAATTTTACTACATGTTTTGGCAGCCAAAATTTATAAGTCAAATTAAATTACTTTTTTAATTTTTAAATATTGTACTTTAAATTAAAGGTACTTAAGTAAATTCTAATATGTGGTAATGAACTTACATACATATGGTTTGAATTTTATTTTTTTGTTACAATTTTAATTTCTCTATTACAACATGTTTATAATATATTGTATCCAGTTACAACGAACACAAATATTAGAAACTTAAATTATATTCAAATGATGTTGAATGTATTAAATTTAATACGGTAATAATACATACATAATATAACAATTAAAAATGTTATTAATGTTTTGAAGTGTACAATAAATTACAACTTGTTACTCACGTAAATATAAATATGGAAACAGCCATTTATAAATAAATGCACACTAACACACTCTCACACATTTTAATTAAGGAAATAAACATAATAAAAAATATACCATAGTAAAGGTGTTACAAATTTAGGAAAATGTCATAACAGAATTAAAGACCTTAGTTGAAGGTGCTATGAAACAAAAATGTTATAAAAATTCTAAGATTCCCTTAATTTTGTAAAGTGCGTGCTTTTTTATTAATTTTGGTAGCTATGTATCATCCCTCCATGAAAATATTATGCATAAAACACTTTCATTCTCTAAAAATCTTCTGAAAAATGGATGATTGGTTTTTCAATAATACAAGAAATGTTGTTTTTGTTTTTTTAAAGAAATCCTTAATACATTTTACTGATGGAAAATAATGCCCACTATTACTGTAGGCAGATATCTTAGCACTTGTTTGTTAAAGGAGACAATGTGGTGAAGTGAGGAAAGATGGTGTCATGCCTTACCAAAAATATTCTCATAAAAACAATTTCTCATTATGATTAAATTTTGTTATAAACATCAATGTTGTTATCCATGGTTATATTTACAGATTATGCTTTAAATATAATTATAAAACTAATCAGTGATCAATGAATTAAAAATACGGTCGTGTTAAATTCAAATTGAAAATGTACCTGAATATAAATACTCAGTAATAAATGTTAAATGTGATGAAGTATGAAATTAGGCCTACATTTTTGTTCCACCAATCGTACCCGATCACCTAAAATGTAATTAATATGTGTTGTCACCCTTAAAATATTCGTCGGCTCTTAATTGTATTTAAAAACTTTGAAAAACTGAATATTTTCTTGTACTAACGAACAGTAAAGTGCGGGTATATTGTAATTCCGAATTTTCGGATTTATCATCATTTAATGAGTGTCTATTAATAAGCCCTACTGGCCGGGCATCCACGCATGACAAGAGATCTATTTTATATTTTTATTTTTTTTTATGACAATTTTTGTATATTAAATGTGTAATAAATGATCTTTGTACTTTGTATATGTAATTATGTGTGTATGTGTGGGTGTGCATGTGTGTATGTGTGTTTCTGTCTGTATATATATGCATATATATGGATTTTGTGAAACACAGTTTAGTACAGAGAATGTATAATCTTTAATAAAATAAATTAGTGTTACTATTTTGATATTATTAATAATAGTTATTGAAACAGCAATACAATTTAAGTAATTTTTATTAATTATTATTATTATTATTGTCATTATTAAATCAGTTCCTGATTATTATTATTATTATTATGATTATCATTATATTATGTTTATTATGATTCTGTATCGTTAATTTGTAAATAAATTGAAACTTATTTGGTATTATTTAAAAGTACTACCATAATCCAACTACATAAATGAAGTTTTCTTTTATTCCTTAACCATATCTCTATTGTTGCGCTTGCTATTCAATAGTTCAGAAAGCATTTACTTAAATAACTGTGTGTAATGATTTTTCCTTCACTGAATCGATTCTCAGAAGTATACATGTAAAGTGGCCTTTCTTTTAAGGGGGTACAAACATTTATATTTCACGCTTGTTAATTTAGTAATTTTCTGGTACCATTTTCTCAGATACTAATTTAATTTTTTAGATAGAGATTTCAAACTAAAACCATGTTATTTATTGAATTATGCTTTTTAATGTATATTATACTTTTCTTTTTTAAACAATTTTTTTCACTTGATTTTAATTTGGCCAAATTTTGAAATATTTTGCTCATCTAACTCATAAAATTAAGAATGTAATGGCAAATTATTTGGTATACCAGATAAAGAAAGTTATGAAGATACTCTGGCCAAAAAATAAAGAAGGTATCTTAATTAGTCTCAGAGAAAATGGTACTGAAGTGGAAAAAACCGCAATTTCCGAAAAACCACCGTTTTTCAAAAGAATACAAAGCAACACGTATAAGTACGAAACAATACTAAAACCTAAACAGTACTGTACAAATTTCTAGGTTACTTTCTCACAAACAAAGCATTCACAACATGATGGCTAATTCTTGCATACGATTCCATCTGTAAGGGAAAGAAGTGTAATACTAATAGAATTCAAACAAAACAAAAAGTAAGCAATAACCAAGTAAAAAAATCCGAAAAGTTGGCGGGCACGATCATTTCTTTCATTAATTTTCAAGGGTTTACAATAACACTACAGCTACAATTTATATACCAAATTAATCAGATACCTATAGAGAATAATAAAATAAAAATAAAATTAATTTTTATTAATATTTAAACGTCTGTAAATGGCATTAAGTCACCATTGAATAACCGAAAAGTCAGTTAATAAAACTAGCTTGACCGCCTCCATGGCATAGTGACAAGCGCACTAGCCTACAAAGTGAAAGGTCCTGAGTTTCATTTCCAGCTAGGGTCCGGAAATTTTAAAACGTTAAAACCCACAGTAGTCGCTAATGACCAAGCTGTTGGTGCAACTTTAAATAAACTAAAAAGAATGTAGCTCATTTACAATACTATATTTCTAGGAATTTATTATACTTGTGATATGCCCCACTTTGGATTCCAAAATTAAGCACATATTATAAAATCTCCTTCTTCTTGTTATCAAGGATTAGGCATAAGCCTGTTCCGAACTCACAAACCATCCTGTATGTCTATACAAACACCGTACATCTCGACTACTGCCATCTTCTTCGAGGTCTTCCAACTGGAACATATTTCATCACTTTTAGAGGCATTCTCTCCTCTGGCATCCGTTCCAAATGTTGCCTCCATTGATTTCGGTACTCCACTTTTTCATTCAAGCTAAATACACCCAACTCGGATCTAATTTCCTTGTTATGTATTAGATCCAGCCTCGAGCAGCCCTTTACCCTTCTTAAAAACCTCATTTCAGCTGCGTGGATCCTACTTTCTTGGCGTTTTGTGGTAACCCATGACTCATTTCCATAAAGGACTGGGACTGCCATTTCCTTGTAGAACTTCACTACTGTCTCTGTTCTAGCTGTTACCCAGTGTCCTGTTAATGGTACCACAAATAGCTTAAAATTTATTTATTCTATTTTCAACATCCAAGTCCCTTTCAAAGCTCATATCGCAGCCCAGATAGTTATAGTGAGACACTTGATCTAATACTACATTGTCTAAAACAATCTTCAAACGAGTGGGATACTTCCCTCTGAATGCCTTAACCTTTATATTATAAAATTAAGTACAAAACTATTTAGTACTTACATACTATAGTATATGAATAACTCACATGCCTTAATTTTGTTTTTACCATATCAATACATTTAATTATGTATCACATTTCAGTGTGTATACATTATGTGGAATCTCCTAGTTCCAGGTCTACAAAAATTAGTTCTCTTTCTTATCACATGGTCAGCCATGTCTGAACCATATGACTGAACCATTTAAGAACAGAAGAGGTACAGGTGTAAAAGACACTAGTCAGAGGTATCTCCTCAGAGAGTAATGAATTTCATTTCACAGCCAGCCTTGTGATGAATGAAGTGAAGATATCATTTGCAGGGAGCAAAGAAGATGCTTTTCAGAGGGCATGCTGATAAGCATATTTTTCCACTCGTGAGGAAGGCATGGTAAACCACCTCACTCCTTATTTTACTTAGTAAAGCCTCTAGAAGTTCAAACTAGCCTTTCGGCTGATGACCTGAACAACAACATAATTTTATGAAATTATACCAGTCATAGTTAAAAGAGGAAAACATAAGTTTGGTAAGATTAAGATTTGCAGTATGTATAGACATTTGAAGAAGCAAAGGCAGGGCGTTTTAAATGAACAGATCTAATTTAAAAATGATGGGTTATTAACTGCTGCTGTCATCTATTATAAACATGAAAAATAATAGATTAGAATAACTGAACAGCTTTTTATAGATGACTGAAGATGCAACATCTGTAAGTTTTAAAAAATATTTTAAAAGTTTCGCATGATATTTTATATACTCTGATTGTGGTGATCCACCAAAACACATGTAAGTAGATAATACGGATGAAGGCAGCCGAAGAGGTTTGTGAAATTATCATATTATATAAAATAGAATTGATTTTAAGCTACAGGATGCATTATAAAGATTTACTTCTGTAAGAATAAAAACTGTTTACTTAAGTAAAGTACAAAATGTACCTTTCTGTTCAGTCAAAGTAATAGGAAAATAAAAAAACCTACAACTTGTATTTTAAGCATTTTTCTCTAAAGAGGTTGAATTTCATTTTGCGTCATTTACTTATGATTAACATTAGGTTATGTTTTTCATTTTACATTGTTTACTCATGATTAAACATAGTTTATATGTATATATATTTTTTTTAGGTGGTTTAATTTGGTTTTTATTTTTGTTTCATGAAATTTAGAAGGTAAGTAACCATAAAAATAATGGTCACTGAAAAGATCTTGTAGTTGCAGTGACAAGGCGAAACAATACAATACAATTATAATTTATTTATTACAAACTAATTACTTACATCAATTAATACAGTTAGTAAATTACAGCAAAAGAATTAGCCTAATTGCAAACTAAATTGATCACAAAATATTTTAAAATCAGAAGACTTAATTTTAACTAAAACGAAAATATGGACATTTACAATCAAATAACTTCTCTGTTATTTATTTCCTCCAGAAGAACAAAATCTTTGGAAATATTAAGAACAAATTCACAGCCTTTAAAATAATAAATCTTCATGACCCTTATCCTGCCGTTTTATGTATCAACAAAAAACAAATAATCGAAAAGTAAACAGATTGTGACAATAAACAAATTATTAATATTATATTATTATAAATAATATATAATTTATTAATATTATAAATATTGTTTCTACATTGGCAAGAGAGAGTCACGTTAGTGTTTCACACCAGATTTTTCTACAACAGATTAATACAAATTTTCATTTTCTTTGTCTACATGTTAATTTTTAACATCAGTGTCAGCACAAATAAAACACAAAGAACTTTGTAACTATGAAACAATTTGCTGAATCTTAATAATATTTTTTATATAAAAATACAGTATTTGTTTATAGTGATGTTGGTTATTCAAGTATTGTCACTGATTATTAGCTGTAATAATTTTGCTGTTATTTATGAAATGGCTACGTATCATGTACTTAACTGTTCATCTAGTGTTCTCTATTGGTTACAGGGTTGTTACTTAGTTATAGGGTTTTGCTTGTTTCCAAAAATGGTATTCCTTATATAAAGGAGCAGTTTCTCAAATTTATTAGGTTAATTTCCATGCAATTTGTACACAGTATTTTGCTCTTATGTGTGTGCGCACATGCTGAGTTTTTACTGTGATGAAAATTACATAAAAAATTGGTTAATAAAATATTTCAGGTGAAGTTTTTGTATCTTTGAACCTGGAAATAAAAAGGGTTTTCTAAGTACCCGTGAAGCTTATCATACCCAAAAAGAACCTTGGTTTATGTGAGAATACCATTAATTTTTTTTTTTTTTTTTTTGGTTTAACGTCTGACTATTCTGCAATTACTGCTAATGCAGATGGTGAAGGATGGAATGAGTTTGTGTGAGAATCCCATTAAATCAGCGATAAAAATTTTAAAGAGGATGGTTCAAAAAGTAGTTTTTTCTTTTCTTTAATTAACAGCAAGATCTGTTCAACAAAGAAAAATGAGCAGATGTGAAAATTTGAAAAAAAGAATGATATGAAAACATGATTCACTACGTAATCACCTCAAAAAATAAATAAACTTGTATCTTGAAGTATTTACTCACCAACAAATTAAAATTTTTTAGTTTGAGATTGCCTTTGGGCCAGCGCAGTCAGTCAGCTGGTTGAAAGGCATTAATATTTGGTAAGTAACATCGCTGGACAACAGACGTTGTTTGTTGATCAACTGACAGCCACCCATAAACAAACTCCACTGGGGGTTCCTGTTCAAATTTATGCCTAATCAAATAAAAAAAACAACAAAAAGTAATCAAATTGGGTGGTTGTCAATAATGTACACTTCCTGATAACAAATAAACATTAAAAAAAATCTGGTGTGAAACACTCACGACTTTCTCTTGCTAATGTAAATAATGATCCATATAACCTATGTTTAATCACTAGTAAATAATTAAAATGAAAAATGGCCACCTCCGCGGCGTAGTGGTTAGCGTGCTAGCCTACTAAGCAGAGGTCCAGGGTTAGATTCCTGGCTAGGGTGTGAAAAATAACCGGATTCCTGGCTAAACTATAAATAGTTAAACTATAAATAGATTCCTGGCTAAACTGGCTAAACTATAGGCTCTGTAGAGCAAAATCCTTAAAATAAAAGTTGTAGGTTTCTTAATTTCCTGTAACTTTGATTATGTACACTTTACTCATAAAATGCATACTAAGGCCACAATTTTAACAAATTTCATTTTTTACAGATTTTCATGATAATAACAGAAAATTACTGCCACTAAACTAAGCGTAGTACAAAAATTTTTTAAATAATAGTTATAGGTTTTTAAATAGTCTACAACTTTTATTATAGGCCTATATATACACTTTTGCCCTAGCATAGTAAGACCGCAATCTTAAAAAAAAAAATTTCCACTAAAGCACAGCCTGGCCAAGAATTTCAGCAGACAAGGCACTTACCCTACCTTATGAGCATAAAGAATGTAGTAAAGGACGCGATCTAACAAAAAGTCACAGGATCCGATTTTTAGAAATCGCAAAAAAGTGATTTTTTTTTATTTTGTTTTACGCCTGGCTGTTTTGAAATTGCTGCTAATGCAGATGGTGAGTAGGACGATAGATGAAGATGAGTGATGAAAAAATGCCAGATCTGACCGGGAATCGACCCGGGACCCCGGCGTAGAAGCCGGTTGCGCTAACCACTACGCCTACGGGCCGTACCCGAAATTGCACGAGAAGTGAAAAATCACACGAATAAACTACTACTTCCGGTTGACCGATTTTGATGAAAATATTCGTGTCGAGTCCCCTTGTGGTACCTAACTTAACGTTCAACTTTCGAATTTGTAGACTACGATATTCCGTTGAGATATTTTGTTCGCTCACACAGACCAATCGCTAAAACATTTTTTTGGGGTTCAGGGGTCTTTTTCACAAGTGTGTATCCGTTGAAAACTTGATTTCGAAAAATTGACGCGAAACAATACTTTCCTTCCCTATAATATTCATCTAGGGCAAGAGAAAGTAAAAAGTACAAGATTGTCTTCTACGTTTTATTTTCACTTTTCCTTCAACTTATGATTGTACTTTAAACAAATAAATAAGAAAAAATACATTAAAATAAGCATCGAGTGTTTACGTTTCAGTTGACTTGTGTTATAAACGTAGTTTCTGAGAAAATGTCCTTGAGTTAACATTGTGAATATGATAGTGATTCTATGATAGCTCAGCAAGAACTTATGTAAGGTCATGAAAAGAGGGTAAAACCTTACATAGGCCTATACGTCCAGTCAGCAATTAATCTCTTGAAGGAATTCCATCTAAAATTTCACTGGAAAAATTATCTGTCTCATTACTATAGTGCAGACTTATACCAATTCTGATTTCATGTGAGAGAACCTTAGATAATCTACGGATTTTGCTAACCAACTAATTAACTATAAAGCTTCTTTTTTTATGTGTGTTCATAAAATTGGTCGATTTGTTTAAGTATCTTTGATAACAGACGATACCTACCGCATCATCACGCCATAAGTGTACTTTCTTAACAGTTTGCTTGTTTCTTTATTTAATTTGTAATTATCGACAATAATTTGAAAGGGCGAGACTTAACTAGTTCTTAGTATCCTTGTACATTCACATTCTTTGAAAAGTCTGGTCTTTTTAAATAAATTTAACTAGGTATTCAAAATTTTACCCACCGAATAACGAATAAGTCGATACAATATGAAATTTTTAAAGCCGAAATTGTCAAATATGTACTAAAAATAGATACCATATATTCTGAAATCAAACTGCTTCTAAATTATAAGGTTTATCTTCCAATGGTTTTGTATATTAGCGCGTTAACGGCGAAAACACATGATAAACTTTTTAATAGATTCTAGTGAGCTATTAAGTACTGGACAGTGAAGTTCAAATATTATCGATACCACACAATGAAAAGGAGAATCATTTCTTGTGTCGAGAGATTATTATTCTCAATGCCAAAGGTTGTTACATTATGAAATTTTGTGAGTTTTAAGTAAATCTAAAAAGATATTTCAAAGGTTTGAGATATAATTAGTTTTTGTACTCTTAGATGAGAAGAGTTATTTATTCAAAAGCCGACAACTGTGCTACGAACACACCATTGAGTACGATATATCTCCCGTGTTATTTTAAAAGTTGCTGTAAGAAGTATGCCAATTAATCTAATATATTGATCAACAACATAAAATAAAATTGTGAGTGGTGTAACCATCGTTTCTATTTAAGTGTTTTATTAAAAACATATAAATATTTTGGAGCATATTTCCTGTACTGTGACATCACCAACTTAGTTCAGTGGCTTTTTGTTGTGTTGTCTGAAATCACATCTGATCAAATGATACTCGATCGGCTCTGGTTTGGTTGTCTGTGCTTTGATGGTTTGGTGATGGTTTGTAGCTAGACGTCGGGTAGAACCTCTTAGCTGGTCGTTTCTGTTGAATTTGTTTATGTCAGTCAATTGCGGTAATGCTTGATTAATTCGAGTGTTGTTAAATATGGTTTCCTGTTGTTGTTTAGAATACTGACACTAAAGATGGATAAGGGAGTAACTGATAAGGGTTTGTATTTTGTACATTACATTAACCATACTATTAACAATTCGTATGTTTTCTGTTCTAGAAATTCAAACCCCGCCCACCTAATTTAATACAATCTTTGGTTAAATATCAATTTTAGTCAAAAGTTCTGCTTTCGTTTTTAATTTTTGTGTCGTTATTTTGACAGGCGGTTAAACGAATTTAATGTTCGTTTCTTGGAACACGGTTATTGCGTTATGATAGATAATAACCACTTATATTTTTATCCTTTTAAAATAGTTTTATGATAATGATACTTATATGCTATAGATGAGTCCAAATTTTCATTTTTTTTCAGAAAATGTAATTAGTGATGAATTTGGGGTTATGTATGCCTATTGTAATTTTGAAGTAAAATTTTCAATTTTGTTTGTTTGCCAAACATAAATATATAGTAGGATTTCCAGTTTTTTGGTGTATTTTGTAGGCTAGGGCATTCAGAATTTAGTGTAGTAATTTTTTTTGTAGTTAACAACTATTCCTACATACAGCGTTGAGGTTGTAACATTGTTGGGCACTGCAAAAAATCTCTTTATACTGTAGGGTTTTTATTAGTATAATTATTGGTTTCATATAGAATTTCATTTAAAAATTGTACTTTCCTTTTGTCATTGTTGAAGACCAAGTTCCGCGTTTTTTACAAGCACTGTAGTCACCAGTTGTCGAGTTCATTGGATAATCTGTTCATCCATTTACCAGTTTTAAATGAATGGATTTGTTCAAAAAATTGTGTTAAGATTAAATGTTAAATTATGTAGGTACAGTACGTTTGACGATACAGTAGCTATGGCTGTGCGCGCTGGAGCGCGCAAACTAATGGGTGACTAAGAGAGTGTTACTGTACTTACATTTGAGAATACAGTACTACCTACGATACATCTACATTTATTATTGTCCATATCATATTATTATACTACCTACATATAAATCGCCTTACTTTATGATAAATATTTTTATCATGGAAATTTAAAATAGTTATATACAATTAATTTTAAATTTCAAAATCAATGTATTTTTTTAATGTTGCTTTAATTGTAGCCAAAGTAGGCAACATTTTTTTAATTTGGTAAAATTTATGTACTACCCGTATAACAAAACACCTATCAAAATCGTGTATCTCAGTCACTGGGCACTTCCTCGTTTTCTTAACTGGAGTTCGAAATGATGCCTCTCCTTTATCGGAAATAATTTCTTGATTTCTTTGCGGTGTTTTTAACAGTAGCCACAGAAATTCCTCAAGCTGCCACTGTTCTGTTATCACACTGATGAATAGACATAACAAATTCACCCGATTGTTTGTAATATTCGGATTCTTTTTTGATAAAGCCATATATACATTTTAATTAATTACTCATGCCTGACTATGAAGTTTTTTACAAAGTTTGGACCTAACAGCTTGTGTTTCCATATTTTTTTTTTTATAACTACGGCGCTCACTGTTACAAAAAAAAAAACTGTTAAACAGAAAACAAAATGAAATGTGTAATTATAGGGTAACATACAGCATTTTGTATGTAAAAACATTAAAAGTTATGAAAAGATAAAGTTAACACTTATATGGAAACATCGGTCTCACAGGCACTAAGGATGATTTGTTTACATAATACTGGGTTCCCTGAGCTAGGGTTGGTGCTGACCGTCATAATAGCTTCCTCCCTCATTCCTATCTACTTCATAGTGAAATATGGTTCAGTTCACGTGAATCGTTGCGGAAGTGTAAATCGTTCTTAAAAATCATACCGGTCTGTGATACCGCGTGTTTCTTTTTGTGTATTTCATGTAGCGGTCTGTGGAACCGTGTGTTTCCCTTACTGTATTTAACGGTCTGTAAGACGGGTGTTTCCTTTACGGGTTTATATTTTAATTATTTGTATATATTTTAATTATTTTTTTTATTATTTAATTGTAAATTTGTGAAATGGCTCGACCACTTAGTACAAGCGATCCCGACTATGGTGACAGAATTCGTAGATTATTGGAAAATGATGACAGTGACTCGGAAGGTTCTATTTGTGATAAAATTGATGACTCGGATGTATCACTTGCAAGAAAGTTATTTGCCTAGAATGCAGTAGAAAACTGTGTCTTGATTGTACAAAAAACAAATGTCACTAAAAAAATCCCTAATATATAAGTAGTCACTTTTGAGTTATGTTTCTTTTTTACAAATTTTTGCTCTTTTAAATTTAAGTATGTGATTACATGGCTTTTTCTTTTATTTAAACAATTGTTTTTCGATAACCAGATTTTATACCAATGTCAATTCAATCATTATACTATAGTAAAATAATATAATTTTTGTTAAACAGATCTAGTTGAGTTTCTTTGCCTTTGTTTCCCAAATAAATTGCCAAAAATGAAATGGCGGTCTGTCAGACCGGGTGTTTCTATTAACGTTATAAAAAACATGTTTCCATATAAGTGTTAAACATCTTTTTTATTCTATCAAAATCTATATTTATCCATTTCATCGCCATAGGCCTATAAATTCTATAAATGTAACTATTTACATTTACATTAAGTATTTACATTAAGTATTTCACTTCTTTTTAATTTTAAATACTGCATTTTTTAATTGAATATTGGGGGGCGAACATTATTCTTTAAATAATAGTCGTTTATCATTTTAACTTAAGTTTAAATTGCAATTATAGTAACTTGAGTCATGAGTTTGCCCTTGTTTACAATGAGGGGTAAAGGGGAAAAGAATCAGTGTGCATGTGCGACTGCTTTAATTTCAGTGCAACAAACACAACAACTTTATAACCAGAGCATGTACAGTATATTGCGGAACCTTTTATAGGTAACTGTAATATAACTGTTTGTTACCGTTAACGGAAATGTTAGTTTCTCGAAAACGTGGGCAGACTTTTCACAATGCTGAACGAAATCTAAAATGCTGTGAAGTTGAAGCTTAACAAAAATGCCTTTCCCTGCCGGTTAACTAAAGCCAAGAGCGAGTGGCTAACTACTATGATGTTTCTCTTTCCACAATTTGAATAATAAAGAAGGAAATTAAAGACTTGAAGAAGCTATTCTTCAACAGTTTTGTTGACTCCTGGTATAAATTGGAAACGGTTAGGTGAGACTGATAGTGAAGATGCCAGTGACAGTGATAGTAAAGAATGTGATTCATTCGTAGAAAATTTTGTTCCAATGGAATAAAGAAGCTGGTAATTAAAGTAAATCAAACATTTCTAGTCATGTAATTAAGCTATAGGCAATATTACAGGTAACATTTATTTCTTATAAGGTTTATGTAGAAAACATTTTCTCGGAATTAACCATAGCTTACAAAATGTATGTAGAAACTGCACGGTAGTGAAATGTACAAGTAGTGTCTCCCTGTTGGCGTTGGCAGCACTACAAATTTTTACTTCCTTTCCTCACAGCCGATCTATATGCAAAAGGCAATCTCGTGACTTCAGTATCTGTACAACTAAAACTTATATGTTATTAATTAAATACTAGGTATGTTTGTAGGACAGAAAGTAGCGGAGAGCGTATTGCTCTGTACAACCAATGTTAAATTGGAATCGCCTATCTTTCCCAGTCTCAAGTGACTGTTGGATGTAGTATAGCAACGTTTCCAAACGTTTACACCGTGCTAGTTTACTAGCGCTAGTCAACCATGTGACCTTTTGTCCCCTACTAGCTCTTGTAAAATCAAACATGTTTAAAGTCACTAGCACACTAGTGAATACTAGCGTCGTAGCAATGAGCCTTAACTCTCCACCATGGAGTGTGCTTGTGACCAATACAGAATGTACCAGATACTTTTCGTTCTTGGTACCTGTTTGTATTACTTGTACCTGGTCCAAACTATCAGTTTCTCATGACTGGGTAAGTCATGAGAAACTGATAGTTTGTAAAAGTAAAAATTCACATATTGTAATAAAAGGTTAATTCTATTTTAACTAGTGAAGGGGTACTTCACTAGTTAAAATAGAATTAACCTTTTATTACAATATGTGAATTTTTACTTTTTAATTGAATTTCCAAAACATGTTTGTTTAATTTAAAGGGTGCTACTATAATACGCGGCCTACCGTGTTATGTTTAGTGAAATTTGTATTTCTTGATGTGGTAGCACTGTCCACTAGAACTTTTGGCACGTAAATATTAACATATTTTACAGGTTATGTTATATTTAAAAAAAAGGACAAGTTACATTCGATAATTATAATAATATACTCTTTTAATTATTATGATAATATTACATACAAAAATTTATAATACAAATAATACTATAATTTAATAATACGAAAAGGATTCACCCTGTTATTTTTAGTCAGTCTGCACACAGTACACACTGTGAATGTCATTTTGAAAAGCAACAAACAAATCATGTTCAACTTTTCTCATAATTGCCCATGATATATGGTCGAGGTGCGATTGAAATAATTCTTTCAGAACGCCTCTTTTTTTGTTTAAGAATGTTTACTATTGCGTCCAACCACAATCTCTCACTTGCTTGTGTATTGGCTCCTGTTTGTGGATCTACATAATTTCGCTGATGGTTAACCGTTGAATGCAGGTAATATAATGTAATTCACAGAACCTGTAAAATATGTAAATATTTTTTAAAACCTAATGTTCACATGACCTTATGTAGTTCAAACCTGCAAAATATGTGAATTTTACGCGCCATAAGTGCTAGTGTACAGTGCTACCACATCAAGAAATACAAATTTCACTAAACATAACGCGGTAGGCCACGTACTATAGTAGCACCATTTAAAGATTCTTTTTTAAACTAAATAGTGAAAATATTGACTATTCATTGTAAACTGATAATTATAAATTTTTGCCTACACTTTAAACATGAAAGTTTTTAATTACGAGGGACATACTAACATGACAAATTGATGGAGAGAAAAACAATTTATTCAGTGATAATGAAATGTTCGCTACTTTTTATCATGTGCTTTCTGATTCCGGAATAAGATATTTATGCAATCTTGCAGCGTGGCAGTAAAAACTTCAACTGGTCTTTCAGACCAATATAGACCAGTGATATTTTTTCTACACAAATTAAACTATTCCACCCACTTATACACGTTACTTTATTTTGAAAACCTTTCACCCTATAGTTTCAACATTCTTGAATAATTATTCTGTTGGTTTAAAACCTTTAGATAGCCAAAATCTTATCACTGAACTCTTTCAGTGTGTATGTTTCAAGTAAAGCTGATATTTTTAAATTAACAAAAGAGATAATTTTTTTATTAATTATGATCTAACAGCTGATTGATAGAGTTTGAAGGGTTCCAAACTGACCCTCAAAAAGTTTCATTTTCATTGAATGAAATATTCATTTTGTATGTTAATTTGTCTCATTCGTTATCAAACACCCCTACAATGAATGTCATGTGATTGTTATCTGTAAATTGTATGGAATAATTAATATTTTAGGAAATGAAGTGGCAAAACTTCAGCAGCATTTATTGCTGCTAAAAGAAGAGTATGTTAAACTACAAGCTCAGTGTAGTGAACTTGAGCGTAAGTATGCGTTGGCTTCTGCTTCAACCGGTGAAATTAATGAAAACAGCTTTGTTTCAAAACTAATGAAGATGATTACTAGCCTTTATAATAACCCTTTGTACAGGTAATTTTATTTTGTTTTATTTATTTATATATTATAAAAAAGATATGCAGTGTGGATATCAGTCGCTTGTACAAGCAGTTCTTTACTTTCTCTTGCATGTATATGAAATATTGGTTAGAAAAGTTATGTTTTCATGTCAATTTTTTGAAATTGAATTCCTCAGAAATATGTTTTTATGCCTTCTGATCCCAAAAAACATGGTTTTACCAACTGACGTCTCTCTCTCTCGCTTTGTGCTCACGCATATATACAGTCTGGACTATAAGGTGGATGACCAATTCAACAGATCTGATTAGGCCTTGTGTTTGTGCTGAAACATGTGGCCTTGCATTAATATGGAGCAACATCACACTGCTAATAAGGTGGATGTTGTTGTATGCAGTGATTTTTATTTGATTGTGGTACTTTAAAAAAATCCTTGGTGGTCTCAACGGTTTAACAACGATGAAGTGAAAACTGCAGTCATGGATTGGGCTTCTTCACAGGTGACAGATTTCTTTGATGTCATAATTCAAAAACTTGTTGAGCGGTACGGCACATGCTTGAACAAAAATGGAAATTGTGTAGAAAAGTAGATAAAAGTATGTAGAATACGGAAAAATAACATTTTAATGAGATTTTCAGTATTTTTCTTCTTATTTTTATTGAAAAACCGAACCGTATTTAAAAAAATACCCACTTACAGCTGATGAATTGTTGAATTAACAAGAATGATCATTTGCATGTGCGAATGAAACTGATCAAGGTCCTACTAGTAAGGTATCCTTCTTTTCCATTGTGTGGTGTGAAACCGTGATTCTTGACTCCATGCTCAAAGTGTTAATTGTTATATTAGTTATTATATTAATTATATTATTATACTAGCTACGCCCAAGAACAAAAAACATGTTTTTATGGAAAATATGAAATTTATTTTATTTTATCTAAGGCCTGTTAGCGCAAGTGGGTTCTTCGCCGGGGTACTGGGTTCGATTCCTGGTTAGGTCTGGCATTTTTGCATCACTCAATTTCATTACCATCATTATCCACCGGTTGTATTAGCAGAAATTGCAGAACAGTCAAACGTAAAAAAAAAAATAATGCCAGGGTCATAAAATGATAATTGTAAACATTACTACTACGATCGATGCACAAACAATAATAATAGCCGAAAATAGTAGAGGGAGTGAGAGAAAGCTTATTGTGTGAGAAAGACTGGAGACTGGCTTCGTTCTCATCCCTATTCTGTGCTGTTTACGAAGTGAGAGTGACACCGGTAGACGCCTGGCGGGAATAACTGATCGAATGACAACTGATCAGTTATCGACTGCCGAGAGTAGAAAATTATTAAATTACTAATATTGCTATAAAAAAATAGGGGTTGGTGGTAGACGGTTGAAAATTTAGGAGTGTATGTATTTTTTAATGCCACATTATAAAAAAATAAAATTTTTGTCCTAAAAATAAAAAAAAAGTTTTTTGGGTGGACCACCTTATCACTTAGGGGTATAAAAAATAGATTAAAACCTATTCTCTGACCTGCCAAGTATACGTATAAAATTTCATCAAAATCGGTTAAGCTGTTTTGGAGGAGTATGGCAACTAACACAGTGACACGAGAATTTTATATATTAGATTAATTAATAATTGTATTATTATAGTAATTATATTAATTGTTATATTCATAGTGTAGGTGTATACAGTATTATGGCTAATGCCTCGGCCGCATTGACGAAGTTGGTAACGTGCTCGCGTCTCATCATGCGGTCTTGGGTTCGAATCCCATTCAGGCACGGCATTTTTTCATATGTTACAAAAAATCATTTCATCATTCACCGTCTGCATTAGCAGTAATTGCAGAACAGTCAAACGTTAAACAAAAAAAATATATAATAATAATGCCTGCTTATATTATCCATTTTTGAAGCTGCTGGAACTCTGTTACCAAGGATTTATAACCTGTTTATATTCTCTACGTCATGCAGTATCTGTCACCCGATTATGAGAGTATGTACTTACTTTACTGTGGTGCCTATATTCTGTTGCACTCTGGGAGAAATCTTTGTACAGTCCAAACCAAGTATTAGTTTAAGAGGTAAACTGAATATGTTAATGATACAAGTGTGTTCTATGTTTGCAGTGATATGAAGATTAAACTTGATGGTGGTAATTCAATACCAGGGCACAAACTTGTGTTTGCTTCCCGTGGTACTAACTGGGGAATCAATTCTTTGACTGATGTTGATACTTTAGGTGAGTATAAACATGTTTTTCAATCTGAACTCGGATTCATTTTAATGTTGATCTTCATTGGGAGCACATTAAGTTTATAAAATTCACAGTTAATACTAACTGTTTTAAGGAACTAGTTTGTTTTGGCAGTAGTTGCGTACCAGTTGTATTCTTGGCCATAAACAAATAATGCTCCAGTTTGGCTAAAACTTGAAAATTTTAAGTTTTTAACCCATCATTGAGTTGAGTAGTTTTTGGAATTAGCCATGTAGCCCCACAATCAGGTCCTCTTTACTCTTCAGTGAACAAATATACTTGATTAAATTTTCTTAAAAACGGTTCTCAAGTTTTCCTAAACTTTTCTCACCTTTTACGTTTGCTGGTTTTATTACTGCATCCAGAAAACTCCTAAACAAAGTATAAAATATGTGAAGATAAAAACTGGTAGTCTGTATTATTTCTATTTCATATAATGAATTAATGCAATAATTTCACTAACCTTCTTTTTAAACTGCGTCACCTTTATTTTAATTTTTACTTACACGTGTTTCGGTGGATCCACCATCATCAGAGTAAATAACATAAAATTGAAACTAAAAACAATATTTATTAAAAATCTATAGAAGATGATACATCTTCAGTCACTTGTATAAAACTGTATTATTCTACATATATATGTATAATATGTATGTATTATACATATATATGTATAATTCTGTATTATTTACACAGGAATTCATTTCATATATTTATTACTACTACTTAATTCAATAAGTATATAATCTATTAATTTTTACTCAGTAATATACAATTCACCTTTGCATTGACTTCTAGAAATTTATTTCTAAAACAAAAAATATTTAGAAAGGAGTTCTTGTAAATACTACAAAATGTTTCATCAGTCAAGTATTTTTACTTTTTCTTGCCCTATATGAATACTTAGAAAAAAAGTATTGTTTTTATTTCAATTTTTTTAAATTGAATTTTCATAGGAAGTGCACGTTCTCAGGCCCTCTGAACCCAAAAAACATGTTTATAGTGATTGATCTGTGTGAACAATATATCTCAAGAACGAAATAGCATACTAAGTTGAAACTAGGAACTTGAGTTAGGTACCACTAGCAGACACGACACAAATATTTTCATCAAAATCGGTCAATTGGAAGTAGTAGTTTATTTGTGCAATTTTTCATGTTTTGTGATTTTCTCAAAAATGCCTTGTACAATTTTTTCTAAAAATCACCTCATTTACTACTATGTATTTTATGCTCTACATCTACAAGATAGTGTGAGCACCATGTCTGCTGAAATTCTTGAAGAGGCTGTGCTCTCATGGTAAAAAATTGTTTTTTTAAGATTGTGGCCCTAATGTGGATTCAAGGGCAAAATAAAAGTTGTAGAACATTAAGAAACTTTTAACTTTTATTTCAAACATTTTTAACAATGCTTAGTTTAGCATGAATTAGTGTTTTTTTTGTAGTTTGCTCATCAAAATCTAAAAAAATGGAATTTTTTAATATTGCCCCCTTAGTATGCATTTATCAACAAAAGTGTATAATCAAAGTTATAGGAAATATAAAAATTTACAAATTTCATTTAAAGCATTTTCTTCTATAGAGCCCAGTCTAGCGTCAATTAATGATTTCCCGTATTTTTAAGTCAAAAGAGGTTGATTTTCATTTTGCGTCATTCACTTATGATTAAAATAAGGTTATGTGTTTTATTTTACATTGTTTACTAAGATTAAACATGAATTATGTCATATTATTTACATTGGCAAGAGAAAGTTGTGTGGGCATTTCTCACCAGATTTTTCTATTTATAGTAACAAATAAAGAAGTTTAATTAGGCGAATCATGAAAATTTTTCCATTTCGTAGTTTCTGAAATTGATATCTTCGAACACAACAGACTGCTTTTGTGGCAGGGACTATAATTTAACAGACTATTGCATTACAAAAAATTGGTGTGAAACACTCACACAACATTTTCTTGCCGATGCAAATAATGAACAATATAACCTAACATTAGAAATAAACAAAACTACTGTCCTCAAAAAACAACCTAATTTTAATCATGAGGGAATGATGCAAAATGGAAACTCACCTTAGTTGGCTTTCGGAGGCTTAGTTGGCATTATTAAGGCTGCAATCTTAAAAAAAACATTTTTTTCTTTGAGAGCGCAGCCTCTCAAAGAATTTCACTAACATGGCACCTACCCTATCATGTAGAGCAGGGGTCTCCAACCTACGGCCCGCGGGCCACATCCGGCCCGCGGAAAACTAGCATACTGAAAAAAAAATTTTATTTGATAATATATTTCCTTTTAAGCATTTTTACCATTAAATATGAGTACAGTACTCGTCTCTCACTAATAAGTGTAAAACTAGCCGTAAATAAGTAGTGATCAACCATTGTTTGACCCTAAATGGGCTGAAATTTTAAGTGGCTAACAAATGCAATCTTCTCACTAAAAAATAATTGTTCTTTTTAAGCTTTGCACGTGTTGTACACTCATGTATTGTCAAGTTTTCTTTAAAATTCAATAAAGTACATTTTGTAGTAAATTGAAAAGATTTGGTTTTGTATCATACTGTGTTTTCATTAAGCCTACTTGAAAACTTCTTTTACAGAACATATATTATTTTATAGCAAATATAATTATTTGTTTTGGTCACAGCTTTTTTTTACAATCGCGTTAAGAATTTTAGTTAGCCAACAACAAAGATATTAAAAGGAAATATAGCAACTTAAAAAACTAAGCAAGAAAATCTCAAAAACCACCACTGAGCTCTTAAGTAGAAAAAACTTCGAGGGTGTATGGGGGGGGGCTAGACTTTCTGCCCTGAAATATTGCTGGCCCGCCTTTCCTCCAAAAATTTACAATGTGGCCCTTGAGTAAAAAAGGTTGGAGCCCCTGATGTAAAGCATAAAAAAATATGTAATGTATGAGGCAATTTTTGAAAAAATCGTAGGAGCCGTTTTTGAGGAAATCAAAGAAAGTGAAAAATTACACAAAGTACCACTTCCAGTTGACCGATTTTGATGAAAATGTTCATGTCGAGTCCTATAGTGGTACCTAACTCAAGATTCAACTTTGTACAATGTTCTGCTCTGGAGATATTTTGTTCACACACCGACCAAATGCTAAAAATATGTTTTTTGGGTTCAGGAGGTCTGAAAACGTGTATCCAGTAAAAACTCTATTTCAAAAAATCAACATGAAAACAATACTTGCCTTCTAGTATCTTCATATAGGCAAGAGAAAGTAAAAAAAAAAAATGGGCGATAGGAAACATTTATTGTTGGAAATTATTATTTTTCCTTTGTATTTTAATTTTTCTGGTTTCCATTATTGACCTTCTGATAATATTTATTGTCATTAATAAATAAATAAATACTTCTTTTATAAGAAAAGTGTTACAATTTTCTTAAAAAATCCTAATAGTTGTACGAACAAAACACGTGAAAATATTACGGCAAATTAATGTCAAAAAGCTTGAGTAAAATATGAGTCATTCCATTGACCTTTGTTATAAGTATCATGAAAATCATTTCGAGCCGGTCAGCAGATTGAGGGTAATTAAATTTAGTCATGCAGTGAAAAACAGTAGTAGCTAGTTGGACTGGCCCAGTGACTTGAAAGTGTGGGAGAAAAAGAATTCAAGCCTATGCAGAAAAACAGTAGCCAGGTGAACTCAACGGTTAAATATAGTGTTTTATATTGATATAATTCAAAATTTTATTCTCGTGTCATTCAGATTGGAGTCGTTTTGGAAAAGAAATTGGATCTGCGCTTGTCAAATGGGTTTACACAGATCAAGTGGATTTCTCAAAGGGTGATGATTTTACATTAGAACTCATGAAAGTCGCTGATAGTTTTAAGCTGGAGGAACTCATTGTAAAGTAAGTATTATTCCAAAATTAATAGGTTATGGTATTTCTCACATTTTATACCTTGATTTCTGGTTTTTGTTTTGAATGAAAGAAGGTTATTATATTAATCTTCTTATCATTTTTTTGATTGCGAATTTATTTAACTTTGTCATATATGTACAGTTAAATGCCATTTACCTGAACTTTTCATTAATCTTCAAATTCAGTCGTGCAGTTATTCTCTCACTGTAGGCTTTGTTTCCCTTCTTTTCTCATCATGGATGTTCTTAAATTCTGTGATGCTTTCTTGGTTCAGTATTTTATTCCAGTCTTTATAAGTTCTTTACAACTTCGTAAACCACTTATCAGGCATCTTAGGTCAATTGTCTAGTATTCGAGTGCTGGTTTCAGAAATAAATTCCATCACGTAATTTTTTTTCCACAAACAGATCTTTGATTTCAATATAAAATCAATTTTGACGTTTTAGCTATGTGCATTGTGTTACCATATTAAAATTACATAAATTTTTTTTATAAATCGATAGACTTCTAAATTGCAGAATAAACAAAAAATTAAACAAACTAACAGTGATTACCTAGTGATCACCCAAACTCATATTACACCCCTATAATATGTAAGTGTGAGTTTGTAATATGAGTAGAATCACCTAGTGATCCACACTGATACCTCACTGTAATGATGTAATGAGTGAAGTAAGCTCACTTAACATTCTTCAGAACTGTTGGTGTCTAGGTGAAAAGAAAACACTTATTGGCCCTTGTTATTTCATTTTCATGGTACAACCAAAGAGAAAAAGAATATCAGCCATACTTTTTAGAATATGGTGACCTATATTGTAACAATGTTTCTGGCTTGATGAAGCAGTTTCATGAAATACGTTGCAAGTGAGTGGATGCTATTTATGGACTGATCCAAAAAGAGCCTCAAAGCAGTTCTTCTTCACAATGGCAACCAATATCCCTCAGTGCCAGTAGGTCAGTCTGTGTAGAAAGTTACAAAAATTTAGAATTTGTTTTGAATAAACTGAAATACTTTAGCATAAATGGATAATATGTGATCTAAAAATACTTGGGATGCTTTTTGGCCAGTAGGCAGGCTACACCAAATATCCATGGTTCTTGTGGGAGTAGGATATCCGGAATAAGACAGAACATTGGATTAAAAAGGAGCGGCCGCTTAGGGGAAAACTAGATAGAACCAGGAACAAGAAATATAAAAAGGGAAAGTTTGGTTAATTCAAGTAAAATCCTCTTACATCCTCTTCATTTCAATTAGGATTGAAAAAGCAATTTGTAAAGGCACTATCAAATGAGGGACAGTGTTTTAAATACTTAGTGACAAATTTTCACGATTGTCAAAAGTAAAATTGAAAGGTGTTTTTGTTGGTCAAAATATTCAAAAACTTTTTAAAAATGAAAATTTTGAATATACGATGACTGAAATTGAAAAAGCAGTATGGAAAGCATTTAAAGAACTTGTTCAAAAATTTATTAGTAACGATAAGGACCCCAATTTTAAGTGCATCTAGTAGAATATGTTACAGGACTTTTCAAAGAATTGGGGTGTAATGTGAGTTTGAAAATATACTTCCTACACTCACATATCAACTTTTTCCATTGCTGGTACATTGGTCATACCAACTTCCCTTGCTCTCTTGGCATCGCATCTTTTCCCAATTTATCCATAACTGAACCCATCTACATCTCTCTTGCTTTGCCTCTTGGTATTTTCCCTTCCATCTCCAAGTACAGTATCCTTCTAGGCAATCTACCCTCCCTCGTCTAACTAATATTATAAAACCATCATCACATTGTTTTTCCAACTCTCCCTTGTCAGGCTGTCCATCTACAAATCGTTCCTTATCTTATTAAAAGCTATATAAAATAATTTTCATTAATAAGTCATTATTTATTTGTGTCTTATATTGCATTCTCCTTACATTAATTCTGAACTTCAGAAGTAGAGGGTGTTAACTAGATTTTTGTGATTTTTCAGGAAAGACAATGGTGCATTTTTTGTTTTTATAATTCCAATAAATTTCTTTAAGTGATAGAAATTTGAAATACACTGAATATAGCTTCTGATGCATATTTAAATTATTTCACACCTTTCTCAACTTCTACAACCCCCCACCTCCCACAGGATTTAATACTTTTACCTTTTTCTGTTTTTTTGTCAATTTGTAACGCTACAGTAATGTTAACTGTAATCCAAGTTGAGTTCATTAAACAAAAACAAAACTATTGTGGAATATTTAGTGATAACTAAATATATAATTTCCTACCATTATGCAGGAAATGATACAATTAAAGAGGTAAACAGTATTAAACGGCAGTTTATACTGTTTACCTTTGGTATCAATAACTGGTAAACATTAATATTATGGAGTTGATATTATTTACGTCTAAAGAAATTTGGAGTTAATGTGGGTTTTACAACATTTAAGCATACAAGAAAGGCAGGTAGGGAGTTAACACTGTGTACCATTATATGTAGAAAATTTTTGCTGAATTTAAGAATAGTTTTAACTTAATTTTTCCAAAATTGGAGTTAGCACTCGTTACCTCTAGGATACATAATTAATGTAGACAATTTAATTTTTTCATTGGGCGATGGTGCCTACGTAAGCCTTGGCTTGTACGTTGGTAATGCTATGATATGTCGATAATAAAATGCTAGACCTTACCGGAAATCAAACCCAGGACCACTGGCATAACGGCCAGTTGCACTAACCACTACACCAATGGACCAGCCAATAGGGAGTATAGTTTATTTAAATAAAGTAATTGAATAAATCTAAAATAGATGAGCAATATATTGCATTCTGTGCCATCTGTTTAAAAATCTGTAGTTTATTTGCAGTTCACTTAAAGTCTGTAAATGCTATAGTTTAGATAACTTTTCTGAACTGATTCTGAATCCCTAAGTTAGAATATTTCTTTTGTAAACAGTTTCTCAGGAGTATACGTGTAACTGTCACTATTAAAATAAATATTTATAATTATCACTTAAGTGCTGAGTATTTTAAGTAAATGTAATTATAGAATATTAGAATTATCGGAATTTGACCTTGAACATGTCCACCTTTAACATTTTAAAGTTAAAATTTATGGGTAGTAGTTTATCAATACAAATATTTAATGTTCATGTTTGATGTGGATCTATTATTTTGTTTGGTTTTTGATGTTAGTATTTACATTTTCTCTATAGTTATGAATTAATTTATTACTTGTTTTTAAATTATGTTTACAGGAGTGAAATGGCTTTAATGGCTTCTGTCAATGTTAAGAATTGTGTTCGATTTTATACAACTGCCGATGAAATTGGAGCTGAAACTTTGAAAGAACATTGTGCTACTCTAATTTCAGCCCATTGGGTAAGAATGGTGTATTAGCTGACGTGCTGGTACAAGTAATTTATGATCGAATTTTTTTAAAATAAGTTTATCAGGTATCGATTGCCATGGTCAATTACCCTGATCAAAATTTTGTTAAAAAACACCCACCCAACAAAATATATTGCAATAGGAATTACAAGAGTTATCAGCTTCTTTAAAATTACATCCATTTAAAATCCAAATGTAAGAATTTCCCAACTGTCAAGGGTGTAGTAGAGCCCTTATTAATTTAAAATAAATTCAAGATATATCGGCTATTCCACTGTATAGTTTTATTGAGCCAACTTTTACTATACTACTGCTGTTCGGTGGATGGAGTTTAACTGCCCTATCCTGGAACTGCTGTGACTGTTCATTTTGGTCAACAGGAGTGGTTTCAACATGTAGGCAGGGACGGCTCAAGAGCTAAATTTCACCCATGCAAGCTAGTCACTTGGCCCCCCCTCCATCACTGGGTCCCCATCTCCCAATTGTCTATTATTATTATCTGACGTCAATCGGCCTAACTTTTCTGGTACAACTACGTTTTTGGACAAATATATAAATTTTAACAATCAAGCGTCCTCAAGTCATACCTAGTTATTCACAATCATACACGTCATCGTAAACTGAAATCCCAACCCATATTTCGACCTCAATCCAAGGATATTAGTTTCTAAGGTCACCAAAGCTTTGATTCCCATTACGAAAAACTCACAACCTGACCTCAGATTTCGTTCAGTTATTAATATTAACGCAACCACAAATGAAATTTTTTTTATAATAACCCATTTTTGCGCATGGGCCCCTGTATATAGTTAAGGGCTATGCAGGAGTTACAGCCTTTTAATGGGTGAAAGGCTGTATTAATTTACCTTGGTATAGTCACAGATCAGTTTGATTTTTAATTAAATCCAACCCTGATCAGTTGGTGACCTGATCAGTGGTGAATTCACAAGAGAGAAAAGTAGAGCTGTAAGAAAGGGAGTTTATTGTCTACAGATGACTTGAATATATATCGAAAAACAGAGGAGCAAGTGGAAAGGGCACTGGAGTTGTGGTGGTTTGGAATTCAGTGAGGAAAAAATAAAGTGTTGTTGCAGAAGAGATTTGAGGAGGGAGAGCATTGACATTTAATAAAGCTAAATGGTAGGGTACTGGAGGAAGTTAAATGATTCTATATTTGGAGATTGTTTCATCATCAGATGAACAATTGGAAAATGAGTTACATAAGAGGGTGCAGAAAGCAAGTGGTTTCTTCCAAAGTATAAGAAGCTTAGCGTGAGATCATTAAGTTTCTTGTATATTGTAAGAGAATTATGTATAATATATTTTTGTGCCAATATTGACTTAGGTTACTTAAATATGGATTGGTGGAAGGAAGGCAGAGAGTAAAATGCTGGCTGTAGAAATGAATTTCAAGTGGTGTGTACTAGGAAAGGCAATAAGAGATAGAACAAGAAATGATGTAAATAGGGAATAATTGGTGATAAGACAGCCGGATAAGGAGAGACAAAGCTGTGATGGTTTGGTCATGTCAATAGGATGAAGGAGGATAGACAGCTGAAAAGGATGCTGTAGAGGAAAATTCTAAGATTGAAGTGGAGGGATTCAGTCTTTGATGATTTGGGGAAAAGATGCGATGCCAAAAGAGCAATGGTGAAGAGGATTTGTGTTGGGTCTGACTGGAGGAAACTTGAAAGAGAAATTGTAAGGATGATGATCATGAGAGTTATCTGTATGGACCTTCAATGATTACCAGATCAACTTAGCAAGCATAAAACTGGTGATATAAAGTAGAGAGCCTCACTTAGTTCTACCTAGGAACCCGCCATTTTAGTCATAAATTTGATTTTTATTAGTAGTAAGATTATAATGGAAATTCATTTATCTGATGTTCCATATTAATCCTTTCCACTCGTAGTATGTTTGTATTGTGATTCCCCTCCATGAGTAATTATTTTTTGTTTTGTTGATACTGTATTACATTAATCATACTTATGTTTTGTTGTTCAGTTTTATGAGTGTGTAATACATTTTATGTTTGTTAAATGTTCACTGTATAAATAACATTACAATGAAAAAGTAGAAAAACATTCAAGTTTTGAAAAAATTAAACTCTAATTAATAACCTGCAAAACATATATTGCTGTTGTAAAAACTAAGATAAAATAAACTATGTAACTTGAAAATGATATCTAAAACTTAATAAAAACATGTAACAATAATCTGAAATTTATTTTTGTGTTAATTAGTCTCCTAAAACTATGTAAAAACATTAACTGATCAACTTAAAAATAGTGACACAAAATAACGGAAACTATAATATGCGCTTTGACAACTAAATTAGGTTAGTTTGTTTGGTATGGCGACATCGATAGAATCAATTCTGTATTTATCGATAAAAATCTACTGTGAAACACTCACACACTTTCTCTTGCCAATGCAAATAATGAACAATATAACCTAACATTAGAAATAAAGAAACTAACCTCAAAAAACATAACCTTATTTTAATCATGAGTGAATGTTGCAGAATGAAATCCGTAGTTAGGCTTAATGATACGGGAAATCACTCTTTGACGCTAAACTAGGCTCTGTAGAGAAAAATGCATAAAACAGAAGTTGTAGATCTTTTAATTTCCTATAAATTTGTTTATGTACCTTTTTGTCGTTAAATGCATACTAATGCCGAAATCTTAAAAAATCAATTTTTTTATGGATTTTCATGAAGAAAAAAAACAGAAAATCAGTAATTACTGCTAAACGAAGCATTAGACAAAGAAATGTTTAAAATAAAAGTTGTAGATTTTTAAATTGTCTACAACTTTTTTTATATACACTTTTGTGCTAAAATGCATATTTAGGCCGCAATCTTAAAACACCGTTTTTTTTCTATGAAAGAATAGCCTCTCCAAGAATTTCAGCAGACATGATGCCTACCCTATTTTGTAGAGCATGACAAATGTAGTAAATGAGGTGATTTAAAACAAAAATCCGTAGGAGCCGTTTTTGAGAAAATCGCAAAATAGTGAAAAATTACACAAATAAACTACTACTTTTGGTTGACCGATTTTGATAAAAATGTTCATTTCGGGTCCTCTAGTGATACCTAACTTAAGTTTCAACTTTGTACGATGTTTGGTTCTTTAGATATTTTGTTCACTCACAGACCAATTGCTAAAAGCATTTTTTTTTTGGGTTCAGGGGGTCTGAAAACGTGCATATTTGGTGAAAACTCAATTTTAAAAAATTGACATGAAAACAATACTTTTTTTCCTGTACATTCATATAGGCAAGAGAAAATAAAAATCGGTAATTGTCAAAACTACAGAAAGTAATTTTTAAAATATCCTGTAGAGGCCAGCACATTATAGCAACTTCGTGTAAACGTATTTTCATTCAAAGTCACCTGTGAAAATAGAAGCAAGTGGGACCCAACGTACGAGTGGAATGGGAATATTACCATGTCGGGTCTCATCCTGCAGTCGAGTGGAAAGATTTAACAGTTTTTATATGTATTCAGGCTATTTATTTACAATTTAGCCTTTATTACTTATTTTTTATAGTATTGTAATTTTTCTTGTCTGTATATTTCAGGATGACTTCACTAGCGAAGACTTTTCGCATATGGTAGCCCCTCTTCTTTACGAGATGTTCAAAACAAATACAAAATTTCCACTTCATTCAGCTGTTCGATTAAGAAGAGAAGATGTTGTGTTTCTCTACCTTGTTGAAAATAATTCTCAGGTATTTTTCTTTCATTTTATTTAATCTGAATTACTGGATGTTTTTAAATAATTATGTTGTAGCCATGCTTATTGTCATTCCTTCAATATTCTGTATGATATTCATTTTGATGATACTGGGATTTTATAATTTTTCCCATAATCCTTTTGCAGCAGCCAATGAAAAGTCAGCTCTGGGATAGATTATTTAAAAATAATGATTGACTGTTGCTTTTTACTCTCAATTTCTCTAGTCTCATAAACATAACATTTTTTGTGATCGGTAAATAATGGAAACCACGTGCATTTAAAATCCTGAATATGGAATCCTTTCATGTACTTTATATTTTATTAAAAAATTGTGTCTCCTATGTTAAAAATACAATACATGATGCAATTTATATGAGTAGAGAGTAAAATATCTTTATGATGTCACATAATCTTCAAAAAGTTGCCTCTTAAATCATCTATTTCATTTTCCAGCCTACGGTCCCATGTTTGCAAGATCATTTAATGTCCTTTGTAACTTGTACAATAAAATATGTATGTTGTTAGCATTGACAGTAGATACTTCACCTACAGCTCTCCTTTGAAAATTTAGTTTTTAACTCTGGAAAGCTAAGGGGTGATAGAATTTACATTGAAACTTGTTTAGTCTCAGAGACCAAATTGTCGAGTTAGTTGATCAAATTACTTAGAAACACATTTGTTAATCTTAAAAGTAAATAGGCAGTAATATCTGATATTTTTAGAAGGGTTTAAAGTTCTTTGATAAATTTCTAACAATTTTACCCTTGATGTTCTCCACGCATTGCTTTGACGCATCTACAGCGCTGGTATTTTGTTGTTCTTATTCTTGAATGCGGAAATTTTCTTGTTTTGTAATATCGTTTGATTATTCCAAAATTTTGGCGTATTTACATTCAGGATTTCTGTAAAGGTCTGAAAAATTTTTGGTGAAAGGTTTGTTATTTCAAGACAATGTTAAAGCCATAGTTTCATAAGTTTGTAGTGGATTTCCTTAGCAAATTTATGTCTCGATAGTGGTTTCTCTCCTTTTTTCACCTCAAATATAAATCTTAATAATTCATCCTGCTGCTTGTAATCATTTCTAATGTATAAATATTTAAAATTATTTTACTGACGTTATGTAGCTGCCTTTATTTTTATTTCTTTATGATTTTACTTAACATGTTGAGCGTCATGGACGCATATGTGGTGCCCAACAGTACCTCATCTGCTGTGCCAAGAGCGCCACACGTGCATCCCACACATTTTCTGGTGTCCTTACATCATTGGTACTTCAGTTGTGCTCTTATTTTGTGACGTATTAGTGCTCGTATTAGTTACGTGTTAATTGAAGTAATCTAAATATGTATCGGTACGTGGTTTCAGTTTTTTGTTGATCTAAGTGTTTATATTGGCCAATGAAGAAATTGGTAGCCCATCCCAACAAAAGTGAATACAATAATTGATGGAGAAAGAATTGTCAGACGACGAATTAAGGGCAATATTAGAAGATGACAATGGTGGTGAAAAGTTTGACGGGGATAGTGACACAAATTATTGCTGGGAGGATAGTGATGATAAATCAGTTGACGCTGATAATGACGATGTTGAAGATCTTAATAAAGAAGAAATTTTAAATTTGGATAGTGTAGGTACTGAAAATGTCGTAGTTCAAGAAAACGGTAATCTTCTTAAAAAAAGAAAGATAAATAGGTCTACAAATAAACATCTTGAAACGCAGGTTGTCTGGGCTGATGGTCCGCCGGACCTGAAAAATATTATCTGTTCCGGAGATCCCGGCCTACGTGTAGATGCACCACATGAGCGTAAGCCAATTTTTAAAAGTTATTTGCTGATGACACATGTTATGAACTGATTTTACAAGAAACAAATCTTCATGCTGATAATTTGAAAACAAATATTTTATATGAACTAAAAATGACACTTAAATTGCACATGTTATTATGGAAAGAACTAACAAAAAATATATTGGAAATGTTTTTGGGTCTAGTTCTTCACATGGGGAAATAAAATAAAATATTTATAGGGTACTACTCATTATAATTTATGTGGTTATTAATTTTTTTAATAAACACAAAACAAATAAAACATTCATTGTTGATTAATCAAACCACTACCACTACACTAGGCTAACATTTTAATAAAAAAAAGCACATGTACAGTATGTTTACAAATTTTTAAACCATATCCAGTGTCGTTCCTGTTTACCACTGTCAAAACAATCTGATATAAATATGATTTCTATAAAGAAGAATGTTTCACAAGATGTCATTGTAAGGTAATAGTTCCTTTATGTCGGTTTTATGAAGGTTTTCTTGTAATACAACTTACAGTTTTGTCGAATACTAGATTAGTAGAATACATTATACAATAAATTTTTCATTAATATACAAACAATAGAACAGTAACGAAACTGAAAATGCAAGTGCTAGTTGTGTATGCCACTTTGTGTGGCATCAAAATAATTTTAATAATAATTTGATGATATTGGCTGATGTATCACTCATAGGTGCAAAGTATGTTTTGTAGAAAGTACGAAAATTCCTGACTTCAGAGACACTGCGGTAGGTGATGCAACAGAGGCCAGTGAATGATTCCCTACACCTGTGTTATTATTGGACACCACTATATTACACAGTATTTTAATAACATTGCTTTCGTATTTTGGGTCGTTGTGCATGATAATTTCACAAATTTGTTGATCCAACGATTATGATATTGTAATAACAGAGGTACGCAAAGTAGAAAACAAAAGCCGTTTATGTGTTAGAAGATGACTATGTAGGTGAAGAGTTTGATGGGGATAGTGACACAGATTATTGTTGGGAGGATAGTGATGATAAATCAGTTGACGCTGATAATGACGATGTTGAAAATCTTAATAAAGAAGAAATTTTAAATTTGGATAGCGGAACTGTTATTAAAACAGTTTTGTGTTGTGTGTTGTGTTTTGATAGTGTAAAACTGTTATTAGCCTAATAGATTGTTTATATAGTGTAATTTTTAAGCTAACTCTAAATTAGCTTTAGGAAGTACGGAAAACATTGTCACCAGACATAGGTTAGAATATCAAATACTTACGACGTAGTGTAAGCATGCTTACAGCCAGCACAAACATGTGGCATAAAGACATCATAGAAACAAAAATGTTGAAATATTTAACAACAGAGTGCAACACATGCCTAGAAACATTTGGAATAAACTAAATATTTCTAATTAATGATGCTACTTGACAGACTTACGGATATGATGATGATATCTGAAATGTCAATGCGCTGAGCGACAGCAAGCATGCTGATGTTTCAGAACAGCAATGCTCCTGAAAAGGTTAATAGCTACATAAATGAAGGATGTAAATAAGAAAGTTGTGTTGGAAACCAATACAAGTATTTATTATCATTTATTTTAACACTACAATTATTTACAATGTATATTTATACTAATGTTATCACAAGGCTTAGGATACAATTAATATTTTCTAAAATTATAATAATTCAATTACATATAATCGTACACATATACACATTTTTAGTACTATGTGGTGAATATATCATCACAAAATTAAGTCATGTTTGGCTCCTTTATGAAACCTAAATCGATTATAATTTCTCTTAATAATAATATTTTCTAGTTTTCTCAGTCTGTATAAAGATTATCAAGATTTTTCATTACATTTTGTTCTAAAATTATTCTTTTTTTGTCAAATAGTTGACATTTTTTGTTGGTTTTGGCAGAGGTTAATAATAATTATTCCTAAAAAATAATTGTTTATTGTTTTGTTAAATTTATTATTTGTATTAGATGGAAATCTGAAGTGTCGCAAAGCTTATTTATTTTTTCCTTCAATCTGATTAAATAAAAGAGGACTGTTAACTTTAGGTACGTAACCTGGATTTTGGTTTGGGAGGATGAGTCGTTAAATTATTTTCGGGTAGGGGCTGAGTCTGGAGAATCGAATCAGAGACCCGCGGCATGTTAGTCTGGTCAATTTGGATAGGGGGGGGGGCTTAAGCCTCTCAATTTCCCCCAGGTTATGTGCCTGGTAATTTTTTACAACATTGATTTTTGTTGTTTCTTTAAACCAAAGTAAAGTAGACAAAAATTTTCAGTTACAAATTTTTTAAATCCACCTGTTAAATATTTTAATGTATTATAAATTTGAACAAATTCTCTCTTTAAATGATTAAAATGTTTTATTAATCATCCCAATTTCATGATGTTCTTTTGGAGGACTTAAAAAAAAATTATTATGAACACTAATCAACTAAATTTAACAGCATATATCAATAATAAACCAAAGAAATTTTGTATTTGTTCATGTAAAAATTATTTAGTTGCTGTATTTTACTTCCCAATATAGTTACAATGGGTTGAAAATTTGTTAAAATATGTTGAAAATGTAAAAGTGAACAATAGTGTATGGTGCACAGTATTTAAATATAAACATTTTATAATTGTTTTAAGTGCGTTTATACATAACTTTAAAGAGAAAACACTCTCTATAACAAAAAAATAAAATAAATTCTAAAATTTCATTTATTATTAAAAAATGACCCGTCGGGTTGGTCTAGAGGTAAAGTTGTTGCCATGAGTCAGCTGTTTAACAGCTGATTTTTGGAGATGAAGGTTCCTGGTTCAATTCCTAGTAAAGTTAGTTACTTTTATACAGATTTGAATACTAAACAGTGGTTACTGGTGTACTCTGATGGTTGGGGTTCAATTAACCTTACTCTCTCAGGAATGGTCGGCCTGAGTCTGTGCAAGACTAAACCTCATTTACACATCCTACACATCATCCTCTTCTCATTAGGTTATGGGGTTGTTTATTGTTCTGAGTTGAACAGATTGCAACTTACAAACATAATAGATAGATAGATTATTAAAAAATTTATAGTTTTGAAAACGATCGTAAATTTAGTCTCAAACCAAACGTTATGAATAAATTTTTTTGTTCTTCCATTAAATGGGTTCTCCAATTTATTAATTTGTATTCAATATCTAATTAATAAAAATTACTGAAATTAAAGTAAAACTCCAAAATTAAGTGCAAAACAACGCAACAACATATTATTGTACTGCATAATGAATCATGTGATGTGAATGCGGAATTGAGTTAAGATAACCTAACAAATAGTTGGATAGCATAGCTTGAATCAGACTTAAGCTCAGATCTCAAAGTTTTAACTTTTATATCCCCAAACAAATATTTAAGGCTGACTGGTATCTTGTATGAACATTATCAAAATATTTTAGTTCATCGTGTTCATGGTGTACAAAGAATATTACAAATTATTATAAATAACTCTTAAATGAGATCAAATTTATTGTAAGTGTGTCATTTTTTTATTGAGTATGTAAGTGGTTGAATAACTTGTTGTATTATTTCTATATAATATATAACTGAAATTTAAAGTTCAGTATTTTTGTAATAAATACAAAAATTATATTATCACCGTGACCTGATCATGCCGTTGTGTGAAATCATTGTAAATACTTAAAATAAATTGTTGTAAATACAATCAAAATTTACTTAGTTGATTGTCTACTAGAACAGTGGTGTGCAATGGTTTTTTCTTCATAGCACCTTTACCAGCGGAACTAATCCATAATGGCATCCTAATACCCGTAATATTATATCGTTAATTAGTTATTAGGTTTAATAAAGGTTAAAATAAAGAGTTTAAAAAGTTTTAATAATTTTTAGTTGTAAGTATTTCAAATAAAATTACTTGAAATTTAATGGGAAACTTATCCTTGGTGTTTTTTTTGGGATTCTGGGTCGGATTCAAGAGTTTAGTTCAACTTTGCATCCACTTTCGTACTTTTTCTTGCTATTAATTGTTAGGCCTACCTTATCATTTTTATCTGCTTACGGACTTTTTTTAACTAGCTACTTTAACAAAATTGTCCCGTTGTCAGCAACTACCGATACACCCTCAGCTCTTCTTTGCAGCACCCCAGGGTGCCCAGTTGCTAACCATTGTACTAGAATATGAAAAAAATTCTTGTAAACTAAAAGGAGATTTTTAAAATAAATTCAGTGGTGATTCTTACTTAAACCTCGGCTTGTCCATGGATTGTGAGATGATATACAGATGAAAAAATGCCAGACCTGATTGGGGATTGAACCTGAGACAGTTACACTGAATGTTATACCATGGGTCGGCCCATAGTGTAAAATTAGTTATTGATGCTGTGTTAAAATTAAAGTGTCATAACCTTAATTGTTAAATGAAATTAAAACTAGTTTTTGTTAAATGTCTTCTACTAGGGAAACATTTGTATTAATTTTAATATCTTTACTATCTATGTTAACCACTTCAATAAGCTTTGCTAGATTTTTTTCTTTGTGCTTATGATTCTGTCTGAAAACTAAGTGTAACCAAACTTGATACCGATACATCTTTATAACAAATTTTACAAACTGATATATTTATGTATTATTCTTAAAACTGTTGTTTCACAAGGGATGAAACTATTGAACATCAACCTCAGGATAATTTCTTCGTCCATTAATTCTCTCATTGTTACATATGAATAAATAAACAGTTTACTGTGTAAATTTTAAAAGGTATACGCTCTCTTTACATTATTACTAAAGCTAACGTTTTTTAGGAGATTTTATTCTCCACACAATAAGTAGGTATTCAATAAAAATATCGAGACTTCATGTTATAAATATCTTGGAGATCGATTGTTCTAGATACAGACCAAAATTGTGTAAAACAGGCTCAATCTTTAACATAACTACCTCAGACTTCTGATGTATTTCATAGCATTAAATATGAATATGACTGCCATAGTATCTGTATGATGAATCGCAGAAGGGGGATCTCTACTTGATTCAGCTCCATTGCAAAGATTTCTGTCACAGTAACAATACTCAGATGTCGATGACTTCACACCGAAACTTTCTTCTTCGTGACATCCGCTTGTGTATATTTCATCATCTATCGAAGTTTCCATTTGCCACTTTCCATTTCGCAATGACTGGTATGTAGCCGTTTGAGGTGCACAGTCTCTTTCTGATACACTTATTTTCTCTGAAAGCAAAATATTATAACAAATTATATTAATTGGTGTAATCACATGCCTTTCTTAAATTTACAAATTCTTGTCTTGTAATGCATCCTGCCAACCATTTAATTTATAAATTATAAATGAAATGTCTCTTGCCTTTCTTTTTAGTTGGACTTAAGTTTTAAAAAACCTTACGATCATTTCAGTGGTACCACCTTCTTCAGAGTATTAAAACAATTTTTTTTTTGTAATCCCTAAATTTGTTTAAGTTGCAATCTGTTCAATTCAGAACAATTAGCAACTCCATGACCCAATGAGATGAGGATGATGTGTATGACGTGTAAATGAGGTTTAGTCTTGTACAGACTCAGGCAGACCATTCCTGAGAGAGTATGGTTATTTGAACCCCAACCATTAAAGTACACCGGTAACCACTGTCTAGCATTCAAATCCATATAAAAGTAACTACCTTTACTAGGATTTGAACCAAGAACCTTCGTCTCCGAAAATCAGCTGTTAAACAGCTGATTTTGGCGACAACTTTACCTCAAGACCAACCCGGTGGATTTTAAACAATTTAAAATTCAGAATGGTTTTTCCATTCAGTCGTATCAAATAAAACTCCAAAAACAGTCTTTCTTAAAGTTTAACACTCCAAGCCTGGCTTGTTTTTAATGTTAAACAAAAAAAGTTTCCATTTTTTTGATGAAAATTAAGAAGTACAAAAAACCCAGTTAACAACCTTGATAATTTAAATCGTCGATATTATGGAATATTGGGTAATGCAAACTTGAAATGATTTTTTTACATCCGATTTTTGCAATTACTGCTAATCTTGATAGATGAAAAAATGCCAGACCTGAGCGGAAATCGAATCTGGGACCCCAGGGTAGAAGCCAGTCGCACTGACCACTACTCCGCAAGCCGGCCAACTCGAAATGAAGAGAGAGCAAAAAAAGTGATTCAGTGTATAGAAAAAATTAGGCTATTCTCTCAATCCCTTATCACTGCATCTCTAATTGTATTATTCTACCTCTCCATATTCACTCATCAAATAGACCCCCTCCATTTTATAAGTTTTATGAAACTTAAGTCTTTCTGTGGAAGATTTCCCTACAGGTTTATTTTCCCAAATATGAAATACTTTTTATCAGATGATTTTCTTTCCCCTCTCCAAATAGTCTGTATATTTAGTAACCTCTAAAGATGTCATGTAATTGTTTTCTAAGACATCAGTACTTCCTGTTCGAGAATATGATATACAGTCCCAATCATTCTTTTACTGGATCTTAGTCCAGCAGTTTGGTTACGATATTTCTGGTTTACTGATGCATTTGTCAAGTATCATTGATTGGACTCTCAGATCCACTGGCCAAGAAAACTATCGTCCTAGTTGAAATATAGTTTCTGCTCTTTCATTGCTCATAACCATTGTGTGACCCAGCAATCACACCAACATAATCCTGTTGCATCCAGGAATTACATGAAATTATGCAGGCACTCCTCCTATACCACCTTGGATCTACAAGACCATGATCAAGTGCTTTTTGAGTCCCTGAGAGAATTGTGATATGGCTACCCTTGTATAGTCGTGAGAAAGGAATTCCCTTCCGCTCCACATCACGTGTAATACTAGCCGAACCGCATAAAAACAGCAGCTTGAACGCTACTAATCTGCCTGATATTATTAGCTACTATTATAAGAAATGAAAACTAATGATACACCAGGTCCCTCTTTCACTTCCCATTAAAAAAACGTTATCACACTACTAATAATTTCACGACTTTGACTATGCAAAACTGATCTTTTTTGCCAACTTTATTTTTTCCCCTATTTTCACTCATTTTATATCAACTCAGAACTGAAGTGAGTCAACGAAAAAGTAAACAGCTTTATAATATAAGACACTACATAAGAAATTAAAATCCAATAAATAGCTATAAAGTAAACAATAAAAATAAATATATGAGATAGAACAGCAAAGATAGGTTATTTGTGTAGAATAACACTTCACTTCAATAACTAACTAATTAATAATAACTAATTAATCGCTTCAGTACACTAAGGTTAGAACTCAACTACAAAATTGTCAAGTTGCACTACTCACGCACACCCCTATCCTTATTTAATGAACTTTTTTATACAGACTACTCCCACCAGCTTAGACTGGCCCAAGACGCTGTGATGTCACTTTTTCCTTTTACAAAATATTTTCACTATAACCCCCTCTTCAAATCCTCTTACAGGTTTTAATGGCCAATACTTCTGCCTGAAACACAGTGGTAGATCTCCCCAGAGAAACAAAAATGTTCCTCCTAGGGTAAACTTCATGTATTCCAATACCTTTTCTATAATCCATCTGAGACCTATCCATATACCAGACTAGGCTTCACTTGTCATCCAGTTTAATCTGAAAGGAAGGGGCAAGTTATTACTTCTGAATAAATATGACTCGTCAAAACATCAATCTGCTGAGCAATACTATAAACAGAACTACTAAACTAATTCTGGCAGATTTAATAATTGTTCATAATTTTTGCCATCTATCATTTTCCTATGTCTATCCGTCACAACCAGATGTCAGAAACTACAAGAGAGAGCAACAAATAGTTTTTGCATTCATTATCAATACAAAAAGTTAGTGGGTCTGGATTGGGTTCAAAAATCTGTTTTGACCAGAAGTCAAGAAATCAAAGTCGGACTTTGGAAATAAAAATAGTATCATTCGATTCCTATTAAAGCATAGCTTTCTTACTTAGCTTTTTTCTTAGTTTTCTTATGAAAGCTACGTGGGCTTGATACTATTATGAGGAAGGATAACCCTGAGTTAAGGGGAGATTGTACTTTTATCCCACCAATGTTAAATTTGCTATTTTTAGGTACATTTTTCATAGGATTGGTAAAAGATAGGGAAGTAAAACTTTACACACTGTACGTGTCGGGTTTCTTCTCGAGCTACTGACATTTTTTGAATTAACATTTGTACCATATCATTTTTTTTAAAAATTACGATTAACATAAAATTTTTACAAATTGTTTTCTACATTTTTTGCGTACTACTAATTTTTGGAGCACCTGAGGAAGTCATAAAAATGTCGGTATATTTGGCTATACAAGATTATTAACTAGTAAAAATTTCAACCTGGTAGGTTTATTGGTTTCTGAGAAAAATGTACCTTAATGTTAAAAATCTAAATTTACGGGAAAAAGTTAGAAACAAGAAGGCACAAATCAAAAACAATATGTACACAAACAAGTAAATTTCCCATCAACAGTTGTTTAGAAAGCTGAACCAACAGCTGAGAGTATTAAAAACCGTGATGCAGGTATTTTAAAAACTAAAATTCTCTTTGCAATAAAACGAGCAGTATAAAATTATGGAAAATATTCGTTCTTTCTTAACATGACAATTTTTCTGTGTAAACCTGATAAAAACTTTATTTTTTCATACAAAAAATTTTTTTTTATGTAATTAATGTTTTTCTGGTCGATCTAGGCCTAAACTATTGAAAAACATAAAAAACCAAAAATCGAAATTTTGAGTTAAAACCATTGTGCCATCTCCCCTTAAGTGAATGTGCAATATGACTTCTCGGGCCAACTCATTTTCTTTAGAAAAAAATTTCCACCAGCCATGAGACGCGTCATCGCATGAAAGGGATTTTTCAAATTACAATATCTATTTAATCCTTATTTTGAATTTGGATTTCCTATTACTTTGAACTATCCAGGGTTTGAATTATCCAGCTTGTTCTGTACTTATGTATTTTGATGAAATACTTACTGCCATTTTGTATTTCAAGTTGAAATGTTTTCTTCAGGCAAAATGTTGAATGTAGACATTCGACCTGGTATGGTTCAGAATAATCGAATGTAGAACAGTGTTTTATAGGTGCGCTGTCATTCTTGTAAGACGTTATACTTGGCTGGACTGCACATCGGTAACACATTAGCCCTTCCACCTGCAGTTCATCTGTAAATCAAATACCAGATTTTATGTAAAAAATATCTTTTGCCCAAAAAATATTTAAAATGAATATTTTTACATTCTCTTGCATATATGAATATATAGGAAGGAAAGTATTGTTTTCATGTCGATTTTTCGAAATCAAGTTTTCACCGGATCTACACGTTTTCAGACTCTTTGAACCCAAAAAACATGATTTTAGCGATTGGTCTGTCTGTGTCTGTGTGTGTGTGTGAACAGAATATTTCAAGAACGGAACCTCTTACAAACTTGAAACTTAAGTTAGACACCGCTACCGCACCCGACTCGAACATTTTCATCAAAATCGGTCAACCGGAAGTAGTAGTTTATTCGTATAATTTTTCACTTTTTTGCGATATTCTCAAAAACTGCCCACGATTTTTTTTAAATCGCCACGGTTACTAAATTTTTTCTGCTTTACAAGATAGGGTAGGCGCCTTGTCTGCTGAAATTCTTGGTGAGGTTGTTTTCTCGTAAAAACATTGTTTTTTTTAAGATTGCGGCTTTAATATGCATTTTAGCGCATTAAATGTATAATAAAAGTTGAAGAGAATTAAAAATTCTACAACTTTTATTTCAAACATTTTTTGTATAACGCTTAGTTTAGCGGTAATTATCGATTTTCTGTTTTCTTCTCACGAAATCGTGTAAAAAATCGATTATTTTAAGATTTCAGCCTTATTATGCATTTTATGACAAAAAAGTAAAATCAAATTTATAGGAAATTAAAAGATCTACAACTTTTATTTAGAGTATTTTTCTCTGCAGAGCCTAGTTTAGCGTGAAAGAGTGATTTTCCGTATTTTTAAGCCGAACTAAGTTCGATTTTCATTTTGCGTTTTTCAGTCATGATTAAAATAAGGTTATGTTTTTAGAGGTTAGTTTTTGGTTTATTACTAATGTAAGGTTATATTGTAAATTATTTGCATTGGCAAGAGAAAGTTGTGTGAGTGTTTCACACCAGATTTTTTTATTCAAAAAAACCATGGACATTGTAGTTAGTAGTCCCTATTGTTTCTTATCAGGTTACCTGGAATTACCCTACAGTTTTTTTCTGCTAGTTATAGTTTTTTTTTTGTTTAGTCTGACAGGGCAAGGTCGACCAAGTTTCAACTTTCTAATATAATAATTGTATTGAGCCGGTTTTAAGTTTCTATTTTCCTTCCTTCACTGGAATTTTAAATTAAATTTGCAAAAAACTCTTTAAGGTTTATGAACCTTTAATTAAAAAATCTGGTGTGAAACACTCACACAACTGTCTCTTGTCAATACAAATAATAAACAATAATCCTAACATTAGAAATAAACAAAAAACTAACCTCAATAAACATAACCAATTTTTTATCATGAGAGAAACACGCAAAATGAAAATCAGCCTCAGTTTGGCTTTAAAATACGGAAAATCTCTCTTTCACGGTAAACTAGGTTCTGTAGGGAAAAATGCTCTAAACAAAAGTTGTAGATCTCTTAATTTCCTATAAATTTTTATTATATACATTTTTGACGTAAAATGCATAGGCTACTAATGCTGCATTCTTAAAAAACTCAATTTTTCACACGTTTTCGTGAGGAAAAAACAAAATCGCTAATTACCGCTAAACTAAGAGTTATACAAAAAAATGTTTGAATTTAAAGTTGTAGGATTTTAAATTCTCTACATTTTTTATTATATAAATTTTTGCTCCAAATTGCATACTAAAGCCGTAATCTTAAAAAACAATTTCTTTACGTTAAAACAGCCTGACCATGAATTTCAGCAAACATGGCGCCTACTCTATCTTGTAGAGCATAAAAAATTAAGTAAACCAGGCGATTTTTAAAAAAATCGTAGGACCAGTTTTTGAGAAAATCTCAAAAAAGTGAAAAATTACACGAATAAACTACTACTTCCGGTTGACCGATTTTTATGAAAATGTTCGTATCGGGTCCGGGTTCGTCTCGGGTATGTAACTTAAGTTTTAAGTTTCAAGTTTGTACGATGTTCCGTTCTTGAGATATTCTGTTCACACACACACACACACACACACACACACACACACACACACACACACACACACACACACAGACCAATCGCTAAAAACATGTTTTTTGGGTTCAGGAGGTCTGAAAACGTGTAGATCCGGCGAAAACTCGATTTTGAAAAATCGACATGAAAACAATACTTTCCTTCCTATATATTCATATAGGCAAGAGAAAGTAAAAAAATATTGATAAGTTTTATGAAGCGTTTCAATATTTACCACGCAGAATTTGAAATGAATGTGATTACAGTTTCATTTGTCTGACATGATGTAATTTACATTTCTCCTTCCGTACCCTAAATCGTTGACACTCATTTTATTAAAATAGGTAAATGTTATTTTACGTGGAAATAGTTTTTTTGAATGACCCTTTAGTTGTAGCAGGTAGCTCAACTGGCTTTTTTGCCTGGGGCATGGAAGCCGGTTTTTCATCTTTATGTCACCTCACGACCTACGCAAAATCCTGGTCATATGAAGGCACCATCACCTTAATAAACAATAATATAAAAAAATCTGGTGTGAAACACTCACACAACTTTCTCTTGCCAATGCAAATAATGAACAATAACCCCAAACATTAGAAATAAACCAAAAAACTAACTTCAATTTTAATCATTAGTGAAAGACGCAAAAATAAAAAATCTGGTGTGAAACACTCACACAACTTTCTCTTGCCAATGCAAATAATGAACAATAACCCCAAACATTAGTAATAAAACATTAGAAATAAACCAAAAAACTAACTTTAATAAATAACTGTTCAATTTTAATCATTAGTGAAAGACGCAAAATAAAATCAACCTCAGTTTGGCTTAAAAATACTGAAAATCACTCTTTCACGCTGAACTAGGATCTGTAGAGAACAATGCTTTAAGTAAAAGTTGTAGGTCTTTTATTTTCTATAAATTTGATTATGTACAATTTTGTCGTAAAATGCATGCTGAGGCTGAAATTTTAAAATAATCGATTTTTTTACTCGTTTTCGTGAGAAAAAAACAGAAAGTCGCTAATTACCGCTAAACTAAGCGTTATACAAAAAAATGTTTGAAATAAAAGTTGTAGAATTTTATATTTTCTACAACTTCTATTATATAAATTTTTGTGCTTAAATGCATATTAAAGCCGTAATATTAAAAAAACCAATTTCTTTACGTGAAAACAGCCTCACTGAGAATTTCAGCAAACATGGCGCCTACCCTATCTTGTAGAGCATAAAAAATTTAGTAAACCAGGCGATTTTAAAAAAAATCGCAAAAAAGTGAAAAATTACACGAATAAACTACTACTTCCGGTTGACCGATCTTGATGAAAATGTTCGTGTCGGGTCCGGTAGTGGTATGTAACTTAAGTTTCAAGTTCGTACGATGTTCTGTTCTTGAGATATTCTGTTCACACACACACACGCGCGCGCGCGCGCGCACACACACACACACACACACACACACACACACACCAATTGCTAAAAACATGTTTTTTGGGTTCAGGGGGTCTGAAAACGTGTAGATCCGGTGAAAACTCGATTTCTTAAAATCGACATGAAAACAATACTTTCCTTCCTATAAATTCTTATAGGCAAGATAACGTAAAAATATTAACAATAGAAATCTAATTATCCGAACTCCAGTCATCCGGATTGATAACGGAAATAGAAATATACAGTTTCTGAATCACAAAACCAATGTAGTTCTAAAACTTTACGTATACTGCGAACGGTGAGCATTGACTTGACTTTTTTCCATAACACTTCTAATTCCTGCCTATTCCAGTTGATTTCTTTTTAAATTTTATTTTACGTCCGTATGTATTGCAATTACTGCTAACGCAAACAGTGAGAAGGATGGAAGATGAAGATAAGTGTTGAAAAAATTCCAGACCTGACCGGGAATCGAAACCGGTACCCCAACGTAGTAGCCAGTTGCACTATGCCACCGGCCGGCCGTATTCCGGTTGAGACGTAGGTTTTCGGTTTCATTTTGTGTATTGTCGTTATTTTACAATTTTACTTTCCCTTTCTTTATATAAATATAGGTATATATTGTTTTCATATCGATTTTTCGAAATCGAGTTTTCACGGGAATACACGTTTTCAGGTCCCCTGAATCCAAAAATTTTTTTTTGTTTTTAGCGATGGGTCTGTGTGTTTGTGTACGTGTGGACAAAACATTTTAAAAACGGAATAGCGTACTAAGTTATAACTTTATCATAAGGTAGATTCGATTACGGAATCTCGATAAGGGATTTGTTTTACATTGTTTGCTAATGATTAAACGTAGGTAATATTTTTCATTATTTAAATTGGCTAGAGAAAGTAGCGTGAGTTTCTCATACCAGATTTTTGCTTTCTCTTGGCTATGTGAATATATAGGTAGGAAAGTATTGTTTTCATGTCGATTTTTCGAAATCGAGTTTTCACCGGATTTACACGTTTTCAGACCCCCTGAACCCAAAAAACATGTTTTTAGCGATTGGTCTGTGTGTGTGTGCGCGCGCGCGTGCGTGCGTGTATACAAAATATCTCACGAACGGAACATCATAGCCTACGAACTTGAAACTTATGTTACATATCACTACCGGACACGACACGAACATTTTCATCAAAATCGGTCAACCATAAGTAGTAGTTTATTCGTGTAATTTTTCACTTTTTTGCGATTTTCTCAAAAGTTTTCGCGTAAAAGAATTGTTTTTTTTAAGATTGCGGCTTTAATATGCATTTTAGCGCAAGAATGTATATAATAAAAGTGTTAGAGAATTTAAAATCCTACAACTTTTATTTCAAAAATTGTTTTGTGTAACGCTTAGTTTAGCGGTAATTAGTGATTTTCTGTTTTTTCTCACGAAAACGTGTGAAAAATCGATTTTTTAACATTTCGGCCTTAGTACTCATTTTACGACATAAGTGTATATAACCAAATTTATAAAAAATTAAAAGATCTACTACTTTTATTTAAAGCAATTTTCTCTACAGAGCCTAGTTTAGCGTGAATGAGTGATTTCCCGTATTTTTAAGCCAAAGTGAGGTTGATTTTTACTTAACGTCTCTCACTCATGATTAAAATAAGGTTATGTATTTTGAAATTAGTTTTTTGTTTATTTGTAATGTTTTATTATTAATGTTAGGTTTATTGTTAACTATTTGCATTGGCAAGAGAAAGTTGTGTGAGTGTTTCACACCAGATTTTTTTTTTGTTTATTTAAAGTCACATCAACAGTTTTGTCATTACGGTGGGTTAAAAAACTGTAACAGTAGTTTTTGGCACGTAATAATTTTCAGACCGTAGCCAGGAATTGAACCCGGGACCTCCGCTTGGTTAGGCTAACCACTGAACCAAGGAGGTGGCCATTATCGTGTTTTGTTCCACAACCAAACCGTTTGTATTTTTTGTCATTTAACCGGATTTATACAGAATATATGGATCACGTATAATACCCATTAGTCTGTATTAAAATTGCACTGTATCTATAAATAAATATATGTATTTAATTGAACCGGCATACATTTGAAAACTTGAGACGATGCAGCGATTCATATCGACCTAGATAATGCATCCACGACGTTTCGCTTCGTATGTGAAAGGCCTAACGGTGCTTATATTTATCTACGGGTACGACAACCAACTGTTACTGTTGGGCCGGAAATACAGTAAAATGACTACTCAACTGTAGTTCTTCAAGTCGGAATACCGGTAGAGATACAGTTTTAGATGTTAAGAGAGAGATGCGGCTGCCGACGCCACACCGCCTCCGCAAGCCATGGACCTCAACTAATAATTACCCTCCATTCAGTGTCATTGCCATTGCCTTGGTCTAGATTTATCGAACAAACGGTAAAACTTATTTACACCAAATCCTTATAATGAATACTTTTATGAACTTTAGTCTGTAAACGGTTTCGGTGATTGTTTGTGTTCATTTTCTTGTGACAGAAATTCTAATAAGTAGTCACAAGAAAAATTCCTTAATTCAAAAACACGTTAGATACATTTTACCGGTCGTAAATGTAGTTTATAAACAGTTTTCTTAAATTATCTATTGAAAATAATCTATATTACTACATTATATAGTAAAATATTTTGTTGTGATAGCTATTTCTGGTTGCCCATAACAGGCAGGTGGAGTGTTTAAGTATTTGCTCTTGATCTGCTAGTTCCAGGGCTACAAAAAATAGTTATGTTTCTTACCACATGTTCAGCTAATTATACGACTGAAACATTTAAGAACAGAAGAGATTGAGGATATCTCCTCTGAGAGTAATGAAGTTCATTAAAAAAATAAAAGTTGTTAAAAAGAAAGCTTAAAAGAAAGCAATTTTTTTTTGCTTCAGAGGCAAAAAAATAGGCTCAGTTAACCATATGCTTGATTTATTGAAATTTGCAATTTAACAGTACCGATTTATTATTATATTTTTTTCGATTATGAAAATGCACTGCGTGTCTTTCTCTTAAGGAACTCAAGCTTGATAGGGTTTTTTTTATGGGGAAAAAAGGGTTGCTATTGTAGGAGTGTGGAAACAAGGGAGGTTAGCAGCTACACGTAATAAATACTCATTAATTGTTGCGGCCTAATTCACAGGCGTATTCCTAGTATTATTACGTAGTGCTATATAGGCGTAATATTGAATACAATTGTATATTGCTTATTATATCGTGCGTGATAAAACAATGGTGGAGGATACCCGTCAAAAAGTAGTCTTAAAACACGCTTAACAAGTTTAACATCGCCGTCATATTTATTTTAATACCAACACTAACTTCGCACGCGATTTCGGATTGCATCGACGAGAAAGTGAACTTTACAAATCGAATTGGTGTAGGTCCGCAATATAGACACTTGGAGTTGATTATAGTAGAACTGAATTCATCACCAAACCCTCAATCACCCGAAATTCGGATTATCGTAGTTACTTATGAAAAAAATATGCAAAATTACTTAACATAGCTTTCACAAAACTTCAAAAAGGGGTTATATGACATCTAATTAAAGTTTAAGTAAGTCACTTGATAAATCTTTGCCTTAGAATTCTTATACCGATCGAAGCTGTTGTAAAATATAATCTGGGGTATTTTTATTTGCCTGATTAAATGATAAAAAATTGGTAAAAACAGCTTCACATTGTTTTAATTCTATCTCATATTGGATAATGCCGTACGTAATATGGCATTATCTAGTTTCTATATTTGGTGTACATACAACTAATATTATTAGTTTGGTGTATTATTTGGTATTATTTTTTGGCTACAAAAAAGTGTCATTTGTTGCAGAGTGGAAAGTAGATGCTTTTTAGAGGGCCTGGTATTAAGTAAACTCTTGCTTTTTAGAGGGCCTGGTATTAAGTAAACTCTTTCACCCAGTAAGGAAGGCAATATTGTAAACCACCTCACTCCTCGTTTAGTCTTAGTAAAAACTTAAAAGGTTTAAACCAGTCTTTCGGCTGATGGGCTAAACAATAACAATCCGTTTGGGGTAATTTATTACAAAATAATATACAAAAATTTATAAAAAACAATTAGGTGTTTGATGGGAGATTACAACTTAATGCTGACTATTATTTAACGAACTTCAGTTGTTTATAGTTTCTTCTTAATACATTTTTGAAGTGATGTATTTTAACAAAAATAATCTTTTTTTACAAAATTTAAATGTCAACAATCATAACACAAGAAACTATTCATTTCTAGATTTACTAATTACTAGATTACAACACTAAATTTTTTAAACAAAAAATTACGCAAAATGAAAATCAACCTCTTAAAAATACGGACAAAGTAATAATTGCCCCTAAACTAGGCTCTGCAGAGAAAAATGCTTTAAATAAAAGTTGTAGGTTTTTTAATTTCCTACAACTTTTATTTTATACGCTTTTGCCCTAAAATGCATATTAAGGCCGCAATCTTTAAAAACAATTTAAATCGAAGGAGCCGTTTTTGAGAAAATCGCACGAATAAATACTACTTTCAGTTGATCGATTTCGATGAAAAAGTTCGCGTCGGGTCCTCTATTGGTACTTAACTTAAATTTCATGTTTAAGTAATATTCCGTTCTTGAAATATTTTGTTCACACACAGACCAATCGCTAAAATCATGTTTTTTTGGGTTCAGAGGGCCTGAAAACCGTTTTTCCGGTGAAAGCTCGATTTCAAAAAAATTTACATGAAAACATTACTGGTCTTCCTTATGTATTCATAAATGACAAAGCATAAGTAAAATTTATTTATGCTGGTAAAAAATGTTTCAGTAAATTACCACACGCTTTAAAAAATTTACTCTGTATTTGTTTAAAAAACGTTATTGATGAAACATTTTACACTGTAATAATAAGGATTTATTTTCTAAATAATTTTTTGTTTTAAAAATAAATTTCCAATTGAACTTTGAGGTAGATTGTGAATTATTTGGTAAAAATTATCAAATTACATGAAGCAAATGAGTTTGGTGAGTAATTAGTGTTAATGAAAAGGTGATAAATGAATTTGACATAATGTTAATATTTTGACTTGTCAGTTTTCATCTTGTCATGTCCTATTATCCCATTTTGGAGTCTCTTGGATACAGTTAACAATAAAAAAAAACTATGTTAAATTCATTATTTACAATTTCACATCAACTAAATTATTTATTACTTTTTTATTATTATTACTATTTAAATTGCTTACCTGCCTACCTACTTCCTTTACTAAGTGTGTCATCTAATAAGTTTTACCTAATGACACACAGTTTACGTTTACTTAGAAATTTATTTATTTTTAAAACAAAAAAATATTTAAAGAGAAACTCGTGTATAGTCTAAAATGTTTCATCAATCTAGTATTTATGTGAACAAATACAAATTAACACAACTCTTTAAAGATTGCTGTAATCTATTGGCGTATTTATTCCATGCATAAATTTTAAGGTTTAAACGATTTATCGTTGTCATTAGCAACGTAATAGTTAATTCTAATTTTCCTGGTGAAATTGTGGCCATTTAAATTCTGTTAAAATTTTTTTTTTTTTTTTTTGTTTAACGTCCGACTGTTTTGCAATTACTGCTAATGCAGACGGTGAGTGATGAAATTATTTTTGTAACGTATGAAAAAATGCCGTGCCTGAATGGGATTCGAACCCAAGACCGCATGGGGCGAATCGTTTGTTTTTATTAGGAATGTCGCTTTTTAAACTAATAAAAATTGTATGTTAAACAAGCATTCAATACATTTTAACTTAAATACAATACTGTATTATTATTTGCTCTAAATGACAATTATTTGCACTCGATCTGCTAGTTCTAGGCTACAAAAATTAGTTCTGTTTCTTATCACATTGTCAGTCAATTATATGAATGAAGAATTCAAGAACAGAAGAGATAGAGGTGTAAAACACACTAGTCAGAGTTATCTCCTCTGAAAGTAAGGAACCATTTTACAGCCCGGTGATTGAAGTGAAGGTGTAATTTTCAGGGTGGGAAGTAGGTGCTTTTCAGAGGGTCTGGGATGCTGATAAGCATACTTTTCCACTCAGTGAGGAATGGTAAACCAACTCACTTTTCGTTTTACTTAGTAAATCCTCAGAACCAGCCTTTCGGCTGATTCTGATCTTCATTAAGTTTTTTGTATTCCGACGGTTTCATTGTTTTTTTGTTTGATTTCTTAACACTATGCTGTTCCAGTTTTTCTTTATTTTTTGTCCAATCTGATTCGGATGCAATACGAACTTCATGACCCGTGGCAACAGTGCACAACTACATTCACACTTTTCCGTCTTACGGTTTAAAGGTTTTCATAAATTGTCAAAGATAACGGATTCTATTTAAAAGAACTACACTATCTAGATCTAGGAACTGTTCTCTGAAAAATGAGCACCTTGTGAAGAGTAAAGTCTACTGCAACATTATTAGAGGTGCATTTTATTTCCATTTCGTTCATGTAAATTACGTTCTTCGGAAATTTATTGATTTTCGGTCGTTTCTATTAATCCTTATAGATTCGATTATTTGCCCATAACAGACAGGTGGAGTGTCAAATTATTTACACCCAATCTGTTTGTTGCAGAGCTAAAATAAATAGTTCTGTTTCTTATCACGTGGTCAGTTAATTAAATGACTGAATCATTTAAGAACAGAAGAGGTAGAGGTGTAAAAGACACTAATCAGAGTTATCTCCTCTGAAAGTAATGAATTTCATTATACAGCCAGACCCTGTGGTGAATGAAGTGAAGGTGTCATTTGCAGAGTGGAAAATATATGCTTTTCAGAGGGCCCGGGATGTTGATAAGCATACGTTTCCGCTCAGTGAGGAAGGCAATTGTAAACCACCACACTCCTCGTTTTACTTAGTAAAACCTCTACAGGTTCAAACCAGCCTACAGGCTGATGACCTAAACAACAACAGATTCGATTAATCAGGATTTACTATAGATGAAAATGAGTGATGAATAATGCCAGACCTGATCGGGAATCTAACCCAGTACCCTTGGCATAGAACCCAGTTGCGCTGAACACTACACCAATGGACTGATTATATATAGGATATTATTATGAATAGACTTTCGTTATGTTACATTCATTATGTTTGTTTTTAAACTATAAATACTGACAGTTCTTCCCATTGATTTATTAACATTATTTTATTGAATAATTGTACTATACACTTAAGCTAATACATTCGTTTTACGAGTAAAATTTTGTTAATCTGCCATTAGTAATGGCTTCTGGTAACCTATTTATAATCATAAATAATTACCAGAACAAAATGGGTAAACAAGAAAACGTTAAATAAAAATCTGAAGAAATGGAATGTGATACTGTATATGATACCTATGTGCTGTATATACTCAAATTTGTAGGAAATTGAAAGATCTACAACTTTTATTTAGAGCATTTTTCTCTACAGAGCCTAGTTTAGCGTGAATGAGTGATTTTCCGTATTTTTAAGCCAAACTGAGGTCGATTTTTATTTTGCGTCTTTCACTCATGATTAAAATAAGGTTATGTTTTTTTTGAGGTTAATTTTTTTGTTTATTTCTAATGTTTTATTACTAATATTAGGTTAATTGTTTAAATGATTTGCATTGGCAAAAGAAAGTTGTGTGAGTGTTTAACACCAGATTTTCAATAAAAAAATTAAAATGTAATTTAATTTGAAGTACTTTAATTCTAGCGTAATTCGTAGTATTAGACTACCAACAGGACTGTGCAGTATATTTAAACATTTATATAACATAGTTAATAAAAGACATGTATGCAACAAAGTAAAAAAATCCTGTTAAATATATAAATAGTTATTATGTTGTTTTGCGCCGTTTCACAAACGAACGCAAGGTGAACGAGTTCTATGGATAATTTTTTCTGTTCAAATATCGAATTCCAAGCCGAGCAGATCCGTGGGCGCGCGCCTATCCATAACACACGCACACAAAAAATATAAATAACGGCTGCAATAAATCTAATTAATTTAGCCTGGTCCGCTTAACAACTTGGTGGGCCTATTTTTTTTTTATTCGACCGGATAAATTTTTAGCAGGAATTCTTTGTCAATAATAACGATGTTGAAGTGTTAGTTGCGCGCGCGCACAGTTTCTTAAATTTTTATTGCTTCATAATTAAGTAGCGATTTCAACAGTTTCTGGTTTCTCATTCATTGCCGAAAATGAGTACATATGTGTAAATACGTTAAAAATATAAGTCCATTTACATATAATTAAACTAAATGTTACGTTTTATTGAAAACAAAGTACAGTATTTAAATTTTTGTGATTATACTATTGGGAGCACAAAATGGAGTAATCGGCATGTCTGCTGAAATTCACTAAGTGCTGTGCCCTCGTGGTAAAAAAATGGTTTTGTATCTACTTATTACTTTCTCTTGCCTATATGAATATATAGGAAGGGAAGTATTGTTTTGATGTCAATTTTTCGAAATCGAGTTTTCACCGGATCTACACGTTTTCAGACCTCCTGAACCCAAAAAACATGTTTTTAGCGATTGATCTCAGTGTGTGTGCGCGCGCGCGTGTGTGTGTGTGTGCAGAATATCTCAAGAACAGAACATTGTACGAAGTTGAAACATGAAACTTAAGTTATGCACCACTAATGGACCCGACGCGAACATTTTCATCAAAATCGGTCAACCGGAAGTAGTAGTTTATTCGTGTAATTTTTCACTTTTTTGCGATTTTCTTAAAAACTGATCCTACGATCTTTTTTAAAATCGCCTTGTTTACTAAATTTTTTATGTTCTACAAAAATAGGGTAGGCGCAATGTTTGCTGAAATTCTTGGTGAGGCTGTTTTCACGTAAAGAAATTCTTTTTTTAAGATTACGGATTAATATGCATTTTAGCGCAAAAAATTTATATAGTAAAAAATGTAGACAATTTAAAATCCTACAACTTTTATTTCAAACATTTTTATGAATAACGCTTAGTTTAGCGGTAATTAGCAATTTTCTGTTTTTTTTTTTCTCACGAAAACGTGTAAAAAATCGATTATTTTAAGATTTCAGCCTCAGCATGCATTTTACGACAAAAAGTATACAATCAAATTCATAGGAAATTAAAAGATCTACAACTTTTACTGAAAGCATTTTTCTCTACAGATCCTAGTTTAGCGTGAAAGAGTGATTTTTCGTATTTTTAAGTCAAACTGCGGTTGATTTTCATTTTGCGTCTTTCACTCATGATTAAAATTAAGTTATGTTTATTGAAGTTAGTCTTTTAGTTTAATTCTAATGTTTTATTACTAATGTTTGGGGTTATTGTTAATTATTTGCATTGGCAAGAGATAGTTGTGTGAGTGTTTCATACCAAATTTTTATATTCTGTTTGTTTTTTGTACATTTATTGTCTGCCATAATTGATCAAAAGCCTTGCAATCAATTAAATTAAACTAGACCTAAATAAATAAATAATTTCTGAGCACGTTGTTTTGGAATCTTTGGATGGCATTTAAGAGTGTGAAATTCGGAAATCGTGCAATTATTAAGCTACAGCTTTAAAATTTTCAGCACATAGGTATAGTGAAAATTAATAATGTATCATAATGGTGGTTTATGTAGCATAATGTATCATATACACTATCTTTTTCCATTTCATCAGATTTTTATTTACCGTTTTCTGTGTATTTCGTTCATTTTTTGTGAGAATTTATAAAAAAAAGTGCTCCATTGAGCTTCAGAAACTCAGTTTTTTTTAAATTATTATTCTCCGTTTAAAATTAATAACAACGTCACACGTTTTTTAAAAAAGCAATTGTCAGATTTTTTTAGAAAAAATTATCTAGTGCTGTTCGCGGAAGCAAAGAAAAAAAAATAGTTTTAACAATAGACAATTGTAAAAATAGAAATATCATCTGTACAATAAAAAACATGTCTCATTGTAAGTAAACTAGTGAAAAACAAGTGGTAGAAATGTCCTGCAAATCGGTTAAAAAATGCATTCCATTGAACATGTTTTTAATAACACCGTACAGAAAAACTGAGTTTTGAGAAAACCGGCTTTGAATGTTTTGTTATACTAATTTCCTGCATGCCAGTGCACACAAAAAATTTATTTCAAGAACCGTACATGTTAACTATTCATTTAAAATATTAATATTGCATGAAATTAGAAGTTTCAAAGTACGAACTACCTTCTTGACCGAGAGTTTAGGATTATCCGGCCCAATCTGGATCGAAAAAATTAGCTATAAAATCATGATATCCCACTTTTTGAAAAATATTACAATCTATATAAAGTAAAATATTGTGCACGTATCAAAGTTTAATTGTTCAAGATATACTAATGTAGTATGTACTGTACTATTAAAACTTTAGTGCCTCGAGCTAAAGATCGCACGCACGTTACTGTACTGGTTACGCTTCAAGTACAGTAACATTTTTGTGTGTTACGACCTGTTTTTTCGTTGTCTTTTTTAACGTGTACTACAAAAACAGGAACTTTTTTAAATAACTGAACTTCTGATGGTGAAACGATTGCGCGTTCGTGCTGTTTTTAAACGCCATACAGATGTAAAGCAAAGAAAAAATCTGGTGTGAATTACTCACACGAATTTGTTTTGACCGTGTAAATAATGAAGATTGTAAATTAATTTTAATCAGAGTGGATAACGGAAAGTGAAAATTAACTTTGTTGTACTTGGATATTGATGAACAAAATATGGTAAATCACTCATTGACACTAACCTAAACATTATAAAAAATCGTGAAATAAAAGTTATTGGTTTTTAATTTCTTATAACTATGATAATATAATTTTTTCACCGTTAAAAATCGATAAAAACCATTTTTTTACCACGAGAGCACAGCTCCCAAAAATGTAGTACATGAGATGGTTTTAGATCGTAGGTGTCAAAAGTTAAAAATCGCTCGAATAAACTGCTAATTTTGGTTGACCGATTTTGACGAAAATGTTCGTGTTAGGTCATCTCGTGGTACCTGAAAAATATATAGTTAACTGCTCTATTCGTATTTGTTTTTTGTAATCCATGTTATTTTCTTACTAGTGGTAGTATTATTATCATTGTATTTAAGTGTGCTGCGTGAACAATTTTTTACTTTCTCTTGCCCAGTATGAATATATAGGGAAGAAAAGTATTGTTTTCATGTCGATTTTTTGAAATCCAGTTTTCACCGGATCTACACGTTTTCAGACCCCCTGAACACGAAAAATATGTTTTTAGCGGTTGGTCTGTGTGTGTGTGTGTGTGTGTGTGTGTGTGCGCGCGCGCGTGTGTGTGTGTGTGTGTGTGTGTGTGTGTGTGTGTGTGTGTGTGTGTGTGTGTGTGTGTGTGTGTGTGTGTAACAGAATATCTCAAGAACGGAATATCGTACGAACTTGAAACTTAAGTTACGTACCACTACCGGACCCGACACGAACATTTTCATAAAATCGGTGAACCGGAAGTAGTAGTTTATTCATGTAATTTTTCACTTTTTGCAATTTTCTCAAAAACTGGTCCTACGATTTTTTTTTAAATCGCCGGTTTACTAAATTTTTTATGCTCTACAAGATAGGGTAGGCGCCATGTTTGCTGAAATTCTTGGTGAGGCTGTTTTTACGTAAAAAAATTATTTTTTTAAGATTACGGCTTTAATATGCATTTCAGCGCAAAATTTATATAATAAAAAATGTGAAGAATTTAAAATCCTACAACTTTTATTTCAAACATTTTTTTGTATTACGCTAAGATTTGCGGTAATTAGCGATTTTCTGTTTTTTTCCCACGAAATCGTGTGAATAATCGATTTTTTTAAGATTTCGGCTTTAGTATGCATTTTACGACAAAAGTGCATAATAAAATTTATAGGAAATTAAAAGATCTACAACTTTTATTTAGAACATTTTTCTCTACTGAGCCTAGTTTAGTGTGAAAGAGTGATTTTCTGTATTTTTAAGTCTAACTGAGGTCGATTTTTATTTTGCGTCTTTCACTCATGATTAAAATAAGGTAAGGTTTATTTAAAATAAGGTATAGTAAAATAAGGTTTATTTAATGTTAGTTTTTTGTTTATTTCTAATGTTTGATTACTAATGTTAGGTTATATTGGTCATTATTTGCATTGGCAAGAGAAAGTTGTGTGAGTGTTTCACACCAGATTTTTTCTTTTCTTTTTCTCTGTATGAATATGTAGGGAAGGCAAGTATTGTTTTTATGTCGGTTTTTCCGAATCGAGTTTTCACCGGAAATACATGTTTTCAGGCCCCGTGACCCTAAAATGTTTTTAGCGATTGGTCTGTGTGTGAACAAAATATCTCAAGAGAGGTATAGCGTACGAAATTGAAACTGAGAACTTAAGGTAGGTTTACGTACGGGACCCGACCTAAACGTTTTCATTAAAATAGAAAAACCAGAAGTATTCATGCAATTTTTCTTAAAAACGGCTCCTATGATTTTCTTTAAAATCGCCTCATTTACTACATTTTTTTGCTGTACAATATAAGGTAAGCTCTATTTTTTTTTTTAAATTCTCAGAGGACTTGTGCTGTCGTGATGATTTTTGTTTTTAAGATTGCGGCCTTATAATGCGTTTTAGAGGAAAATTGTATGTAAGTCGTAGGAAATTTAAAAACCTACAAATTTTTTCAAACATATTTTTCTAGAACGCTTAGTTTAGTGTCAATTGGTGAATTTTTTCTATTTTGCTCATCAAAATCGGTTAAAAAATGAGATTTTTTAAAAAATATTGCGGCGTTAGTATGCATTTTACGACAAAAGAGTATATAATTTAAGTTATAGAAAATTAAAAATCCTACAATTTTTATTTCAAGAATTTCTTCAACAGAGCCTAGTTTAGCGTCAATTAGTTATTTTTCGTATTTTTAAGCCCAGTAGAGGTTGATTTCGTTTAGCGTCATTTTTTCATGATAAAAATTAGATTATGTTTTTAATTTTTCATTATTGACTAATGATTGAACATAGGTTATAATTTCGTTATTTACATTGGCTAGAGAAAGTCATTTCATTATTTCACGCCAGCTTTTTTTGTGTTATTTTTATTGTGATCTTATTAATAGTTTTTATACTTTTATATTATGTAATGTAATCCTCCTACAAGTAAGAGCTATGTTTGGAGGAGTAATATTTATGAATAAATAAAAATAAATAATAAACAGCTGATTTGTGGCGACGACCTTACTGCTAGACCAACCCGGTGGGTCATATATGAAATTGAAGTGAAATTTATTTTAGTGCGAAGTCCCACATGAAAATTATAATTTTCTGATAAAGAACTTTTATTTAAACAAACTTTATAGCATCACAATCACAGCTTTATTACAAACAATAACATTAAGATGTAGTTTTTGTTAAAATTCGCTACAAGTTAATACAATTAGCCTTGCCATTTATTTTTTTAAATATATTATTCCTTTTTTATAGATATACTAACATGTATCAGACAAAAATAGACGCTCTTTGAAATAGGAGTAAATAAAACATAAATAACACTATGTAACTCATTAAAATATTTACAGATTCAAGGTCTGTATGTGCAATAAACAAAATGTTAAACATATATTGGTAAACTTAACAAATATTTACTTACATATTTAGTGAAAACAATTATTATTATAAGGGCGTGATTATGCCAATTCCGAATGAAGAATGTGAATTCCTGCTAAGTTATTATTAATTAATATAAAGTTAATTTCATTTATAAGTTGTAAACATCACAATTAAAAAATAAACTAATCGATTGATAAAATTAAGGTATTTAAACGTCATTTAGAAGTTTTAATGTTGTTTTTAAACAAGGCATATTTTTGATCTAAAGATTACAAGATATCTCCTAATGAATGTAATACCTAACATTTAGGCTCACAATGGAAATTCCACGTTAAATTCCTTAATAAAAAAACCAAAGTTTTATTATCATCATTTACTAACAATAGTGCCCGCGCGCAGGTGGTAGACTAGTTTTTCTGTTAAAAATATTTTATATTGTCATCATTAAAAATATTTTATACAATCTTTTAACATAATGTATTTATTTTTATTTATTTATTTATTCATAATTATTACTCCTCCATAACACCATAGCCCGTACTTGAAGGTGAAGTGCAATACAATTACAAAACAACGCACAATACAAATTGAAACAGTATACATTGTTATCTGGAATTGCTTGATGGAATGCATTATTTATTGAAAGAATTGTGTATTGTTTGCGTGAAGTGTGTTGAACAAGGATAAAAAAAATCTGGTGTGAAACACTCACACAACTTTCTCTTGCCAATGCAAATAATTTAAACAATATAACCTAACATTAGTAATACAACATTAGAAATAAACAAAAAACTAACCTCAATAAACATAACCTTATTTTAATCATGTAATGAAAGACGCAAAATAAAAATCAACCTCAGAGTTAGGCTTAAAAATACGGAAAATCACTCTTTCACACTAAACTAGGCTCTGTAGAGAAAAATACTATAAATAAAAGTTGTAGATCTTTTAATTTCCTATAAAATTTATTACATACACGTTTGTCGTAAAATGCATACTAAGGCCGAAATCTTAAAAAAATCGATTTTTCACACGTTTTCGTGAGAAAAAAAACAAAAAATCGCTAATTACCGCCAAAGTAAGCGTTATACAAAAAAATGTTTGAAATAAAAGTTGTAGAATTTTAAATTCTCTACATTTTCTATTATATAAATTTTTGCGCTATAATACATATTAAAGCCGTCATCTTAAAAAAACCACTTTTTTACGTAAAAACAGCCTCACCAAGAATTTCAGCAAACATGGCGCCTACCCTATCTTCTAGAGAATAAAAAATTGAGTAAACCAGGCGATTTTTTAAAAAATCGTAGGGCCAGTTTTTTTGAGAAAATCGCAAAAAAGTGAAAAATTACACGAATAAACTACTACTTCCGGTTGACCGATTTTGATGAAAATGTTCGTGTCGGGTCCGGTAGTGGTATGTAACTAAGTTTCAAGTTCGTACAAATAGCCGGCCATTTACACAGATACTTACTGGCGGGTTTGGAACGCCACGTACTTGCTGGCGTGTTAGGAACGCCGCGAACTTATTGTGTGTTGCCCACTAACATAAGTTGAATTTACACGTGCTAGACTCGCGCTCCAGGAACGGCAAATACTTGCGCATTCGTTTATGGGAGAGATAAATCGAATTTTGTACGTTCCAAGTACGCGAGTAAGTATTTCATCCGGTTAGAAATACTAAATGTTTGGAGTGTGATAAATCTGTTTCAGTTCGCGTTGTTTTAATATTTTATTATTATTATTGGTTATACTTTATAATAGACTTAGTTATTTAATTTTTTTTTTTTTTTTGCTATACACGTGTTTAGTTTAAGTTATTTGTTTAACAAAAATTTTGAAATATGAGTTTAATAAGCCTTGAAAAGAAAAAAGCTTTGGCTTTAGCCGTTACATTTCTTTACGCTGATAACAAGCCTAAGAAACGGAAACGTAAAACGGAAAAACGTTGGTTACAAAAACGGGAGTATACACGCGTTAACCTTTTCAATGAATTATCGGCAGATACGTTTTCCGAAATTTCACTGGTATGGCCCTCTTCAGTTACTTCACTACTTAAACTGTCACTAACCACTACCTCATCTCTAGTGAACAATAGAAGATCGTAGAACCATAATGTTGGGACGTAAACTTCTGCTGAGGGTCCACTCCGTTTTGACTGCTCTACGTTTTTTAAATTCCTTTCGGAAACAAGCCGCGTATCGCTTGAATTTTTTTCACAACAAACTTCTTATCAGCCTTATCGTAGATTTTTTAACACAGCTCAATCATTTCTTCATAAGCTTTTAATTTTAAATTGCGGTTCGTATACTCACTACTTCTAACTTTCCATAAACTTGGATGACACCTATACAATTCTATAAACTCCATCATGAAATCCTTACTCCAGTATCGTGTATCCATTTTCAATACGAAACAACAAAAAAATAAAGAACAATAAAAATTTAAAAAATTCAAAAAATAAAAACTAAAAATTAGGAGAAAAAATATAACAAAAGTTAACGAACGGTTTGGATGCAAACACCCGGTTGTGTTTGCCCAGTAGTGAAACCATCCCCGGTTGGATGGTTTCACAACTGGATGATAAGAACGGCACGTTCTAGACCTCAAATTAGTGGGCTTGCCACACACTAAACCCGCGCGCCAAGTGTCTCGTTCCAAGTATCTGATGCGTCACTCCTCTTAACAGACACTCTTGTACGCGATCTTGGTACGTGGCGTTCCAAACCCGCCAGTAAGTATTTGTGTAAATGGCCGGCTAATGTTCCGTTCTTGAGATATTTTGTATACACACACACACACACACACACACACAGACCAATCGTTAAAAATCAGACCGTAGTTATAAAAATAATTAGCGCCTGTGTAGTTGGTCAGTCAATACTTGAATTGTGAATGAAAAATGTGTCGAGCCGTTTGAAATAGGGTCGTTACAGGACCGGGTTTGAACTACGTTAACAGTGTGTTGTTCGTACGACGCAAGTGGTTGTGGCCTGGTAAACTAATTGTTTTGGTTCTTAAAGATAGTATTTGATGGCTAGTCAACTTTTGCAATTAACAGGCTGGTGGAGTGTTAAATTATTTGCACTCGATCTGCTAGTTCCAGGGCTACAAAAAATAGTTTTGTTTCTTATCACATGGTCAGCCAATTATATGACTGAAGTATTTAAGAACAGAAGAGGTAGAGATGTGAAAGACACTAGTAAGAGTTATCTCCTCTAAAAGTAGTGATTTTCATTATACAGCCAGACCTTGGAGTGAATGAAGTGAAGCTGTTAATTGCAGGGTGGAAGTAGATGCTTTTCAGAGACCCGATATGCTGATTATCATACTTTTCCACTCAGTAAGGAAGGCAATGGTAAACCACCTCGCTCCTTGTTTTAATTATTTAAGCCTGTAGAGGTTCAAACCAGCCTTTCAGCTGATGACTTAAACAACAAGAGTCATGTTTAGTTAAAGTTAAACTTTTATAATTTATTTGATTTATGTAATCTAATTGTATTGTTAGTAGGTTAATTTTAATCTTCAACTGTAATAATTAATTTTTAAAAAAATAGTTGCATTCAAATTTATCTTTCCTTGAGGTTTAGGGAGAAGAGCAAAATTTATGTTAATTTCGATGATCAGTTTTGTTACCATACAGTTTTTATTGTAATTGAATTTTATGGTTTTACAGTTAGGGTATATACTTAATATGTTCATACATGTTGTTGTTTAGCTCATAAGCCGAAAACTGGTTTGAACCTCTGGAGGCTTCACTCAGTAAAACGAGAAGTGAGGTGGTTTACCCATTCCTTCCTCAATGAGTGGAAAAAGTATGCTTATCAACGTGCCAAGCCCTCTGAAAAGCATATACTACTTTCCACCCTGAAAATGACATCTTCACTTCATTCACCACAGAGTCTGGTTCTATAATAAAATTCATTACTTTTAGAGGAAATAACTCCTACTATAATTATTTCACGTTCAGAATGCAGTACAGCTCTTATGAGAAGCCATTGTGTTATCTGGCGTATGGAAAACATCAGGACAGCTAATACAATAACCCTTCTCTGCCGACACCTTTCGAAGGTCACGGGCAAAAATATTTGGAATTTCGCTTACCATGCTCTAACAAGCTCATTTTTAATCAAAAAATTCTAAAAAAAATCCTTTCGCTTACTAATGAATCGTATTTTATTACGCTGTAAATTTTATTATTATACTATAGTATTTAGATAAGAGACCACAGGTAAGTATAAGAGAAAGGGGTATGACGTCTCTCTCTTCTTCACCCTTACTGTCGGGCCAGGGGAGTTTTATTACCATTTCTAGACCTTTCCGAGATACTGACGACTGTTATTCAAACAAGATTTAAACAATAAATAGTCTTTACTTTAAAATAATTAAAAAAGACAACAAAATCGATAAACCATTCCAATACTATAATAATTTGTCGGTACCTGATCTTTATTATCAAAATAATCTGGTGTGAAACACTCACACAACTTTCTCTTGCCAATTCAAATAATGACCAATATAACCTAACATTAGTAATAAACAAAAAACTAAACTCAAAAAACATAACCTTACTTTAATCATGAGTAAAAGACGCAAGATGAAAATCGACCTGTTTGGCGTAAAAATACGGAAAATCACTCTTTCACCTTAAACTAGGCTCTGTAGAGAAAAATGCTTTAAATAAAAGTTGTAGATCTTTTAATTTTCTATAAATTTGATTGAATAAACTTTTGTCGTAAAATGCATACTAAGGCCGATATCTTAAAAAAATCGATTTTTCACACGTTTTCGTGAGAAAAAACAGAAAATTGCTAATTACCGCTAAACTAAGCGTTTTACAAAGAAATGTTTGAAATAAAAGTTATAGTATTTCAAATTTTCTACAACTTTTATTATATACATTTTTGCGGTAAAATGCATATTAAAGCCGCAATCTTAAAAAAACAAATTTTTTTACGTGAAAACAGCCTGACCAAGAGTCATAGTCCTAGAATCATAGTCATAGAATGTATGTTTTGTTACATAACATGCCAAGCAAACATGGCGCCTACCCTATCTTGTAGAGCATAAAAAATGTAATAAATGAGGAGATTTTAAAAATAACCGTAAGACCCGTTTTTGAGAAAATCGCAAAAAGTGAAAAATTACACGAATAAACTACTACTTCCGGTTGACCGATTTTGATGAAAATGTTCGTGTCGGGTCCGGTAGTGGTATATAACTTAAGTTTCAAGTTCGTACGATGTTCCGTTCTTGAGATATTTTGTATACACACACAGACGCGCGCGCGCGCACACACACACACACACACACACACACACACAGACCAATCGCTAAAAACATGTTTTTTTTGGGTTCAGGGGGTCTGAAAACGTATAGATCCGGTGAAAACTCGATTTCGAAAAATCGACATGAAAACAATACTTTCCTTCCTATATATTCATATAGGCAAGAGAAAGTAAAAATAAGTATGTACAAAAGTATAAAGTATGTTTTCTTATTACCTTATTCTATAGGAGTTTGTAAATGAGAACGTGTGGCGTGTAGTCGATATTTTTACTTAGTGTAGTAGCTCTCAAACTCTCATCTGAAATACATTGCTTATAGACTTCCCGTACTGCATTCTGAACGTGAAATCAACTATAGTGTCTTTTACACCTCTACCTCTTCTGTACTTAAATGGTTCAGTCATATTATTTGGCTGACCATACGATAAGAAACAGAACTATTTTTTGTAGCCCTGATCGAGTGCAAATAATTTAACCCTCCACCTCCCTGTTATTGGCTTATGTTCATACATGCAATTGAAATTCATGTTAGTTACATAAACCTTTCTGTTTTTCTATAGTGATATTAAAAGAGGAAATTTTATAACTCCAGAATTAAATTACTAATTAATACAAATTTTTAGGCAGTGTAACCTTCAGTTTAAAGAATATACGGAAGAAGAAAGGGTTATCATCCGCTCTTTATATTAGGGAGCTGAACGGATTGGGTTTATGAGGCAGCTCTGATTGAGTAGTTTGCTCCACTGACCTATAAAAAAATTACGGTGTGGAGATGAAATCGTTCACTTGTGCTAGTGGTTTCCTACATCCTCGACCCCAATTCTTCACTGTTTTATTATTATTATTTTTATTATCAGTTCGTCCTAATCCTAAAACAAGTCCTGTCAGTTTTCATTTTTCAATTTACTGAACTGACTGGTTACCGAAGACCGGCTTATGCTATACAAGATGGACTAAAATACTTCTTACTCTACGGTAATGGTAATGGTTTTCTGGCATTTCTCCCACTACCTCCCCTCCAATTGGTCGCCGGATGGCATAGACCTGGAGGCCGTTCCTAAGAACCCTTAATGAACGTTGTGACGGCGACAGTCACCTTGAATTTAATTATAAGAACTAAGTTACAGAAAATAAAATTATTCGAGGGCGAGTCGGAGCCAGGTCGGCAGACCTGGGGAGTGTGTATCAATACTCGCCCTCTTGTCAATTGCCTCTTCGAGCTCAAGGCTCGCGTCAGAAACAAGTGGGTCCTAACAGTCAGGTAGAATTGTCGAAGATTTTAAAATAACTAATAATAAAATATCAGTTAGGACCTAGTCGCCTTTAAATTCGCCAGAAAGTGTTTGTACACCATTATAAATTTTGACTTCAATGTCAAACGCCAGTTGCAGGGACGCAACCCTTAGTTAAACTACGTGACGACGGTAGAACGTAGCTACCTCGTCAAGGAACCCCCACACCGCCCGGGCATGCACCTCGCGGTACAAACTCGAACGTTCCGTGAGAGGCCAATTTTCCCCTTGACCTTGAAGCTCCAGGGCCAATTGTCGTCTGGGCCCCCCAAGATCGGGGCAATCATACAGCAAGTGTGTATTTGATTGGACCTCCCCACAGACACAAGAATCATCAGCCAGCAGGCGGAACCGCTTTAGATAAGCTGCAAACTCACCGTGACCAGTTAGGACTCGGACACCCGATGTCCTTAATGAAACACTTGAGGCGTACCATCCCCCCAGGTCCTGGATGAAATCATACCGAGACCTTTCCTTATGTGCGGTGTCCCACTCGCGCTGCCATGCTTTTTTTTATTTACTCTACGGTAAATAAAAAAACTTAACATGTTTGATCAGAGTATGCGATGTTTTCGGTGGTGCTTACATGTGGAACTACACGGAAAAATTTCCGGCCGCATTGGCGTAGTTGGTAACGTGCTCGCCTCTCATCATGCGGTCTTGGGTTCGAATTCCATTCAGGCATGGCATATTTTCATACGTTACAAAAACATTTCATCTTTCACCGTCTGCATCAGCAGTAATTGCAGAACAGTCGGACGTTAAACAAAAAAAAACAAAAAAAAAATACACGGAAAAGGAAACCGTTCAAAAATTCGTTAAATTTTTATCTGATATTAATCCTTGAATAATAATTGAAAAATTTCTTGAAGATGATTTGCTAAAAAAGTATTGCAACAATTTTTTATAATACGATTGTTAATCAGGAAAATATGTTTTGCCCGTATTTTTTTTAACAAGGCTCTCTACAGAGCCTTGTTTAGCGTGAAAAGGTGATTTTCCGTATTTTTAAGCCAAACTGAGGTTGATTTTCATTTTGCGTCTTTCACTCATGATTAAAATTAGGTTATTTATATTGAGGTTAGTTTTTTGTTTATTTCTAATGTTTTATTTTTAATGTTAGGTTTATTGTTAATAATTTGCATTGGCAAGAGAAAGTTGTGTGTGTTTCACACCAGATTTTTTTTATACCTATGTAAATAAATTTTATACTTTTGATGGAAATCACCCACCAAAATCTGTGAAATTCTCTTATATGTTTGTTTCCTGAATTCCTTTTTATTCCCGGATACACGCGTAAAAAATTTGATACGTAGTATCGTGAGGAGATTCACGCATTGGAGTCCCCCTTCCCAACCGCATTCATCCTTCCCTTTATCAGTTCATTCAACCCACGCTTTCATTTGATTCACCATTTAATTCACTATATGTACAATTCTTTGCCCATAACAGACAGGTGGAGTGTTAAATTCTAGTTCTGTTTCTTATCACATGGTCAGCCAATTAAATTACTGAATCATTTAACAAAAGAATAGGTAGAGGTGTAAAATACACTAATCAGAGTTATCTCTTCTGAGAGTAATGAATTTTATCATTATACAGCCAGACCCTGTGGTGAATAAAGTGAAGGTGCCATTTGTGGAAAGTATATGCTTTTTAAAGGGCCTGGCATGCTGATGAGGCTACTTTTAACTCAGTGAGGAAGCCAATGGTAAACCACGTTTTACTTAATAAAGCCTCTAGAGGTTCAAACCATCCTTTCGGCTGATAACCTAAACAACAGCAAAGTACCATTCTACCCGGGTATGAGCGAAAATCAGTAAATTGGTTTCATATTACATTAGAATCTCAGTCCGGCCTGTTCGGGACCGAGAGAGTGCCGGATTACTGGATTTGTTGGAATTTTGGAACTATAAATTATAAATTTAAATAAAAAATGAATATGCATTGATTTCTATGTGATTTTAAATTAAATTAACTAATTAAAAAAGGTTTGCTGAGTACTTCTGTAGCCATTGTACTAAACATAATTATCGGCTATTGACATCGCCTAGTGCGGTGTGAGGGTGCTCGTGTTCTGATAATTACGTTTCGTTGTCAATTCAGCATGAAGTATAAAGTATGACCCAGTTCTGGGTTTTGGATGAAATGCCAAAAATTATTCCATTTAACAATAATTAAGGTCTGCTTATTCATTTCTTTAATCAAATCCTAAACATACATGTTACATGATTAAAGCCGCCGTAATTAGGTCGAGTTGACTCCCAATTCAATTTAAATCTTTTACCAAAATCTGTCCTGGGTGATGTTTCATACTTTTAGGCCTAATATTTTAAGGGCCGGATTACTGGAGGTGCTGGACTACTGCACGGCCGGACTACCGAGATTCTACTGTATTATGAATAGGTATTCACACCACCTATTTGCAGGCTGTGCTATTGATAAATTTCCTTTTTAAAATTATTCTACTGGGTTTTGGGTGAATATTGAATTCATAAATTATATTAAATACTATTTGTCAATTAATAAACTCGAACTTTTGCGACCATTATTTGAAATAAATTTTGTCGTAATTTAGAGAACTACCTATCAGGTTTGGCCTAGTTAGTGGTAAAATCGCCGCCGCGAATAAGCTGTTTAACAGCTGATTTCTGGAGGCGAAGGTTTCTAGTTCAAATGTTAGTAAAGGTAGAATTATTTTATACGGATTTGAATACTAGACAGTGGTTACCTTACCGGTGTTCTATAATGGTTGGGGTTCAATTAACCCCTAAATGTTCGTAAAATCCAATCTTAAAAAATCTATTTTTAGCGATTTCAACGAGCAAAATACAGAAAATTACTAATTGACGCTAAGCAAAAAAAGTAAATATTATAGAAAACTTACATAAACGTTTTCTGCCCTACGTTTATTTTAACGGAAATTTATTATTTTTTTATTAAAACTACCGTAAGCGATCACTTTGGATAACGGATAAATATCAGTACAGATGACATAATATTAGTGTGTTGTTCGGTCATCAGCCGAAAGGTCGACTCGAACCTCTAGAGGTTTTTCTAGGTAAAACGAGGATTGAGGCGATTAATCAATGCCTTTCTTACAGAGTTGAAAAGTATGCACAACAACAGCCAGGTCCTCTGAAAAAGTACATATTTTCCACTTTGAAAATAGCACCTTCAAATCATTCACCACAGGGTCTGGCTGTATAATGAAATTCATTAATTTCAGAGGGAATAACTCTGATTAGTGTCTTTTACACCTCAACCTCTTCTGTTCTTAATTGATTCAGTAATTTAATTGGCTGACCATGTGATAGGAAAAAGAAATATTTTTTATAGCCCTGGAACTAACACATTGAGTACAAATAATTTATCTCTTAATTTTTTAGAAATCGTATAATGTATGAAATATCATAGTTTTAAGCTCTAGTCTAGTTTTACTTTCTCTTGCCTATATGAATATATAGGAAGGAAAGTATTGTTTTCATGTCGATTTTTCGAAATCGAGTTTTCACCGGATCTATACGTTTTCAGACCCCCTGAACCCAAAAAACATGTTTTTAGCGATTGGTCTGTGTGTATGTGTGTGTGTGTGTGTGTGTGTGTGTGTGTGTGTGTGCGCGCGCGCGCGCGCGTGTGTGTGTGTGAACAGAATATCTCAAGAACGGAACATCGTACGAACTTGAAACTTGAAACTTAAGTTACATACCACTACCGGACGCGACACGAACATTTTCATCAAAATCGGTCAACCGGAAGTAGTAGTTTATTCGTATAATTTTTCATTTTCAGTTTTTTGCGATTTTCTCAAAAACTGGTCTTACGATTTTTTTTAAAATCGCCTATTTTACTCAATTTTTTATTCTCTACAAGATAGGGTAGGCGCCATGTTTTCTGAAATTCTCGGTGAGGCTGTTTTCACGTAAAAACGTTTTTTTTTTAAGATTACGGCTTTAATATAAATTTTAGCGCAAAAACTTATATAATAAAAGTTGTAGAGAATTTAAAAACCTACAACTTTTGTTTCAAACATTTTTTTGTATGACGCTTAGTTTAGCAGTAATTAGCGATTTTCTGATTTTTTCTCACGAAAACGTGTGAAAAATCGATTTTTTTAAGATTTTGGCCTTAGTATGCATTTTACGACAAAAGTGTATATAACCAAATTTATAGGAAATTTAAAGATCTACAACTTTTATTTAACGTATTTTTCTCTACAGAGCCTAGTTTAGCGTGAAATAGTGATTTTCCGTATTTTTAAGCCAGACTGAGGTTGATTAACATTTTGAGTGTTTCACTCATGATTAAAATAAGGTTATGTTTATTGAGGTTAGTTTTTTGTTTATTTCTAATATTTTATTACTAATGTTAAATTATATTGTAAATTATTTGCATTGGCAAGAGAAAGTTGTGTGATTGTTTCATACCAGATTTTTTAAATTTCTTTTGCATTGTGAACACTTTAGAATTATTGAACTTGCGAAGAGAACACCTACTCTAGGACATGCGTTTTAACCATAGTTGGGTAGATCAATTTCCTCCAGCTCGTACAACGTAAATAATTATAAAAATGTATTGTATCTTTTAAATTTAGTAGTGTTTGAATAAATATGTTTAACAAAGCGCGTTGTTTAGATATTTAAAATTATTGTGATTGCCTCTAAGGGGCATTGGCTAGCGTGCTATGCTGTAAAGCGGAGGTATCGGGTTCGATTCCCGGCCTCAAAAATTGTGTCCAAAATAAACCAGATTAAACGTGTAGAATATTGTGCTGTATCGGCGTGGTGGGCAATACTGAATGTAGAACCGGCCTTGAAAACGGGACTGTCTTGTCCCGGTCTGACCAGGACTTACGTCCACGAGGTGGAAGACCGTGGAAGGTTGAAGCAATAGATTTATTAGCCTTGGATCGAATATAATTACGTTTAAGTAGACCTGTCTCTACGTACCTGGCGACGTGGAAACGTTGCCGTTGAATTATTACGACATGAGATCAATTGCGTAATGCATGGCTTTGAAGAATTAGACCTGTATATTTGCACAACCGCTGTGCTTTATAGTGTATGCATGTATATATATAAATATATTATCAATTAGATTGTGTATAGAATGTCAATGTTCATTGTAGTGCTTGAAATTGTAGCGGTCACCTCAACTGGCTTTTATACGGTTTAGGATGCCTTTTCCGATCACTTGATCACTTCTAACGTTTTCGTCATTCATTCTCATCAGTCACCCTTCGATTTAATTATGTATTTTGCATAAATAGTATGCAAAACAGAAGAAAAAATCTGGTATGAAACGCTCGCACGACTTTCTCTTGCTAATGTAAATAATTAACAATATAACTATGAATAAACAATATAAAATTAAAAACATTACTTAATTTTTTAATCATGAGTGTGACGCAAAATGAAAATCAACCTTTATTCTACTTAAAAATCCGGAAAATTACTAATTGACGCTAAACTAAGTGCTTTAGAAATACTATATACTTTTGTAAATAATACTGTGTATAATAATACTATATTATATAATATATATAATAATACTATATACTTTTGTCGTAAATGCATATTAAAGCTACAGTCTTTAAAAAATTCCTATTTTTTACCTATTTGGATGAGAAAAATACAGAAAATCAGTAATTGACGCTAAACGAAGCGTTCGTTGCACAACTGAAAAATCCTTGGAATAAAAGTTGTAGGTTTTTTTAATTTTCTACAACTTCAATTATTTACACTTTTACCCTAAAATGTACATTAAGGCCGCAATATTTAAATAGCTCACCGGTTTGGTCTAGAGGTAAAGTCGTCGCCGCGAGTCAGCTAATTTTAGGAGACGAAGGTCCTGGTTCAAATCCTAGTAAAAGTAGTTACTTTTATACGACTTTGAATGCTAGACAGTGGTTACTGGTGTACTTTGATTGTTGGGGTTCAATTAACCATACTCTCTCAGGAATGGTCGCCCTGAGTCTGTACAAAACTACACGGCGTCGTACACATCATTCTCATCTTATTGGGTCATGGGGTTGCTTATTGTTCTTAAATTGAACAGATTGGAATGTACACACATTATGGATAAAAATAAAAATAAAATAAATATGTCACCGAACTTTCGACAAAAGTACGGGGATTTTTCATATCCGGTTGTTCGATATTAAACTGTTTTAACAGTTTTTTTAGGCCTGGTCTGGTGCGAATAAATATTTTTACTTTTAAAGAAACAAATGTTAATTTTTTTCAGAAATAATGCACAATCTAACAATGTGTTAAATGCATGGAAATGTTAATAATATCTAGTTATTTTTAACGGTTTACAAGAATCACGCAGTTTTGCCCTAAAAATAGTCCTAATTGTTCATTTTTGCATCCTGAAGACGATATCTGATTTACCTAGAGATTCACAAGAAGTAACATTGTATGTGAAATGTAAGAACATGTAAACTTATTAAATATTCAAAAGGATGTACAGTATTTGGTTTAAGCATTTTAATGCGTGAAGATAAGATGTAAAATTATTGTTATTTATGTATTTATTCATATTTACAAATACATATTTACAAGTAGTTTATTATACAGAAAAACCTAAAAAGGTGTAAGACACTGGAAAAAAATCAATTTAAAAATTAATAAAATAAATAAAAATAGAGAAATTATTATACGAAGCAAAGAGATCTCACTGTTAAATTTGTTAAGGATGTATTAACATATATGAATGGCTCATAATATAAATTTACAATAAAAATATTAACTTGAAATGTATTAAATATATTTAAATATAATTACGATTGTTAAAATAATAAATCAACGATTTCATTCGAGACAATTAATCTATCTATTTTTATATGAATTATATTATTTTAGGTCGCTTTGATATTAGGTCATTAGCGACCACGTTGTATGAATTCATACTAATATACAAAGAAAACATAGATTTATATACAACGATTTTTTTTTTTTTTTTGTTTAACGTCCGACTGTTCTGCAATTACTGCTAATGCAGACGGTGAAGGATGAAATGATTTTTTGTAACGTATGAAAATATGCCGTGCCTGAATGGGTTTCGAACCCAAGACCGCATGATGAGAGGCGAGCACGTTACCAACTACGCCAATGCGGCCGGCAATATACAACGAGATAACCGATAAAACAAAGAATGAAAATATTGAGTCGATAAAAATATAGACAACATAATATGAAAAATTTAATAAAAAGTAGAATAGTACTATGAAAACGATAATAGGTCTGTGTTTTTTATATTATTAAATATGAAAAAGTTTATTGTGTTCTGAACTGCTTTTGTCTCTACCAAATTCATTCGTAAATAATTGTTAGTTTTAATTAATATCCAATGTTGTGGTTGATCCTTTATCATAACCTGTTTATGTGTAAGTGTAGTGTGTCCAATGCATAACCATGTAATTAGGACTTTATGCCTTTCGAGCTCCATGTTTGGTTGCGGGTTTTCAAATAAAATGTCATTACTTTCTCTTGCCTATATGAATATATAGGAAGGAAAGTATTGTTTTCATGTCGATTTTTCGAAATCGAGTTTTCACCGGATCTACACGTTTTCAGACCCCCTGAACCCAAAAAACATGTTTTTAGCGATTGGTCTGTGTGTGTGTGTGTGCGCGCGCGCGCGCGCGCGTGTGTGTATGTGTGTGTGTGTGGTACAGAATATCTCAAGAACGGAACATCGTACGAACTTGAAACTTAAGTTACATACCACTACCGCACCCGACACGAACATTTTAATCAAAGTCGGTCAACCGGAAGATTTGGATTTTTATTCGTGTCATTTTTCACTTTCTTGCGATTTTCTCAAAAAATGGGTCCTACGATTTTTTAAAAATCGCCTGGTTTACTAAATTGTTAATGCTTTACAAGATAGGGTAGGCGCTATGTTAGCTGAAAATCTTGGTAAGGCTGTTTTCACGTAAAAAATTGTTTTTTTTTTTAAGATTTCGGCTTTAATATGCATTTTAGCGCAAAAATGTATAATAAAAATTGTAGAGAATTAAAAATCCTACAACTTTTATTTCAAATATTATATTAACAATAGTTATATTGTTCATTCTTTGCATTGGGAAGAGAAAGTCGTACCAGATTTTTTTTTATTTCGATTGACAATGATAGAAATTCTATGTGATGACAAACTTCCTTAGAGTGATGCAACTGCAGTTTGTTGGCAAGCACTTAATGTATGAAGTGAATGGCTGGCTACCTTTGATGTTCTAAATGAGAAACATCCGTTATTTGTGTTGGTGTGTGAACGAGAAAAGAGAGGTGTCAAGAGCAAACAAATAAACGGTCCTGAGAGAACCAGCTGCCGTTGTGGATAGTAGGCCGCAGCCAATCTATTTTTGTGGAACATGTTGCCTGCCTAGTGGTACAGATTCTTCGTTATTATAACGGTAGATGTGCATTGTAAGTGGGTATCAATTTATAACCAGTTTCTTTGGACCGGTATCCGAGAGAGAGAACGTTGTACTGTTCGTACAGCAAGCACCACTGAGGTTGTTATCAGTTTACTGGTGACCTGACATCTACCTGCCCTACCACTGATAATTGCGTGGTGCGAATTAATGAAAGTTCAGTGATGTGTGTCGACGACTACTTAACGTTTATCAAGGACAAGAAAAGGTGAGCGTGCGGGCCAGACCAGTCAATCCGTGTGCAACCGATTGATTGGGACCACATAACAATACCGAATCACGTAGGCTTTTTATTTCACTCTCTTTTATTACCGAATTGGACGCAGAGATAAATTTAATTATTCCTAAATTTAAATTCCTTTTTTATAATTTTAAATTCTTTAATTTTTTCCTAATTTTATAAATTTAGGATTTCATAAAAGGATTTAGATAACTCCCTTAAGCGGGTCATCAAAAGTTACGCTAAAAAATTTTATTTCACGTTTTTTTACCTTCAGATACCCGGATATTTTAGCTTTAAAATAATATATAAATAGTATTATTAAGTGCTTAAAAATTTTATGATTATTTAATCATGGCCTGTTACAACGGAACCTTTTTTATGTTATCCGTAATGTGTGTACGTTGCAATCTGTTCAATTTAGAACAATAAGCAACCCCATGACCCAATGAGATGAGGATGATGTGTATTACGTTTAAATGAGGTGTAGTCTTGTACAGACTCGGGGGGACCATTTCTGAGAGAGTTTAGTTAATTGAACCACAACCATCGAAGTACACCAGTAACCACTGTCTATAGTCGTTTCCTCGTTCAGTTGACACAACGGAGCAGTATAGGATAGTGTATTTCTTATGGGGCTCTGACTGCTACTAGCACGTACACAAACATCGGCTTTGTAGATCAATTAATGCCATCATAACCAATAACATTCCCCTCCTCCGCGCCCTATCGATAACAAACCTTTATAATGTAGAGTTGTCTTTATGACTATTAATTAATAATTACCACTATAAGTTTATACTCAACTTCATATGCGGATTCCAAATTTGAAATATTTTTTTTCTATATCTGTACTGTGGAAGATTTTTAGATTTGTAATAACCGATTGCGTCATTTGTTTACATTTATCACGCAGTGTTTAGAAAGTCTGGCGAGGAAATGTGAAGAAGGCATTAGTAGGTCTGCAGTAAAACAGAAAAGATATTCATTTTTTAAACCCCCCCCCCCCCCCGCTAATAGAAGAAAATAATTTTAATTTTTTTTTTATTTTTTACAATTCATTAAACATTCTACTTTTTTTTCTGTTGAGCACACATATCAGAGTGCGTTTCTGCCTTAAAAAATACGTGTTCTATAGAGATTTAAAAAATGTATTTATATACGCATCCAGATGCCTTTAATTGATGTTTTTAGTTGCGCTAATAGCAGTGACGGTTCCCATAATATCCATTGTGTCAACTGAACGTGCAAACGACTATAGTATTCAAATCCGTAAAAAACTACCTTTACTAGGATTTGAACCTATAATCATCGTCTCCGAAAATCAGCTGTTAAAAGTTCGCGGCAGGGACTTTAACACTAGACTAAACCGGTTGGTTGGCCTTATTTACAATTTTTTGTGGTTTTCCCATTAATTTTTTATAAATGAGGTTAATTTACTTTCTAGCATTTTTGTTGTAACATTTTATTACAAGCATAAACGATATACAGTATTTTATTTTGTAAACAACCCATTTGTATTTTCTCTGCCCCACATGAATATACAAGGAACGAAAAGTATATTTTACATGTCGATTTTTCGAAATCGAGTTTTCACTGGAAATATACGTTTTCAGGCCCCCTAAACCCAAAAAGACATGTTTTTACCAATCAGTCTCTCTGTGTGAACAAAATATCGCAAGAACGGAATAACATACAAAGTTGAAAATTGGAACATAAGTTAGATACCATGAGGCGACCCGACACGAACATTTTCATTAAAATCGGTCAACCGGAAGTAGTAGTTTATTCGTGTCATTTTTCACTTTTTTGCGATTTTCTCAAAAACGCTCCTACGATTTTTTTGTAAAAATGGCCTCGTTTACTAAATTTTTTATGCTTTACAAGATAGGGTAGGCGCCATGTTTGCTAAAATTCTTGGTGAGGCTGTTTCCACGTAAAAAAAATTTAGGATTGCGGCTTTAATATGCATTTTAGCGCAAAATGTGTAATAAAAGTTGTAGAGAATTAAAAATCCTACAACTTTTATTTCAAACATTTTTTTGTATAAGGCTTAGTTTAGCGGTAATTAGCGATCTTTTTTTTCTCACGAAGACGTGTAAAAATCGATTTTTTTTAAGACTTCGGCCTTAGTATGCATTTTACGACAAACGTGTATAAATCAAATTTATCGGAAATTAAAAGATCTACAACTTTTATTTAGAGCATTTTTCTCTACTGAGCCTAGAGCTTGAAAGAGTGATTTTCCGTATTTTTAAGCCAAACTAAAGTAGATTTTCATTTTGCGTCTTTCACTCATGATTAAAATTAGGTTATGTTTATTGGGGTTAGTTTTTTTTGTTTATTTCTAATATCTTATTACTAATGTTAAGTTATATTGTACATTATTTGCATAGGCAAGAAAAAGTTGTGTGAGTGTTTCACACCAAGTTTTTTCTACTGAGCTTAGTTTTTACGTCAAGTAGTGATTTTTCGTATTTTTATGTTGGAACCGAGGTTGAATTCCAGTTAGCGTCTTTTACTCATGATTAAAATTAGGTGATAAGTTCATTATTTACATTGGCAAGAGAAATTGTGAGTGTTTCACAACAAATCTTTTTTAATTATGAGGAATTATAATTAGAAATGGTTGAGCCGATTCTGACGTAGATTTAACAGCAAAATCTAAAAAATATTGTTAGATTTTTCATAGATAAAAAATAAAACACAATTGTGATTTTTTTTAAATTTCTTTAAGTTTTTTTGCAAAAATTCATCAAGGCTGTATTTGTAAAATTATTCAGTAGAGTAGGCTCTCTCGTGAGTTTTCCCGGCAAACAATTTACGTTTTTAAAAACACATTTTTATTTATTAACAAAAAATAAAAATACCAAACTTGTAATACAGCTCTCACAACGGAACTCATAGTTTCTGTTTGTCTACACGTTACAAAAATTCACGAACAAACACTCACACTTGAATACTGCGTAAACATCAACAAAAATTTACATAAAGTAATAAAATTTATAACTTGTTCGAACCTAAAAGATAAAACTTTAATAACATAGCTACTTGATTAAGTAAATTTTTTTATGATTTCTGTTGAAATTTTTAATAAAGTTTATTCAAAATTTAAATTAGTTGAAAATTATTTCCTTAAAAGTCATATTGTTACAAGTATGTTTTTTTTAGTGTTTTTTCTGTGGTAACACAAATGTTGATATGACGTTAAAAAGATCACGCTTACCTTTTACTTTAATCATTTTAGGAAATGAGGAAAATTCCTCACCATTAAAGCTGCTTTTGAGAAATTTTAAATTTTTTATCAAGCTTTATTATTATTCTTAAATTTCTAAATGGTCTCTTGTGATAATCTGCGGCGGTTTTTTGTTTTAAATAATTAAGATTCGTACTTTTTAGATGCCCATAACGGACAGGTGGAATGTCAAATTATTTACACTCAATCTGTTTGTTGCAGGGCTAAAATAAATAGTTCTGTTTCTTATTACATGGTCAGCCAATTAAATGACTGAATAATTTAAGAACAGAAGAGGTAGAGGTGCAAAAGACACTAATCGGAGTTTTCTCCTCTGAAAGTAATGAATTTAATTATACAGCCAGACCCTGTGGTGAATAAAGTGAAGGTGTCATTTGCAAAGTGGAAAATGTGTGCTTTTCAGAGGGCCCGGCATGCTGATAAGCATACTTTTCTACTCGGTGAGGAAGGCAACGGTAAACCACCTCACTCCTCGTTTTACTTAGTAAAACCTCTACAGGTTCAAACCAGCCTTTTGGCTGATGACCTAAACCACAACACTTTTTAAAATGTGTTATCAGCCTATGAGCACTCTGAATTTCCAAAACACTTTATTTCAAGATGTCATGAAATATCATTCTAGTATTCTGTAAAAAAAAATTATTACTATTTGGTACATGAGAAATTAAAATTAAAGAAGCATTAGTGTGATTGTGGGCTTCTGATGTTAAATCGACTTTTAATGAATAAATTATAATAGTAGTTTAATTTAATGCGCATTTTACGGCAAAATTGTATACAATCAATATTATTGAAAAGTAAAACGCCTACAATTTTTAATTCAAGTATTTTTTTCTACAATTTAGTGATTTTTCATTTTTTGCGAATCAAAATCGTTCAGCAGAGGTTGATTTTTTTTATTTAGCGTCATCCATGATCAAAATTAGGTTATGTTTTTCATTATTTACATTGATAAAAGAAAGTTGTGTGAGTGTTTCACACCAGATTTTTATTACGGCGAAAATCACATTCTTGTTTTTTTTTTTAGTTTAACGAAAATCACATACATTAGTTGAGAGGTGTTCGGTTAGGAAATGTTGCCAAATTTAGTATTTTATATCAATCGGCATTTGAATTCGAGTAATTTTGCTGAAGTAATTTATTCTTTAATTATTCATACTCTTGTGAAATTAATCATACTTTTTCTTGTAAGCTTTTTATGATTCACGAAACAGAATTACGATATTTAATCATAAGTTTCATTTGATTTAATTAGTTTTAAGTAGTAAAATAAGTGAATTAATTTACTATAGCTTTTCCCGTTAAGTTGATGACGATTAATGCTACTTGGAAACTGTTTTTAAAGGCTCAGAGTCCACGTAAATTTCATGTCATATTTTCCTCTTCATTTTTACTTAATGACAATGAATGCGAATGTATCCGTAAATAGAACTGACTACAAAACTTCATTGGTAAATGGAATTGCAGTTAAAAGGAGAAACAAATCTACAAGTGCAAAGATTGTTTAAAAAAATATGATTAAGGGTACCCGGAACGAAGGAAATTGAAAATTTTCACATTTCCGGTTTTTTGCAAATTATTAAAATTCAGAGTTTTCTGGATCCAACGATGTGGGTATAATTTGTTGGGCGTTTTGCAGTTTTTTTTAATCAAAAATATGTTGAATCCTTAATTTTCTAAACGTTATCCATTTGCGTAACATCTCTATTTTGTTTTTAATGACAACAGACAAATTCATAGTTTTGTTATTTGGTGCGATATTTTTTTTTAAACTTTAAGTTAGCACCAGACCACCTGTGAATGTAATACATTAACGTCTGAACTATAAAAAATAACATGTTGAATTATTTAACGTATAGTGTGTTCTCTTTTAGTTTTTGCTTGTTTCCCATAAATAGCAATTTTTGACGCATAAGGAACATTTTCTCACCCAATTGGAAATGGATTTTAATGAAATTTTTGCACGTTTTTTCATACCACAATTTCAATTTACTGAGTTAATATTATAGTAAAATAAAGTGTTGAAATATTTGTTTTCCATTTCAATAGGAAAAAAGTTATGATTTTCAAAAGTGGTTCAAAAAAGAATTTCTTATCTTCCTAACAATATATCAAGATGCTGTTAACTCAGTGAGTGTAGAACAACAGCCTGTAAAGTAACCGAAACAAAATTGGACTGGATAACTTTAATAGTTTTTGAGAAAATGTTCCGTACATTAACATTACAGAGATAGGCATTCCGGGTACCCTTAAATTGGACGAACGTAACACACAAAAGTATTAACGAACAGAGAAAGCACGACTGATATAAACACCAACCTTTTGCCAGACATAAAGTACTGGTGAGCAGTGCCGTCAACCCAGCTTCTGCAGATGGAAATTTCCTGGAATATTTAGACATTTTAATGTGTTTCAAAATTTGATGACTATTTAGACAGATTTGATTTAAAATCTTTTCGATTTAATTTGTAAATGTGCTGATATATACGCAAAACGACCTGTGGAAAAGATTTTTGGCGTATGATATATCCGCCAATACATGACAAATATTATGTATTGATGGATTTCATCAATAGTCCGCGAAGATGAATATTTTCACTTAAAAGACACGTTTACCTCATTCACAACAAAGATTAGATGTGAAATCAAATACGTTACTTTGAGGAAATAACTTGGGGTTACTTTCATGCGTACATCTTGTTAGGAAAACTAAACTATTTTTATAACTCTGAGCCTAATAGACGAGGTAAAATTAGCTTAACACTCCACTTGCGTGGACGAACTCAAAGTAGTATAACAGAAATGTACTACCTATTTTGGTATCAAAAGAAAAATGAGGTAGGAGGTGTACTAGGCTATTATTCTTTTATCCAGTTATCCTCCTACGCCTCATTTCTCTTCATGTAGGGTACTACAAATGTACTAGCAAAACCGGCTCGCTTCGCTTACATAAATCTATATTTATTGATTTTTCTTCGTCAGTATTTTTTAAAAGTATTTAGTATTTATTGATATTTTTAAGAAGCTTAATTGTTCATTTTATCTTAGTAAAATGTTATCAAGCGCTCACCAACCAATAAATGTCATAAATTCGCAGAGACTCGCATCTTTTTTTCTTTCTTCTACTGTTTCTTTTTCCTGTTCCTTTTTCTAATTTAATAATAAATATTATTATTTTTTTATAGTTTTACTTAACTATTTTTTCGTGGGAATTTTTATTTTTATGGGCAAAAGAGACAAAAACTGTATTAGCATGTATGTAAACAATATAGTTATTAGCAAAGATTGTTTTGTAAAAATGTAAATTTGTTATGTCAATAAGGCTTTTATGGATAAGTTCTGTTAGCCCTATAAACTATTACAATGTTCAATAGGTAATTACTAGACATCCCCTACAAATGTTTTGAGTAACTATGAAATATTTACAATATTATGTTGGTCCAACGAATGAACCGATTTTGATGCAGTTTAAAAAAATATAAATACACAAATCGTATCATTTATATTTTCTTTACTTTTTGGTTATTAAATTTTTTAAGTTATACAATTCAAGGGTACAATTAAAAAAAACATATTTTTTTGTAGTAAAACTCAAATTCCTCCCAGATTAAAAGTTTTACGTTTGCCCTAAAAAAACAACAACTTAATGCTGTAATTTTTATAAAAACCTATTTTCTTTTACGGCAATAATATAAAAAGTTTTTAATCTTCTTAAAATTTATTTTAGAAGTAAATGTTTGAAATCTTTTCTCTCCGAGCATCTACGATGTAAATTGAATCTACTTACTACATTTCATGATTCGACGTTGTAGTTTGGAAGATTTTGTTATGAGTGAATCAGTGTTATTTTGCTTTATCGTATAGATAATAGATAAAACTATTTGTTGCGTTGGTTGGTGTATAGTCTCCACATTTTAATCTTGGCTATGATTCATGCGTATTTATACTCCAATTTTATGATTCTAAAGAGAACTGAGTTCTCTTTCGATAACAATAATTTGTTTAACATTCCACCATAGGTGCATAATGAAGCATAAAACTCATGTTTAACCATGATATAATTTTATCGATTTATTTAGACAAGTTTTAATCTTATCAGGCTAACAGAATAATAGAATCATCGCATTATTTATACTGCTGGTTTTATGATCCAAGCGTGATGTTCTAGTTAAATCACTACAGCCGTTTGTAAACGGATCGTATGTGTGCGATGCCGTCATCTAGGCAAGGTTATAAAATGATAGGTGTGGCTAAAAATGAGGGACTTCCAAACATTACGGAACTGATACAACACCCAAACATCTTACTAACTGGTTACGTCACAACATCTTGTTGTTGATCAACGGAAACAACTCTAAAACATTAATCTGTTAAAATTTGTTGTTCTGATTAAAGTTTTTTTCAAAGCGAAATCACAGGTCAATCTCCTTTTTACTGTGCAGCAGCTAAACCTTCCCATCCGTATCCAAAATGTTTGCGGTCAGCACAACTAGCTTCTACGCCGGGGTCCCGGGTTTGATTTCTGATCAGGTCTGGCATTTATTCATCATTTATTTTCATCTGCCACGTTCTCATCGCCTACATTAGCAGTTATTGCAAAACAATCTGAAGTAAACAAAAAAAATCATTAGTTTTAATATAAGAATTACTTCGTTGTCCAGTGGCAGGTTTTTCACTGTACAAAAATGTTCCAAACCTAAACACTAACTCCAAACTTTTTATAACTAAAAGAAGTGAAACCTCTCGAAATTACATTTTTTTTAAAACTACCACATCCTGAGCCGACTGGATTTCTGGTAACCTCAGACTACTAAAAACAATCTTAAAGTGATTAATGATTTTTAAATATAAACCCATTTTTAAAATAGTCACTTTATTTAAAAATAAAAACTATTTTTATTGTAGTATTAGATAAAATTTAAATAGATAATATTAATGTAGACTTTTAAATATTTTTTTTAACAGATACTGTTTTGACATTGGGTTTACAGCGTTTCTGTACTTTAAAGTACGATAAATTCAACCGTGACCTTCCCAAAGTAAAATTTTGTTCAGCTCGCCGTCTTTGGTGGTCTTTTTGAAAAAGATTCACTGTAATAGCCTAATCGTTTTGCTGGTTTTATGGACGTTTGATTTCCCAGTTTATTTTCAATAAAAATAAGTTTAAAAGCATGTAGTACTATCAGTAAGTTTTGAAATAAATAATAGGCCTAATAGATAATATTTTTGAACACCTGTAATTTAAATCACTAATGTTGAATTAATCTCTCTGATTTTTTATAATTCTGTCCGTGAATAGCGTGATAATTAGTTCTGTCTTTATCTACGAGTATATTGGATTGTGTTAGGCCAAGAAAAAGATTCGTCGCTGAACAACCCACCTAACATTTCACAAATTTTTCTCGCGTTTAGGATTAAACGATGACCAAAAAATAATTATAAACTTGTTCGGAAAATCGATTTAGTATTTAAAAACATTATATAACTAAAATTCAAATATCGTTGGTAAAGAATGTTTACCTGCTAACTCCATTTCCTGAAATTTTACGGGAGAGCTGAAAAAACTGAATGAAACTCGTAGTCTAGTTTCCATGGAGATAGCAAAAAAGATTGTCACAACAAAACGCGTCTTAATATTCATTAGAGGTGGCAGTTTTTTCTCGCAGATAAAATTTACAATGATATCAAAATCAGATTTTGGCATAAAAATGGAGTTTCCTGTTTAACAGAACTTTTCACCAACGATTTACTATTTGTGGGAACAAATTCAAAAAACAAAAATACATGGGATCACCTTAGAAGCGTAGTTTTACAATACAAAAAATATATGTAGTACAGATTATATGAAAAATAAAGAAACAATTCTTTTTAATCATGGAAATCGCTTTTTCAATAATTTAATTGCCTGTAATTTTGGTGGAGTTACGTAATTACTTAGGTTACCTATTTTACCGAAATTTTTCCATAGTTAAAATAATAGATAGTTTTTTTTAAATTTTATTACATAGTGGTTAGAATCAGATTTTTATAATTCTGGCAGTGAATAGTGGTAATTAGTTTTGTTTTTATCTACAAATATTGGTTTGTGTTAGGCCAAATTATAGTTGTATACCGCACGATCTAATGAATAATGTTTCGTCACTGAATGACCCATCTGTTTCACATATTTTTTTGTTCAAAACGAAATTTTCCTTGATTAAAATAATTAATCGTTTTTTATTTATAACATAGTGATTAGGATCAAATTTTTATATATTTCTTAAAAAAAATTACTTACTGTCCTTGACCTTCTCAAAGTAAAATTATTTATTTTAATGTTTTTGTACAAAAACCTCATTTTTAAAAAAATCACTCTTAGCAGTGTATAATAAATTGAATCAGTCATTTCAGAAAGCCCATAAGTCAAAATTTTACATTTTTTATTTAGTGCATTTTACGATTAACTGAATGTAAAAAAACACCTCACCCCTAAAAAAATCACTTAAGTCTAGCTTTTCGTTATAACACTAAGAAAAGGCTTTTTCTATGGATAACTAGGTGTTTCCTTCTAATTAAAAAATAAAAATGGATGACTTTTGAGGCTTATCTCTACTTTCTAGTTGAAGAGGCTAAACAGAGTTTCTAGGCAAAAATCTTTTTGAGAGAGATTACTACTGTTTATGACGACGACGAAGAACGTAAGTAGTTCTGAAACCCAATTTCTTTGTTTTTTTTTTTGTTTTGTTAATTCTTAATGTGTGTAAGTTGCAATCTGTTCAATTCAGAACAATAAGCAACCCCATGACCCGATGAGATGAGGATGATATGTATGACGTGTAAATGAGGTGTAGTCTTGTACAGACTCAGGCCGACGATTCCTGATATAGTATGATTAATTGAACCCCAACCATCAAAGTACACCGGTAATCACTGTCTTAGTATTCAAATTCGTATAAAAGTAACTACCTTTACTAGGATTTAAACCAGGAACCTTCGTCTCCGAAAATCATCTGTTAAACAGCTGATTTTGGCGACGATTTTACCTCTAGACTAACTCGGTGGGTTTTTCTTTCTTAAAGTTAAAAATTTCAATTTTTACTACTGCGAAAAGCTATATTAAGTCACAAATTCAAACTAGTGAAATAAATAAATGAATAATATTGTATAACACAATTTTTTTCTGGTCTAACAAAGAATTTTACAGAAAACTACGTAAATTAGCATTTTACTCCAATTTATTTCAGAAACACCTTAATTCTAAATTTTCAACTTTTCTTTTAACATGTAGTTTATCTTTAAAAAAGACAAAAAAGTGTATATTTTATTGAAAAGTAGTAAATTACCAGTTTTTTAATTTTTCCAAAAGTTAGTTTTTTTACTTATGGGCTTTCTGAAATCACCGATTTAATAGCAAAACGGTTGGATGTAAACAAAAAAAAAACTTCATTAGTTTTAATATAGGAGTCACTTTGTTGTCCAGGTTTTGAACTATAGTTAGGTAATTATGTTGGAAGATCATTATTTTTTCAAAAATTCAAAATTTTTCAAATTTTTTTTCCAAAATTTTCAGAGTTACTAATTGTTATTATTAGTATTACAGAAAACCAGCTGAAAATTACATTAAAATGTATTATGTGCTGTCTAGGTACAACAGGTTTCGGTTTTCGTTTTTCACAATACTTATAGTTAATAATTCTTGATGATAATTTATCATATTCTTGTTCTTATGAAATGGTAGGATAATTCACAAAAATAAATTTTTGATTTATGGAAAATATTGGTAATAAATTTAAGCATCACAATTTTTGTGAAGTTTATTATAGATTTAAACTATAATTTTCGAATTGTATTCGTTAAGTTAAAATACTTTCAGATAAGTTTTGAAGTTATTAATGAAATATAAGTTCTGGATGTGATGTAACACTAAGAAAAGACTTTTTCTTATGGATAACTAGGTGTTTCCTTCTAATTAAAAAATTAAAATGGATGATTTTTGAGGTTTATCTCTACTTTCTAGTGGAAGAGGCTAAACAAAGTTTCTATCCAAAAATCTTTTTGAGTACCCAATGGTACTGTATAGCCTATAGGCTACTGTATGTAGCCTACGTTATTACAAAAAATTATTAGTAAATTTTGGAAAAGAAATTCGAAATTGTTGAATTTTTGTACTAAGTAAAACAAGGTGTGAGGTAGTTTACCATTGCCTTCGTCACTGAGTGGAAAAGTATGCTTATCAGGATGCAAGGTCCTCTGAATATGTTAAGTGAAATAAAAAAGTATAACATTTTTTTTTTGGAAAATGAATCAAAAACAATTCACTTTGAAAAATCATATTGTTGAAGAAGAATGATGTGTGAATTGTATAAATAAATTTAAATAGAGGATAAGAGTAGAAAAATCTTACCGGTTTTTAATAAGATGAGGGCGATAGACGTACGAACGATTGCGATGATCGGGAGTTGTAATTCCATTTCACCTCTCACTTCAGTTTCGTAAAATTCTAGATCGGTTTGAAGATCACAACACTACCGAAAAATCGCACTCATTTTTCGTGTTGCGGCCGCAGTGGATGCGGCTTTTGGTAAACGTACATGATATACTTCGATATGAACAATCGACTAGTACCGATGCATTGGCTCCACCGACCGACGACTAACTGAATGAAACTGTTATCGGTTGTCCGCTAGTATGATTCAAATCGCCGCCCGCGAGTAGTACACGCAATGCACGCCTTGCCCCCTACTCGTAAGATTCTACAGAATGTTTGGCCATGAGTAGAGAAGTAAACCGGTATGAGTCACTGCTCCAACCGCACCATATCTTACAGTTACTAATTTTATTATTATTAGTACTACAGAAAAACAGCTGAAAATTACGTAAAAATTTTATTATGTACTGCCTAGGTACAACAGGTTTTGGTTTTCCTTGTTTACTGTATATTTATAGTTAATCCCTTTATGTTGATATATGCTATAATAAAAAATCTGGTGTGAAACGCTCACACAACTTTCTCTTGCCAATGCAAATAATTAACAATAAACCTAACATTAGTAATAAAATATTAGAAATGAATAAACAAACTTACCTCAATAAACATCTTCTAATTTTAATCATGAGTGAAAGACGCAAATGAAAATCAACCTCAATTTGGCTTAAAAATACGGAAAATCACTCTTTCACGCTAAACTAGGCTCTGTAGAGAAAAATGCTGTTAATAAAAGTGTTAGATCTTTTAATTTCTTATAAATTTGATTATATACACTTTTGTCGTAAAATACATACTAAGGCCGAAATCTTTAAAAAATCGATTTTTCACACGTTTTTGTGAGAAAAAAAGAAAATCGCTAATTACCGCTGAACTAAGTGTTATACAAAAAAGTGTTAGAATTAAAGTTGTAGACTAGTATTTGATTTCTCTTTTTTATTATATAAATTTTTGCGCTTAAATGCATATTAAACCCGCAATCTTAAAAAAACTTTTTTTGCGTGTAAACAGCCTCACCAAGAATTTCAGCAAACATGCCGTCTACCCTATCTTGTATTGCATAAAAAATGTATTAAATGAGGAGATTTTTTAAAAAATCGTAGAACCAGTTTTTAAGAAAATCGCAAAAAAGTGAAAAATTACACGAATAAACTACTTCTTCCGGTTGACCGATTTTGATGAAAATGTTCGTGTCGGGTTCGGTAGTGGTATGTAACTTAAGTTTCAAGTTCGTACGATGTTCCGTTCTTGAGATATTCTGTTCACACACACAGACCAACTGCTAAAAACATGTTTTTTTGGGTTCAGGGGGTCTGAAAACTTGTAGATCCGGTGAAAACTCATTTCGAAAAATTTACTTGAAAACAATACTGGCCTCTCTCTAGGCAAGAGAAAAAAAATTGTTTTTTTTTAACATTGCAGCTTAGCATTTATGCAATATACATAAATTGCAACAAAATGCAATGTGCATTTTAGCGCAAAAATTTATGTAATAAAAGTTGTAGAGAATTTAAAATCCTAAAACTTTTATTTCAAATATTTTTTTGTATAACGCTTAGTTTAGCACTAATTAGCAATTTTCTGTTTTTTTTCTCACGAAAACGTGTGAAAAATCGATTATTTTAAGATTTCGACCTTAGTATGCATTTTACGACAAAAGTGTTTATAATCAAATTTATAGGAAATTAAAAGTTATATAACTTTTGTTTAGACCATTTTTCTCTAGAGAGCCTAGTTTAGCGTGAAAGAGTGATTTTTCCGTATTTTTAAGCCAAACTGAGGTTGATTTTCATTTTGCGTCTCATATATGATTTAAATTAGGTTATGTTTATTGAGGTTAGTTTTTTGTTTATTTCTAATGTTTTATTGCTAATGTTAAGTTTATTGTTAATTATTTGCACTGGTAAGAGAAATTTGTGTGAGTGTTTCACACCAGATTTTTTCATTGTATGTTTTCTCACTTTTTTTATGACAAAAATTAACCTAATGTACAGGCCCTGAAATTACAAAAAAACTTATTTTATGATTTCAGTTGTCTACTAAATTAAACGCATTAGACTCAAAAGGCGACTTAGCTTTGGATTTGGCTTTACGGGATCAGCAAACTGGAATTGCTCGAACGCTTATTGAGAATGGAGCCGACCCAGATGCAAAAGACTCAGAAGGATGGACTCTGTTACATAGAGCTGTTGAGAGAGGTAAGAATATATTTCTTTATAAAATTCTTTTTAAATTATGAAGGCATGTATAGTTTGTCCAATCAGAATTGGCACACATAGCTATAGAGTTGTGATCATATTTCTCTTCGTCCCTCACCTACCTGTTCAAGTAACTCACAAACAACGTGACAAAACATGAGTGAATTGTTGATTTATTTTCCTTGGTAAGAAGGATAAATAGTTTAAACAGTCTGTGGTCTTTGGAAACACTCTGTACTTGTGTAGCTATTCGAGTTGATTCGCCAATTCAGATTGGACATACTATACATACTGGAAAAGGGGAATCGTTAAATATGATCCGCTGAAGATTGAAAGTTGACTATAGTGCTCACATTAGGGCTTAAAAAAAGCGATAAAAGTCTATTATGGCTATCTCTGTAATTGTGTGCAACTAGTATCACGTACATTTATGCTATAATGCTATAAATTTTTTTAAATTTGTCCTTGTTACTCCTCTTCTTGATAAATTATTGTAGCAAATTTTCATCGTGAGATATATGAGGGGGTACCCAAAAGTAACCAGAATAGCATTGCCGTGGGCGGTGCTTGTGTAGTACGCATTTCTGCTGCATAGACAAAGTAGAGCGCAACTCATTGCAAGTTCAGTGCAGTGATTGCAACCCATTGCAAGTTCAATATTCATCTGCAGTGATTGTTTTTGCTAGCGCTGTTTTGTTCTTGTTTCGTTTTTGATGATGGCAAGTTTAAGTTAACAAAGTGTAACTGTGAAATTTTGTTTTCTACTCGATAAAAGTGCTGCTGAAACTGTTTTAATGTTGAAAACAGCTTGAAAAGATGATGCTATGGGAAAATCTCAAGTATATGAATGGTTTTCTTGGTTTAAAAATGGCGACATGTCGATTGATGACAAACCTTGTTCTGGACGTCCATCAACTGCCTGAATTGACAAAAATGTTAAAAAAATTCGAGAGCGTAATCTCTCAGACCGTCGACTGACAATTTGGAAATTTTAAGAAGATTGCGCAACAGTGTTCGTCAAAAAAAGATCCGATTTATAGCAGACAGGAGACTGGTTCTTCCACCACAACAATGCACCTGCACACATAGCCATCTCAGTGAAAGATTTTTTGACTAAAAATGGCATGGTTCCACTGCCGCACGCACCTTACTCACCTGACCTGGTTCTGTGCGACTTTTTCTTATTTCAACGCATGAAAAGGGACCTTAAAGGACACAGATTTGACAACATTGAAGCGGTCAAGAAAAATACGAGGGAGGAGCCGTCAGCCATTTCTTAAGATGACTCGAAAAAATGTTTTGAACCGTGGAAGCACTGGCGGGATAAATGTATTAGTTGTAATAGAGAGTATTTTGAAGGGGATAAGATTATTTTGTAAAAAAATTGGAAATAAATAGCTTTTGAAAAATAATTCCGGTTTCTTTTGGGTACCCCCTCGTACATGTAATAAGTAACTTACACTTGTTACAAAATACTCTAGGTAGTTCTGCCATGTACTCAGTACCTGTTCCTAGTACACGCTTGTATCTGATTCAAAATATCAGTCTTGTACGATTCACTGTGTAGTTGACAGATATGCTTTGTAGACCATAGTGTTTACCATGCAGTCAGTATATAACTAAGGTGAGACAAATCCTACATTAGTTATTTTCATGTGTTTACAATACAATGTAAACAGTTGAAACAATTTTATAATGGTGATTCATCTTATAAAATTATTTTTCTGTTATAGATAATTTATTTTTGGTACAAATGATTCCTTGTTATTAAAATCGTGACAAGAGGAGTTCACAAAATTTGTAATGTGATTTTTGGTAAATCTATTTATAAATTTACAATCTTCAAAAAACGTGTTAATATTGTGTGGAGATAGTCGAAACAGTTATTGAAAATATATTATTGTTTTTAAATGTTACAGGTGATGGCTACTCTGCTATATTTCTTCTAGAGCATGGTGCGTCTGTCTCATTAGCAACACCAGAGAGAGGTGATACAGCATTACATCTGATCGCATCTACATCTCCTCATCCTGAAACATCTTCCGAAGAAACTGTATCTGCCATGGCTACTGTAGCACGACATCTTCTTGACAGAGGGCTTGATCCAAACCTACAGAATCATCAAGGATTGTAAGTACTTTGTATTGTGGACAATGATCAATGTATTTGAGCCTAAACAACGGATCTTTGACGTCAATTTGAAAAATAGTTAATGTATTTGTTTTAGATTTGTTAATGAATTTCTTTAAGTACTGTAATGTTCATCTATTTCTGGAGGTTGAAACTTTGACCTTCAAATTGTAGTATCCTACACATGCTTCTAAGGCTTCCATATTTGATACAGTTTATTGAAGAGGGTTACCTGAGGTGATAAACGAAACGTGTATACAAACTACTTTCTGTGAAACTACACAGATGGCAAGATATGCAGGAAAAATCAACTATTAGCTAGCCTTTAGATGTGTAAAATTCATGTGTGCTTTCTGTCACTAGATGTGGATTGTGTAATCAAAAATTGACCTGTAAATATAATAAAACGATGAGTTTAACTTGAACTACTTCATGATTTCGAAATTATACTGTTTCAAAAAGTACTCGTAAAATCGATCTTCAAGTTTCCATGGAAATGACTAATATATAATAATAATAAAGTGAACTTTATTTAACAAAGCAAAAAATAAATACAAGAATACCAAAAAATTAAGATACACTATCCATTAACTACAAATATGAATGTCTTACATAAAGCTTAAAAAAGGAAAAGAAAACTCTTGTAAAGAAAACACTCATTCACTCAAAAGGCATGACCTGAGGTCGTCTGCCAGGTTGGCAAAAAGGAAAAACAAAAAAACAAAAATCTTATGAAATTATAATTTCTAAACTAAAAATTGAACTCATCAACCCAAGCTTTTCTATATTTCAAGGCGTTTCTTACATAATTTACTAAAATAAACCAGTTTTTTCCATTTAAATAACTTACTACTTCCTCTTCCCCTAGACTTGATTTATTAAACCAAGAGGCTCTAAATGCACTTAGAACTTAGGGCAGCGTCCCAAAAAATGGAAGATGTCCTCTGTCTCCCGCAGGTTACACAAGGAACATAATCTTCTATCCTCGTCCCATAGCGGACTATCGTTTAGGCCTAACAAGCCAGTTCTACACCTGAATATTGTACTGATAAACCGACTATCATGCGCATCCGATATATACGTGTTTTCCCCCAGATCCCAGTCTAGTTTGCAGTAATTAGCTCGTCTCGCCCTTTCTATCCATCCATGGAAATGACTAAATTTATGAGTTAATTCCAAACATCCAACTATCCAATTGTAGGAATAAAGCAATAGAAAAAGTTATGGAATTTAAATATCTAGTGATCATCCTGAATACAAGCTTGGAAGAATATACACTGAAAGAAAGAAGAACAAAACTGGAAAAAAGCCTTTGTGAAGACCAGAATAGTATGCAACAAGAAACACCTCTTTATTCATCTGAAACTAATAAATTAACACTGCCCTGAGGTAATCTTTGATTGGAAACCTTATAATTTTGAACAACTGTTTGTTAGAAGATCTGGAAAAATTTGAACGAATAAGAAGGGAGAGTGGAGAATGAAATCAGTCAAGGAACTGTATGCCTATCAGGAGACTATCTTACCTTCATGAGGAGAATAAGGGTTTTGGTTTATGGATAGATTTCAAGAATGAATGACTCACCAAGAAAGGTCTTCATCTTCTTGAAAAATGCCAAACTGTGTGTTTGAAAAACACACTAAAAGAATTAGCAGAGAAGTCAATAAGAGAATGAAACGCAGAACAGAAATAAATTTTGAAGTAATCTAGTGAGAATAAAGGAATTTCCAGTTACAAAGACATCCAAAGAACCCCGTAACCATAATCTGTAGAAAAAAGAAGGCGCATTCTGAAAGGTGATCGTGTACTGGCAAAGGATTAAAATATACCACGATAAGTAAAATAGAATGTGTTCCACAGTGGTAAATTAGAAAAAACCCATGATTTGGGTCAGATATTAAATTAAATAAGTACTCTGTTCAGTTATTTTTTATAATGTTGTATGTGTTCCTGTTGTAAAAATATTTAATTTTCCTGTTACAGCTGCTGCATCACTTGGTTTTTAATCTTTTTTTTATGTAATCCTACTTTCTACTGACATGTTTCAGTGGATCCACCACCATCATAAGAGCATATAAAATTGAAACTAAACTTTTTAAAAAAATTATTAAATTTACAGGAGATGTTTTATCTTTGGTCATTTCACTTAAATGATGGTGGTAAATCCATTGAACTGTAAGTAGAAAGTAGGATTATATAAAAAAGGTTAAAAAACAAGTGATATAGTAGCTGTAACAGGTCATTTAAAAATTAAATATTTTTACAATAGGATTGAATATAGGCTGCAGTATCCATTATAAATATTTACTGTTTTGTTTGTTTTTCAATTAGTTCTGCTTTACACTTGGCAGTAATGGCAAGAAATGAGGAGGTATTTAGTTTACTACTAGCCAGATCTGCTACCCAGCCTATCAGTTTAAATCTTCAAACTAAAGAAGGTCACACGCCGCTTTGGTACGCACTTATTTCCAGCAATTTGTATAATTCTAACAGTTTTGCTGCACGACTTGTTGAGAAAAAAGCGGATACAAATCCGGTAAGTTTATTTGAATCATTTTTTATTTTTTATTATTTACTAACAAATTAGTAACCTCCCTTTCCCCATATGCTGTGCTTTACGGCTAATTAAACCTAAAGTGTTTAACTTCTTATCAACCAAACGCCAAATCATGATTGTAACAAAACTAATTTGTATTGAAAACTGGAATTTTTTGACATCATTATGTATATTCAATGAAACAGGAGTCAGAATCAGCTTTGTTTACAATCTTCAGGATTATATACATAGTGTCACATTAACATTACAACTAGTATAAGCACATTGTTATAAGTTACAAATTTGCAGTTTTCTTATTGTTTAATCAATATAGTGTACATAAATAATAAACAGACTTATAACAACTTATTACAATTATTTATTAACAAAATTAATGATTTAAAGTTAGCCTACTTACAAAAATATAATTACATAAGTAAAACTTATAAGCTTTTTTCACACATCCAGCAGGCCCTTACATTCATCGTATTTGTTTCAAATGTTTGATGTTTGCCAGAGTTCCTATAAGAACTAAATAAATGTTCTTTTTAAACTTTCAAGAGACCTGTACACCCTTTGTAGTTGGGTATTTGTTTAATTTACACTGTAACTGATGAAGTGTAAGCTGACATAATTGGAATGAAGTTGACAATACCTTTATTTCCAGTTGCAATGAGTTTCTTAGATTGGTTTTTTAACAGAAATGTTATTGTAATTTTGTTGGTTATGAATTATTGTCAAGTTGTATCAACTAAGTGTAGAAATTCCTTTTTCACATATCGTAGGTTCACCTATATTGAAAATATAACAAAATTTGTGTTGTCTTAGTACTGTAAAAAAATTTCACTCTGATCTATCATTGTGTTACAGATTTATGTAGAGACTTCAAACTCGTTGTTGCATTTAGTAGCTCAAGAAGGTCTAGAGGATGCTGGATTATTTCTTTGCTCACACTCAAACAATATAAATCATGTCAATAAAAGGGTAAAGTATAATTTTTTAGTAATATATGTTTTTTAAATATATACATTGAACTTTTCTGACAGCTCAAGTTGTGTGCAAAAAAGGATAGTTCATTTACGAGGGTTATTTGTTAAATACATTGGGAATGAGAGTGCAAATGATAAATGATCGCTACAGTGCACTTGTGCGTCTTCCCCCAGCATGCTTTATGTGCGTTCAGATGCCATTGCAACCATATCATCTGTCTGGGTCCTGAACGGTAGAAGTGAATAATATTTAAGAAAATAGAGTCACCTACCAACTGTAAGATACAATCTGTAATTCAATTCTTGAATTCAAGAAACTTGGCAGCAGCAGAAATTCACCATCAGATTTGTGAAGTTTATGATGATATGAGTGACTGTAAAATTTGAAAATGGGGAAGAATGATTTAGGATAGGCAGATGAATGTGCCTGATGAGCCACACCCTGGCCAACCTTTTCTGATTTCTAAAGATTTTGTTTCTTGATGTCGACAACAAAATTTAAGAGGACCGACGAATCACAATTTCAAAGTTATCAATTGATTTTCACTTTTTTCGCTACTTAAAGGAGTTCCTTGGTAGTCAATGGTTCAATAACGATGATGAAGTGACAACTGCAGTCAAGGATTGGGCTTCTTCACAGGTGGCAGATTTCTTTGACGACAGAATTGAAAAACTTGTTGAGCAGTATGACAAATGTTTGAACAAAAAGATGAAAATTTTGTACAAAAGTATGTAGAATATCGTAAAAATATATTTTATTATTTACAGTATTTTTTTCTCATTAAAATATGGAAGTTATTTAAAAAAATACCCTTGTACATACTCATTAGAGTTTTCTAAAAGAGACTTAATAAAAACAACTAAAATAAAACCCTGTTAAACAATATTAGGCTATACAGGGACAAAGTGAGGACGTTATCTCATTGACAACGCAGACGACTCGAGCTGTTAGTGAAGTTTAATGTTTTCTTAAATTTAATTTTGAAAAGAAAGAGAATCAAAATCCCAGGATAATTTACTTTTGTGTCTGCCATATCATGAATTATTTCTTAGTTTTTAAATTTTAAGTTAATGATAGTAGGGTCTGGAAAACTAATTTGAATTTTACTGTAGCTGAAAAGAAATTTTATTTCAGTTCAAAGTGAGCTAAATACAAATCTTAATGATATTCATGGTGCTTCATCAACTTACATTTCTTATTATGATTTTGTTCACAACTTGAGGTATTTGAATTAAATTATTTTAATGTTTTATTGTTTACAGAAGTCTTAATTGCTAACAGATTGGCTTCTGCAGTTTAAAAAGAAAAACATTCCTCATAGGCTATGTCATGTAAGAAATCACTCACCGAGTGCAGCAAGGGAAAACTAATAATGATATGTTTTATTTCATCACCACAATATTCTTTCAATTCAATAACAATCAACACGAATATGAAATAATATTAGATTGATACTATAGGATCAATTTTTTTCCACATGGAGGTGGCATGTGCGTACTGATGTTTTTAACATCTCTCCTCATAGGCCTGCACCAATTGCAATGTGTTTTTAGTAAACCTACTAAAATTATGATGGTAAATTCACAATTGTGTGTGAGAAACCAGCATGGATATGGATACTTACGACCTGTATGGAGACCTGCTGTATGGTAACCTGTGAAGACTGCCATGGAGTCAACTTTGGTTAGCACTAGACTGCTAGTTCTTGATTTAATCTGCATTTGCAGAAATTACAAAACAGTCAAATGTAAAACCAAAAAAAAAAATCCTTGATTTTTAACTAATGGTTGTATTGAATAATCTCTATTTTATTGTGGTCGCATATTTTTTAATATAAAGATTAAAAATTTTTTTTAATGCATTTTTATATTTACAGGGAGAAAGCTGCCTTCATGTTGCTTGTGCCAAAGGTTTACCACGTCTTGTCACACGGTTATTGGAATGTGGTGCCAATCCAAATTTGCAAACTTATGCACCAGATGATTTAACTAGTGCTGATACTCCTGCGTATAGAGAAACTGCACTTCATGTTGCTATTCGTTGTTTTAATGATACAGCTGTTAAATCAATTTTAGAATATAAAGGTAAGTTCTTCATTCATTGTGAACTGAAATAACAAAAGGATATATTATTTAATGTAGGCATGAAACAAAATGTGCTCCACTCTGTTTCATCTTTGTTGATTCGTTAAAATTAGTTTTGATAACATACATCGGACGATCGTGAATAAATATTCTTAAGTAAACAATTTAATAGAAGGAAATATTCAGTCAACAAAGGTAGCAATTGATGGAGTAATTATGGAGCAGTACATTTTGCCTGTTTGGGATGTGATTTATTATATGAAGAGGACAATGATGTACCATAAATAGGAAAAAGGCCTAATAGAATTTTTGATACAATGTATCAGCATTTGAAAGGAAAGGTCTGAACTATATCATTGATATATTGTAGTGTGGCTTGCGTGTGGAAGAAAAAGTATAAGAATTCCACCAAGTCTACAGAGATGCGCTTTTTGAGAAACATTAAGGGCTGTAGAAGACTGGATCGATTCGGAAATGAAGATATAAGCCGAGAATGAGGTGTTGTTTGTATTAAGTAAATCGTTATGGAGGACCATCAGAAGTAGGCTGATCCTCTTTGAAGAATGTTTCCACATGGCATTCCTAGACTGGTTAAAGGTTACAGACCAATTGTGATCCGAGGCAATCGGTGGCTAAGTGGATGCCGCAACAGATTCTTGAACCTAATCATTGAATGGTAGATGAAGAAGAAGTAAAATACCTTTGAGTATTTAAGATCTTATTGTAACAGCAGTAAAATCCTGCTTATCCGAAATATAGGGCTCGAACCTGATTTCGGATGTACGAAATTCCAGGTAACATGCAAAGACATACTTTTACGGTTTAGAAACAGTCAAAGTGAATATACAGTATTTCTTACACTTGTTTATTAGTATCTATAAATGAAAATACATAAATTTTTAAAGAGAATAAAATGTAGTATTGTACAGTAATTAATATTTACTGTCATTTCAATTTATTTACAGTCTGTAAAAATGTCTTAAGGTAATGAAATTATTGTCTTGTAGCAATATCATGCTATCATTTTATTAGAAGTACCTGTTATTGCACTGGCTGGAAGTATTGGGATTGAATTCCTGTTAATACATGGTATACAGTTTATATATATTTTGTCACAACAGATAAATGAATTTTCAACATATATATTAAAAAATGAATTCCAGAGTAGTGAAACCTTACATTCATAATTTATTTCATTTTACACTGTTTTGTACCTTTACGTAACGCTATGTATTTAAGTGCTGACTAAATGTATATACAGTATTGGGATTAAGTAATCAATCACCAAATTAAAAAAAAGTTTTTCAGATCCATTTCAGTTTATCCAGGTTACGATTTGAGCAAGGTACAGATGACCGGGGTTTTACTGTAGTCATAGACAACGAACAGTTTAATTCAACCCTGAACTACCTAACGATTTCGTAAGCTGCTAAATTAAATTTTCGTGTGCTATTTTTAAAGGGTAATGTTTCCCCATGGCAATATTATTATTTTCCATGTTAAATTTCTTTAAGTGCTGTTTTATAGCTACTCTTACATGGAACAAATGTATAAAACACTTAAAAAGTAGAAAAAAATTTATAAAATTTAATTGATAAAATACACTATAGAACTGTATTATAGGCTATCTTATTTTGTAAGTCATACCTAGTTGAAGGTTTTCTGGTCAGTTTTCTCTTGAGGTTTAAGTTGTTGAAGTGTTGCAGCGCTTCAACATTTGCATGGTATTGAAGTCTCTTTGTTACTCCTTGCAAATTTTTTCCTCATCCACCATTTTGATGTTTACCATATTGTCTATTACAGTACGATGTCTATTAGATATCCCAGTGGAGAGGTTGTCATTCCAAATGTATCACGGAGTATCAACAATATTCCTCAGCACTATATGTTGAAATCTTTGTATTACTTTTATTTGTTGGATTTTGTGCAGCTTAGAGCTGTATACCAAAGTACAATCTGGTTTTAATATTTGTTTATAAATTAATAACTTGTTAAACATTGACAGGACTGACTTCTTACCTATTAATTATTGACTTATTACCTATTAATTAGTAAGAATATTTTCATACATTTTAACTTGAGTTCTTGTTTTTTCTTTTTGGCTTTTCTTTCCTGTGCAATTTGGCATCAATTATATCGTGCCATTTTGTGGCGTTACAGTATAAAAGAAAGTACTTGCTTTCCATTGATTTTAACTTGAAAGTTTTGAAACTGTTAAAGATAATAATACTCTTTTTATTAAGAATTTGTGTGAAAATTCTGAATTTTTTTCATCTAGTGTCTTATTAAGATGTCATTCTATTGATGTCTATAAGATATCATTCAAAATTTATCTATTCTATTTTGTTATAAATGGATGGTGAAGTTACAAGACGTTTATGTTATCATATACTAGGCTGATTTAGTTAGTCTGCACAGAAACAAAACTTCACTTAATTACAATTTAAACATATTTTTATAGTGAATGTTTATTTTTACTGTAATATATTGTTTCAGCAACTATTGAGGACAGTAAAGATCTGACTGTTCCAAATGTAAATTTGAAAGATTCACATGGCAATTCTCCTCTCTGCTTGGCATTGAGTTGTGGGATGCAGCATCTTGTTGCAGATCTAATTCAAGGTACTGTATCTGCTTTTCATCTTAAATTCATAATTTATGTAGTTCATTCATAAATAACTCTTAAGAAAATATCCCTAGAATAATGGTAAGATAAATTGAGTGCTTACAGTGGGAATCTAAGTGCAGCTGTACAGTCACTTCTTGTTATAAGCGTGCGCCTTCACTACGGTACAATTAGGCTTACATTTATTTGCCCAATGTGTGTATCACAACATAACCTCATTGTTTTATAAATAAATCTTTTTTTGTAATGGCTAATTCATTGTTTCTAAACTTTATTAATTTAATCAATCGTGCATTTCCTTTAATTTGTTATTTAAAATATTCCTTCATAAACTAGACGCCATAAAGATAAACTAGACACGTACAACGGCTGTGTGACTGTATGATACAAACCTTTTGGTTTGTGTTATACTGACCGTACTTTATAGGAAGTGCGGGAACATGTTTATTGCACATGCATGAATCAGTGATCAAATTATTTTGCCAGTATTCTATCATTTTAGTACTGTTTCGTACTGATACAGTTAATTATATCTGGACTAGTAAGTGTTTTTTTTATGTCTGACTTTTGTAATTACTAATGCAGATGACGAGAAGGGTAATAGATGAAAATAAGTGATGAAAATTCCCAGACCTGACTGGGAGTCAAACTCCTCAGGTCCCTTGGTGTAGAACCCAGTTGCACTGACCATTATACCATGGGCTGGCCACTAGTGAGTGTTGGAAGTAATCCAGATTATTTTTTTTATTTTTTTTTTTATTCCTAATTTGTGTACGTTGCAATCTGTTCAATTTAGAACAATAAGCAACCCCATGACCCAATGAGATGAGGATGATGTGTATGACGTGTAAATGAGGTGTAGTCTTGTACAGACCGAGGCCGACTATTCCTGAGAGAGTATGGTTAATTAAACCCCAACCATCAAAGTACACCGGTAACCACTGTCTAGTATTCAAATCCGTATAAAAGTAACTACCTTTACTAGGATTTGAACCAGGAACCTTCGTCTCCGAAAATCAGCTGTTAAACAGCTGATTCTGGCGACGACTTTACCTCTAGACCAACTCTGTGGGTTCCAGATAATTAGAGCAATTATCAGAAAAAGTTATTTTGTATCAAAATTGCTTAAATACACTAAAGATCTGTATGAGAAGTACACAAAAGCAGTATAAACATGAGTAAGTGTTTACTGTTTTACCATATTACTGGTGGTTTAAAAATATATATTTCAATTATAAATATAATACAGCTATTGAAAATTTCTGCGTAGGATGGTTGATAAAATAATATATATAATTTTGAATTTAAATTGAAATATATGTTACTAACCACCAGAATATGGTAACAGAAAACACTTACCAATGTTTATAGCGCTTTCATGTATCTTGTACACATCTTCAGTAAATTAAATTTTTTTTTAAATTTTTTACATCAAAATTTAAAACTTCCTACTCCTACCATGGTTGATAAGGAATAGTCGATTCGTATACCTAAAACAGTCTTGCCAACTTAATCAGTTGTCATATTCAACCTGTGTGTTCATTCATTTTTCCCTGTTACTGAATTTATAAATATAATATTTTTCCAAAATTTCATTTTTTCATTTCAAAATATATTATTTTGTCAAACATCCTGTATAGGATTATCAACAGCTGTGTTATTTAAACTATTATTCAAACTATAAAAAAGACAACAAAAAATTCTCCAATGTAACTGAACACGTGAACAAAAATAAACATATTATGTCAAGTAAAAAAATAATCTAGAAATATTAGAAATAAATGACAGACAAAATGAAATTAAAATTTTGGAGAAATATTATATTCATAAATATGGTAATATGGAAAAGTTAATGAACACACAAGTTGAACATGACAATCAACTGATTAAGGTAGCAAGACTGTTTTAGATATAAGAATCGACTATTCCTTATCTTCCATGGTAGGAGTAGGAAGTTTCAAATTTTGATGTGAAAAATATTTTCAATTATTATTTACTGAAGATGTGTACAAGATACCTAATAGCACTCTAAACATTGGCAAGTGTTTACTGTTATTGTATTCTGGTGATTTAAAAATACATATGGAAATCCCCACTCCCTACTAGCTGTGTCTGAATTGTTCCTCTCCTCTAGGACAGATATGGATTCTGTGCTATCACATATTGACTGGTTGTGGTCATCCACATACTGACTACCTTTTCATGTTGCTCGCCAGATTCGTGACACCAGTAGGCATAAGATTTAATATTTTATGAACTAAATAACTCAATTACCTTTGATATAATTTTGTGGTGACTCTGTGAATTGAAACCGAGTGTCTTGTTTCAGGTATTGTAGTGATGAGTTGTTGATGGGAAGTTGTTTTTGTTTTTAAATGTTTGAATAAGAAATTCTTATGCATGAAGCTGTTGTATATCCAGTACTTGAAAATCCCGTAACAGCTGATCCAATGGAAAGTGTTGTCTTAGTTACTTGAGTCACGAGTTTGCCCTCGTTTGCAACGAGGGGTAAAGGGGGAAAAGCATCAGTGCGCTTGCGCGACTGCTTTAATTTCAGTACAACAAACACAACAACTTTTATATACCCAGATTTATACAATATATCGCGGAATCTTTTGTAGGTTAACTGTACGAATTGTCGCCGACGACACGTGGCGAAACCTTGTCTGTAAAATTGGTGGCCCTGAAAAGGGCCGTTTAATTGTGTTGGTGGCCCTGAAAAGGGCCGTTGTTGACAGTCGGAAGCGATGAGCCGGCGTGGTAGAAGCGGAGCCCGAAGAGTGACGGCTCGGCTACCGGGTTCAGGCCTAACCTTCCCTCAGCGGTAGTTGGGTTCCCACTGCAGCGTGGCAGTGGTGGCCCCCAGAGCCCTGCAGTCTCAGGTCGGCGTTGGCCGTCTGCCGGTAGCGCAGTCGAGGCGGCTCTCTCCAGGCCGGCGAAGGCTGACCGGTGCGGGAATGTAGCGTCCAGTCTCGGCTGGGCTCTTCTTCTTCAGCCTGGAGCTCTTCTTTCTTATTCTTCTCTGGTTGAGAGTTCAGTGAAGAGTCAGTCTCACGGACGAGGGCCCCCTCTTAAATACCTCTCCATTGAGTCAACAGGGTGGTGGGGAGCGACTGTAGGCTCTGCGCGTCTGTAGCGCTCTGCGCGGCAAGCATGTAGTGAGACTGTGTGTAGATGCTAATATTGGAAGGGCAGGCGGCGACAGAATATAACTGTTTGTTACCATAAATAGAAATGTTAGTTTCTCGAAAACGAAGGTAGAATATTCATACGGCTGAACGAAATCTAATGTGCAGTGTAATATAATGATGTGAAGTTATAGCTTAACAAAAATGCATTTCCCTACCTCTTAACGAAAGCCATGAGCAAGTGGCTAATTTCTGTGAAGTTTCTCTTTCCACAATTCGAAAAATAAATTAATTAATTAAAGACATGAAAAAGCAGTTTTCAACCAGATGTGAACAGTTTTGTTGACATCTGGTAAGAAAAGGAAATGGTTAGGAGTATACTTGTGGGACCGATAATGAAGACACTGGTGACAGCAAGCAATATGGTGACCTGCAATAAGCAGGCAATATTGCAGGTCACATTTATTTCTTATAAAAGGTTTATGTAGAAAACATTTTCTTGGAATAAACTACAGCTTACAAAATGTATGCAGAAACTGCACGGTAGTGAAATGTATGAGTAGTGTCTGACTGTTGAGGTTGGCAGCACTGTCAAATTTTTTCTTTCCTTCCTCACAGCCCATCCATATGCAAAAGGCAATCTCATGACTTCAGTATCTATACTAGTAGTTTGTTAATTGTGACAAACGTAAGAACAAAAGCCAGATTTCTTATTTTTGTAACAGGATATTTCTGAATTACATTTATATATTTTTTAATTGATTTTTGTATTTATGATCTAACGACAGCTGGAGCAGATGTAAACATAAGGAATGGAGAAGGGCTCACACTTTTACATCAAGCTATTCTGAAATATGATTCTGAGACTGCTATATTCCTTCTGAACCAGGGTGCAAACATTGATGCACAGTAAGTACTACCACTTCCCTTTGTTAGTTTATTACAATTCATCTCTGGCAAGTATGGCTCTGTGAGGAATGTATAGCCGGGGGTTATTATGTCTGTCATACTACTACCGCCAAAAACATTGTTTGTCAATGTCACTGGTAGTATAATTACATTGGACTCAAAGTAGTTCATAATTTATTTGAATATTAGTTGTTAATATTGTGACACTTATTGCTAAGGTCCTTTCGGGATCTACGTAATTAAATAATTAATACACTAAAGTTTACAATTACAAGTATTTATTACAACTAAAAGATTTACAAAATAAATAATAAAATACTTATAATGAAGTAATACAATAAATAACTTAATTTACTTAGTACTACTTACAAACAATTATACACAAAGCACATACACAAAAACTGAATATAATGCACATATACAATAAGATAGTGTAACAATAGTTGACCACTACAATGCTCGGCTACAAGACCTGTATTATACACTGATAGCTCACTTAATAAACACTCATCAAAGATCAAACGAATACTAACTCACTGACCGCCTCGGGGGTCTCTTTATATAGGTGGATCAAAGAGATATTCTAGAAAAACGGAAATCTATTCCATATAAAAATCATTTTGTTAGTTCTCAAAAAATCATAACTAATGTAAACAAGTCACAATAGAATAAAAAGTGTTTCTGGTAACCAACCGACTCTTTCACAAAAATAGGTGTACAACAAACACCCTAACCTTATTATATCCTTTTATAACCAACCCTATTGTTATTTTGTCACTTTATTATTTACTGTTTAACATTTTATGAATAGAAACCTACTAGAAATTTCTTGAACCATATTCGTCTTCAATGTTGTCACAATATAATACAATATTGCTTATTATAATATCATTTATAACTATTAATTACTAAATTAATTAACATATTTTTCCATTATATTGTTAGGATTAGTATATTAATACTTATTAGGGGAAAATATTATTAGAGGATTAATTATTATTATCACAATATTCAATTAATATACTGATTAATTTGCCATGTTCATTGTGAACTGCTTTGTTTTATTTATGGCTTCTTTCTTTAATTTGGACCATATATCGCAGGTACTTTGTGAAGCAGAATTATTTATGTCATGAAGAAAAAATGAATGAATAAACAGACATGGAAAAATATTAAACCACACTTATACCAATCAATAATTTTAGATTTAAAAACAAAAAATTATTTATTACTCAGTTGCTCATGTAATGCCACTTTTAAGACTGCATAAAACAAATGTGATAGTAATAACCAAAAAACATATGAATAAATTTACTTTATACAAATGACTCAAGATAAACTTACACATCTTCTGAAAATTAAAATAATTTTTTTAAAAAGTTTAGTTTCAATTTTGTGTACATATAGGTAACAGATGAATTAATTCAAAAATAAATCTTTATAATGCATCCTGCAGTTTGAAATATTTCTATTTCATATAATGAATTAATATAATAATTTCACTAACCTTCTTTTTAAACTGCGTCACCTTTATTTCAATTTTTACTTACACGTGTTTCGGTGGATCCACCATCATCAGAGTAAATGAAAAATAGAAACTAAAAATTTTTTTCATTTATTTAAAATTTTTACAGAAGATGATACATCTTCAGTCACTTGTATAAAAGTTTTATACAATTTTATACAGTTTTATACAAGTGACTGAAGATGTATCATCTTCTGTAAAAATTTTAAATAAATGAAAAAAATTTTTAGTTTCTATTTTTCATTTACTCTGATGATGGTGGATCCACCGAAACACGTGTAAGTAAAAATTGAAATAAAGGTGACGCAGTTTAAAAAGAAGGTTAGTGAAATTATTATATTAATTCATTATATGAAATAGAGATGAATTAATGTCCCATAGCTGAGTGAGTGAGAGGGAGATATATGGCATAACTACGCATGCGCTCAAAGGTCTTTACCTTTGTAATCCAAATCTGAAAACATACTACTATCGTTATCTTGCTTGTTAGTTTTACTGCATGCATAAACGCTTGCTCACAACAATGAGTAATGTTATTGGAATGGCACGTATGGCTTGTGTGAGTGAGATGCATTCTCTCACTCCCACGGCTAGGGAACTTTAGTTCGTCTGAATACTATACTCTGGTGATGGTGGATCCATCGAAACATGTCAGTTGAAAGAAGGTTTTTGTATTAAAGAAAATTTTAAAAAAATTGTAAAAACAAGTGATAGAGCAGCTGTAATAGGTCAGTAAAAAATTAAAAATTTTACAATAGGATTGAATATAGGCTGCAGGATGCATTATAAAAATTTATGTTTAAATGAAGATATCATTAAATCGTAGATCTTAGCGAAGAAGGTTACTTATATGTTTACTTATTCTAACATAATGTAATGAATGATTTATTGCTCTAAATGTTAGCAGCTGCTAAAGATTGAAGATTGGCACCATTATTTTACCAGTCCTAACCAAAAAACCTAAAATATTTAACCCGAAATAATTTTCATATTATTGTAATATTTCTTTCTGTAATTATATAACATTAGATAATATGTTTTTCGTTTCAGAACGTCTGATGGTTTGACACCACTTCAGCTTGGAATTAAATGTCAAGACACATCAGTAGTAGAAGCATTGTGTCGCCGGGGTGTTGATATGTCATCTCCTGATGCTAATAATAACTCTCCATTATGGGTTGCTCTTGAATCTGGCTATGATAACATCGCTTCTATTCTTGTCAGGTAATTAAACTATCAATTTATTGACTTGATGTATAGGCATACTTGTGCTGGCAGTTGAATGAAGCAATATTGTTAGTGCAGCACTGAAGTTAAGCAGTAATTTATTTAAAATTGTAGTGGTTTAAGCTCAGAGGACCAGTTAGTGTTTTTCGGGGCTTGCTAACAAGGGTAAGGCAAATCGAATACAAAAGGTATCAGAAACAGTATAGTTGGGTAAACACAATGCGTCAAAGGTGAATAACATATGAAATATTAGAATTTACATCTGAAAACAGCATGCAACATTTAACGCAAATCTCAGACTTACAGGTAAAAGCCTTCATAAAGTCCTTACAGCAACTGATTAGGGGATAAGTGAAGAGTCATTTAATTTATCTAAAATTATAGTGGCTTAAGCTCAGAGGGCCAGTTAGTGTTTTTCAGGGCTTGCTAACAAGGGACTTACAGGTAAAAGCCTTCATAAAGTCCTTACAGCAACTGATTGGGGGATAAGTGAAGAGTCGTCACCTGTAGCCAGAATGACCAGTTTATTGTCTAATCAGGTTTATAGTGCATCACTCTAAAGTTAATTTCCACAAAAAGCTTGTAAAGCAGATAATAATGTTCACATATAAATACAAATAATGCACAATCGATGGTAAGGAGGTGTAGAATTAAAACAATGCGAAAACATAAGCAAGATATCGGTACTTTTCCATCTAATGGAAATCTGTAGCATCTACATACTGTTTCACAAGTGTGTTGAACAAGGTAGAAAAGAAGAGTAGAGAAGCAGATGCAAGTGAGAGTAGGAGAGGAAAGATTGAACGGAGATGAATTGATTCAGCGGTAAAAAACCATTTTGACAAAACAATTATGCACTTAGCCATCAAAGGGGTAAATATTAATTACTGCAGGGAGTGAATAAACAGATCGAAAAGGCACACAGATTCAAAATAAACAAGATCGGCTTAGTGCACTTAAAAAGTATTACCACTGTTCCTCTACATTACCAACCCACCTCATACATTCTTTTTCAAATCAATTCAAAACAATAATATTTATTCAGTCATAAATGCATAACTCACAATTATATAGTTGTAGGAGCAACCTTACAACCTGTTTATATTCTCTGCAATTTAGAAACAGTACATTATACCCTGTATAACCCATACTGTACTGTACTGTCAAACTAAAGATCACTTACACATTGCTGTATTTGTTACCTGGTGTGCCCAACACCACACCATCTGATGGTGTTACTATAGTGGTAAAACAATTGTGTGATCATGCTGCCTTTAAATTCCATACAAAAGTAAATCAAAGAAAAACTGAAAACTTGTAAATTTCTGAGTATTTGTATTTATACCATATTGTAGTGTGTTTCTATCCAAAGAAGTATAAATAAACAATATATTTTCCCATTACATTTTGTTTTTATTTTCTGGATCACTTCCAGTCCTAATTAGTCCAGATTAATGATGCAGAACTATATTTATACATCAGAATCGATTACTGGTTCCACGATGCATTTTAATAATTAATTTTTGAATATAATACCATAAAACCTCGAATCTGATGCGCAATTTTTTTGTAAGAATTGATTGCAGAAATTCCAGTGCGGATTAGAATTTATACACAGTAGTTAACAAGGTTGTTCATATTTGGCAGTAGATACCCCCCGTATACTTAATTTTTAAACAGAAAACATCACCTATACCCCAACGAACTGAAGACTGCAGATGAGATATAGCCAATAACAGCCAAGTTCGAGTGTGAGATTGCCTCTTCGCTAAGTCACACTCTGTTCCACCCAACTCTAGCTTTTTGTTAGGCTGTCATCTAAAGCAGGATTACAATGTGACAGCGCAGGAAACGATTAACGAAAGTCAATTGTCTCTGTGCTGTGATCTAGGTCACTATGCTTCACCTTCATCTGCAGTCTCTAGTTTATTAACCTATAGTTATATTTAGCTATATTATACTTATAGTCAATCTACTATAAGAGTACTCCGCACGAGGCAAGCACCTTGTCTGTAAAATTGGTGGCCCTGAAAAGGGCTGTTTAATTGTGTTGGTGGCCTTGAAAAGGGCCGTTGTTGACAGTCGGAAGCGGCGAGCCGGCGTGGTAGAAGCGGAGCCCGAAGAGTGACGGCTCGGCTATCGGGTTCAGGCCTAGCCTTCCCTCAGCGGCAGTTGGGTCCCCACTGCAGCGTGGCAGTGGTGGCCCCCAGAGCCCCGCAGTGTCGGGTCGGCGTAGGCCGTCTGCCAGTAGCGCGGCCGAGGTGGCTCTCTCCGGGCCGGCGAAGGCTGACCAGTGCGGGAATGTAGCGTCCGCCACCGGTAGCGTACACCAGGGATGGTGCGTCTGGTCTCGGCTGGGCTCGTCTTCTTCTGGCTGGAGCTCTTCTTTCTTCTTGTTATCCGGTTGAGAGTTCGGCGAAGAGTGAGTCTCGCGGACGATGGTCCTCTCTTAAATACCTCTTAAGGTGGTGGGGAGAGGCTGTAGGCTCTCTGCATCAGGCGGTGGTGGGGACTGTGTGCAGACGCTAATATTGGAAGGGCAGGCGGCGACAACCTATATGTTGTAAAGAAAAGTTTTACAGTAGTTGGTGCGTATCTACCACTCTGCCTGACAAAATTATCTTACACTACGTTCCATCATAAAAATATCTACATCCAGCTAACATAAACATTATCTTTTAAAAATTTTCAATTATATCGCTCAAATTACTTGTAATTATTGTAGTTTCATAAAGCGACTCTTGTAATTTATTTTTTTAACTATTACATTTAACAAAGCAATTTTTTTCTTACTTTTTAACGGTTTACCGCTTTTGTTTCAAAAACTCAACGCATTCACTATCACACATGTTAACAAAACACAGCTTACAAAATTTTTCAACTTCAGTGTACGAAGAAAATCGAAACGAACTGATACAATACCAAAAGATAATGAGTTAAACTCGAGCAAGTGCAAACAATTGAATTAAACTAGTCACAGACATCAATTCTAATGATATAAAGTAAACAGTCTGAAATGATAAACAACGAACCACTGGAATCATTTACTGTCTTCTTATAATTCAAGCGCATTAGTCTGTTATATTACTTGTGACCAAAAATAAAACTGAATCTATAATAAAAACTTAATACTTACTCATAAATAATAATGTAATAATAGTAAAGAATGTCACAAAAAATAACAATGTAAGAGTAACAATAGAAAAAGAAGAATAACAATGCATAGTTTTAGTTATTAATGGTAAACAAATCTTCGATTTATGAAACATTTTCTAAAAAATGAATTGAACGTGTTTATATTAACCTTACATCGAACGAATTAGCCATGCTGTATGGAATTTTGTTTTTGATCATACTGTATGAATTTTTACTTAATACGCATGCTCACTTGTATTGCTGGTTGCCTATTGTCAGAGAGTACTCTTAGCTTAGACAGATTTTAGTTATATTCAGTGGATACCCTACAATTTTCTGCATTTCTAATGTATGTAATTGCCTATGGATTTTAATAAAAATTTATTTATTTCAGGCATGGAGTTGATACAGATTGTTGGTCTGAGGGCCCAGAAGGTTGCCTGCAGACTCTTTTACATAGAGCAATCGATGAAAATAATGAGCCTGTTGCACGTTTCTTGATACAAAGGTTTGTTTCACTGTTATTATTACCATATTTTCAGAGTTTTTGAGATTTAGAAACTAATATTATTCATGGCATCTGTAATAAATATATTACATTCAGATGTGTTTTTCTGTCAGGAAAGAAAATACATTTACAAAAACTTTTTAACTGTAGCCACAGAAACTCCACGAGCTGCCGCTGTTCTGTTATCACACTGATGAACAGATATAACAAATTCACCCGATTGTAATGTTCCGATTTTTTTTTCATAAAGTCATTTACATTTGAAATAATTTCTCGCCCCTAACTATGTAGTTTTTTTATCAAGTTTGGACCTAACAGCTTGTGTTTCCATTTTTTTTTTATAACTACGGCACTCACTTTTACAACAAAAAAACTGTAAAACAGAAAACAAAATGAAACGCGTCAATCCAAAACGTTTAGTACAAATGCTAAAAAAAAAGGAAGTGAAATAATGATTTGCATGCTTCCTTTACCGAATTCAAACACTGACTAATTATATTTATCAGAACCAAGTTCAGCGCACGTATTAAAAAGTTATATGACAGGACGTTGTCATTGTAAACAAGAGATTAATCGGTAACTAATTTGTTTTGACTACACCTGGTGGACAATATTGTCCCCCGTGAGTGTCCTCTCAGTTGAAGGTCATAGCTATCATTCCAACAAAAGAACTGTACACTACATCATGTTGCTTTGCCATGAGCCGTGTTGAAGAAGTGAAGGTTTACTGTAACCTGTAAAAGGTGATGTTTTACATTTAATATAATCTTAGCTGTTTTTGTATATAGTTGTATTTTAGTTATTTAAATTAATTACAATTCTTGAGTGAACCAATTATAACAAAATTAAGGTTAACAGTTCAAAACAAAAATCTGCACACTCATTTTGTCAGAGAGAAAAAACAAGACAACAGTATAAAATACATTTAAAAAGAAAAACAGAAATTTTATCTAAAAATAATCAATAAAATAATGAGAAAAAATAGATTGCAAACAAAAAGAAGAAAAAATTCTGAATTAGCTTAGCAGGAAACAGCGCCCAATATGGTTTCATAAGTAGTTTCAAAAGTCTGGGTGGAATGAATATGAACTAATTATATTAATGTTGTTTCAGTGGATGTGACTTGGACAGCCCACGTCGACCTGGACCTGGTGGTCGAGGTGGAGATGAAGCTAGAGATGAACAGTCTCCTTTACATTTGTGCTGCCAATGGGGCCTTGAAACTGTTGTCCAGACTTTAGTTGAACATGGAGCTAATGTTAATGCAAAGGTACATTTCACGTAGTGATAATTATTCTCTACTATTTAGTTACATTTTTTGTTTTACATGTTGTGGCAATTTTATAATGAGACTGTGAAGCCACGTGGGGTGAGCTTGGTATTGGAATGTAGTTGATTTGTTAATGTAGTTGATACATTGTTTCAAGTTTCTGTCTGCGTTAATTTTGTTTTTGTAGAGGGCTCTGTGGTGTAGTAGTGCTGCAATCAAGGTTGAATTAAAAGTCAAGCATCTCACTTACTTCAAATTTCTTGGGAAATTAAAAAAAAATATTGCCAATAGAATTTTTTCAAATGTTGAAGGGTGTTATCGCAAATAAATGATCCCTGAGGGTCAAGTCATTAACACGTGGGCTGCGGTTGGCTGAATTTTGCATCAACCTGAACACTCTTGGGTGACGGGCTGATGCTGTTTTGCATATATGATATACTTTATTATTGCTTCTTTCTATTTTAAGGTAGGGTGAATAGTCTTTCTATTACTGTCCAGTCCTAGAAAAAGGTTCGTACTGTGCCAGTACGTGATCAGTTCTTGAATGGATGTCATGGGTTTTTTTGACAGAATTTTAAAAACTGATATATTTACAACTCAGTTTGAAGTTGGCCGTGCAATTTTATTTGTTACTTAAAAATTATTAGTTTTAAATGAAATATTTTTATGTATTATTGATTTATTAGGCTAATAATAGGTGGGCCAGATAAAACCGGGCCGGCCGCGTTGGCGATGTTGGTAACGTGCTCGCCTCTCATCACGCGGTCTTGGGTTCGAATCCCATTCGGGCATGGCATTTTTTCATACTTTACAAAAAATTCATTTCATCCTTCACCGTCTGCATTAGCAGCAATTTGCAAAACAGTCTGACGTTAAACCAAAAAAAAAGAAGAAAAAAAAGATAAAACCGGCTTGAGAGATAGAAATACATTAATCATTACATATGCTATATAAGGAAGTGTTATAATAAGGTAGAGTTGAAAAATAAATACTTTTAAAGAGGCTAATAAAATGTTAGTTTATTTTTTTCTCTTTTAGTGTTATTAGTGTTAAAAAATGTTGATAATAAATTAGAGTCTCTGTTCAAAATGGGTGCCACCAAGCTCTATGCAAACTTGAGCGCGGCGAATCATGTTAAGAAAAACAGTCTTCTATTCTTCAACTGAAATAATGGCGATCTCTTGTCGTATGTTACACATCAACTCTTCTAAAGGCTGTGAGTTGTTGCGGTAGACCTTCCTTTTAAGGCGGTTGTAGAGGTAAAAGTTGCAAGGCGATAAGGTGTGGATTGGAGCGAGAGATCGATCAGAAGTGTGACAAGTTACCCCATCTTATTGGAAGTATGCAAATGACATTTCTTCTTGAGTCAAGTGTGCAGCAAATTCTTCATATATCTGTAAATAGACGTCTGTTCGAAGAATATGGTCCAATAATCCGGCAACCAGAAATTCCGCACCAAACGCCAATCTTTAAACCGTGAAGTGGTTTCTGATGGAACACCACTTCGAAAATACTTCTCTTTAAATTTTTCACAAATCGACCTTATTAAAGTTGTACGAACATATTCCTCAACAATAAAAATTCACTGCTCTATTGAATACAACATGATGCACTACAGCTACACCAGGAATGGACAGCAGACTGTGTGTGTGGGAAAAGTCAGTGGCAGGAGAATATGTGATGACCTTCGCTCTGATATATGCATGTGTGACTGGTGAACCAGGTTTTTTTGGCCCATCATTGTATATCTAATGGTTAATGTATTTCAATCTCTTGGGCCAGTTTTATCTAGCCCTCCCATTGTTTCATAATTACAGATAAATTGATTATACTATTTCATCTACATTCTTATAATCACATAAGAAAACTTAAGCATTTACACGATTTTTCTATGTTTTCTAGTCATATTAATAATATTATAAAAATTAATTGTAGTAAATATTAAGTGTGGCAAAATTAATCAAATATTTTTATACGAATCTAATGTCATCGAGCCAGTTTACCATTGAAATATTGCTCTGTTATGGCGAATGACCTTTGCGTCTGCCAGGTCGCATTGAACGTGTTAATTATAAATACAACAAAGAATTCCTAATTGAGCTGAGGGAAAGAGTAAGGAAGAAATGACCAGATTTGTGGAAGAATGGCTCGTGAATTTTACTCCAAGACGACACACCAGTTCACTGCAAAGCAGTTGTTAGTAGACTAGCGAGTTATTCTTGCACGTGAGCATTCTCCATATTCACCGGAATATGTTCCATGTGACTTTGTTCCCAAAAGTGAAAAGTGCATTGAAGGGAACACATTTTAAATCTATGGAACAAGTAAAAGCAAAAACAGGAGAGTTGTTAAACAGCGTGACAAGTGATGAGCTGCAGCATTGCTTTGAACAATGGAAGGCTTGTGTACACAGCAATGTACAGATAGCGGAGGAGAATATATTGTAGGGGATAAAAGTTAGTTGAAACTTGGTTTACAATATATCACATTTTTCTCACTGGTTTCATAACTTAATTGCCATACCTTGTGTGTCCGACTGTTTTACTTATTAAAGCAAAAACTGATTGAAAAAAGTGCAGAATTCTCAATATTCATTTTTTTTTATAAGTTACTGGTATTTATGTTATGGTATAGGTACAATTATATGTATATAATGTAATATGGTGTAAAGAGTAGGTTTTATATTTTGACTGTTCAAAAGTTCAAACATTTGATACTGTGAAGATGTGTATAAATATATCAAAACGCTCTAGAACATTGGTAAATATTACTGTTTACCATATTACTGGTGGTTTTAAACTATAAATTTTAATAATAAAATAAAATACGCCTGTTAAAAATACCTAATTAGGATGTTTGATTAAATAATCTTAGTATAAATGCTTTTCTACAATTGCTAGTCTTCCAATAGTATTTCTATAACCCTGCCTGCAGTAGTAAAGGTTGATTTTTTGTGGACCAGTGCGTAGTATCATCTTAAGACCATGCTTGGACCAATACATAGCATCTTTAAGGCAATGGTTTGGCAAAGAGCTTTCAAAAATGGAACTTACTTAAACATATTCTTTTTTTATTGTGTAATGATGCCTACATAAGCTTTTACTTGTGCATAGGTGATGATATTACTAAATAAATACAAGGCGAATCGAGAATCAAACCCAGGACCCTTGGCGTAAAAGCCAATTCTGCTGGCTAGTGTGCTTTTAGATTTTTCTATCCAGTTGTAGAAACTGGTTTCCTGTTTCCAGATCACAATTTTAACAAGCTGCTGGTGGTAAAATTAGTTTGAGTTTTTCTCTAATTGTAGTCATTCTAAGGTACAGATTGTGACGTGATGTACTGATGGAGGGGTAAAGTCGGTCATTGAAGAGAAATTATATACTGTTTGGCTTAATCTGTATCCTTTAATAGCAGTCAAATTGTTAGTGACTTTTCAATTGCATTCTATTAAATGTAAATGTTTTGCAAAATAATCCTTAAATAATTTTGAAAACTGACGTATCTTATGGTAATTTATTTGTCTTTTTGTTTATAGGATGCTGAAGGAAAGACTCCACTCCATGTAGCAATTCAGAATCAACACCCAGTTATCATTTCACTTCTGTTGTGCCATCCTCGACTCGATCTTTCTGCTCGTGATAAGTCTCGACTGACGCCTTTCGCTATGGCTCTGACATGCCGTAACAACAAGGCTGCTCAAGCTATACTTGATAAATTACCAACTGCTGCTGAACAGGTGTTGTTTTGATCATTGTTTTATGTTTGTTGTTCCAGTTCTGATTTTAATTTATTTAAATATCAGTATAATATTAACCTATTCAATTGATTAATAACCATATCTTCTTCCTGACGTTTGTTTCTTGTAATTTTGTTAATTTATTGAACTGAGAATGATTGACTTCTTGTAATATTAGTTAATACTGTTGTAGATGTTTTAATTTCTATTGTAATTGTAATATTCTAATTTCTAATTGTATTTGGAGAAGGCATTATCATTTTTAATAGTCTCATTTGTGTGAAAAATTAACAACATATACCACTGGTATCTTGTAATTTTTTCTTTGGAGATCGTAAATTTAGATGAATAACTTATACCTAAGAGCCAGACGAGTCAAGTTTGTCAATATTTTCATTCAGATTTTTGTAATTTCATTGAAAACTTTTTGTCAATTTTGACACCTAATGAGATAGCCAGATTTAAAAAATATGGAAAACATTGCATAATATTTTATAGATGCATATCTTCTTATGATACCAATTTTTTTGATTTGGATAAATGTTTGTTAATTTTTTTTATGTCAATTTTGGAACTTTGTGACACAAAACCAGTTCAACACGTTGAGCTCAGAGGCTGGAATCACCATTGTCCTGCTATGCCGCCCCACCATTTCTATCAAAAATATTTTCAGATTCATTTCATCAGATCTTTAAATTACAATTAATTTATTATAATGATATAAATACACCACACTGGGAAGCCGAATTGACTATACTTTTAAAATCCGTTCAAAAATTTCCAGCTGTAGGTAACAAAAGATGACCTTCATTGTAGCGCTTGCTGGATCAATCTGAATGCCTGAACAACATTTTTTGGCATTGCCTGTGTGCCGATGATTGAATCGAACTTATAGAAACGTAATAGGGTACATGACACTATTTGTGTCAGCCATCCCTGGGAAGAGCTTCACTTTGAACAACAAAACTAGTTTTTCTTGTTGAAACACTTTACTGAGGCTCAGAATTGTTCTTATAAAAATACTGTACTAAAACAAAAACATTACCAATAAAGGTTTAGCTTTTTATTGGTAAATTTCAGCTGTATTACAATTGGTTTTATACAATAAAACTGTAAGCCACTTTGTTTAATGCTAATTAAAGAATACTTCATATTTAATTGAATACTATCACTAACATTGGATGTAACACAAAAATTTTAAAAAAATCATAAATGAAGCATGTACTGTAAGATTTACTATTAAATTGGTAGCCACCAGCAGGCTGCTTTAGAACGAGTGACAAGAGAAACTTATTCTGTTGGATTCATGGTCAATGTTTTCAAACTGTCTTTTTTTTTTTTTTAAACGTCCGACTGTTCTGCAATTACTGCTAATGCAGACGATCAAACTGTATCAACACCCAATATATGACTATATATTGGTGGATGACATCAGGCATGAAACATTTTTTTTTTTTTTTTTTTTTTTTTTTGTTACTTGCATCCTGGAGACTCCAAAGGGAGTATAGGACATGTCAAGATAAAATTGATGAACTGAAAGTTTATCACCAATGTGATAAATTTAACACTTACCACCAAAATTTGTTTTTGCTACTGCTTACTTCAGTAGGCTTGTCATGAACCCTATTGAATTAAATATCACACACAATAAATAATAAAAATAAATCAAACACAATGATAAATTCATCACTTACCAATAATTTCCCCCTACCACTGCTTAACTCAGCAGGCTTGTCATGAACCCCTTTGTATCAAATTGTACACAGTATTTGTTTAATTAAAGTTAAATACCAAAACTATTTAGAAAGGAATTCGTGCACACTGTAAAATGTTTCATCAATCAAATATTGTTTTAGCTTTTTTTTAAAATGACTTAAATTATCACAACTTTTTAAACCTTGAGGCAATTTATTGATGTATTTTCTACCTGCATAAGTTGGTTTTTGTTCAAACAGTTTAGTGTTGTGATTAGCAACATAATAATCGATTCTGTTTCTTGTGTAGTGGTTGTGAACATCTAAATTCTGTAAAAAGGTATTTTTCTTTACGTACATTATCACTTCAAAAATGTACGAAGAAGGAACCGTGAGCAATTGCAGCTCTTTAAATAGTGATCTGCATGAGGTAAGGTGGTTGACTCCCATCATACACCTAATAGCTTTTTTCTGTATTTTAAAAACTCTTTCCATGTTACCCTGTGATGAATTACCCCATACTAATATGGCATACCTGATATGAGATAAAATTAAACCATGATAAGCTGCTATAAGCAATTTTTTATCATTTAATCTGGCAATTGCCAGTTAAAACATGCCTCTCTTTGTCCTACAAATACAAGGAGCTGGCAGCTAGGCAGAAAAAGGTCTTGAAAGATTTTTAATGAGTGCTTGTAATTTTTTCTGGTTTGTAAAATCACTTGTTCAAGATTTTTTAATTCTGTAATAATAGACATGAACTTCTTGAACTGAGATTTTACCTATTCTGAATTAGTTGCTAAATAATCTTGTAGACATCATTCCATTACTCTCCACAAATGTGTTTTTTATGAGTATTACTATTATGTTTGGCTGTTTAAGTTTGATTGTTTCTCTGTTTAGTTTGACAATAAGGGAAGAAATTTCTTGCATATGGCTATTCAAAAAGATGATGTAGAAAGTGTCTTGTTCCTTCTTTCCATTAAAGTTGACGTCAATTCTCGAGTGCAAGATTCTAATCAAACCCCGCCATTACATCTGGCTGCTGCTACCGGCAATGAAATGCTTGTCAGAAATTTGTTGCTTGCTGGTGCTCGGGTAATAATTATCTTCATTATTTGTAATAATAATAATTATTTGGTGCTCTAATATATTTTCTAGAATGTATGTATGCTTATCTAATTTAATTGAGATTTCGCGGTGCATTTTATGTGGCATAAAAATAATGTCGACTGATGTAAGTGTTTATAAACGTGGGCAAACAATTCATAGCGGAGAAAGAAATCTGATATTACATGTATTAAAAAGTTGTGAGAAGGAAGCTAATTTTAAAATGTTTTGTACAAATGACTGAAGATGTATCATCTTCTGTAGATTTTTAATAAATAAAGTTTTTAGTTTCAATTATATGTTATTTACTCTGATGATGGTGGATCCACCGAAGCACATGTAAGTGAAAATAAAAGTTGACGCAGTTAAAAAGGAAGGTTAGTGAAATTTATTATATAAATTCATTATATAAAATAGAATTAAGTCCGTAATTGATTTCGGAAGTCTTTAGAATATTAACGCAATTAAACATCTTCCAACAATCGGAAAATCTAAAGATTTCGCACCTCCAAGAAGAACTCTTTTCATTAAGAATTCGGGTGCGGACGGGACCTCTCAGGACTTAGCGTTAAAATTCCTGAGTAAGTTGAATCGAAATCACCCTTCACAAATTCATCTAGAATCACCCCCCATCTTTCACATCGCCTCTCTAGATTACATCTAGAGTTGTAAATCGGGAATTTATTCCCACACAGGGACTCTGAAACCCCTCGACAAGTTCAGATAATATGGAAGGTCTTTCAGCAAAAAATACTCCCTCGGTCAATAGGCCGAAAAGTTTACCATCGGATTGGGAGGGCAAACAACTGAATGATAAGGATGATTTGAAGCATCAGAATGCACAGAAAACAAACAGGAAACGAAAATTCACGTACTTTGCAACCCATAACATAAACTCAATCATCAAAGTTGGAAAACTCAAGAATTTCACGGACATCTTGGACAAGCACAAGATCCAAATTGTGGCGCTGCAGGAGATGCGAAACAACACACAAGATCACTTTGAATCCCAGGGATACAGAGTTTATCAGGGAATCCCGGGGAAGAAAGTAATGAACGGAATGCCTCAGTTTGGTACAGGATTCATGGTGAGAACTTCTTTCCTGCAGAATATCAGAGATTTCACGGCGCACAATAGTAGAACCGCCACACTTACTTTCAAATCCAAGAACAGAATGTACACCCTGATAAACGCACACGCACCTACGAACTGTAAAAATTCTTCCCATCCAAACGAAGTCGAAAGTTTTTGGGGCGAACTTGATAGAATCACAAACAATATTAATAAAAAACACACCAACATTTTACTGGGCGACTTTAACGCGCAACTTGGCAGGGAGAAGAAATACAGAGACATTATAGGAAAATGGCCTGCACACCAAAAAACAAACAGGAACGGAGCTCGCCTTGTGGAGTTCTGCAGAAACCATGACCTCATTTCCAAGTCAACAGCCTTTATGCGAAAACCAGGGAAGATGAAAACCTGGCGACTTCCTGACTGGAAAAAAGGGGAGTATCAGTTGGATCATGTCTAGTTTGGACAAAAATGTTCACAAGGAAGTCTACAATGTCAAAGTCCTCAGAGGTGAGGTCACGGATTCGGATCATTACATGGTGAAAATTAAGGTCAACCTGACTCCACAGGGAAATTATCAGGGAACAGGCAGAAAGAGCAGTAGCTACGACCAACAGAAGCTCATCACAAGCGAAGCGTACACAGAGAAGACCAGAAGTCTCACAGCCACGAAACTTGATACACTAGTCAAACAACTCAAAGAAATTGCACCTGTTGGGAGGAAGAAAAAACATCCCTGGTGGAACGATCAGTGTGTGATCGCAACACAAAGACGACACGAAGCTTGGGTTAAATTTCAATCAAACAAAACAGAAGAAAACGAACAGAAACTGTCCCTGCAGAGAAAACTCACAAATAAAATCATCAGAAACACCAAGAGACAATTCCATAAGCAGAATCTGCTTGAAATCGAGGACAATTTCCACAAAAACAACTCAAGACAATACTACAGATATATGAAAAGTTTGATGCAGAAATTTTCACCTCCAACCCTCATGCTGAAAAATACAAAATCCGGAAGATGCGCCCATAATGACAAAGAAAATTCAGAAATTCTAGCCGAGTCTTTCCGCAATCTCCTGAACTGTGAGGACCCAACAGAACTTTTTGATATTGACGAAGACACTGAAATCAAAACCCAATCAAAAAATATCCTTCCTCCAACTTTCACAGAAGTACAGCTAGCCTTGAAAGAACAGAAAAACAACAAAGCGTCTGGAGAAGATCTGACCACAGCAGAAATGTGGAAATATTCCTCCAAAGAAACCCAGGAAATTCTTCATCAACATCTAGTCGAGATCTGGAACTCAGAAACACTTCCATCTCACTGGAGAAGCGCCCTGATCCACCCTATTCACAAAAAAGGCGACAAAACAAATCTGGATAACTACAGAGGGATTTCGCTTTTGGATTGCACGTACAAAATTCTCTCAAAAATAATTTACAATCGCATTAAGGACTAACTTGAAAAAGAACTGGGAGAATACCAGGGCGGATTTCGCCCAGGGAGGGGTTGTCCAGAACAGATCATTACCATGAAATTAATCATTGAATATTTCAGACAGCGAGACAAACTACTGGTGATCTCGTTCATTGATTTCAAAAAAGCGTATGATTGCATACACAGAAAATCTCTTCTGAAGATCTTGAGGAATTTCGGTCTACATCCAAAGCTAGTGAAAATGATCGAACTAACACTTACGGACACAATTTCCCGTGTAAAATTCAGAGGAGAAGTCTCAAGACTCTTTCGAGATAAAAACAGGACTTCGTCAGGAGGACGGCCTATCACCCCTCCTATTCAACTGCGCATTGGAATTTATTATGCGCGTCTGGGAAAAATGCAACCTCAAAATTATTTCTGTTGGAAGGCACATCAAAATTAACTGCCTTGGTTTTGCTGATGATCTTGCCCTATTTGGGGACAGCATTGTGGAGGCAAGAAAACAAATTACTTCCCTAAGCGAAATTGCGGGGAAGATTGGCCTGAAAATTTCCTACGAAAAATCAAAAATCTTGGTTCGCGACCCTGTCTGCATTTCCAGCGTAAAAATTTGTGATCGGGAAATCGATCTAGTCAAGGACTTCAAATATCTGGGTGAAAACATCACAGGAAATAACAATGAGAAACGTAACTGGACAGAGAGATTCAACAAACTCGCAAAATCCGCAAAACACACACAAAATATTTACAATAAAAAGTGTCTTTCAATAAATTCAAAACTCCGGCATTACAACACCGTAATTCTACCGGAGATCACATACAGCAGCGAAACAATCTTCAGTCTCAGGAAGATAAACACAGAGCACAGAATCTCAAAATTGGAGCGTCGGATCATCAGGAGATGCCTGAACAAAAGATGTTTCTCTGATGGGATATGAAAACCCGTCTCGAAAGAAGAAGTATACAGAAATACAGAACCTCTAGCAGACCAGATGAGGAAAAAGAGAATTTCCTTCTTTGGACATCTCTTGAGGACCGACTCTTCCAGAATTTCAAAACAAATCATCAACTTTTTCCTTAACAGAAAAACTCAGCCCCACTGGATCAGGGAAATTAAGGAGGACATGAACGGGCTCCAAATCTCACTTGCGGACCTCAAAACAAAAGCCGGAAATTACCACAGGCTGAAAACCACAAGACTTGAACAGCAGAAACCAATGAAACGACAGAAAGTTGTGTATTCTGACAAGGAACGGCAGAGAAGATCGGATGGATTGAGGGAATACTGGAGAAAGTTCAAGGAGGGAAACATCAGGAAGGGACTCCAAAAACTGAAAGATTGAACCGCAAAAATTGAAATGAGCTCTTTTTAGTTTGATGAACTTATGTAGTCCTATGTGGCTTTAAAAAAAAAAAAAAAAAATAGAATTAATTTCAAACTGCAGGATGCATTATAAAGATTTGTTTTTGCAGTTGAAAGAACTTCAGGATATTGTAAAACATCCTGAAAACAATTCAACGGATAAAGAAACAAGAATAAGACTGCTTGTTAGTTTACTGCATGCATAAACGCTTGCTCACAACAAAGAGTAAAATTATACAATGTTATTAGTAAAGACCGGATGTTTAGGCATTTATAATACTTAAAATAAGCAGGCAAAAAGGCAGTAAAAAACACAAAAATAGGCACTTCTATCTTCACAGAATGTAGACTCAAGACTGAGACATGTTCGACACGACCAGTGTTCCCAGATTTAAAAATCCCGTTATCGTACACCAGCTACAAAAATTATCGTACTTCTTGCAAAATTATAGTACCGGTAACTAATACGTTTTTATCACATAATTAAATACACTTTATAATAAAATTAAGTATTGTGCATTTATGTACTACTTTTCTATGCACACGTATAAATTTATTATTTAAATTAGACATTCGAATGAAAAAATAAAAATATAATAGATTATTTTTTCGCAATAAAAACATGAAATGATATAGTTCTAGTCTATAAAAATATAAAACTAAAAAATCAAAATTATCGTATATTTTCGCGTACTATAGTAAGTAATATCGTACATCGTACAAAACAGTGAATTTATAGTACAAATACGATAATTATCGTACATCTGGGAACACTGGACACGACTCCCACCAAACACGCGATGATGATGCATGCTCCTCTCTTTCTCTGTTTATGAATAGAAGACTGCTGACTCCAGCATTGTTTATCCAATGAGTCACCGAGGTGTTGGTAGGCTCTCGGGAATATGATATCATCTTTCCAAGAATTCAGAAACATTATTTTCATACACACATTCTCACACGCTCGCTCGTTTTCCTTTTTCTGTAGTCCATTATATACTTTTTAAGATGAAATAGGCAATTAATATTGAAATAGGCAAAAGCACCCAAAAACTATTAAAAAGGCATAATGCCTATTTTTAAGGCATTTTGCCTAACATCCGGTCTTTAGTTATTAGAATGGGGGATATGGCTTGTGCGAGTGATAGCGTTATGCATTCTCTCACTCCCATGGCTAAGGGACTTCAATTCATCTGAGTACTGTACTACTATTAATGTCATATTATTAAAATTGTAAGTTTTGGTTAATAGAAAAGACTGGATCTGTTGTTTTTGTTTTTTCACAGCCAAATGAAAGGGATGTGCACAGGCGAACCGCTCTTCATGTCGCTTCTGAATCTGGACATGCAGCTGTAGTAGTTGCTCTTCTGGAAAATAATACAGATTATGATGCTGTGGACGATGAAAGTAAGTACCATTCTAAGTCAAATACGTTTTGATGGTATATTCATTACCATCAATTTCATTGGATTTAAGGATTCATATACTAGAGTTTGTAATTATTTGAGCGATTAGTTAGCATCACAACAGTAGAATCTGTATTTCTGTAATAATTTTTATAAAAAGTTTTAATATTTACCATTTTTTTACTGCTTTGTTTTCTTCAACTAATGAGTACTTTCGTATTGAGGACCGCTTCAGCAAGTATAACATAAATCTTCTAGAAATATTATTATTTTGAAGACTGCATCCTCTTTTTTGTCAAGAGTTGAATTCAGACTGATTATAAAATAGAAAACTCCACTGCTATTGGTATCTGTGTCTGAATTTGTAACTAAAATTTCATTATTTATATTTTATAAAAGATTTTAATCAATTGCCATTGTCAAACTGGATTAGTTCATTTGTTGAGCTATCTTTATTAATATTTTTTCCAATGTTTGAATTTTATACTTATCATTTATTTCCATAGTAATGTCTTCTAATTTAGAAAATTTTGGGCTCTTAGATTTATGTTTTCCATATTTACAAGCTTGTAGTCGTTCTTGAAACTGTTTTTTAATTGGATGCTGTACTTGAAGATGGATTGTTTACGGGTAATTTTTTTGCATAGATCGTAATTATATTTTGATTAGAAATGTTTGAAGTATAATGTAATTCCAAAATATGCCATTTTTAAATATAAAAACAATGATAATTATCACTTAAATAAAACAGTCAAAAATGTGTGAAAGAATTATTATGAAATTTAAATTTATAAACCACCAGATAAAATTTGAAAATGATGAACTCTATTAAGTTGGTAAACCTGATAACAGATTTATCCCTTTCTACTAAATATAATTTTTATTTTCTCTTGCCTACATGAATGTGTAGAAAGGAAAGTATTGTTTTCAGGTTGATTTTTCAATGGATATACAATATGTTTTAAGACCCCCTGAACCCAAAAAGACATGTTTTTAGCAATTGGTCTGTGTGCGTGTGTGTGTGTGTGTGTGTGTGTGTGTGTGTGTGTGTGTGTGTGTGTGAATAAAATATCTCAATAACAGAACATCATACAAAGTTGAAACTTAAAACTTAGGTACCATTAGAGGACCCGACACGAACATTTTCATCAAAATCGGTCAACCAGAAGTAGTAGTTAATTTGTATAATTTTTCATTTTTTTGCAATTTTCTCAAAAACGGCTCCTATGATTTTTTTAAAAATTGCCTCATTTACTACATTTTTTATGCTCTACAAGATAGGGTAGGTACCATGTCTGCTGAAATTCTTGGGGAGGCTGTTCTCTCACAGAAAATTTTTTTTTTTTAAGATTGCAGCCTTAATAAGCATTTAAAGCAAAAATGCAGATTTTAAAAGTTGTAAAAAATTTTAAAACCTACAACTTTCACTTCATATATTACTTTGTACAATGCTTATTTTAGCAGTAAGCAGTGATTTTCTGTTTTTTTTTTCATGAAAATCGGTAAAAAAATGGATTTTTTAAGATTTTGGTCGTAGTATGCATTTTACGACAAAAGTATATATAATCAAATTTATAGGAAATAAAAATATCTACAACATTTATTTTAAGCATTTTTCTCTACAGAGCCTAGTTTCATCAAAGAGTGATTTTCCGCATTATTAAGCCAAACTAAAGTTGGTTTTTATTTTGCATCATTCACTCATGATTAAAATTAGGTTTGTTTTTTGAGGTTAGTTTTTGTTTTTTTTTTCTAACGGTAGGTTATATTGTTCATTATTTGCATTGGCAAGAGAAAGTTGTTATGTGAGTTTTTCACAACAGATTTTTTTTGTATTGCATGACAAAGTGATGAAAGTGTGCAATCCATTGTTGTATTTATATTGGAACTCAAGATGGATACATCATATTCAAAAGGACCTATTGACGTTTTTATTCGAAGTTAGAATTTATAAAGCAAATTACAAAAGATGTAGGTTGTTAAAGGTATGTAGATATGAAAGACTTGCAAACAAACCAGACTGCATCAAACCAATCGAGAAACTGATGACAAAAAAATATCAAGTTGGAATCATCTATTGTTTTTTTTTATATTATTCAATTCTAAACAATACACGGGAAAATGTTTAACAAAATTATCATGTGTTATTGTTTATATATAATGTTTGAAGTTTATCATAATCAGATTTGTTAAATATTTTATTGTTACATTGTTTTTCTTTACAGATGAGAATGCTTTACATGTTGCTGCACGTGAAGGACATTATAATGTTGCTAAAGCTTTATTGACTGAATCACAATTGAATGCTGAAGCTTTAAATCTTAAAGGACGAAATCCTTTACATGTTTTAGCCAGATATGCTCGAGATAATGCAGCTACAATCTGTGATTTGTTTCTTGAAACCATGCCAAAATATCCTCTTGATAAGCCAGATTTGGAAGGAAACACAGGTGAGCAAAATTCATGTTTTTTTTTAATATTTTAGATGACAAGCAAAAAATGTTGATCTTGTTGTGAATCAGCGCTAAACAAAGTATTGTGCAGGTCCAAGCTCCGTGTAGTTGCGGGGTGAAGGGTACAGGTGAGGTATAATGAATTAGTGACATATGCTGGGAGAACGATTGTTGTATTACTCTGATACAAAACATTCGTTTTCAAACTTTCCGTATTTAACATATTTGTTTGTATTTATTACAGTTATTTATTTACATATTTTGATATAAATTAGCAAGTTAAATATTATGAATCCGACCCAGTTAATAACCCGGTAGGTATTTGTTAAATTAATGCGCCGGATGATAAGAATATTTTTTAGAGTAGTTAGTACACACTACCACTACAAATGCATCAGCTGTAAAATACTACTAACTCATTCATTATCTCACTACTATAACAACGCACTGCATTCCTTTCAACTACACGGAGCTGGGACTCAAGCAATACAAGGGTTTGATTGGTCATGATAGCGATCAAGTTTCTCAGAAATTCCTTTTTGGAAAAGAAAACATTTGATGAAGTTAAGGGATTTTAGTACTTGGTGAAAACCTTTAACCACAAAAATGTAGTGAGTGACTCCATTTTACAAATTCAACTAGGAAATAAAGCCTACTTTGCCAACATAAAATTATTTAAGAATAAATTAATATTAATTAATTAGGAAGAATAAATAAATTAATTAAGTAAAAATTAAAATATATTTGTTTAATGCATACTGTTGTCACTTGTGGCTATGAAACATCAAATATATCTAAAACAGACTGCAAAATGCTGAGAATGTTTGAAAGAGAGATTTTAAGGAGAATTTGAAGACCAATTGAGGAGTGCGAAAGAATAAAGAAATGAATAAAGGCAGGAACGTAGATATGGAAGGAAAGACTGTGTAAAAGAAGGAAGGGCAGTCCTAGGAAGAGATGAATGAATGATATTATGAATGATTTGACTTTGATTGTAGTTAGAGGATTGAGGGCACTAACAACTAGCAGAGAGGATTGTGGAGGAAACCAAAGCCCACCAACAGCTGAAAGCTAAAAAATGATGATTTAAAATTTTTGAAGTCAAGTTAATAAACTACATTAGTTTTTTTCAAATTATTCTTGAGTGACAGTGATAGTTAACATGGGACCTCAATGCTGATCATTATTGGTGTAATACCATTCAAGAAATTTTAAGTACTGTAATGTGTATTGTTTATAAATTATCTAATTCAGTCTAATATCTGGTATGTTATTTTAGTGTAGGGTAAGTCTTTTCTGGGTGTTACAGAAAGTTTTTAAAATTCAGAAGAAAGTTATTTAGTGTATGGTCGAAGTAGACTACTATTTAACCTGTTCGGTCTCAGCCGTTTTGTGCTAGAATCTACCAAAAGCCAGATGCCCATTTTTAAAAAATGCAAGGTGTTTGTAGAATTGCCACAGGATTTATACAGGTGGTCGTAAAGTCGCGCTTCCGAAATTGTTTTGTAGGGATGACAGTTAACTTTGTAAAAGATATTTTAATTAGGGAATTTTTTTATGTCCCAGAATATTGTATGATATCACTGCTAGATCATGCCACCGGACAACAGTGAGCATGCACCAAGTAGTTTAGTTTATTAGTTTATTTAGTCGGAGCAGTAATGTCTTTTAGACAAGACTAATGAGTCTTTATAGTTGTGAATTACTGTGAATTGAAATCGTACAGGAAGACTCAAAAAGATTTATAAATGCTTTTTCAGATGTTTAAGTGCCAAACTAATCCACAATATATTGTCTATTTAATCGTTTTCAATATGCATTAAGTGTGCATATAGGCCGTCTAAGTGTTTTAACTGACGTCAGTCCGTAATGCTAATTGCTTCTTATCTGGTTCTTGGAGCTGATAACTTACGCTAGTCCAGTATGGATAATTTTAGAACTTAAGTCACCTTATGAACACTTCCATAAGGCGGCACAATGTGGTTAGAAAATTTTCAAAGAGCCTTTTTTTGAAAAACGAATAAGTGTTTCATTTATCGTCTGCAGACAGTTAAAACATTTGGACGGCCGGTTTGCTTACAGTCATGTACAAACTGCATTTCTACATGCTCCTTGTGTCATTACACTTGGAAATATGAATGTTTAGTTTTTACGTCTGTACAATAATTTTTAAGTTGGTAATGTAGTTTATGCTAGAATTTTGTGGAATTTAAAAAAAATGTACTTAAAGTTAGTTTGTAGATAATATGTAATCAAAGTTAAAATTTAATATGAATGGTTACTGTTAACAAAATGATATAATTATAAACGAACATTATTATTTTTATTATTTCAGCACTGATGTTAGCATACATGAAAGGCAACGGAAATCTGTGCAGAGCCCTTGTAAAAGCGGGTGCTTGTGTTGGTGCTATGAACAAAGATGGAATTACCATATTTAATTATCAAGTTGCAACAAAAACACTTTTGTGCAGGTAAGTTCAACCATACCATGGTAAATTTTTCTATTTATTACTAAATTTAGTGGTTAAAATTACATTTTGAAAACTCATAAACATCTGTATGTTTCATAATGTCAAGTATTGCTCTGCTGTTTTTATTAAATTAGTATTTGGTCAGGAGGCTCCACTTCTGGATCACCACCAATTTCACATAACCTATTCGTTAAGTGATCCTTGAAATTTTGTTAACACACAAACGAATGTTTAAGAATAGATTTGGGTAGGAATTTTCTTTATTTAATAGTTGGTTAGAATACAATATACAATTCATGTTTCATCGTAATAATTTAATAACTCTGAACTAAGAAAAGCAGAAAAATTTGAGAGAAAGATCTTTTGCAAAATAATGGGTCCGGAGATACTAGATAGACAGCACAGATTACAAGGATGAAAAGTACTACTGTGGTGCGCCAGTTGTCCAAACTAATTGGGACAAGAGCAGTTCTGATAATCAAATACTTTGGATAGTTAATACACTAAATACTGTAATTTTATACACTGTACCGTAACAATGTAATATAACCTAAATGTTTAATGGGTTTATAAAGTCTAACATAAACTTTAATTTAAAAAAAAACACTAATTTATTGCATTTATGTTAATATAGAGTACTAAAGATTATAAAAACAGATGGAAAAATACAATACAGATTTTGAAAACTGAATAAATTAACTAAATAAACCGCAGTAAAATCCTTTATGAAATATTTTTTGATACTTATAGGGATTTTGTCAACAATCCTTGAAGGACTATGGTCTAAACAGTCTCCTTGTTCACAAGTTTAAATTGTATTTCCATATTTTGGTAGTAAATACGTATTTTTTTCTATCAATAGCGGTTCGGATAATTGACAGTTCGGATGACAGGTTCGAATATTTGACGGTCCTGTGTAAGCCCGTACAAGAAAAACAAATTGTTATGGAAACGATCAGAAAACAAAGACTAAAATTCTACGAACACCTAAACATATTGGATAAGAAAGAGTTGACAAAAAAAATTTTAACAATAAAAAGACATTTAACAATAGACCTAAGGTGTCCAATAGGTGTCAATAAATATTTTAATATATGATTAAAATTGGTCAGAAAGGATATAGATAAAATTGGAATAAACCTGGAAAATATGATGAATCAAACAGAATTTGGTCAACTGATTATGGCTTCAAGAACTTCCACAAAGAACAAGAGCAGAACTCTGGATGGGTGGAAGAAATAATAAAACCCTTAAGTGAAAGAATGTTGAGAATGTAGAGTGCATAAAAAGAGCTTTCAGAAATGCCTAGTCATTTTACGTGGTCTATATGGCTATACAAAAAAAAGAAAGTAAATAATATCCATTTAAATTTATACTGATATAAAGCAAACTAAAACGGCATACAATCAGTATTGTCAATCTCAAAGCCTAAACGATTACCATGGCAAATCAATTTATCTCGTAAATTTTGTCTGTAACTTTCCTCATGAATTTTTAAAGTTATCCAAATAAATTTATGTCATAGACATTTCTGAAGTTTCACGATATGCTTGGATACAACTCACACTGAAATTCATTCAGTGGTTTTTGTGTTAATTTTAAAAAACGTACATACATATGTAAAAAAAATCTGGTGTGAATCACTCACACAACTTTCTCTTGCCAACACAAATAATTAACAATATGACCTAACATTAGTAATAAAACATTAGAAATAAACAAAAAACGTAACCTTATTTTAATCATGAGTGAAAGGCAAAATGAAAATCAACCTCAGTTTGGCTTAAAAATACGGAAAATCGCTCTTTCACGCTAAATTAGGCACTGTACAAAAAAAATGCTTTAAATAAAAGTTATAAATAATTTAATTTCCTATAGATTTTATTATATACACTTTTGTCGTAAAATGCATACTAAGACCAAAATTTTAAAGAAATAGATTTTTTTACACGTTTTCGTGAGAAAAAAACAGAAAATTGCTAATTACCGCTAAACTAAGCATTCTACAAAAAAATGTTTGAAATAAAAGTTGTAGGATTTTTAATTCTCTACAGATTTTATCATATAAATTTTTGCGTTAAAATGCATATTAAAGCCGTAATCTTAAAAAAACAATTTCTTTATGTAAAAACACCCTCACCGAGAATTTCAGCCAACATGGCGCCTACCCTATCTTGTAGAGCATAATAAAGTTAGTAAACAGGTGATTTTAAAAAAAATCGTAGGACCAGTTTTTGAGAAAATCTCAAAAATTGTTCTTTCCCACATTTACATGTTTTGCTGTGGAACACAAAAATTTAAACTAATTTTATCAAAACATTTTCAGAAGATGTTATATTTTCAATGGTTTATTTAAATTTGTTCAGTTACTTTAATTTATTCTTGCTTAATTTTTTTGCGGATGGCAACGGCATTCAATATCACTTCATAGTTTTTAAGTTTTATATGTTTAATAAAGAACCCTAACATGAACATAAAAATTGCTGCAGAAATCATAAAAATGTGTTAAAATTTTTTTCTGAATGTTTATTGCAGTTTGCTGGATCATCTGTCGAATGAACCACCTTGGGCTGAGGGGGACATATGTTTGGAATGTGGAACTAAATTTGGACTAACTATGAGGAAACACCACTGGTAATTATGATTTTAAATTGAAAAACAGTTTTAAAATATAATATTAGTTACAGTAAAACGGTTTTAAGTTTACCTTTGCAGGGTGAAGCGGAGGGACAAGTAATTTCCATGCTGCCATTACATTAGTGTGACATTTATTCCGTGTTCTTTCAAGATCTGGTTATTTATAAGTAACAAAACTTCCTTTTAAATTTACAGGAAATATTTATTTACAAATTAATTACTTACTTACTCACTATTGATTCTTATTGATGTCAACAAAATTCGTGTTTCCGGTACTAATTGGTGTTATTTGTTCATTTCTGATTTGACTTTCAATGTGCAATGTGGTACGAGAAGCTAAAGACTTTAAGTTTAGTTTACCGTGAAGCACAGCAAGTTTTATGGAATGTTAGGAGTTATTATAGAAAATCTCAGAAAAAAAACAGAAGGCGTAGACTTACTCTGTTAGTGTTGTGTGCATGCCTCCCACTTTTCGCCTTGTTTCTATTCCCCTACACTGTTCTTACTGTGGATCCAGCTGTCAATCATCGCATTCTCCAAGCTGTAATATCTGACCTTTCGATAAGAATTTTTTTTTTGACTGGCATCGTTTCCATCTAAAACCAAGCTTCCGTATTAAATGTCTTAAATAATCTGAACTGCAGTCAATAACTTCATCTTCTTTAACGCTGTCAGCAATTTTGTTACTGCAGGCACTTCTTTTCGTACGGCATAAAAAGAATGAATTTTTTGTCGAACAGCGCATTTGACAAAACTGCTTATTATAATGAATTTTTTCCGGGATGATTTTTTTCCTTTTGGCGTAGAAAAGTATAGTTTACCCTTAGCCGTTGATTCTTTTTCTTCTTCAATGATTTTTCTTATTAAACTTTTCGAGACTCCAGTTGCGTCGCTTGCCGAATTAATGACATTAATATCCGTTGAACCACACATTTCTTTAATACTTTTTAAATACTGGGCAACATTGTACACAATTTCCCAAGCTTGCCCCCTTAATGGCCTGCCTGATACACTACTTGGCGTTGATGCCATGGCCTTATTACACACATAAATTATATAATACACACAAAAAATACTAAATGCAGTATTAGTTAAATATATCACATAACAGATGAAAATTACACACTGTAATAAAACTGAAAACTGATTTAACAGTATAAAATGTACAATATCATGCACGCTAGAAAATTAAATGACTGATTTACACCATTTAAAAAGTTGTACTGAGGACTGATTAATGTAGGTACACCTACAAATGTATTTTTGTTGATTAGTTTAAAACTGCTTAATGCATTTGAATCAAAAATTTTATGAACCTAGGGTATGTACGTGACTAAGGAACATGAGACAAATAATGTTGAAATATCATAATTATAACGAGACAGAAAACGAATTATTTATTTCAGTGACAAGGAGCAACAACTATAAAACCAAAATATACAATTAGAAGATTTATTACGATGTGTTTCAAAACAATATCATTTCATTTTATTTAGGTAAATGTTTAATCAACTGAGTAAACATAAAGATTGTTTAATGTCTTTTATTATTTGTTCGAGTAACATTTTTATTTTAATGACAAAAAGATGTATTAATTTATTTATAGCTAGTTATTAATTGGTAATTGATGTTGATAGGACGGCTGGCTGATGAGAAATAATGAGGAGCACTCTGCTTACTTTAACACAGACACAAAGGGGCAGTTAGAGGGGGAACACTTCTCCAGTCTTCAGTTGGTGCATGCGGATATGCGTTTTTTTACTAAGATCTTCTACTTTAGTTAAAAATTTTCTTTTGTATTGTTTAGAATATACTGGGTGTTCGTAAACGAATGTTCCCGTTTCAGTTGTATATTATAACAGTTTAATTTTGACTATTTACAACAAATCATACATCAAATTAAAGGAAAACTTAACTAGTTTTTTGTATAAATATTCAATATGTGCACCCTTAGTTATATGGCACACTTCCAACCCAAAATTCAATTCATCCCACATTTTGGTTAACACGATCAGAGTAATGGAAGCGATTGCTATTTAATTCTTTGTCTCAACTGTGGCAAATCATTAGGTAGTGGTGGAATGAAAACACGATCTTTTATAAAGTCCCAAGGAAAAAATCGCATGGCGTGATGTCAGGTCAACGTGGAGGCCAGCGGAAAAGAGCTCTGTCGTTTTGACCATTATAACCAATCCAACGATCAGGGCTTGGGCGTTCAGCCACTCTGGTACAAAGAGATGCCCATGGGAAGGAGCTCCATCTTGTTGCCGAATGAAGTTTTTGAGTTCACCTTCTAATTGGGGAAAGAGCCATTCTTGCAACATATCCAGATAAGCCACCCCTGTTATGGTAGCTTCAGTGAAAAAAAAAAAAAAATTATCCGTACACTTGACATCAGGACACAGCGCAGAAAACATTTAATTTAGGGGAATCTCTTTTGATATTGCACAATTGCATGACGATGTTCTGTCCCTCATATTCGAACATTATGGGTGTTTACCTTCCCATTTTGATGTAAAGTTGACATCACTGAACACCATATACAATCAAGAAAGTCTACCCGTACACGATAGTCACATGTACATGAAACACATGTTGAATAGAAATCACCTATTCACTCTTAGCAAATTGCAGAACACAAAATTATAATACATGCAAAATTATAATGTACACCATAGTCATCTGACATTTAAGCATGTATCAACTACCACATGTTTAAACGTTTTCTTAAAACCTTCCACACTGTCGTCTTTGGCAACTGAAGGTCAAGACTTGCTTCCTGAGCAGACTTCGTTGGACTACAAAGGTAAGACACTTTGACATGGTCATCATTCTCTTCAGACACTCTTGGATCGCCCCATGCTTTCCCCTTAACACCCATCCGGTCGTTTCGAATTGACTATACCATCATTGGATGTTTTTGCCACATGGGGGATGGATCACAATTACACTACACGAAACGCATGTTGAATGGAAATTACCTATTCACTCTTAGCAAACTGCAGAACACAAAACGCTTTACAATCAGGAGTTGCTATTTTGTATACATAGCAAGCAGGAAACAACAAAGCAGAACTCATGCATATACTTTTCTAAAATTGTTTTAGTTAATCTTTAATTTGATGTATGATTTGTTTTAATTGAAATATATATTTCTAACCACCAGAATACGGTAACATAAAACACTTACCAATGACTGAAGATCCGTACAAGATACACAAAAGCACTATAAACATTGGTAAGTGTTTTATGTTACCGTATTCTGGTGGTTAGAAATATATATTTCAATTTTAAATAATACGGCTGTTTAAAATCCTACATAGGATGTTTGATAAAATGATTTGTTTTAAATAGTTAAAATTAAACTGCTATAATATACAAGTGAAACTGGGACATTCATTTACGGACATCCAGGATAATATAATTTTAGGATTATTTAAGTTATTAGTTAACATCATAGCAGCAGAATCCATGTTAACATAATGTTTTTTATTATAGGTATAAAAAACTTTTAATATTTACCTGTTTTTAGTGCTTTCTTTTTCTCTCATTAGCAGTAATTCCAAAACAAAAAAAGTCTTTGCGCCAACTTGTAACAAGCACATTCGTGGTATGCACCGCTTCTTCAGGTAATGGTCCTGAAGAAGCAGTGTATAACGCAAAAGTGCTCATAACAAGTTGAAGAAAAAGAAAGCAGCAAAATATAGGGTAAACAAAAAAGTTTTTTACATAATGAAAAAACATAACATTTATTTTAGGATTTATAGATGTAACGGTAATTTTTTGTTTTATATTTTTCCAGCCGTCACTGTGGTCGTTTGTTGTGCAGCAAGTGCTCTGGTCATGAGATGCCAATAATAAAATTCAATTTAAACAAACCTGTTCGCGTTTGTGGTGTTTGCTTCGAAGTTCTCCAAGTTGGATGTGCTTAGCATTAGTTTAGTTTTTTGCTTTCTTTATTTTCTTTAATTTGTTCTTTATAAATGTAAAACTCAATTAATATACTAATATTAATGCAATTAATGTGATACAGCCAGTTGATTGTAAATTTAGTGGATTTCATTGTCTCTCTGAGCAAAAAATCTGACTAATTGTGATAAAATGTAACAGACTTCATAAAAAAATGTAGTTATTTAACATACTCTCGTTTTCTGTTTCTAGGATCCATTAAAAATTTTTAGTGAAACGGAATTAGTCTATGGTGTTCTTGAATGTTGCTAAGTAACATCAGCAAAAGAAATAAAATTGTAACAATGTAAAGAATGTTTGTTATCGGTTAGAAATTGATAGTATATTTTTATTTACAAATAATTGAATAATTATTGTAATAAATTTTTTGTACAGAAAATTTGTAACAAGTGAATGGTTATTCATATGGTTATATGATTGTAAATTTATTGTGTAATTCAGAGTTTCAGTTTATTGTTAAAGGAAGGATACTATATTTTAGCCGATGTTGTTATACGCTTTGATGGACCAATATAAAACTAATCGTTTATTGTAATTACGTAAGCTATCGGTCTTTTTTTATATAAGCAATTTGTTTTTGTAATATAATAAAGTAATGTTCGCTTTAAAAAAAATTTGTAGCTGTTTAAATCCTTAAAACATATCCATACACTGGAGGTAAAAGGCATTAAGTCCATTTTTTCAAAATTGACATTGCCTTTTACCCCTATCATGACTTGATGCTTTGTCAGTGGTGAAAAGGTTACTATGTGCCAGCAGCAAACTTAGGTACTGAGTACCTCAGAGTATTGAGTATTGATTTATATGTATATGTTTACGTATAATCATTTACCTTTTGTTTTTGAACAGTTTGTAGGCACCATATTCACATATTGCAGTCTTTTCTCCTAGTCCAGCAGGATGATGAAGACATTGTTGAGTGCCACTTAGAAATAATTGATGACCTTGAATGACCAACATACATTTTTAAATAATTTACTGATGGACCACCAAGCATGCTGAGTTATTGCAGGCTTTTGTATTCATAAGTGCTTAGCACATTTAAGGTGACTGCAACAATACTGTAAACGGTTTCTATGGTCTTCTTCAGTACATGTACAACACCGATGCAGTAAGCATCCAAATGTAATTTTTTACTGACCCTGAAAGCAGTAGGTAGTGAAATCCCAGCCTGTGAAGATAACTTCCGAAGTGATTTTTTACGAGAACAAGTGAAATGTTCTTTTACAGCCTCCAGAACTTCTATGATTATCACTGATGGTCAACCTGTGCGATCTTGTACACTCCCCAATATAACAGTAATTATTTAACAAATGCAAGATTGTCAACTTATTCGAAACAGTAGAATTGGGGAATGTTAACTGAAACTTGTCTTTTACTCATTTGTAAGTTTCATAAGCGAGTCTGAAGAATATATACGTTCATAATTGAAAAATGATATCGTTGTCTCAATAGAGATGGGCGGATACTGGAACAGCACAGTAACCCCATTTCAATGGTTACAGCCTGTTAATCTTGAATACAGTGTTGCCATCTGACATGTAAGGACATGAAATTTACTTGCACATCATTTCTACCTTCTTATTGTTATAGTTGCATCCTTTTTGAAACACCTGTTATGTGGGAGGGAGAATAATAATATGGCTAAAGAAAAACTGTTCCTTAGTTTTAGAGTAACTAGTTGCAATAAAAAAATTACTAATGGCAGCTTACTATGGTCTAATTCTATTTCATATATGTTATGGTATTTAAAAATGGGGTGATTCTAGTATGAGTATTATGAATAGGGTTTTTTAAATTCAAAAGAAAGTTATTAGTTGCTATTAGCTATTAAGTGTATAGTGGGAGCTAACCATTTCACCTCATTCAGACCATTATTTAAGGAGCTTAAATTGCGTACAGTTCCCTCACTACATTTTTGAAGTGATAATATATGTTAACCAAAATACTTTTATGCAAAATTTCAATGTCCACTATCATAACACAAGAAACAGAAATGATTATTTGTGATTAATCACACCACAAAATTGTTTGAACAAAAACCTACTTATGCAGGGAGAAAATGTATCAATAAATTTACTTCAATTTTTAAAATGTTGTGATAATTTTCATTCCTTTAAAACAAATCTGAAAAATTACTCGATTGCTGAAACTTTTTCTAGCGTACAATTATTTCTTTCTAAATAGTAGTAGTAGAACAATGTGTGATTGTAATATGTATTTCAGGTGTTATACTTCTTGACATGTCCTACACTACTCCGGGAGTCTCCTGGGTGCATTCATAAAAAAATCTTCAAAAATGAATTTGGAAAATATATTTACAACAAATCAAAAAAATTGGTAATGTTATTTACTACTGTGCAGAAACCTTAACAAGGACAGCTAAACATACAAAGTAATTCTATACTGTGTTTGTATTCACAATTTAACCTATTGATTGTCCTTTGAACTGTTTACAATTTCATTAACAAAAATAAAACAGATAAGAAATAATTATATGACAGAAAAAGACAAGGTAATCTATATAAATAAAATTGTGATTTTGTCTGAACAATTTTTCAAAATGCCTCAAATTTTGTTTTTGCACCACATGTACCACGTAAACACCGAAAATAAGTTCAGCTGAATTTTTGTATGTTACGGCATCACGCAAGAACCGCTGAACCAAATTTAGTGAACTTCGGTATCTAGATTCTGGACATAATCGAAATGAAAATAGGCTATACATTTTTTAATATCACAAAGGAATGGGGGAGTTCAGAGGGGGGGTAAACAAAAAACTATGAGTATCTCCATTACAAGTCGATGTATCAAAAAATGTTATACTATAATCGAAATTACAAAACGTTTAAAGATGAATAAGTTTGATGATGTAAAGTTTTTTTATTTTCATGCATAATAACGGAGAAATTACCAATTTAAATAAACCGATATTTAGAAGAATATTAACAAACAAAATAAACACAGGCCTACGTGCCAGTAAAACCCGTATTCATTTAGTGAGTTACTTACCTACCCATTCCACCAGTATCCTATACACCTTTTTTTGGTCACATTGTCAAAAATGAACCTGTCGTTTTAATAGTGGTCACCATCGTGGTGTTCCTATTGTGATTTACCTTTCATTTATTATGAAAATAATAAAGCGCTGCATATCTTAATTTAAAAACACCAAGATCTCGCTTTTATTTTACGTTCAACTATTTTCTTTTTCATAAGTAATAATGCTGACGTTGAATGGAGGTAGATAACAATGAATAGTTAAAGAATATCAGACCTGACAGGGCAAAACACGGTACCCCAACCGACCATCCACGGCACTAAGGAAACCGTTCAAAGAACGGGCACTTTAGCTAGTTTTATATAAATCCGAATAAGTTTAAAAATAAATTTATATTACTGATGACTTTTAATATTAAATTTGATTAAAAAATGGTCAAATATGTTTAAAAATTGGTGTGAAACACTCAAGACTTTCTCTTGCCAAAGTAAAATTGAAAATATACCTAATTCTTTTTTTGTGTAAGTCACCAACATCTTTGTCATTAGCAACTACTTAGGTTTAGGAACGGAGGGGTTTAACTTGTAATATTTTTCTAGACCCTGGCTAGGAATCAAACCCAGAACCTCCACTTTGTTGTGTAGCACGCTAACCACTGAGCCATGAGAAGGCAGTCATAACCTTATTTTAATTGTAAATGAAAATCAACCTCTGTTCAACAAACGGAAAATAACTAATTGATGCTAAACTAAGCTCTGCAGAATAAAAATTTTTGAAATAAAAGTTGTAATGTTTTTAACTTTCTACAACTTTTAATTTTATAGACCTTTGCCCTAAAATCCATATTAAGGTTGCAATTGTAAAACAACCATTTTTGGCTACGAGAGCACAGCTCCCCTTAAAATTACCCTATCTTGTAGACCACAATAAATGTAGTAAATGAGAAAATTTTAAAGAAAATTATAGGAGCCGTTTTTGAAAATAATGCGATAAAGGAAAATTTCATGAGTACTTTTTGTTTTACGTCTGGCTGTTTTGCAATTGTTGCTAATGCAGATGGTGAGAAGGATGATACATGAAGATGAATGATGAAAAATACCAGATCTGACCGGGAATTGAACCCAGGACTCCAGCTACTACTTCCAGTTGACCGATTTTGATGAAAATGTTTGTGTTCAATCCCCTCTTGGTACCTAACTTAAGTCCCAAGTTTCAGCTTTGTACAATATTCCGTTCTGAAGATATTTTGTTCACACACAGACCAATTGGTAAAAACATATTTTTGTGTTCAGAGTACCTGATATAATTTCCAGTGAAAACTTAATTTAAAAAAAAAACAACTTGAAAAAATACTTCCTTCCCTAAATATTTATATACAGCAAGAGAAAGTAAAAATGTACAAGATAAGTTAAATTGTTAACCTAAGGATGCTTACTTTTTGTTAAAAACCTTATCTGAGCTGCTTGGATTTTATCTGACATCTTTGTATCAGTTCATGTTTTTCAAGCATACAGAAGAGATGGCCAATATGCTAAATAATTTCAGATGTGTTTCTTTCCTTACTTTCTTATTGTTCTGTAAATTTTGTGGGAGCTGGCAAGGTTATCTTTTCAACATCCTCTCCATATCATGTAACCTCCAGCTCACTTTGTTCACACCAAACTAAACTTAATAAGTTTAACTTCTCATACAACGTTAAAATTTTTATACATTTTTCTCATATAACCTTACAATTTTTATACAGATTGCATATTTTTATAAATTACAAAAAAATCATTTCATCCTTCACCATCTGTATTAGCAGTATTTGAAAAAGTCGGATGTTAAACCAAAAAAAAAACCTTACAATGTAAAAGTGATCACAATTGTATAAATAAAACCAATTAGATTGGAAACAATAGTATTTTTGACATCAGTAAGAATCACCAGTGGTAGGGAAGACATACAAGCTGAGAATAACTGAATATCTGTTATAATAAAAAGTAGGTAAAACCCACTTTAAAAAAAATGGTACAATCTATGATTTTTGGAAAGTTTACTCTGTATGCAGAAATTGGATGTTCTGTTCTTTTTGAATCCCATGAATTTTATTTTGAAGAAAGGGAAGATTATAGGATGATGTCATATATTGTAGATTTTTTTGTTTTTATTTTTTATCAAACATCCTATGTAGGATTTTAAACAGCCGTATTATTTAAAATTGAAATATATATTTCTAACCACCAGAATACGGTAACAGAAAACACTTACCAATGTTTATAGTGTTTTTGTGTATCTTGTACACATCTTCAGTAAATTAAAATTCATAAAATTTTTCTACATCAAAATTTAAAATTTCCTACTCCCACCATGGTAGATAAGGAATATTACCACTATGATAGATAAGGGGTATTCCTTATCTACCATGGTGGGAGTAGGAAATTTTAAATTTTGATGTAGAAAAAAATTTTTATGAATTTTAATTTACTGAAGATGTGTACAAGATACATGAAAGTGCTATAAACATTGGTAAGTGTTTTCTGTTACTGTATTCTGGTGGTTAGAAATATATATTTCAATTTTTTTGTTTTATGTCTGACTGTTTAGCAATTTCTGCTAACGCAGATGGCATATTGTAGAGCGGTACTGTACTATATTTGACAACTACATAATACAGGACATTGAGTACAATAGAATACATAAATACTTTATTTTACCAATCTCAAATTTTTTTCCCAAAATTTAAAAATTACAAATGTCACATAGCTGATATTACTCAGAAAGCTCTAAGCTTCCATCAGTAAACAAGTTTTGAAATCTGTTTGGTAGTTTGTGAGCTACTTCTTTTTTACAATATTGGTATAGATTATCAATCACAATAACCACTATGATTTTTATCTTCACTAGATGCTTACCATTAAAATGACATGGTACTGACCTTAGAGAAAAGTATCTTGAAACCATATTATTCATAACAAAAAACAGTTCTGCAAATTTTCTTCAATACCGTACATAATAACTTTGTCATCTGTGTGGAATCATCTTTGTCTGCCCATTACAGACAGGTGGAGTGTCAAATTATTTCCACTCAATCTGTTCGTTGCAGGGCTAAAATAAATAGTTCTGTTTCTTATCACATGGTCAGCCAATTAAATGACTGGACCATTTAAGAACAGAAGAGGTAGAGGGGTAAAAGACACTAATCAGAGTTATCTCCTCTGAAAGTAATGAATTTCACTATACAGCCAGACCCTGTGGTGAATGAAGTGAAGGTGTCTTTTGCAGAGTGAAAAATATGTGCTTTTCAGAGGGCCGGGCATGCTGATAAACATACTTTTCCACTCAGTGAGGAAGGCAATGGTTAACTACCTCACTCCTCGTTTTACTTAGTAAAACCTCTACAGGTTCAAACCAGCCTACAGGCTGATCACCTAAACAACAACATCTATGTATAAAAATCTGGTGTGAAACACTCACACAACTTTCTCTTGCCAATGCAAATAATGAACAACATAACTTGTAAAGTAATAAAACATTAGAAATTAACAAAAAAAAAAACTAACCTCAAAATAAATAACCTAATAATCATGAGTGAATGATGTAAAATGAAAACCAACCATAGTTTGGCTTAAGAAACAGAAAATCACTCTTTCACACTAAACTAGGCTATGTGGAGAAAAATGCTACAAAATAAAAGTTGTAGATCGTTTAATTTCCTATAAATTGGACTATATATACTTTTGTGGTAAAATGCATACTAAGGCCAAAATATTAAACAAAATCCATTTTTTACAGATTTTCATGAAAAAAAAAATGGAAAATCACTATTACCACTAAACTAAGCATTATAAAAAGAAATTTTTAGAATAAAAGTTGTACTCAACTTTGATTATAAATACTTTTCCCTAAAATGCATATTAAGGCTGCAATCTAAAAAAAAATAATTTTGTTCTAAGAGAGCAGAGCCTCCCCAAGAGTTTCAGCAGACATGGCGCTTACCCTATCTTGTAGAGCACATAAAATGTAGTAAATAAGGCATTTTTAAAAAAAATTGTAGTTGTTTTTGAGAAAATCACAAAAAAGTGAAAAATGACACGAATTAACTAGGAACTACTTCTGGGTAACCGATTTTGATGGAAATTTTTGTGTTGGGTCCTCTAGTGGTATGTAACTTAAGTTTCAACTTTTAACTTTGTACGATGTTCCGTTCTTGGCATATTTTGTTCACACACAAACATACACACATCAATCGCTAAAAACATGTTTTTTGGGTTCAGGGGATTTAAAAATGTGTATATCCGGTGAAAACAAAATTTTGAAAAAAACAACATGAAAACAATACTTTCCCTCCTATATATTTATTCAGGCAAGAAAAAGTAAATATGAACTGAATAGTAAGACAAGAAATTTTATCCCACAATGAAATGAACATTTCTATCCAAACAATGTTGTTAATGTATAAATTAAAAAGGGGTTGAGAAATTACAGCAACCTGTCTGGCCCTCTTATTTGTTACTTCATTAATGTTTATAAAAATATATGTACTTGAGACTTCAACTTTTAATTATTCCTAAGCTTGTCTGTAATTTAAGAGTAAATAGATAGCAATTTGTTACCAGGATCACTTGGTTTAACAATATGTATTATATTAGTTTGTAATTTTTGATGACCTGACAAGGAATGGAATCTTGGATCTACAATTATACGCATGGTTTCCTAACTAACAAACGTATTTCATAGGTCAATAAACCTCTACTTTGATCCTGTTATTTGAGATGTACAGTACTTTCAACTTAACAACATTTCTTATTTCCACATAAAATACACTTGCCATTTTTAAACGTGCAATTGATATAAAATTATGCAATCCAATCAGATTAAACACAAATGCAATATTCCTAAGAAATTGGCAATTGTCCTTGTGTTACTTTCCAACAGGAAGTTTACTATCTCATTTTTACAATACAGAGCAGTTCACACAACTGCTTTTGGTTGATAAATTGTTTAACAAGCTTTAGATCTTTCTGATGCAGAAACAAGTGCATATTGGTACGTCGGATAGGTCCAGGAGAAGTCTAATTAAGACTACTTTAAGCAAAATAAAATTGTCACTGTACCTTACTAATTTATCATGGAATCTGTACAATCTGGGCAATATCAGTAAAATATGATTGTTTGATGGACAGCCTCACATGACTATCCACAGAAGGTATACTTGATGACATAGTTAGTTGAGACTTTAGTAATGTCGGCCATGCATTTCTTATAGGAGTTTGGAACTACTATTCATTTAGCTATCGTACTACTGCCTTTGCAAACAGAAGTAAATTGTGTGTACTACATTTATTTTGCGATTAATATTGTTATACCTTAATCTTCACAATATATCACTGGAAACTAACCAGCAATGTTATTACAAATATTATCAAACAGATAAGTTAGAGCATAACAATAATAATAAATTCAATTAATAATTCTGTATGTCTAAATTTAGAACATTATGTCATACTGTTTTTATACCACACGATAAAAGTTATAACATCAACAGAAAATTTCACTGTAATGTGTTCAGAACAGTTAGTAATTCTAATTACGTCCATTTGAACAGTAGTGTCAACTAAAAATGTTATAGTATACTGTTCTGATTTTGCCAAATGTTATAGGTTGTCTTGTCTCTCAATGAAAAACCATCATAATGTTGGGTCAAAACTGATGTTCCATCTTCCACAAAGGTTGTTTGTGAGAATAGATTGAAAAGTTGCAGTGGCGGATCCAGGATAGGCCAAAGGGGGGGGCTAGGCGTTTGGGTGGGTGAAAGCACCGGGGGGTCTGGTGGGTATGGAACACCCCCCAGCAAGGCGGGGGGTCCGGGGAATTGTCAAAATTTAAGTGTAAAATGACACATTTTTAGGCCGTTTTTAACTCTTTATTGACCAGAGTTTAGAGGCAAAAAACTATGGTTTGACTCAAGAATATTGACTAAAAATAAAAGGATTTTGAAGCCATTAGAATGTTTTTGCATTAACATATCATATCTGACCCTTTGACCATAAGAATTTGAACGTTGAAAGCTATTACCTTTTTATTTCATGTACGGAAATACTTTTAGTACTGAAACTGATATTACTTTTTTGCAAATGATTAAGTTTTAAAAATAAACCTGTATGTACATTTTTAGTTATTTTACCTTATAATAAGTTTCTATAATGCATTACTTATTATTCCTTATTATAAAAGGTCTAAAGCAGAAGTATTGTGTAAGTTTTAGCTGGTTGACTCTTATCCAGAATTTAAAGGGTAACAGTTCAAAACAAAGAAATAAGTTGAATATTTCATTTTATCTAGTGTAAATTGGATACCCAAGGGGGGCTATAGCCCCCCCTAGCCCCTCTTTGGATCCGCCACTGAAAAGTTGTATTACTCGAACTAGGAATTTGACTTTCCGTTTTATATTGTACGTGACTGCTATTGACAATTTGTTTTCTGTGATGTTTCTTTTTAATGCTTTTTAGGATGAAATGTTTGATACTGACTTATCCTATATACACTTTGAGTTTTGTATGGATTAAAATTTTATATAAATAATAAATGATTCCACATTTTAAGCTACAATCACATGAGTTGGCCTATCTCAGTAACACTTGTTTATTTTTCAGGCTAACCCTGTCATTATAAAATTCTGCTTGTGGAATTCAAAGAAAGTAAACCATATTTAAATTAAGGAATGTATGATGCTGAAAGAGTATTATCAGCATATTTCTTCAGATCTCATCAATAGTGGGCCGATTAAAATTATACTCAAGTGAAAATAATATTCTCATGATTTGTATTATTCCTGATGCCAAGACATGTTTTGTGCATTAGGTTAAATGGAAATCACTTAAAAACTACATTCAGTTTTCTCCAATAGAAGATCAAGCTGTTTATATGTAGAACAATCTACACAACTTATAAAAATCAATTTTTATTTTCCTTTAATTTCCATTAAAGTTCCTCCTAACATATGTTAGTGAGAACATAAGAAGTATGCCACATCCACAATGTGCAATTTCTTATTATAGAATTTATAGTATATGAAGTTGTTAAGCACAAACCAGTAAATAGTTAACTGTACTTTATTGTAATTTCCCTCTTCAAATACCACTATTTACCTGTCGCTATAAAAAACTTTTCTGACAATGAATTGTTCTGAATAATGCACTCAAATTACTTACATGTTTAAGACATATTTCTATTTTGATTTTTTCGATTATACATTTACATAGGGTGTGGGAATATGTAAATGTATCTCACCTAGAAATCTTGACATAGATTTAAAGGATTCATCAAGTGTTTTTGTGAATGGGCTTTTACAAACCTACTGTAGATTACTTCCTGTTGGTGACAAAATTTTTTTCTGTTTGCTTCAATCAAAGAAAATCCTGTAACAAAAACTGGAAAAAAAAAACAACTTGGTTCTCACAACTTTTTAAGTTTTATAGGACAGAGGCAACAAGAACCCACGATCCATAATATTTTTGTGAAAGAAGTTGTTTATTACAAAAGTTAGTTTATCACGTGAGAACACTACTGATAGACAATTCATAAAATACTGAACAGTGAGAAATAGAACCAAAAACTAATTAATCAGGATTTTTACACTTCTTTAATCATAAAATATTTTCTGTTAATACTTTTAGCACATATTTACTTTTTCCTAAATCTGTCAGGGTTAAAAACAATCAAGATTGTGAAAACTTTGATGTAAGATAACCAAATATTCATAAAACTGTGAAAACCTTCAACTATATTGGGTTTTCTAGACTAAAAAACAACTTTTGTGTCAAAGATGATCCAATCTTTGTTGCGAATTACGATGGGTTAATTCTGTATAAATTTAGTGAAACCCAAATCTTTATGGGCACTGTTTATTTCTATATTTAGTTTTTTTTAGGGCAGAAACTGAACAGGTTGTAATCACCAAATATTTCTCGAGGCAAAAGCAGCAGAAAATATATGCATTTACAAAATTACTGTATTGCCTTTGGTTCAATATACTGTTACATGCGATTATTGCAACAAGCTGGTATTATCTACAACACTCCAGTAATGCTAACAATTTTACTGACCAGAGTTTAAACAAATTTTTAAATACTTACCAATATTTTTTAAAGGTCAATAACTTGCGTATAATTTAATTTAATCATGGTAAAAAAAACATTGCATAAATTTTACATATTATTCTAATTTGTATTTAGTTACAAATAAGTTTTGGTGTATACAATTGCACAAACATCTAATCCTGAAGAACTGTTCATAATTAACTAACTTACTACTTTAACAATTTCACTGCTGAACAGATGAAACAAAGTAACTGCTAATTTTTCTTGGGTAACAATAGAAGCCTTCGACCATTCTTGTGTTCATCACAGTACAATGAAACGGCCAGCATGCACCATGTGCGTACTAAGCTGTGAATGTGTAAAATATTAGCCACTCTTCTGCAGTTTTTATACTTCATCAGTCAATAACTGCATTGTCTTTTTTTATAGAGTATCATCTTACAGAAAGTTGAATACGGTACCAAAAAGGATATTTGGGATTTGTCAAATAAAGTTAACAAAAATGTATCAAGTCAGTTTATTTTTAGACTGAAGCACCCAAAGGTGTTAAGAACATTATAACAAACAGTATACGACAAGAACATCATAAACAGTAGAAATAATGCATAATTCAATAATGAAATGTAATTCATTTGTTATTTTCCTATTTTCATAGAAAACAGGTTGTAGTGTATTATCAGTTTGTTATTCATGTTATGAAAAAGATTTTTTAATGGTATCATTAAAAACATTACGCAGTCTATCTGCATAAAAAGTGCAGCATCTGTTAACAGCTTTACAGAAAAACGATTGTTATGGGACAAAATAAATGCAGGAAGGCAGAAAAAATCATGCTTGGAACTTAACATAATTTTTTAAAAATAAAATCAGTGTAGAATTTGTTATAAACAACAAAACATTTCGGAGGCGAAAAAAGTTCAGATATAGAAGGCTCAAAAAACAAAGGAGATATAGGCTAGGTAACCACTATTTTAGTACTACACAAATAAAAACAGCATAAATTAATATTTGCCCTGTCACTTTTCCTATTTCACTTTTTGGACCTTCAACTAATACACTCATTTACACTCCAAATGTTTTGTGGTTTGCAACAAACTCAAATCATAACGAACCAATCTGATTTAACTCTTTCACTTCCACATTGTTGTGTACTAAGCTATTTTAATAATAATAGTTTGTTCATTTCATGTCTTGGGTGTTGTACTATGTATACTATCATAACAAACCAATCTTGATTAAACTTTTCCAATCCCCCCCCCACATTATTATAATTATACTATGCTATTTTAATAATAGTTAGTTCATTTCATATCTTGAGTGTTGTACTATGTATACAAACTGTGTAAGGTAAATTAAAACTGCATTCAGAATCTATAAAACCGTACGGTTTCAATCATCTATATCATGGACACAGACACACAACTATTAAATTTTCAAAAGAAAACGTTTTTCAATACGTATCACAAATTGTTCCATGGTAAAATACCACAAGAAGTAATGAAATTCTCCAATTTCTTTATAGAATTTAAACATTGGATCATGAACATATAAAAACTACTGTGTTGTTAAATACTGACATCACAGCTTGTGGTTTGTTCATAAACTTATGAGAGAATAGATGTTAGGCACCCAAACAAGTAATTTTGCCACATTGTAAATGAAACAAAAATACATACTCCAACAGACAGCTGAAAATACCTTTTCACAAAAAGTTATAACAAAAGCAGATGGTCAAAATGTAAAAGGAGCCATAGGCTACAAAACAAGTTTCCTCTACACTGAAGTATCTGCAATAAATTCTACAATATTTACCCATGAAATATCCACTGAGAAAGGAAAATACAAATTACTTGCGACTCAAATGAAAAGAAAGGTTAGATTTATAGAACTGCAACCACTGTAACTATCAATCTCACTCTGCAAGAGCCTCTGTTAACCTACAATACATTTAAATAATAAATGTAAACAATTTAAAGATAATACAATACCCTACAAAAATATAAACTAAAAGATGGGTTGGTAAAATCCTGAAATAAAAAAATAATATAATACAGCGGTTTAAATTTGCACTGTATTCAACTGAAACCAAAACAATGATAATAAGGTTACCTAGATAGTTACAGCAATATAATCGTTTAGTAATTACATCACATGTAGCATATTATTCAACGGTTTTTTTCGGGTTCTTAGAGCCGCTGACAGAAATAAAACAAATAAGTATGAAAAGTACTGGATGTTGTCAGCAATAGTATTTATTTTATACAGTATTGGATTAAAAATAACACGTTTAAACCCGCCATAACTGATATAATAAGCTTACCAAAAGATTATTTTATACTTAACTTCCTACAGTACCCCTATAGGTTATCGCAAGTTGGATACTATCAATGAACAAAATTAATTCCTACCGGTTTAGAACTGCTCATAAACAATAGAGGAAAATGACTTAGTAAAAATGATTAGAAAAACGATTTCCTAACTCTCACAAACACGAAAATAATCATTTCTTTTAATCAAATAAGAGCATTTTACACCTGAAGAAGTCTACCACCGTTAGCCTACGTTAATTTAAAAATTTCGTCTTCTTTATTTTCTTTTTTAAAATAAGTCATCAACAATAATTCCACTAAAATGCAGTTAAAATTATGGTTACTTGATGAATATGGTAGTATCCACAATTTATTCATAATAAACTAAAAAATTATACTGAAATAGCTTTCACAAAACATAAAGGTAAAGAACGAAATAGGACAATGCATTATTGCCGGACAAAATGGTAACACTGACTAGCCGCTGGGAGTTATATACATTGTGTATCAATCCGCCGTGTTGTTTTGGTGGAATATTATACGCATAAATTTGGATCCCACATAATTTATTTTTGTTAGAAACATTGTTGGATTGCATTGTAATTGTATCTACATAATTTAAATCATTGTTGTGAGGTGTTTTTATGAAAAAGTTTACATTGTCCATCGAACTATTTCGTTCGTTCTAAATGCCCCGTATTCATGGTAAGAGAGTGTTTGGCGCGTCTCCTTTGCTATATGTGAGAAAATATGGGGGGTTTGCGAGGTGTCAAGTAATAAGTGGTTAAGCGGTTGTGTGCGAATTTTTGACAAGAGATTGTTTCAAATTTAAAATGTGAGCAGTTTTTCAATTTTAATGGACTGAGTGTTTGTGTTTAAGGTGTGTATTTTCAGTGTCGGCTTGCAAAGGGTAGGCCCTAAGCACTAGGTTTAGCTTCCATGAAGGATTTATAATGAGTTAATGACCATTGTAGTTTTATCATTCATGGTGGTTTTCACTCGGTTGTCACTATTCATCGATGAATTAAAAAACATGACACATAAAAAAATTAACATTAAGTTGTTCGTTTCAAAACCATAGGATTAGTAATTGTTATCGTTTTTAAATGTAGGTTGCTTCAAGCTAGGAAGCCTACATTTCTATTAGTGTTGAGTTTTAATATGTATTTCTAAGATAATAATTCTATTCAAATTCAGTGCGATTTGCACTTTAGTTGACAGAGTTTAATATAAAATTACGTGTAATATTATTATTGTTTTGAATATTACCGAGGCAGAACTGTGAACGATACTAATCGTCATGAATTGAGTTAAATTTGGTTAGACTTGGTGTGTGTTTTTAATAGTCGAATTGTTTTGTTTTTAAAATTGAAACTTATTTACCATATATAAACTGATCTCTAATGGATACTTGTGACAGGTAAGACAGTTTTAGACATAGATTTCGGTAGACGTACTTAAGATTTTCTTAGTTTTGTTAATTGATTGCAACAATAATTTTTTACTTCAGTTCTGTGGTTATCTCATCCATAACAAATACAATTTCTGGACGTGTGTTATTTAGATAAGTGAATTAGGAAAACAACTATTATATTTCTAAATAGGTTTTGCTGTATTGTTTATTTTTATTCTTATGATCTCTATCTGTAGGTTAGAATATTGTTATATGGAAGTAACCCTATTGTGTTGTATGGCAATTCTGTAATAGTATTGTTTGTCTTAGGCCTTAATGCTCATGATTTGTAATGCATGTACTAAATTAATATGCTATTTAGTAATTTTGATTTTGAGAATAAATTTGTGAATATTAAGTTAGGTTAACCTATTTGTTTCTTTTCTATAGCTGATCAGTTAGCTAGAACTAAGGTTGTTTACAGTTCATGTAGGTATATTTTTTAGTGGGGGGAAAGTTTTAAATAATATTGAGTACTATTTTACAACACATTTTTTTAATAATTGTTATTAAATCCAGATTTTTCACCATATAGTTTTATAAAATTTGCTATGTATTCATACAGAAAACCATTACCAATCTGCCTTTTTTAAAATTAAATATCTGTAGTAATGTATGAAGTTATTGCCATTGTTAATGATTTTTGTAGTTATATAATTATCCATCAATGTTAATATAATTATACTAATTCTGATTAACAATCAGGTTTTGTTTTTAAATTATCATAATATTAGTATAGGTGAATGTAAACAGAAAATTGGTTTCCTGTTATATTCAACATGCATATTAAACATATTTTAACATGCTAGATTGATTTTTTTTCCAGTAGGTCATGCACATATTCATATTTTCTGTCCATACAAAAGCATACATTCCAACATTAAATCATTTGACAGTTTCTGAAGCTGTTTAACCAGTAGTAAATTTTTCTATTGTAAATATTATTACAGGATCAGGCATGAGGCTGCGAGTTTGCGTTGATTGTCAAAACTTTTAAACTCTTTTAACAATGACTAGCTATCCATTGTTTAATAAAAAGCTACATAACAATATGAAATATTATTTTTATTATTATCGCTGAACGTAAGATAAACAGGTTCACTTTAAATAAATTGACGAATTAAGTTCTTTTGTATTATACTTTGATTATTGTTAATTAAAAAAAAAAATCAATTATAGTATTAGCCGCCTTGCTTGAATTATTTGTTTATATTTATTGTAACTTCTAATAGATTTTTGATTCTGCTTAATTGTTTATTTTTTTAATAATTAGGCTATAATTTTAATTCGTGTTCAATACAAATTACGTAAATCATTGTTAATTGAGTATGTAATTTATGGTATTTTTAATAATATTTTATTGTAGACTTTTTTTTTTATAAAATTTTGTTACTTACGTTTGAAGTAGAATAGTAAGGTGGTTAACTAGTATGGTTTGTTATTAATGTACCTCGTCCACTAGTGATTTTCATTAGGTGAAATAAATTAATTGGTTTTGTTATTTATCCAATCCATTGTTGTCGTTTTAATATGTTTATCACATAAAAAGTAGATTGTAGAATATGTAATTACATTATAGTTGTATTCGAACATTACAATTAGTTTTTCACTAATAAACTAGTAATATTAGATTCAAATTGAATAACTCCTAAAGAGTAGAAATAAAATATTATAATTAACAGTGTTAACTATTAATAAATACGTAGTTGTATTATGAATTAAAAGATTAAATTAAAGTTTCCGAACATTTTCACCGTAACCGCAAGTTAGCCTAGTGTTAACTATGAATACTATAACATTTGTACTGTCTATTAAACATGTATTTTACAGAAATCATCCAACTATAACTCGTCATTTAAAACAAAGTGATTTTTTTAAACAATACGTCATTTTAATTATATAACCTTAACTATAAGTTTATAAAATGTTTATTAATTCAGCTAAAGTAGATGAGCAAAGCAAACTGTCATTTTGTTTATTAATTGTTAATATTTATAAATGTAGCAATCATCAAACGTTATTTTGGTGTTGAAATATGTTAGGTTATAATATATCTGTTATTTTTAATATTTCATGTATGCATTTGTAAGGTTAACCTTTGTCTTAAAATTATTTGAACCAAATTCCTGTAAAATCAAATTGTTTGAATAACCTAACATGTACAATTCGTCTGAATTTAAACATTTATAGTTGTATATTGATAATTTTACACAATAGTAAATTAAATGTTTACTGTTTAAATCATTTGAAATGAAATGATTTAAAATATGAAATTTTACTAGGGTGCAGTTAGGTAAAATGTACTACTGACTTACCAATTATGTTAATTTATGTGGGAAAACAAAACTAATGATAACTTTACTTGAAAATAATAGAATATCTATATTTATTGTCAGTGGAAACTGACGTTGTTATTAAGTCTTTTACTGGTTAGTGTTGTAGAAAAATTTTATTTTTCTGTATAGTCATTGTTTGGAATCATTTTTTATGTAATTAGACCTGTTGCGATTGGGTGAACTGAATTAAACATTAATTTTGTTGGTTACATGCCTTGGAGGAAAATATTTTGGTCTGGAGCCCTTCCATTTTTGTTGATAAAATTATTTGTTTTAATAATTAATGTCGGTAAATATTTTGTTGGATACTTTTATAAGAGAAATTTTCATATTATAGTTACTACCTTATTTTTAATTTTCAATAAATATGTGTATTCTTTTTTGGGAATTGCTGTCTAGTAATTGATTAATAATAGTAATACAAAATTAAATTTTAACGACGAAGTTCATTCAGTAATTCCTTGGAGTATGTCTTTAACATTTTATTTTTATAACATTGAAATTTTAAATTGATTTCAAATATTATTTAAACTACTAAGTAGAAAAATATTATGTATGTAGGAAAATTTTCAAAAATACACCCGTAATTGATAAATTTTCAAAACATGTATTTCGTCTTCAAATCCTTGATGAAAAGAAAGATTTTTCACCAAAGATTTGGAAGGAGGTGCAAATAATTTGAAAGTTTAAGTAAGTTTGTAGTCTTCTTTTATTATTTCTAACCTATTAGTTTATTTTGCGTGTTATATTTTTATTGAATATTTATATAAAATTCTGAAGTTTAAATTGTTAATGATTATTTTAATAAATGTAAACAAGGTAAATATAAAACTTAAGTAGTATTGAAAAAGTATCTGCAAAATTAATGCAGAACAAAACCCATTAAATACCAATAATAAAATTCTATTTTGGCTTGTAACATGCATGAATCCTTCATAAATAACTTCTAGTGTATATTCTTACAATCCGTTATTTTCTTCGGTTTTATTGTGTGTTGTTTCTTATGCTTTCTCTTGTAAGTAATATACCCTTTATGGGACAACTCATGTCTTATAATGTTTCGTAGTGTTATACATGTGTTAGATAAAATCTTAATAATGTGTGACGTCATGTTTTTCTTTTTACCGTTGTAGATTATAATATTTCCATGTGTTTTTGATGAAATAAATTAGGTTTTTACTTACTGTATGTAGGGTCAATAACCACAGTTATCATATGCAGTATGAACTGTACAATTGTGTATTTCCTCTTGGAAATTCCTTAGTGTCTTATTTAAGGTTGGGTTTTTTCATTGTAAAAACTTGTTTACAACTCAGTTATTGTTAATAGTAATAGATATTTGTGAAATTCAGTCTTTGTTTATGAAGAAAAGTAGGGTACATAATTAATGTTGTCAATAAATGGATTTGATTTTTAGTTATCTTTATCATTTTGGTGTTGCTTTAAAAAAACTTTTATTATTTCACTTACATGTGTTGTTGTTTAGGTCAACAGCCGAAAGGCTGGTTTGAACCTCTAGAGGTTTTACCAAGTAAAACGAGGAGTGAGGTGGTTTACCACTGCCTTCCTCACTGAGTGGAAAAGTACGCTTATCAGCATGCCGGACCCTCTGAAAAGCACATATTTTCCACTCTGTAAATGACAACTTAACTTCATTTACCACAGGGTCTGGCTGTACAATGAAATTCATTACGTTCAGAGAAGATAACTCTGATTAGTGTCTTTTATATCTCTACCTCTTCTGTTCTTAAATGATTCAGTCATTTAATTGACTGACCATGTGGTAAGAAACAGAGCTATTTATTTTAGCCCTGCAACAAACAGATTGAGTGTAAATAATTTGACACTCCACTTGTCTGTTATGGGCAGTTCACTTACATATATTTCTGTAATTCCATGGTCATAAGAGTATAATTTTTTATAAAAATTCTTAAAAAGTTGAAAGTTGAACGTTTTGGTTTAAATGAGCTAGAAATTATGGGTAGATAAAATGTAATTATATTTATAATTAAAAACTGAGTTTTTTTACATAAGTCATCAGTTTCTTTTTAAGTTTTATGTATCTGAAAGTTTCTTTTTTTAAGTTTTATATATCTGAAAATCTGCCCATAACAGACAGGTGGAGTGTCAAATTATTTACACTCAATCTGTTCGTTGCAGGGCTAAAATAAATAGTTCTGTTTCTTATCACATGGTCAGTCAATTAAATGAGTGAATCATTTAAGAACAGAAGAGGTAGAGGTGCAAAAGACACTAATCAGAGTTATCTTCTCTGAAAGTAATGAATTTCATTGTACAGCCAGACCCTGTGGTGAATGAAGTGAAGTTGTCATTTACAGAGTGGAAAATATGTACTTTTCAGAGGAACCGGCATGCTGATAAGCGTACTTTTCCACTTAGTGAGGAAGGTAATGGTAAACCACCTCACTCCTCGTTTTACTTGGTAAAACCTCTAGAGGTTCAAACCAGCCTATCGGCTGTTGACCTAAACAACATATCTGAAAATATTTAATCAATTTAGTTTAAATTTATAAAAATATATTTATATTCTTATTCAAGCGAATCATTTATAAATAAATTATAAAAGAAAGGCTTTGTTAAAGCAATTAAAAGAATAAAGGTTAATATACACCATCATATTTTAAACATTAGATTGATTGCAGGCGGCAAAATGCATTTAAAAAATTTCTTCGTAATTTATCTAGTAGCATTTCTCACAGTATTGTTGTATGTGTTACCGAGAACACAATAAGATAAATAAAAAATTGTCAAAATTCAATGCTGTAACCTACAAGAATTTTTTACTATAGATTTGTCTTTTTCTATATCTTACCATGTGAAAATTTTATTTATTTAATTATTTATTTAGGCCTACATTGTTTTAATTTATTGAACTATTTTTAAATGTTTTTTTTTTACTTCCTCTTGTCGGTATGAAGTATAGGTACGAAAAGTTATGTTTTCTTGTCAGATTTTCAAAATTTAGTTTTTACTAGAAATATGATATTTCAGGTACCCTAAGCCTGAAAAAACATGTTTTTACCAATTGGTCTGGATATCTGTGAACATAAACTATCTTAATCTACATAAATTGGTACCTTTTTAATGAGTAAATGTACAAATTTGTAATTAATTTCTGTATTAGGATCATATTTATGAAACTAATAAAGCTCAACCTTATTGGTGTTAAATTTTGTTTCATATTTATGCTGAAAATTATATACGTATTAAACATTTTTAAATGTAATTTTATTAAATTAACTGTGTTTATAGTGAGCTATCAGTTGATAGCTTCAGTAGATTAATTGCTGTTCCAGCTTTTTTCGACGCGTACTTTTTACGTATGCTGATTTTTAGAATTTTAACTCTTTAGGAAGGTAAAAAAGTAATATTTTAACATTTAGGGTAGTTAGTCCCTTTATTTTAGTTAATGTTGTAGCCCCTTCTATTTTGTATAAGCAAATGACTAGAATCCAAATGCTTCAGGGTAATTGCCCCATATTATACTGCAAGCACGAGTTTTGAAATTTTGTTTTTCTATTTATCAAGAAACATGTGGAATTCCAGCTGTCTGTTATCGGAAAGTTAAGAGAATTAGTAATCAATGAGTCAGTCAGGGCTTTCACATTTTATAAAGATTATTATGTCTGATATTGATTTTTAATTTGTTTATTGTTAGAAATTGATTGAAATTTTATTACTGTGCTTAAAATTTTGTTCATAAGTACTGCAATGTTTATAATGAGAATAGTTTCATATTTTGTTTTCTTTGAAACACAGAACAAAATTTGATTCTTTTATTTGTTCGTTTTAACATATATTTTTACAGGTAAATTATCAGGTTAGTCTTTTTTTGTACATAAATTTTTTAAATAATGATTTAATCGTGAAATCTCTGGTAGTTTAGATTAACTGGTTTAGTTGATGCTTAAATCAACAGCCTAAGGCTGGTTTCAGTACCTGAAGTTTTTGTTTTGTACAATGAGTTAGGTGGTTTACCTTTGCTTCCCTCATCAGTTTAAAAAATATATCTGTTGTTTCTTTTCTGTTAAAATTTTCTGAACTTTTTAAGTATTTTTTATGATTACAATGTAAAGTGTCCATTCGAAATGGTCATATTTTTAGGGATTCTGTCTGTGTTCTTCGGTTTTCTCGGTAGTCAACCAACCAATTTTAATCTTCATAAATTGTTGACTTAAAATGCGTCTATGCTCAAAATTGTAATTCTGTTTTGGGATCATATAATAGAAAACTAATATAGCTCAACTTTTTTGGTGTTCATCAAAACAAAATACAGTTGCTCCTATGTATAGTAAACGGAATTCATAAGTTGGAACGACTCATATATACAGAGTGGCCCATAAGTTAAAAAGGCATTTGGTCCAATAATTAAAACTAAGAAAATAGAACTTTATTATCAATACAGAAATATATTTAGAGTTCAATAAACCTACAAAAGTTGTTCTAAGTTGTTTCGTTGCTGTTTTAAGTAAGCATTGCATCTTTTTAACGCTGATTTATAGTTTTGTCGAAAATCTTCTGGGACTGTAGGTTTACAAATTGTGATTGGATCTGTTCTTTCAAATGCTCAACATCACTAATCTTGACTGATTAAACCATTTTTTAAATATATCCCAGACTGAACAACCCATGAGTATGACATCTGGCGATCGTGGAGGCGTGAAAGTCTCTCACGATAATTCCATAATGCCGGGGTGCTCCATCTTGTTACCTTATTAACTTTTCCGTAACTGCTCAGTGCTCAAGCTGATACTGTCAACTGGCTTATGGGTATTACACATTAGTCAAGTTCACAACTTGAATACCACTACGCTAGGCAAAACAAAGTTTAAGGATTGCTTTGTGACAACTGATTTACGGGCCGCCTGGTGTATATATTCACAAATAAATTTTTGAAATGCAAAGTCCTGCCAACCATCAATATAAATTACAATATAAATGAAATTTATCACCTTAACTTTGGTTGCTTTTTAGGTTTAAAAAACTGAAGCACGTTTCGGTGGCACCACCTTCTTCAGAGCAATATTATTAAAATTAAAATTTCGAACGGTGTGTCCATTCATTCATTTAGATTAAAAATCAAAAATTTTAAATCTAAAAGAGTTTACATTCTGGAATGGAAGCACCGTTCTAAATTATAATTTTTAATTTTAATAATATTGCTCTGAGGTGGTACCACCGAAACACGTGTAAGTTTTTTAAACTTAAAAGGCAACCAAAGGTGAGGTGATAAATTTCATTTGTACTATAATATATATAATGAAATTATTTCCAATGTAAAAAACCCTGAGCTCTGGTCATAGTGAACATTTAGACTGTAATTACTGCTGTGAATACCAGGTTAAAATGACATTTCATCCGTAAAACCTATTCAATAAATAAACAAAAATCTGGTGTGAAACACTCACACAACTTTCTCTTGCCAATACAAATAATTAACAATAAACCTAACATTAGTAATAAAACATTAGAAATAAACGAAAAACTAACCTCAATAAACATAAGCTAATTTTAATCATACACGAAAGATGGAAAATGAAAATCGACCTCAGTTTGGCTTAAAAATACGGAAAATCACTTTTCCCACTAAACTAGGCTCTGCAGAGAAAAATGCTCTTAATAAAAGTAGTAGATCTTTTAATTTCCTACAAATTTGATTATATACACTTTTGTCGTGAACTGCATACTAAGGCCGAAATCTTTAAAAAATTGATTTTTCACACGTTTTCGTGAGAAAAAAACAGAAAATTGCTAATTACCGCTAAACTAAGCGTTATACAAAAAAGTTTTAAATAAAAGTTGTAGAATTTTAAATTTTCTACAACTTTTATTATATAAATTTGTACGCTTAAATGCATATTAAAGCCGTAATCTTAAAAAACAATTGTTTTACGTAAAAACAGCCTCACCGAGAATTTCAGCAAACATGGTGCCTACCCTATCTTGTAGAGCATAAAAAAATGAGTAAACCAGGCGATTTTTAAAAAAATCGTAGGACCAGTTTTTGAGAAAATCGCAAAAAAGTGAAAAATTACACGCATAAACTACTACTTCCGGTTGACCGATTTTGATGAAAATGTTCGTGTCGTGTCTGGTAGTGGTATGTAACTTAAGTTCTGAATTTCAAGTTTGTACGATGTTCCGATCTTGAGATATTCTGTTCAAACACAGACACACACACACAGACCAATCGCTAAAAACATGTTTTTTTGGGTTCAGGGGGTCTGAAAATGTGTAGATCCGGTGAAAAATCGACATGAAAACAATACTTTCCTTCCTATATATTCATATAGGCAAGAGAAAGTAAAAATGAGAATAAAAGTTCACTATCTAATTTTCTTTTATATTTCTGAACACCTGTGAAACTGCATGTATGCTATATACTATTTTGTAAATAATAACAATGGAAGGTTGAGACAGGACATTATACAGTTCAATACATACAGTGTAATTTCATGTAGAAATTTTCTTATAAAAAAAATGTTTTTTTAAATTAACCTAATTTGGCTTTATTATTATTAAATGATCGCTGAAACTAAGGTTTGTATTTTATGTTGTGCAGTACCATTCTTAGAAAAATTCTTTTTGATTATATTGAATCAAATATATCGATTTCCAAAGGTTTACTATTATTTGAGTCGCCTTCACTACCTGCCATTTCATGAACAATTTTATATAATGAAAAAATTAGGTTAGGTTACAGATTTTTGTTATAAATTATTTATATTTACGTCAACAGACATACTGGAATAAATTCATTACCATTCTTTAGGAAATTTTAAGTAGTGGGGATTAATTGGGTAAGTGCACAGTGCAGGGAGGCATTCAGATTCCAAAGTCAGTGCTGATAAAAAGTGTCGACAATAAGATAATTGGTGGGTCCACATAAGAAGCAGATTTTAAGTGCCAAAAATGCCTCAGTGTTTCATTTTAAGTTTATACATTTTTTAACATATATTTTGTGCTCGTAACAGACAGGTGGAGTGTCAAATTATTTACACTCAATCTGTTCGTTGCAGGGCTAAAATAAATAGTTCTGTTTCTTATCACATGGTCAGCCAATTAAATGACTGAATCATTTGAGAACAGAAGAGGTAGAGGTGTAAAGAACACTAATCAGAGTTATCTCCTCTGAAAGTAATGAATTTCATTATACAGCCAGACCCTGTGGTGAATGAAGTGAAGGTGTCGTTTGCAGGGTGGAAAAATTGTGCTTTTCGGAGGGCCCGACATGCTGATAAGCGTACTTTTCCATTCAGTGAGGAAGGCAATGGTAAACCACCTCACTCCTTTTTTTTACTTAGTAAAACCTCTAGAGGTTCAAACCAGCCTTTCGGCTGATGACCTAAGCAGCAACATATATTTAGTATTCAATACTATTTAATTATTGTAACTGTAATAAAAAAAAATTAAAATATCTTTTATTTTTACTTATCATCAATTGGTTACCCGTGTCCTTTACTATTTCTGCTGGCAGCAATCTAAAACAACTCTTATTTGGTTGTAATTTTAACGTTTTGTCCCAAATTTCTCTTTTTAAAAATGCTTGAAATTAAAGTCCTCATCCATAATTTTCTTTTCTTCAAATGAAGGAAACATAAAAGTAAAGAACAAAACTAAATAAAAGAATACACGACTGTGTATTACTATACTATTGATTAGTTTAAATAAGAAAATTGAGATTCTATAATGTCGGAATCTGAAATCAAAATTAACATTTTATTGCGGTGAATGGTTTGATTCAGATAAGCAGTAATTATATATTTTTTTTACTTTCTCTTGCCTATATAAATATAAAGGAAGGAAAGTATTATTTTCATATCGAGTTTTCACCGGATCTACACATTTTCAGACCCCCTGAACCCAAAAAACATGTTTTTAGCAATTGGTCTGTGTGTGTGTGCGTACAAAATATCTCAAGAACGGAACATCGTACGAACTTGAAACTTGAAACTTAAGTTACATACCACGACCGGACCCGACACAAACATTTTCATCAAAATCGGTCAACCGGAAGTAGTAGGTTTATTCATGTATTTTTCACTTTTTTGCAATTTTCTCAAAAACTGGTCCTACGATTTTTTTTAAATCACCTGGTTTACTCAATTTTTTATTCTCTACAAGATAGGGTAGGCGCCATGTTTGCTGAAATTCTTGGTGAGGCTGTTTTTACGTAAAAAAATGTTTTTTTTAAGATAACAGCTTTAATATGTATTATAGCGCAAACATTTATATAATAAAAAATGTAGAGAATTTAAAATTCTACAACTTTTATTTCAAACATTTTTTTTGTATAACACTTAGTTTAGCGGTAATTAGCGATTTTCTGTTTTTTCTCACGGAAACATGTGAAAAATCGATTTTTTAAAGATTTCGGTCTTAGTATGCATTTTATGACAAAAGTGTATATAATAAAATTTATAGAAAATTAAAAGATCTACAACTTTTATTTCGAGCATTTTTCTCTGCAGAGCCTAGTTTAGCGTGAAAGAGTGATTTTCCGTATTTTTAAGCCAAACTGAGATCGATTTTCATTTTTTGTCTTTCATATATGATTAAAATAAGGTTATGTTTATTGAGGTTAGTTTTTTGTTTATTTCTAATGTTTTATTACTAATGTTAGGTTTATTGTTAATTATTTGCACTGGCAAGAGAAAGTTGTTTGAGTGTTTCACACCAGATTTTTGTTTTATTTTAACGTCCAACTGTTCTGCAATTACTGCTAATGCAGACGGTGAAGGATTAAATTATTTTTTGTAACGTATGAAAATATGCCGTGCCTAAATGGGATTCGAACCCAAGACTGCATGATGAGAGGCGAGCACGTTACCAACTACGCCGATGCGGCCGACATGCGCCAATGAGCAGTAAGTTGGCGCAGACATATGCAACCATTGTGAGTGTTCTTGTCTGAAAATATTGGTCATTCCGAAAAAGTACTGGCTATCAGAATCTGAGTTTTGGTTACCCTATCCGGTTATTTATACAGTTCAGCCGTTCTTAGTTTGCTCCTACTGTCAACAAACAAAAGCCACCTACTACAGGGTGCACGCTAGAGTCTTCGACTTTACGGATGACTATTTTTTAAATTATAACTACTTAAAGTACTAAAAACATCAGTCATGATATGATGTAGACCTAACAATTTCATTTATAAAAATACTTTTAAAAGTATTTTGTATTTAAATACTTTTGTTGTTACTTTTTAATCAGCGTGTACACATTTTGATATAATGCGCATGCTCAGTGACGTCATTATGTGTTTACATTTGGAGCAAACTAAGAGAGGCAGGACTATAGAAAAGATTATCAATACTCCAAAACTCCTGAAAAAAAAATGGTTTTTCATCATGTGAATTATGTTTTCACTGCTTTAACTGTATAATTAAATTCAGTAATTCTGAGGAGATAAGTTTTATTATCTTACAAAAATTACAGTTCCTGTTAAATTTTATTTTATTTTGTGTTTGTATCTGTAGATTATAAATTGTAAATGGTTTATTTATTTTCTGTTATAGATATCATGAGAGACATCATAATGACATATGTAACTGAAATAATTGTTATGAATACGTCAAGATGAACGGCGAAATTCCAAGTGTCCCGATCACTACATTGGCAGGCATCGCAAGCCTTACTGACTGTAAGTGTTTTTTTTTTAACATTATTGTTTGTTTGTTCATGAGTTGTTTCCTATGTGTATTTGATGTAAAATAATATAATTGGTTACCAATACACACGTGACAAATTAATAAAGAATATTAATTTCATTAAATATTTTAATATGCTGATTTCATGGTTTTTAAAATTTTTTGTGTCGCATTAATCAGTAAATTAAGAACTCACCTGAAATAATGTAATGTTTTTTCAGTAAAATTTAAAAAAGTATTGTTCTTTTTGTAATTTCTTATAGTTTTAAAATTTCAATCGTGATTGGATTTTTCATTATCTTGCTAAATTTGATGACCTAACTGTGGGAACATTATGTATAATCAAAAATCTTAATAAAACTAATAATATGATTTTACAATATTTTTTTTTATCTAAACTGGGATGAAAGAATTAGGAATGAAGTAATATTTTTTTGTTTTTTTTTTCAATGTGTCTACAATGCAACCACATAAGTTAAAATGCGTTATTGATCCTGGTGTTTTCGTATTTCTTGTACTTCCTTTTTTTTGTTCAAGATGTTCCCTCTTCTCTGGCATTATATTGTCTTTTCTTTGTATTCTCTGATTTTAATTTTTTAAACTCTTCTGGCTTTGTTTCGATTTAATATTTTTCCAGATCTTTTTTGATGTTATGGATTACTGATCGCTGTTGTTTGCAATCCTGAAATAATTCCTAAGTTGTTCCATATCTTTAGTTAATTTCCTAAATTGTTTTATGTATTCTTATTCTGTTTTTATATTGGTCCATTCTTTTTATAATCATTTTGCATGTACTGTTATTCATTGCGGTGACGTTTTAAAAAATCTTATTTGTATTTTAATTAATGTTATCAAGATATTTGTAAATTTCTTGATCTTACTTGGTTTTGCATGGTCATTTTAATCTTTTAATCCGAGGATTTTTCCATTATTGTTGTAATTGACTTTCATTCTCTATTAATTATCATTTTATAGTGTCTCAAATTGTAGTTTTTATGATAAAAAAAATGTTTGTCCGGTTGTAGAGTTTTTGGAATTTTTCTATCCTACTCTTCATGGATAGTGCAGTTTCATTGTTTCTCTTGTTACTTTTCCAAGGTATTTCAGTTTATCAATCGCCTTTATAGTACCATATTTTGTGTCAACATTTTTTATTTTGAGATCCTAATAGGCTGTCTTCTGCTTAGTTTTCTCAAATGATGTAATGTTTGTTGGTCTATTCTTTTGGTTGTTCAATCTGTTAGATTGTGTGATCCTTTGATTTTGACAGTAGTGCTAGATTGTCTGCTATGGCTAAACCTTGAATGGCCGGTTCGTTTGATCCCATTCCTACTGTTGCTTTTGTCTCACTGAGTCCCGAATTCCATCACTTTATCCAGTACTCCAGAACAGGATTGGAGAAACCCTGTCTTTACTGTTTTTATCTCAAACGGTTTTTTAATAAATCGATATAATTTTTACTTTATTTGTCATAATATGTATATATATGGGCTTAATAGCTTCATTTACTGTATTTTTAAAAACAATCCGTATGACCTAGATTCATATAAAATAAAACCTCATTATTGTATTCATTTAATAATTTCTGATTATTTATCAGTTGATCATTTATCATAAAATTTTTGTGTAATCAAAACTTATCATTATATAAAATTATGTCACTTATTTAACCATATTACTGTAAATATATTTAATTAACAGAAGGAATTATAAACTAACATATTATAATGCATGGGTTCTGTTTAAATCCGATTGAAATTGAAACAATAATTGGACTTTTGTATAGGTTTATTTGTTTAATACATTGTCTTAATCTTTGCAGATTTAAATTTAAAAATATTACTATAATGATTATCTGAATTCCTTACAATTTTAATTTGTGAATTATTGTATAAAAAAAAATTTGCTTAATATATTTCAGACCTTACAATTCAATTGTACAGTCTTGATTTAAATTGCGTTGTTGATCAACATTAATATCAATTGCTCTCTGGTATTATATTTTTATATGTTCTTGTGGTGTAATTTATCAATATTTTTACCCTTTAAAAGTAGGGTAATGGATCACTTAATTATCCAGTAATAACATATTAAAAGTAGGTTCAATTAAATACAATAATAGTAGTGTACATTACTTATTGTATATGTTTGCTTTTATCAAACTACATTTGGCATTTTGATTTTTTTTTAATCTTAATGTATGAACTTATTTATGATCTATATAATATAATGTACATTGCATGCTTATTCTTTTCTATTATTGTGCAAAGAAGTGATTTTTTTGTACTGGACGTTTTTAATTATTTTATTAATTTCTACTTGTTCTTTTCTGTGTAGAAAAACCCTTACTTGATAACTATGGGAGTTTATGCAAATGTTATGACCATCAATTCTGTGGAATTTATTTATTTATTTTTTTGTTATGATAACATAATAAGTATTATTATGCTAGTTGTCCACTCGAAATATATCTGAAATGTCAAGGAATTAAAAATTAATATTCTTAATTTTCTAAAGATCAAGGGGGATTCAAACTTCTATCATTTTTAACTGAAACAGTTAAGCATTTTTCTTCACAGTACTTTAATATTGTATTTTTTATAATACAATTAAAGTAAATATAGCTATAATCAACTGTTAGGAATTAATTTTCTACAGTTTTTATAAATATAAATAAAAATCGAGTGTAAAAATATTTAATTTTTCACTAGCCGGTTACAGCTGCTATTTCACTTATTTTTTTACCTTTTTAATAATCCTACTTTCTACAGACTTGTTTCGGTGGATCTACCATCATCAGAGTATACAAGATTGAAAATAAACTTTTAAAAATTTATTAAAATTTACAGATAAATTTGTATAAAACTTTTATGCAAGTGACCGAAGGTATTGGTAACGCGCAATAAGTTGACGATTGCGCCTATCATGCGGAGGACAGTATACTATCTATCCTACTTACATCGGCCAACTCGAAAGCATAAGACATGTATCAAGCGTGTAACTCAAAATGTAACCTCCACAAACACTTAAGTTATAAAATTCAGTTCATGACCCGTCACACTAAATAAGTAAGAAGTAATGTAATTATTTAAAGAAAGTGAATTGTTTAAAATTCAATTGCAGTTTAACATAACTTTACTGAAAATAATGAAATATGAAAACCCTAAAAACACAATAACATTTTGAAATTACTGTAAAACTAGTATTACTCACGATAATAAGCTCGCATTGACGGAACTAACGGACTAACTAATCTATCACTACAAATGTTAGAGTGCAGTAATTCAGTTCACTGCTGATGACCAAAAAGGATACTAAATATAGGTTAGGCCTAGTATTATGGTTTATTTAGAATGAATGTTTATTATTTAGGATAATTATTAAGAATCAATAAATAATACAACCAGATGTTTATAAAATGACATAGTTGTAACATAATAAATCAATGTACGAGTCTAAACATGATGTCGTGGTTAGAGCTGTCGCTATGATGTATTTAGAAAAGCACATAAAGTAGCACTCCCCCCCCCCCGCATAGTCCATTCTAACTCTCGCTGACGATCGTCAACTTATATTGCTTTACCAGTACATCTGCAAATTTTGAGTAATTTTTGAAACAGTTAAGTTTTAATCCTGTGTACTGTAATGATGGTGGATCGATTGAAACTTGACAGTAGGCAGTAGGATTATAGAAAAAAAAGTTAAGAAAAAACAAGTCATATAAAGCAACTATAACAGGTCAATGAATAATTAATTATTTTTTACAATAAAATTGAAAGCAGGGTGTACGATGCATTATAAAGATGTATGTAATAATGAAAGGTGAGGTACGACTGCTACGGGGATTATAGATCCTGGAATTACTTATATTTTCTTTTCCTTTTGAATAATGTAAAGCAAGTACAATATTGTCTGATTTAGAGTGCATTGCAACTACAGCGATTATGTTTTATATACATTAAATTTTCCATTACTTCTGAGAATTCCTTACCACATGTATGAAACTACAGTATGAAACATTGTTCCCCCATTGAATTCTGCCACTTTTATCTGTCGTTCAATTCTGCCCAAATATTACTTAATTAGATTACATTATTATCTAAATTTATTTTAAAAAATTATCAGTATAAATAATTTACCGATTGTAATAAAGCGTTAGTAAATGAACATCAACAAACATGTAGATAAATTAAACAAATATAACCATTTCACAGGTAAACGAATTGTTCATTACTTCCTGGAATAGGTATTGTAAAATATGACGAAAATTTATTGTTGAAAATTTTTTTTTTCAATTCCTAGTATGTGTACGTTGCAATCTGTTCAATTCAGAACAATAAGCAACCCCATGACCCAATGAGATGAGGATGAAATGTATGATGTGTAAATGAGGTGTAGTCTTGTACAGACTCAGGCCGACAATTCCTGAGAGAGAATGGTTAATTGAACCCCAACCATCAAAGTACACCAGTAACCACTGTCTAGCATTCAAATTCGTATAAAAGTAACTACCTTTACTAGGATTTGAACCAGGAACCTTCGTCTCCGAAAATCAGCTGTTAAACAGCTGATTTTGGCGATGACTTTACCTCTAGACCAACCCAGTGGGTTTGTTTAAGTTTAACTGATTGTTTTATTAACAGCTTATAAAATTATTATAGATTACAGAAATGAATCTTCAAACCTATGTAACTGTATCTCCAGTTAGAGTTTTTTTATCTTATTTGTCTTCTGCAGTGAGGTTTTCCATCTTGCTGGTTAAGGTAAACAGAGATAACCTAGCGCAATGGACATGTCGACATGCGAATTTGGTTGCTAAGCTGTTTGTTAGAATGAGTGTGGTGGAGGTATTGTAGAAAGGACACAGCAGTGACTGAGCATATTCCCTCTACTACAACCACTTTTATGTTTCACAACATAAAATTCTAGCCACTCACGGAAGTAGGGCCGACCAAAACAGTCTTCTGTGCATCTAACTATGCTAGGTTACTTATGTTGTATTTTAATAATACCATTACCATCATCTTCTGTATGTATCTTCTAAGTTTCTTTAGGTTAAGCTCAATGCAATTTCTCTCTATTGCTGAATCATCTGTCCTCCATTGGTCTCTTTGCATCACTTCTTTTACCCAATTCATCTATACCTGAACCCATTCACTTTACTCTTAATCTATCGTTTGGCTTTTCCCCTACATCTCCCAAGGAAAATGTCTTTCTAGCCAGTCTATCCTCCCCTCTACTTTTTATCTTTTTCTTAATTCATCCATAACTGAACTCATCCACTTCACTCTTGGGTCTTTTTCCCTACATCTCCCAAGTATAGCATCTTCCACCCTTTTTTGGCCGGCCCGTTGGCATAATGGTCAGGCGCAACTGGCTTCTGCGCTGGGTTCCCGGGTTCAATTCCCGGTTAGCTCTGGAATTTTTTCATCACTCATCTTCGTCTATCATCCTCACCATCTGCATTAGCAGTAATTGTAAAACAGTCAGCAGTAAATCCAAAAAAAGTCCTTTTAGGCAGTCTATTCTCTTCAATCGTACTGATGTGACCATTTTTTAAGATTATCATAGTCGGTCCAAATCTCCTTCCCCGGCTGTTTATCCCCATTCGTCCCCTCATTACATAATCTTTCACTCCATATTTTTGTCTTTAACATATTCCTCCTGAACTTTGTTTCTGCTAGCTTCATTCTATTTTCTGTAAAAATATAAGTTTGTAAATAACAAAATAAAAGGCTGATAATATTGACAATCAAACTCACATTACTGCTGCCATATGCTCTGAATCAGACTATAGGACTTTCAAGATCAGGAGAAATATGTTCCTGGTTTTATGAAATTTAATACAAGTAACGTAGGTATATTATAACAGTTTGTTTTTTTACTGAATAGTCCAGTGTCCCACTGCAGAATAATTTGGTAATTAATTTACATAACTTTCAATTTGCTGATCGAATTTAGTCTATTTAATTAGTTTATCTAATTAATTCAGATTTTATTTATTTTTCCATTCTTTACCTCTACTTTGAATAATTATTGCATATTGGTCGTTTATTTACATAAACAGCATTTGTTGCTGATTAAGCAACATGTTTTTTTGTTTTTATTTAGGCCTACTAAAAATTTTTGAATGTATTATTACTTAAAATTTCCATTATTTTCTTTAACCCAATTTAATAAAATGAAATTTTTAATGTTTTTAGAGATAATTATTGTAAAAATTTAATTTTTTTTACATGTATAAAATAATCAGTCTTAGTTGATTAATTAGTACAGATTTATTTCTTGGAAATTTTATTTAGCATTTTGGAGATTTCAAGTGGTTTTCTTTTATATACATACATTTTCTCTCCTTGATTCGTTTTCATTTACCTTCAGATATTTCATCGCAGTTTTAATTAACTATCCGTTTTTATTAGTATATTAGATTTGGTAAAAATGTGCCATCAGTTAATTTAAATGTTAAAAGTTTTCTTCTGCGAGTACTGGATATTCATCCCTATATGCCGTATCATTATCTTGGACTTTCAAAATTTCATTTTCTATGTGGACAATAAGCATATAATTAGTTATTGGATTTATATTCATTAATTAAAATATCGGTATGAATTATCTAGGATTGATTTAGACATGGTGGTCAATTAATGTTACATATAAATCGTTAATCGATTGAATAGTTTTTTAAGATGTTGTTACTTGACATATTTGCATGGTGTTGAAAGATCTACAATATAAATATGAAAGTGAACTGACAAGGAAACTTTTTGTGTCCATATCTCTCCCCTAAAAAGGCAAAAAGGTGTATCCCAAAAACACAACTTTTCAGAAATTGCATTCAAAGTTTAAATTGCGGCCGTTTTGTTGTAAATGACTTTCTAATTGAGTACTGTATGTATGGTTATAGTTTTTAATGTTCTGTTTATGGCTACATAGTCAAAAATTTGTAAAAAAACTTATTAAAACCCTAAAAACTCGGTTAAACCATTTTGCCTTAATGGGAAAAAATCCAAAAAAAAAAAATAAGTGAAACTATGGCAGAAAGGTGTACCCACTGTTTACAGCTATTTCATTAATTGCATCAAACGCAGTCTATATTGGCAAAAAGTTGTTAAGTCCATTTATACCCCTTTTTGCCTAAGCATGAATAGAAGAATAGAATAGCATGAATAGATTACCTTAGGCTGTATGAATATACAGCCTAAGGTTGGACATAATCTGAAACCAACACCAAAACAAAATCTCATTGTGTATGAGTGGCAAAACGGTGTATTAAGTTCATACACCTTTTTGCGTTATGGAATGACTGTTCACGAGCAGCAGTAAACATAATGTAAAATATGGTATACACCTTTTTCTTTGTTTTTTTTTGGATAGTTAATTTTCAGCATTTCATAAGCAAAAGGTATTATTTGCGCATAAATCCTTCTGCCGTGTGCCTTTCTCTAAATGCAAATGATTATAAAACATACCAAAGAAAACCTAAGCCATTTAACCCCTTTTAACAACACAGTTTACTAAAGTAAAAAGTATTAATCGCACATACATCATATTCCCGTTTTATAGTAATGGGATTTTCAGTATTTTCAGAAAGGAAAAATGGTGAAAAGAATTCATACATCTTTGTGCCAATCTTTAATTACCAATTTATTAACACATACACCATTTTGCCTCTAAAATTTCTCAAAATAGACGTACATACAGCTTTTTGCCATCATTGTATCTTGAAAACTATAACTCGTACAGACTTGGCAATAGGATTTTTGAAAGAAGCGCAAAAAAATTTTGAACCTTTGAATCGTAAATAAAAAAAACCGATTTTTTTCACATACATCCTTTTGCCAAAACACGGGAGATCTGTCATCTATGCTTAGTAACTGAATTGTTTACTTCCTTTCTGTTTTTCTAATTATTATGCTCAGTCTAACAATAATATGGAGATGTTGAACATTTGAGTACGATGTTGCTTATATTGATGTTATTTTTCAGTGCTGCCTGAAATGCCATTACCTTCTCCGTTGCCGCAGACACTCAGCAACAAGTCATTGCTGTTTCACCCAAGGGTCGCTGAAGAAGCACACATCTTGTTGAGCTTACGTGATGAGACATTGGTGCCCCAGCTTGTACAGTCTCTCATCCAGACTTCTGCTGACCACATGTAATATGCTTTTTCATTCATTCAATTCATCTACCCGTTACTTCAGTTATTGATTTGGTATAGATTTTTACACCAGATTCAAGAACATGTAAAAATAAATAATTCCACTGACGTAATGTATTCATTGCATCAAGGTTGTATTGTTATTAGGACTTAGTTGGATTTTGTTTTGATTTTTTTTTTATGGAAAAAACTGTAGTTTTTCATCACTTTTTGAAAGTATTTGTATATTTTGCAATTGCTATATGGTTTTTAAAAGATATTTTTGCTTTCCAGCCTCTTGAGTCAGCATAAACACTAATTGGTATAATCACTCTATATTTTTTGCACTGCTTGTATAAATATGTTTGCTTAACCACAGTTTGGTGACCAGCTGATCACCAAATATGAACAATACAGCACTGGGTATCCTATTCTTGTTCATTCCAAAAATATACAATTAAAATTAATAATGAAATTGCTTGGTTTAAAATAAAATAGTTCCAAATAACTAAAAGGTTTGAAAAACTAATAATTGGGATGCTTTTTACAGCATCATCTGTAGTGCAGCAGATATTGTAGTACACATAGAATGAAAATGAAAATGAAAATGAATTTGTTTATATTTTAATGTGGTATACGGAATTTTGCTACTAAAAATTGTTGGCAATGCCTTGTCTGTTTTTAAATGAATCGGATCATTCGTATTGTCAATATAATATTTTTTTATGTCAGTCTGTTTACGTCAAAGAAATTTCAGTTTTATATTATAAACAATGAAAAACATTTGTTATGTCATTGATTTTTTTTTTGTCGTATTGAAGGATCATTCTGGTAAACTATGAATAGAGAAAAGTTGAGGGGTCAACATAAATGATGTCACACCAAAAGATATTATCATCCTGCAGCTGGGAACCGAATACCATGAAATAAAAAAGTTGCATGATGTTAATAAAATCTTAATGCATCGGTTTTAATGGTTTAAATATTTTTGAACAAATGCTGTGATTTTGGCAATATTCATTGTTAAAAACCCCTGTGTAGTTTGCAATCATTCAAAAAAATCTGTGGTGAATATTGAGGGGATCTACATAATCTGAAATGGACCTTATATATATCTCATACCTAAAAATGTATCATTTAATATTACACAACACAAAACTACATTTTATCATTATTTAATCACATCGAAATTTGTTAGGCAGGATGATCTGCGCCACCCATAACTCTCCATGATTCTTTCCAGTACGAAAGGCGATATGGTTTGTTAGAACAGTGCAAAGCTAACATTGCACTCACCTGTTAAATTAAAATAGCGTATGCTTTACTGATGTCAAAGACCATCTCTGAAATTGTAAATCCAAGCCCAAGCTGGAAGTTTGTGTACATGTTTTAACAAGTTTACATTTAAATAATATGCTGGTTATTGGTAAAATTATTTTTAATATTTCACATACTTAATTACAATAATTATCTAGTATTTCAACTCTTTTGTTGCAAGTAGGGGTTATGGCTCGTAAAATTCATAAAAGAAATGAGGTGGGGTTGTTTTGAGAGATTACTCATAATGTGAATCCTCCCCCTGTCAATGCGAAAAATAATTAATGTATAGTACATACAAAAACGTAAATTGTGTTTTTTTATACTAATAAATTTAATCTAAGAAATTTTACAATTGTGGCTATCAATACAAATTACTGGTAAATGAATCAGAATGGGTTTTTTTATGTAAATTAAGATTTTGTACTTTTGTTGCTTAGGTCAACAAACAAAATGGTGGTGTAAACCCTAATTGTTAAATTAAGTAGGTAGTGAAATATTTACCAACACGGTTTCCTGTTGCTTTCCTTTCTAAGTTGAAAAGTATGATTGCTTACCAGTTTTTCTTGATAAGAATAGAATTTTCACCCTTCCAATGGCATTCATTTTATTCGCTACATAGTGGAATTTGTTCAAGGAGAAAATTGAAAAGCTTAGTGGGTGAAGGTGCTATGTAATGTTTTTGCAAAATTATAGTTCATTAATGAAGGTGGTATGTGCATATTTTTATTTGTGTAGATTATATGGAATACTCTATCAGTATAATTTAAGTAAATACTTAGATAAGGAGATGTGTAATAATATGCTTTTCATTATTGATGAGCTCTGCTGTTCCACATGTTTAGACCAATCAGAACGTTTGCCAGCATTGTCAGATTGTACCTGACAAACATAACGCGCGCATGCATATAAGAGCCGCAATAGTTCACTCTCGTCTTGCATCTTGTACTGAACAAATCGATTATAGAGCGCGTAAACATGCAATACTTTAGCTGATTGTATGCTTATAGGTTATAATTGTTATTGTAAGATCAAAAAAATGGCTGATGAAATATATAAAGGAGCTACAAGAGCAAGTGTTGGCAACTTTGCTAGAAAGCCATAGGCTAGCTATAAATTGGGTAGGGGGCAATGCATACATTCAGAGCTCATCAGCGTTAAAATATAGTATAATATAATGTTTTGTAATGGATAAATGTGTAAAGATCACTTGACACTTTCTGCCAGAGTGCATTATATTTAATAACTATAATGTTTTAGAATATCCTATTGTAAAAATATTATATTTTTCACTAATCTGTTACAGGTGGTATATCATTTGTTTCTTTTTTTCCTATTTTATGTAATACTTTTGTACTAATGACTAAAAGATACAACATCTTGTGTAAATTTTAATAAATTATGGAAAGGTTATTTATAATTTTCTGTTTTCTGGTGAGGGTGGATTCACCGAACTGTGTCAGTAGAAAGTAAGATTATTTAAAAAAAGGTAAAAAAAAAACAAATGATATAGCATCTGTAACAGTTCAGTAAAAAATTAAATATTTTTACAATAGGATTGAGCTGCAGGATGCATTGTAAAGATTTTTTTATTCTTTTACGACCTCATAGCACCTAATATTTTGGTACATAGCACCTTCATCCACTATGATCTTTATTTACGATTAGTGTCACTGATCACTTTAGTCCAATTTCTGGGTCAGTCCATTTTGTAATCAGTTTTTATTCCCAAAGTGTATAAGTTGTCTTATTCTTGCTTCTTTCCTTTTCGACCACTTCTTTTTTTAGGCATTCCAACCTTAAGTGCCTATCCTTGTCCGAATACAACCTGTTGGATTCGTTTCTAGTTTTAGGCTCAAATTTATCTTATTAGTTTTAATTAGCTCGTCGTATTCCAGATTTTGTAATCAGATCCTCCCTTGAAATTCTCAACTCTTCCTTGTCCTGTTGGACTTCCTTTATCCATTTCGGTTTTGTTGTCCTTTCCCAGTAAAATTTAATTATTTGGTTAGCAAGTCTAGTGTTTTCTGCTCTTAAGTAGGTGCCCCAAGAATGAAATTATTTTTTTCCTGAAGAAATTTGTTACCGGGGTTATTATTTTATTCACTTCTTCATTTGGGATAATCCTTCACTGTTCTTCTATGTTTTTCTTGTTTATGCATTTTCTGACTATCCTCGTAAAGATTTGTTTATAAATTAAGTTTTGAAAATAATAAACAGGGTTTATCTTTTATTTCTTTAAAAAATTCTCATGTGAATAACTTAGTTTCTGTTATTGAAATATACTGTTCATCCATTCACACAGAATATCGTGTACAATACAGATTTTTATTACATAATTGTGATGTATGGATATCAAAAATTTAGTGAAAAGTAAAGTTTAATGAATTTTTAATAGAATAGTGTAAATTGTCATGAATAGATTATATGTAGGTACCATAATTAAAGGAATCTGACAATTCACAAAAAGAAAGGAGCCTTAAAACTTTTTCTCATAACTATATAATATATTTTGGTACATAGCACCTTCATCCATTATGATCTTTATTTGTGATAAGTGCCACTGATCATGTGACAAAGAAATTGAAGTTTTATTTTATAACCCTAGGACTAATACGTCAAGTGCGATTCATTCGACACTCCACCTGACATATGGTAAAAACCAACTCTAAGAGGTATCGAATGACACTATTTTTGTTTCCAAATTCTGACTTTGATTTCTTGACTTCCAAACCACAACTTCAAATCCAATCCAGGCCTACTAACTTTTTGTGTAGATTATGAATCTGAAAACTGTTTGTGGCTATCTCCTGCAGTTTCTGATTTTGATTTCTTGACTTCCAGTTTTTGGCCACTTCCAGTCGAAACTGGTACTTCATACCTAATTTATGCCTACTAACTTTTTTGGAATTTACAAATCCGAAAACTGTCTGTTGTTATATCTTGTAGTTTCTAACATTTGGGTTTGGCGGATGGATAGATGACAATTTTTAAAAATGCCACCAATTAATCAATGAAATAGATTTAAATCTAATTATAGTTGTCTAAAATACTTTCATTGAAAATTATTCACACCTGTATCGTATAAATTTGTGGGAGATTACGTATCAAAAGATACTCTAGGAAACTATGAGTGGAGGGGAGTAGAGGGGGTCAGTATTCACTGTCAGTAATATTTTGCCACAGTCAGCTTCTCTAAGTGGTATAAATGATTTTATAATTTTTCTCCGGACAAGATTAAGTAATTTATAATCTTGCCTTTTAATTGTAATAATTTAAAAATACAGGTACTGAAGTCACGAGATTGCCTTTTGCGTATGGGTGGGCTGTGAGGAAGGGAAATGAAATATTTGCAGTGCTACCAACCTCAACATTGAGACACTACTCGTACATTTTGTAAGCTGTGGTTTATTCCGAGAAAATGTTTTCTTCATAAACCTTATAACAAATAAATATGACCTGTAATATTGGCTATAGCTTAATTACATGACTAGAAATGTTAGATTTACTGTAATTACGAATGAATCGCCTTTTTTACTTTTGCTGTCATCGGCGTTTTCATTATCAGTCTCTTTAGTAACTACCTAACCGTTTTCTTTTTTTACCAGGTGTCAACAAAACTGTTAAAGAATAGCTTCTTCATGTCCTCAATTTCCTTCTTTATTTTTCGAATTGTGGAAAGAGAAACGTCATAGTAGTTAGCCGCTCGCTCACGGCTTTTGTTAAGAGGCAGATAGGCATTTTTGTTTAGCTTCAACTTCACAACATTTTGTTACATTGCGTTCAGCACTGTTAATAAGTTCGACCACGTTTTCGAGGAACTGACATTTGTGTTTATGGTAACAAACAGTTAGTTATATTCGTACAGTTAACCTACAAAAGGTTCCGCGATATACTGTATACGCTCTGGGTATATAGTACAAGTTGTTATGTTTGTTGTGCTGAAATCAAAGCAGTCGCATATGCGCACTGATGCTTTTCCCCCTTTACCCCTCGTTGCAAACAAGGACAAACTCGTTACTCAAGTGACTATATGTATGTAATTTTTAAAGTTGTATCGATCATTAGCAACTATTGTTGATTTTGGTATTGTAACCGAGTAATATTTTCATCTTTTAAAATTTTGTGACCCTTTCTAGGGAATTGTACACAAGACCTTCCACTGTGTAGGCTAGCACAATAACCACTTTGCCACAGAGGCAGCCGCTGATGTTCATTATTTTTCTAACATCATCTATGAAGTTTACAAATTTCTGTCGTGTCTAATTTTTTACTGTTGCTAATGTCGTGGATTCAAAGATAAATTATTTGGAAATTAATAATAATTGAAGTTTGTGTTTTGTAATCTTACTATGATAAAGTTAATAGACTGTTTTCTGTTAAGTTTTACGTTAGGTAACGTATTTAATAAGATTTCACTTAAATATTTTGGGCTCATCTTTTTATTTATACTCTGTTATAAAATCCCAAATTTTTAACAGTTCCCATTACAGTTTAACAATTTTTCCAAAATTTTCCTGCAGAACTAAAAAAAATAATGCATTACAACTGAGTGATCCCATGAGATTTACAATTTTTAACTTATATAATTTCTGTTTTGAATACACCAGTCTTATATTCGTGGTACTGTAGGGATGGAATGTGTACCGTTTAGTGGGAAAAATAGAAGCTTTCTAATTTATATATTTGTTGTGTATAAATTAAAATTAATGAAATTTATTTGATATACAAGTGATATAAATACATATTATTACAGTATCGCACTAATGTGTGAACACATACAACTTTTAAAATGTTATCATCTACAACCTATTTATGACTGTCTGGCATATAATTACATTATTTGTTTTCTCAGGGATAATTTCTTTTAGGTAAACAAATTATATTGACTAATCTTATGTTTACATCATATAATTTTTTAAATTATTTTCATTTGTTCATAATTAAACCAATAATTCAGTTTTATACGTTGACTAAAATTATAAAATTGCTTCAGACTTTTATCACTAAAATCAATCTAGATCCAAATGGGTTGTTTAATTTAAAATTGAAATGTAGTAACAGAAATTTTGTTACTAATTTATAAAACAGCTAAGCCGTTACAGATGACTGCAAAACAAAAGGTTATCACTATTTTTTTGTTGTTGTGAAACACTGGTTTTCAACCGTTTTTATTACTAAAACAATAGATACAAAATTTAAAAAATGGAATTTTTTTAACATAAAAAAATTACAGTTATATTTGTTGGCATAAATATTTGTAAATTTTTATACCATTTATTGATTTATTTATATTTTTAATTCATACAAAATTTGAAGTCAATGTCAACATTAGATTTCTCAAAAGTGTTTTAAAAACAAAACAATTACAAAAGGTCAGTCACAGTCTCATCCCTAAAAATATAAAATATTTATAAATACTTATGTAATGTAAGATATTTAAATACTTACAAAATCAAACCCTGACTTGTGTAAATTCTTGTACCATACAATTTGTCTTTTCAATTAGGTAAGATTTTAACACCCGTTTTAATCGTTTCTTATATACAATCAAAAAGAAAACTTTTGTGGAAGATGAAATATTAGTTTTGATTCAGCATATGATGTCTTTTTTCTGAGACTATAAAATTCTGAGAACAGTCCCCGATGAATTAATCATGAGCCTTATTTTTTTTTATCGAACTTTTTTTACCTGTTGCTCACTGTATGGACTTTTAGTAAATAGTAATTCTTCATTATAATTTTCTGTTGTTCATTATCTTTGTAATAATTTTCACACAGTAAACTAACATGTAAAAAATATTGCATACTACTCTATAGTTTTGTACTTCATCCTAACGTTATATCTGTGAATTTATTATTTCCAAGAAATTTCTTAAACATAACCCTTTTTAATATCAAGGAATTGGTCTAGCCTTTCGTTTTTGGTTTTGCCAGTACTTTTTGAGATGGTTCGATCTTTGTTTCCGTATCTCATCTGTAACCTCCACCCAGGGGGTCTTTCTGCTTTTCCCCAATAAAATCTGTGTGATTTGTGAGTACTATTTATTTTTCCCTTGTCGAACGCGTCTTCAATTGCCTGTCTAATTTCATTGAGATCCCTTGTAATCTCTTCGATGTACCTTCCCGTAATCTTCCTGTTCAAGTTCCTGAGAATCAGTTGTTTCAGTATTCTATCATTCGGCATTCTTAAAATATTGAAAAAGTAGGAAATCCTCCTTTTCTTCTTTATGCTAATTATCGGATCAATTTTCCTTTAAACAGTTTCACTAGAAGGAATTTGTCATACCCCATTTCTTTGATAATTCTTGTTAAGCAAGTTTCTGATAATTCTGCGTTCTGTTTTAATAAGTTGGTCAGTCTTAATTTCATTCTTAATTTGGAAAATAGTCTCACCGGCATAAAGCACCTCTGGGAGAACAACTATTTTGTAATGCCGGATTTTGGCATGTATTGAACGGCATTTTTTTTGTATGTTTACCAGGTTATTCCTTGTGCTTTTTTAATTTTAAAGTTCTGTTTTGCCAAGTGAATTTTTCTTTTAGATTGGAGTCGATTATTTCTCCTAGATATTTGAACTGTTGAGACAATTTAATTTCACTACCATTAATTGTCACTTTATTTATGCATAGTGGGTTGATAGCTATGATTTCAGTCTTTTTTACTTTTACTATTACAAAAACATATTCTGAAAATGTATTCTTTTAATTTACCAAGTCCTAAGTTTTATAGATTTATTGAGCTAATGAATTATACTTAAAAATATTAGGTAATTTTATAAAAATTTGATGTGTTTATGTTAAGATGTTGATATATTAATAAATATGCATTGATATTAATTGCTGTATGATTTCAGAGAGCTTAAAGACCATTATGCGGGAACGGAACCGCCTGTTGATCAACAACAGAATGTTCCAGAACTGTTGAAGGCCATACTCCACTGGAATCCTAACGTGTTCAAAGGACCTGTCGGTGAGTAAATTGTCTCTATTTGATAGTGAATCTAATCATTTATTAAATTATTTAAACCAAGACCACATCACCTAATTGTAACAAAAATATGGAAGTACAGTGAAGTCTCACATGACTTAACTTAATGTGAAACATGAGAGTGTTGAGTTTCAGAAATGAAATAGGAATAATTGAAACCTCTTTGTTTAATTATAAAATTTTATTAGCCATTAAAACTCTACATATTATTGATTATTTACAACAGTGGTGTAATAAAAAGTAATATTTGATCTAAAAAATCTTAAAATGCTAGAAAAATGTATTGTGAAATACTTTATAAAATAAATTGAACTTCGATCCACTTGTGAGTAAAATATTTTATGATTTCTCCTTTTTTTTTATTTCGGTTTCTACTATTAGCTGCTTCATCATAAAGCTGACAGATATAAAATGTCTGTTGTAGATGCCAAGTATATTTCAACATAACACATTACTCCCTTGACTGCTTTCAAACCTTCACTATCTTCTCACATTTTTCACTCTTCTCGACATCGTCATCAGAGTCCTCTTCATTTTCCTTTTAAAGTTGCTGTAATCTCATCTGCCAAGAGTGTACTAGCTTGGTAGATTTTTAGCCTTGCAAAATAAGTGAAAATTTTAGCGTATACTCTCCTGTTGCATTACCACGCGCAAGAATTGGGACTTCTTTCTTTTGTAGCCTGAAGAAGATTTTTCATTTTTAGATGTCATTGTTTGAGAAAAATGACTCTAAAAACAATTTGGCCATTTTTGTTGTAATTATTGCTTTTGTCTCCAATGAGACTCTCAGTGTAATTATCCTAGTTTTGTTCAAGCTCTCTAAAACTCATTTTCTTCAGCAGAAAATTTTTCTCCACTTATGTTCTGTACATTCAACTCTCTGATCCCATGGCAAGACTATCGAGTTCGTAAGACTATACTGTATTTAGAACCAGATATTATTGTTGTGACTTAGTATTCCTGTGCATTGTAAGTCAGTCTGTGATCAGATATGCTTATGCATCTTTTGAAGAAGACATAATTGGATAAAATTTTATCATTTCATTATTTCTACTTGGTATTGGATATGGTTTTTGTATCTATAAGTTATTTGATTTTCAGAGTAGGACCTGTCTCAGAATTCTGCATTTGTTCAATAATTTTGTAATTATTGTACATTAATAGAAAAGCTTGAAATTTTTAAAATAATTAATTGGTAAATTACAAAAAAAAATTTTAATTGTCATTAATTACTGATAAGTTTTAAATTGACATATGATGTTTGTTACAGCTAATTCTCCACGTCCACCTCAGACATGGAATGCGAGTCCTGGTTCGTGTCAAGGTCACATACAGGGTAGTCAATCAAACCTGTTGCCAAAGCATCAGCAGCAGCAGCAACAACAACAACAGCAGCAGCAGCAGCAACAGCAACCACAGCAACAGGTTCAGCTGTCTCCAGCGCCAAGTTACGACCAAGTGTCATCGTCTCCGTCTTATCCAAGCCCGTGTGCATCACGGCATACCCCTCAGGGTTCACCTGCTCATCCCGCTTCTGCTCGGTTACCTCTACCACCACCCTCTCATCCTCACCCTACACCTACTCCATCACCTCTTGCACCACCACCTGATTCTGGTTCTGTATTCTGTGATAGAAAGCCTGCATCTTCTCCGAAATTGTCTGATTCTAACGTCATTAAAGAAGACATTTCAAAAGAAACAGAAGCAGCAACATTGAAAGAAGAACCACCAATTCAGTTAGCTGTACCTCTTGGAGGGATAAAGGAGGAACCTATAAACATACTGAATATACCTATTAATGGCAGTCAACAGCAACAATTAGCATCAGGAGGTGGTAACAATTATCCTCAACCACCAGTGGTACCGTGTGCACCGGTTCCTGCCAGAACTGGTTCCATACTCAATAGTGAAACACAGTTGCCACCAACACCTTCAAGCATACCTAGAGCTCATGCTCCTCTTATGCCAGGTAATACTAACATACTTAAAACTGATAGTATTTATCTGTTCATGACTACATTACCAGATAACCTCTTGTATAGTAAATAGAGAATGTGAAGCTTACAGAGGAAGCACGATAACCCAGAGTGGGGACTCCAGTCAGAAGGTACCAGTAGGGAGCGAGTACACTACTCCTTTCAGTCTAGACATGATTTCTAACAACTGTAATGTTTTTTGTTCTTATTACACCGCTACATCTAATTTGTTTATTTATTCTTTCAAAATGTGCTGAACTTTGGGTAACACCCGTAGCTTAAACTACTCTTTTCTTGTATTTTTTTTTTTTTTTTTTGAGAAAGTAGGCTTCTCATTCGCTTCCTTTTTCATAAATGTGTATTAAATACTAATAAGTTTTCTTGTTTCTGTATCATTTTGCCTCCAATCTTTTCCAATTTGTAGTAACGTTGTGATTAACCACTCGTGGGTATTCAGTTTACAATGAACACCTAATGGTAAACTACTGAATTAAAAAAACTGTAGAAACTAATGAACTATCGTCGCAAACCTACAAGTCATTATCCACTGCACTATGAATCACTCACTATAATGGTATCAGCACAAATACAAACTACAGTAGAACTATTTATTATTAATTATTATTAGTAATTACGAATGAATAATTGAAGGCAATGAACGTACAGTTACCCAATGAGAACAAAATAAATGCAAAATGGAAGAGAATAATGTTTTCAAAAAAAAGTAAGGAACAAGCTGATGTTCATATGTGGCGCAGCACAAGAGACTTGGGTCAGTCCTACCCCCTCCAATGTGTTTAGTCTACTTTACAATAAAAACCTGGTTGTGTGAAATATAAACTGGCTGAAACCAAAGAAAATTTTAAGTGATTTTGAAAAGTAAAGGACATTTTCTAGAAAAATATATTACACACTATCCACGACTGTATATGCTTGCACATTGATTTATTTACAACTGTTGTGTGGACCTAGAAGGTTACCACTACATAGTGTCGTGCAGTTCAAAACATGTCGAGACTGTACAAAACAATGTAGTTGTTCGTATCTAGACTGCAAACTGTCGTACATTTCTTATTTTATTATTATTGTGTTATTGAATACAATTTATAGTCATGACAGAAGTTGATGGTGACTTTTTTAGTAACTTTTGTGCAAGATCAACCTGTTTATGTGACGAAAGTCTTGATTATTATAGAGATAGGGTTCTAAATAGAAAAGCTTCGATGGAAATTTTCAAAGAAGTGAACCCTGGATTTGAAAAATAATTTATAATTTGTAAATGTATACACACTTGAAATCTTAGTGGTTAACTATTTTGAAAATGGACTGAATTGTTTATGCTACAATCGATGCATGTAGCACAGGTATGAATAGAACACCCAAAGATACAGACTGTCGTCTAAATGGCAAAGTTTTGTGAATTGATTATTCAGTCAAATATCAGTAGTAAGTTTGTGCATAAATAGAAACTTATTATTAAACTATTTCATATAATGAATTAATATAATAATTTCACTAACCTTCTTTTTAAACTGCGTCACCTTTATTTTATTTCTACTTACACGTGTTTCGGTGGATCCACCATCATCAGAGTAAATGAAAAATTGAAACTAAAAATTTTTTTCTCATTTATTTAAAATTTACAGAAGATGGTATTAAACTATTATTATTATTATTAAACTATTTGATAATTCTTGATATCTGGTTCTTTGGGTGTTAGATAATATAATGTTTTGGTCATTATTCTTTTTTTCAGGCTCTTCACCCGCTCAGGCAAGCATAGCACCAACATCTCAGTCTCAAGACAAAGATTCGACAGTAGCTGCTGTGGATTATGAAAAGAGGAGCTCATTAAATGATTCAAAAATGAAAGAACCTGTTGTTCGATTGAATCGTTTGACTATGGAGGTATGTTAACGATCTAATTATAAATGCTTAAAATTATTTGATCTAGTTTGTGATGATATGGTTAAAAATAATATTCCAGTACAAAATAAAATAGTTTTTGAGTTATTTGTTTTTTTTTTAAATTGACTAACACTTTACTAAATACTTCTCAAATAATTTTTTTTTGCATAGCGTAAATTAAAGCAACTTTGTTGTTCGGTTTGTAAGAAATTGGTACAATCAATATCAGCCTATAGGGCTAATAACCATGAGTCGGTGCCTGATAGACTTAATTTAAAAAAAATATCAGCATAATAATTTACTGACATTTTCTTTTAGTTCTTACTGTAAACTGTATTTTCTAATATTTAAAGATCGTTAACCCAAAAAATTAATAGATGCATAAATAATATATTTAGTAATGTATGTATGGCATTCCCTGAATATTTTTAAAAGAAATTTAAAGATATTTTTGGTACATAAAGTGATTTATTTTTTGTAGTTTAACACTCTTGCGATGGTTGGGTACTTAAGTGCTATTCATGTAAACATCTAATTAACTAATGAATGGTGATAAAAACCACACAAAGTATCTTTACTGCATTAAGTAAGGCTCAGCTGTAATTAAGATCTAATTCTTCTATGCACTTAGTAAACAAACCTTTTACTTTAAAATTTTGCATTTTATTTCAAAATGAGGGTTTCTTTCAGTATGCTTATTATACTAAAAATGTTTTTATTTTTATAAAACATAAAAAACCTTGATTTTAATATTGAAAACTTGTTTGCAATTTTTTTTGTTAAGTTAAAAGTGAGGTTGGTTTGCAATTTCCCTTTAATCACCTTGCGATTTTATGGAATACTAGCCATTTCTATGCACTTCACTGTGAGTGCGGAAATAAAATGAACCAAAAAAGGAAACGGAGTTGTTCATTAGTTATCTTAAATTTTTGTTTGGATTTTAGCTGTTAAACACGTGAATAATAGTTCCATCGTAGTAGGTACAGATCAAGTGTATAAGATGTTCTGTGGCTTTGGAAGGTAGTGGTTGGGTATGTTTGTAATTTCTGAGAATTGTATTTATACCTACCTTCAATAAGATTCCACATTAACAGAGCTTGTTTCTTTTGAAACTCTGTTTCTGCAGAGATCGGTTCTAATATTGAACTGCTTTTGAAATAAACTAGGCATTGCGATTCACTGTGAGTGCGGAAATAAAATAAACCAAAAAGGAAACATGTTCTGTGGCTTTGGAAGGCAGTGGTTGGGTATGTTTATAATTTCTGATAATTGTATTTATACCTGCCTTCAGTAAGATTCCACTTTCACAGAGCTTGTTTTGGTTGAAACTGTTTCTGCAGAGATCGGTTCTCATATTAAACTGCTTTTGAAATAAACTAGGCATGTTAATATAGTGAATCTTTTACATGACTAGAAATACTCTAGAATACACATTAGTGGTGTACATTTAACATATTGTATGCATTAAAGTATAAGTATTAAATTGTCTTAACACCTTGCATAATTGACAAGTTTTTTTAATCATTAATTTGTACCATATTTTAATAATATTTTCCAACTGATCATTTGAATTTCTGAAGTGTTTTCTAATTTTATTATTGAGAATTAATTTTTTTTAAATGGGAAAATGAGTCAATACTTCTTTATCTAAAATAAAAGTGATAAATGATTGTTTTAAATACGGAATTCCTACCAGACCTTTATAACTTAATGTGTTCTAATTGGTTTTTTATTGTTTTGTAAAAAAAAATTTTCACGTTTTGTTATGGTTTATAATTTTTTGTTGTAAAATTTTTTACAGCTTCGGGTAAACAATTCTAATGTAAGTTTTATTAAATGAATTTTATAATACGTTGTGTGTGCATGTAATAAATATTGTTATAGTATTTTTTTTTTGAGGTGACGTATAAAGGAATCATTTTGTCCTGAAATATGGAAAAAAGTTAAATAGGATGTTTGTTGACTAATGTTATTTCTGAGGGTATAAACTTTGTTTTTTTAATGATATTTGAAGTAACATAAAAAGTTGGTTTTACTGTGAAGCACATTGTGTTTGTGTCAAGCAATTTGGGTCTCAAGAGAGAGTTATTTCTGTATATCATGAATGTGTCACTGAGGTGGTTTGATAATCACTTTTTCACTTTTTTTTCACCTTTATATCACTTTTTTTGTGGAAATGTCACTATTAATCACCTTTTCCTAAACTGAGTTAGTGATTAGTTTGTAATAGTCTTGGATTGGAACAGGATTTTTCTGTTCCTAGTACAAATATATCTTGTTGGGAGGGGTGCATTCATTCATATTATGTATCATGTGGGAGAGTGACGTACGACACCCCTTTGGGAGTAGCGGCACTATGATCTCCATGGTTGCTCATCATGGCGATCGGCCAGGCTCATCTAGCCAACTTGAGTAAATAAAGCAGGTATGCCCCAGACCACACACAATGTACCTAAAAAACCGGCAGTACTGCTACCCTGTACCTGGCTCGCTTCTTCGTAGGCTCTTTTGGAATGAAGGGATGCAGCCGTCTGTAATATGCTAGTGCGGTAAAGTGATTTATGAAGTTCTTTCAAGCAGTGCTATGATCTCGGTGGTTACCTATCATTGTGGCTGAATGCAACATGTTTGGGATTGGCCTCTTTCAGTGGTGTTAGTTGAAAAACTTCCATGACCCTATGTGGGTATCAGATTTTGTACCCAGGTACCTTGAATCGTGATGATGGTAACCAGTCTGAAATTTCATGTACTTAGTCCTTTTGGAACTAGTAACCAGTAGTAATGGGCATAATTTAACACAATAGGTTAAATAATTAACATAATAGTAACATAATTACTGGATTGTGTCAATTATTGTGATAACAGGTTACCAAAACCATCATGATTTAAAGCCGTTTATTAAACTGATGTACGAATGAACCGTGTCTGACTGTTATAACAGCGTAAGACTGTTAAAACTAAATGAAGTTATCAATAACCTTTTCGTCTAATAACACCACTTTTAATTTTAATTTACTGTTATTAATACAAACACAAGGTTGGCAAATCTCACTGAATCTCTTACGGACACAAATTTAAGACAAACTGCACTATTTTCTGTAACCAAATACAACAATGGCAAACCAAATGTAATTTTTCGCAAGCACAAGGGTGATGAGTCACGGTGAATCTTTCACAAACACACAACAAGGTATATTAGTTACAATACATTGTACACCGAGCCGATAATTCAGCAGCCATGCCTCCATAAAGGCGACAGCTGGATTAAAGCAAGTCACTACTCAAAACAAACCGTCCAGTGAGTCATGATGTCACCGCCGGACAGTTTGTTTTGACGACCATTTTCTGTGCTAGTAAAGAAGCCAATAACCTTTGTACAGAAAATCTAACTGTTAGTGAATAATTTAGTTCACTTCTTTTCCGCATGTGTTGTGCTATTACCTATTATTACATTGTATTGTAGGCTGGACGATAACAGTGTTATTTTAATAACAGGTTATAGAATCCTGTTATCGAGCAGGATGTTATTTTCAGTAACACTTTATCAAAAAATAGCTTTATTTCCCATCACTAGGACGAGGTGAGTCATAGAAGACTAACACTTTGGACCTGATACAAGAAAATACTACCATTAGAGCTGCTTCTATGGTAGCCTTCTTTCATAGCTGATCAACTGTTGTTAATTCTCACCTGGTATTTAATAACACACCAATATCAAGAACATTATTTGCATTCAGTGTGGCACTTATACTCTGCAGTCTTAAACTCTAATTTACTCATATAATCCTGTCTATAATGAAATAAATAAATAAATAATTTTTCTCATCACTTTTAGCCTTGTTAAATTAGTAAGTCTCCACCTTAGAGTGCACTGGTTATTGGTAACTTGTAACTGATACATAATGTACCTTCTTTCATAGCTGATCAACTGTTGTTAACTCTCACCTGGTATTTAATAATACTACCAACATCAAGAACACTATTTGCATTCAGTGTACACTGAATGTGTAACTGATAATATAATTCAGTGTACACTGAATAAGTGCTACATAGCACTTAAACTCTGCATTCTTAAAGTTTGATTTACTCATATAATTCCATCTATTATAAAATAAATAAATAAATTTTTTTCTCATCACTTTTAGCCTTGCTAAATTAGTAATTCTCCATCTTAGAATGCTCTGGTTATTGGTAACTTGTTACTGATACATAATGTATCAGGTAGTTTTGTTGCGTACTCAGTCCCTGTTCCTAGTATATGTTTGTACTTGATCCAAAATATGAGTTTCGTATGATTCGCCCTGTCACAACTATATGTTTGTAATTTACCAAAAGTGTAATAACTGAAGAGAGATGGGGTTAAAAGATTACTGTGTTAAATGTAGAATGTTTTGATAAGGTGCAATAATTATTGTTTCCTGATGTTATGCTTATCGTCCTGAAAATTTTGTATCATATTGCTCTAGCTTAAAATTCTTCTGGAGAGTGAGAATTTAAGTAATTGTAATGAAATTTATTAAACTGATATAATATTAAATATTGAGGTCCTTAAGTTTCATTAGTAGAAAAGAAATTTAGGTTTCCCACACTTTCGACGGCCAGTTTCTGAAGTGGTAAAAGATAAGCTACTACCTACCCCCGTATAACTACTGATATAAATAAATGTTGGGAGAGATGTATTAAGAAGTTCCTTATCCATAAATGTTTTGCTAGTCAGCTTGTTTTGGTGTTTATTGATGTATTATATGTAATCTAAATATGATTTATATGTGGCATTCCATTTTTTTTTTATTACATGTCTTTCTGATCATCATTATCCTGTTTATCCCTTTTCCTAGTTTTCTCGGGTTGAGTCAAGACACAATTCCTCTTCATCTCTCTGTATCACTCTCTTGGCATCACATCTTTTCCGAATTAATCCATGATTGGCATTGTCCATTTCACTCATGGTCTGCTTCTGCGTCTTGTTTTGTTCTCCAAGTACAGCTTTTGTTTAGACTGTCTACCTTCCTTCATCCTACTGCTACATGTTCAAACCATCTTAACTATGTCTGTTTGAATTTCCTTATCAAGCTGTCCGTCCCCTGTTGTTCCTATTTATATAATTTTTCATTATATTTGTACTTTTCTTTCCTAGCATACTCCTCTTGAACTTCATTTCTTCTGCCGTCGTTTCAGCTGCATAAGTCAGTGTTGGCACAAAATATGCATTATTCATAATTTTCTTACAATACATAAAAATGTTTGATCCTAGACTAAGTTTCTTACACTTCAAAAGAAACCGTTTTTTACATCCTTTTACTTAACTTGTTTTTCAATTTTCTGCGCTGTCAGAAAACAGTTCCCAAATTGTATTGAATTGTATTGAATTCTTTAACTTCCTCCAGCACCCTAGCGTTAAGACTCATTTCATGTCCCTTCCCTCCCTCTTTATATCTCTTCTGCAACAGTACTTTATCTTTTACTCACTGAATTCCAAACCATATTTAATGATGTCTTCATTCCGCAACTCCAGTGCTCTCTTTCCACCTGCTGCCGTGTCTTTTTTCATAAAACCAATTAATCTGTAAACAACAAACTTCCAGTATTTTCAAATCGTACTATTTGAAATTACATCTTGTTTTATGTAAAGTTAGGATTTATACTGTCGAAAAGGAATATTGATTTGTTATATCTTTTTCTATTTCCAGGATCTAATGCAGAGGAGAAGGAGTATGAAATCGTCATTCGACGAAAACTCTCCTGTGGTGAAAAACCATCACTCATACCGAATCGAATCTGGATCGGAGAGTGAAGATGAACCAAGAAGCAAGAACAAATATTTCAAAGCTAGGGAAAAGGAAAGAGAAATACAGCGGCGGAAAGGTATGAACATTGTAATAGTTACCTTTATTTTTGTGTTTATTAATTTCATAATTGGATAGTTTTCTTTTAATTCACCTACTAATGTTAAGAATGGTTTGATAATAAATTGTCTCCATAATAATAGAAAAATTAATGACATTAATGTATTTTTGTTTACTAGTTAAGTAACCGTTGGATGATCCTTGAATTGTCTCACTAGTTGTTGGTTAAGTTTCCTGGAAATAGATCTGTTAAAAGATTATTTATTAATTAACAAATTGATAGCGTTTTTGTGTAAATAATTATTCATCTAGAGGTGAGAAGGTTCTGTTTGAGGCCTGGGTGTTTGGCTAAGTGATGGGATCAGCTGTGTTGCTTTCCCCATTCCAAAACAGTCACATTGCTATGAAAACTTGTAGATTGCCTAACTAGTTGAGGCCTCAAATAAAACCTTCTGTATTCTATATTTAAGTTATTTCAGAACTACATAGATGTGTAAAAACTTAATATTTTGTATAAATTTACAGACTAAATAGTTAAATTGTGATTTATTTTTAACATTACCACTTATTTACATCTTACATGCAAAAAACACTCATAATTTTTTGCTTCAATGATTCAAAATGTAAAAACTGTATGTGTAGCAGGCTAGATAATGAAATGTTTAGTTAAAGAAGAGATCTACTGAATATGACATGAAAACTCTTATTCTAGTCTCTACTCATTTAATTTGTAATACACATTTTACTTTCAATGCTGGAATTTTTCATTTAAAATTTAGAGTGCATGTATATCTAATTACATGGACCCTCACTGAGCAAAACAGATGAAAAATAATGTGTATATTTTAATCAATAGGTATCGTAAATTTATTAACAGAAACAGTTAAAAAGAAAGATATTTGCTTTTATTAATTTTTTTATAAAATTATGTTTAGCACAGTCAATACAGAATAGTTAATGTTGAAATTTGTTAACAGAATTATTCACCTTATTTTGAAAAGTTCTGAGGTTTTTGAAACTTCTTTTAATTATGGGTTTTATTGGCATTTATCATAATTTTGTATGTATTTGTTGTGGATGTAGAAAAAGACAATAAGAAGAAAGTGGATAAAGATGATGATTATTTACCACCTGATGAATTTGAATCTTCACTTTCTGAAAGGATTAAGAAACGGAAAAGAAATAGTCGCACATATCAGAGTGCGTACAGTGCCTCAAATAACCAAGGTACAGTAGTATTGCAGTAATTACATAAATGTTGTTTAGGTCATCAGTCACAAGGCTGTTTTGAACCTCTGGTGCCTTTACTAAGTAAAATGAGAATTGAGGTGTTTTACCCTATGCCTTCCTAATCAAGTTGGAAAGTAGCCTATGCTTATCAGCATGCCAGACCCTCCAAAGATTATCTACTTTCCACTGCAAATTACACCTTTACTCATTCACCACAGGGTCTTGCTGTATAATGAAATTCATTACTCTCAGAGGAGATAACTCTGACTAGTGTTTTTTACTCCTCTACCTCTTCTGTTCTTAAATGCTTCAGTCTTGTAATTGGGTGACCATGTCATAAGAGGAGAACTATTTTTTGTAGTTCTGGAACTAGCAGATTGAGTGCAAATAATAATTTAACACTCCACCTGTCTGTTATTGACAAAATTACATAATGCATTTGCTATAAATGAGCTTAGTATTTTATATTATAAGTATACCTAATATATTAATAATAAATTAAATAATATTTTAGTATAAGTACATTAAAGTATTTTCAGATGAACATGGTGATAACTGGAGGTAACTGATTATTCTTAATATTTCTTAATATCAATCTATTATAAATTTGAATTCAGTTTTCTTAAGATTAATCATGAATAATTTTGTTGGTTTTTATATTTTGTTGTTTTTTTGTTTAACAAAAAAAATAAACAAACACAATGTTTTTTTTGATTGTAGGTTCCAAAACTGGTTACAGAGAATTACACTGTTAAAAAAACAAGCATTTAATAAAATCTAAAGTTTGAGTTTTAACTGGTTGGGTTTTCAAGGCCATCTGAAAAATCAATTTCAAATAAAGTTGACTGACCTTTCATTTACACAGATTATAACGATTAATATTATTATAATTACTTTGCTGTCTATAAATGCACATTAAATCTAAATAAATGTAACCATGTAACAGAATTTAAAGTAGATAAAAATAACTGGCCTACAATTTTTCTTCCATAAATATCTTTAAGCACCTCATTCAAAAGAATATCAAACACAGGTTGATTCTTGGAAAGGAATAATAAACACAACAAAATTATTCATGATTAATCTAAGAATACTGAATTATGACCATATTATTGATGTAAAAACTTATATGAAATAAATTTATTTATTTATTGTTGTTTCTATTGTGATAAAGTAATATTAGATACAAAATACATAATTATATTTGTGAATTAATCATTTAGTGGGATTTTTCTTTGATTAGACTTCTTCATTACTGTTATATTCTAAGTATGAAACAGTAGGTTTATGGAAACTGAAATATGTTAGATTCAGATTTATTTAATTATCTGAAAAAATCTCTGTCAATCGTTCCATTTTTAATTATTACTCTACATACTTTAAATATTAGACTTTAAATAAGTAGGTTACATTTATTTAGATTTAATGTGCATTTATAGACAGCACAGTAATTATAATAATATTATTATTAAAAGGCCTATTTACAATAACATACGTGCGTATTATATTACTACTCTCACATAAAGTAACATGCAGCATAAAATGTATACTCGTACGCTTTAAATATTACACTGCTTATAAAATACAGTAAATCAATCGATAGACTGAAACCAACTGAATCGGTCCAAGTTTTTTTTTTTTTAATGTCCGACTGTTCTGCAATTACTGCGAATGCAGACGGTGAAGGATGAATGATTTTTGTAATGTGTGAAAATATACCGTGCCTGAATGTTATTCGAACCCAAGTAAAAATTATTGCTGAACAGTACATTATTATTATTATTATGTACAGTATTCACTTAACAATAGAGGATATTGTGGTTAATTTTTTCTGGGAACTCTATTGTTATGTGTTACGTAATTAGATAACGAAAGTTGGATAGTACCTGTTGGACATCCGTTTAATATTTTCTGTTGTTATGGGTTATAAAGTAATAATTCGGGTTTACCCAATAAGTAGTTGAATAAAAATAACCTTTCATTTGTGTGTGTAGTTAAGAATGCTTTGTGCTTGTTTGAGTATACCTGGTTCAGCGTCACTGTTTGGTGATGCGTGACAGTTCAGTTTTGTTTAATGTTCAGAAAGAGCGCAAGGTGTGCCTAATGAAGTTATCTGATTCGGTGAATGCGTGACTGTTTAGTTTCATGCACTGTTCAGAAAAAGTGCACGGTGCACCTAAAGAAGCTTTCACTTCAAAAAATATTTATACAACATATCCTGTAGATTCTAATGTGTTTCTTACATGTACATTTCATCTTTTGGGATTATCGGTTTTATTGTTATTAATATTGTTTAATTGTATTTATTCAGTATATTTACCTTTATTTTTTTATATTTTTAACTTAACCTATTTTTTTAGTATCAAATTAATATCATATAAAATATGAATTTAAATCATATGAGATAAATTATATCTCAGATTTAAGTAATATTTGAGATATTATTAAAAGCCATCAAATTAATATCAATTAATCATGATGTCATGTATTGTTTTAAATCTGTAATAAACACTGTTTTAAAGTTCCCATAAAGAAAGTATTGCTGTTTAACCCAGTGAACATTTTTTTACAGAGAGTAATTCTGTAGTGTTGGGAATTTACCAAAATTTCCAATTATGGAACAATTCCGTTGTTGTATTTTAATGGTTTTTATTGATTTAGTTGTACTGTGTTCTTGCATTCACCGTGCGAAACTTTCAGAATTTACATAATTTCATCAGTTTACTTCTATTAATTTACAAGCTTTTTGCAGTACATCCATGATGTGTTCATGACTACTAGTGGCGTTTATTATAACCTTTGTTTTATGTTTTATTATTTATTATTCTGTACAGTATAAATGAAATAAATTCAAAAGAAGTCCTAAACACTTGTCATTTGGTACTAATTACTTCTTTACCTGGTTATGTTAATTGTTTTGTTACATCTTTGCATTTTTATTGATAATAGAAAAATTGATAATAAAAAAATTCACAGCTGAAGTACAAAGAGCATGTTATTTTGAAAAAATTATTAAATTTCATGCCGAATCCATTTTAAAAATTAATGGTAACTAATACATACCAGATGTTTAGCAAATTGATTGGGAAAATATTCAATAAAGATAATTTCTTGATATTAGTTAATAACTTAAATTTATCATAGAGTGAATATATGCAAATACAGCGGAAACATTTTGAGTCCTTGGTCCATGTTGATGCAAAAAGAAAATAGTGGTTTAATAGGTTAGGAAATCTACTAATGTTTATATTAGGCCGCCTCTGTGGCGTAGTGGTTTGCGTGTTAGCCTACCACGTGGAGGTCCCGGGTTCAATTCCCGGCCAGGGTCTGGAAATGTTCACAAGTCAAAACCCACAGTTACAGTCACATAACCACCATTGTTGCTAATAACCAAGCAGTTGATGCGATTTAAAATTTAAAAAAATGTTTGTATTAATTGACTAGAAGTTGAATAGTATAATAATTTTGTATGGAATTGAAAAGTTAATACTTTAGTTTTAATATATTAGAAATTAATGTATTTAGTAATATATTTAGTTCTAAAGTATTACTTTAAAGGCAATAATAGTAGTTATCAATCTTATTTTGTTTATTGAAATTTTGAGTAAACTGATTTTAATCGTTACAAACTGGACTAATTAGAAATCAAATATTTATTTGTTTACAGATAGTGCCGCAGTTGTGTTGCCAAAGACAAAATTAAGAAAATTGGAACGAAAACTTGTTCCTGTCTTAGAAAAGCTTAGCGTAGAAGAATTAATGGAAACTAATACATACCAGAGGTTTAGCAGATCGATTGAGAAGATATTCGATAATACTGAAGATTTAGATCTGACCGTCTGTGATGGTAAGTACTCCAGTTGTTGTGTATCTTCTGTGAGAATTGGATGTAATTTTTATGCGAAATCTATATGAGTGTTGTAGAACTATAATTTATATCAAATCCTTGTAATGCTATTGAAATAACACGGTCCTTTCCTGTGAAAACACGGAATAACCTCTAAAAGATGACATTTAAATGTTTTTGAGCCATTGGTTTCTAAGGGCTTTACCTTTAGATATTACATATCCTAGCATGCTACTAAAAGTATGCTCAAAAATAATTTAGATTATGTAAACTAGTTACTTATTGCATTAAATTATACTGTCGTTTTCTATGTAGTAAAAATAATAGAAAGTTTGCATGAACTGAGAGCACGTGCAATTTCTACAGTGGGAAGTCAGTTAATAAACGCGGCCAAAACATGAGTTTGGAGTAACTTGATCAAATTTGTGTTTAAATAATGTGCTGTAGCAATATGCATAATTGTATCTAAGCTTTAAAATTTGGTTAAAATGTTTCTCAAAGATAGCAGCGCCTACGCAATAAAGTAGAATGAATAAATATGGGAATGCTTTACTGCGGACGATTTAAAATTTAATATCTAAAAGCTTGGAGGAGAAACGAGTATATTATATGGGTACATCATCCAAAGTGTTAAAGAATTAAGTTTTTTTTTAATCTTCATGCAATTGGGGAGAAAATATTTGTACAATACATAATTTTTAGTACAAATTTTTCTGTAGTTTGTAGATTCTATTTCATGTTTGGTAGCTTTTATTTGTTGTTCAAGTAATTTGGTTGGTAGGGATGTTGTTTACATTAAATCCATATAACATTATTGAATTTTTTTTTTGTATATTACACGTATAAACACATTGGAGCCTACTGTTTTTCATAGCATAATGATACCAGATCCTGGCCATTTTCAACTATTTTCAAAAGATCATAATAAATAACCTACAAGACTTACCTCTTCTACATTGTAGTCCATTTATTTGTTTCAAGGTTCTGATACAATTCTTTTGGGCTTGTGGTAACCGTGAAGTAATAATTGATCCCAATAAAACCAATTATGGTACTAGGAACGCTGGAAAAATTAAGACTAGAAAACCAAATAGTACATTTTTTCAGAAGTCATTTCTCTATCTTGAGAGGCGATTCGTTAACGTACTTCCACCCCATATACACAGTATTATGTCACCACATCTATTAAAACATAAATTAAAATATCATATAATATCGATCTGTAAGCAAGAACTTGAGAAACTTTTCCAGGTCTTAAAATAACTGTTTTATTAGTTTTTAATTTTCTCTTTGCGACAGTTTAACTGTCTCTTTATGCTCATTTATTGAATTAATTTCGTATAAAGTTAAAATATTTAAGTTGTGTTAGTTAAAATGTATTATTGTAAAGTAGTTATAGTTATAAAATAAAAATTATAATATCGCTATTATAATATAGCTACCAGTAGTAATTTAACTTAGTAATTTTATAGTAGTTATAAGTATTTAAGTGAATTAATGTTTTTGTTCTGTGTACTCCTATGCGCGGACAGAACTCTTTATGAAGAAGAGTTTTTGCGTATAAGTATATTTAGTTTAAAATATTGTACATAGCTTAGTATAGTCATGAATTGTAATTTTAATGTAGCTATATTTTACTAAATAAAATAAATAAATAAAAAAATAAAAAATAAATAATCCAGTTATTTGAAGCTCTAAATTTTATTTTTTCATTAACTGAATAATAAATTATTAAATTTTCACTTTCATTAAATTTAAATAGTAACAATAAAAATTAATCATAAAATAAAATACTTTTTGTAAAATAAAATAAAAATTTGGTATAATAATGATAAAATTAACCCTGAGTAATCACAATAAACACTAAATTAGATATTATAAACAGAATTTACACTTTGAAACCAAAACTGAATAATAGACCTAAATTCCAAAATTACAACGAACACAAAAATGACGCCCAATGCTAAACACAACTTGTTGTCTTGATTTTATTGTCATAGAAACTATTACATTAAATAGTTGGTGGTTTAATGACGAATTTGAAAACCTAAATATTATAAAAAGAGCTTATGATAACCTATAAATGAAATCAAGCCGTTCTATTCCGTTAATAACATTCACAATAGCGAGGACTAGGACCACTTGTCCTTACGATTTTAAAGCTATGGTGGGCGAGCTGGACTCATCCATTGGTTCAAATGTGTTATAACCCATCAATGTTAAGTTAGCGCAGTCATCGCGCAGTGTGGTTAGGAAATTGCCGTAGTGGGGAGGCAGAGTGATGTTCACACATTCATGTACACTCGCATTCACGTACGCACGCTTGCATTCACCAACACACTACGCTCGTGAACGCATCTGCAGCGACTAGTCTTGTTTCGTTTAACGGATAGTAAACAATTTGTTATTTTTATCGTAGTTTTACATTTTTTTGTATTTACTTATTTTTTTCATTTTATTTACCTAATAACAAAGTAAAAGTAACAAGGAAGTAGGTATATGAATTTTTATGTTACAATATAATTTATAATTATATTATATTATTATATTATAAAAATAGAATTTATATAATTTATGTTTTATGTGGAAATTGTACACAATATTTCTCAACGCGCATCTTTGAAAGTTATCAATATTAACTTTCTTCTTCAATCTTTTGCGAGATTTTCCCGGTGTACTGAAATTTTCATTTTCACCCAATTTATTTGCTTCTGTTACAGTTTTTCGTACCGTATGAACGGAAATACCGCAAAGGTCAGCCACACGAGCTTGAATTTCTAACCGTAACATTTCTAGATTTTCTTCAGTAATCTTTTTGTACACATTCATAATTACACATTTAATTTGACTTTTTAAAGCCACTCCCTGTCCTAACCTGCAGTTCGATCTTGGCTGAGGCATTGCGAATAATATTTAAGAAACGGCGAAGAGTATTGAAAAATACTGGTTAATAATTGGCGAAGAGTATTAAAACTACTGTTTAAGAAACGACGAAGAGTATTGAAAAATACTGTTTATGAAAACTGTGGAAATGTAGACGACAACACAAGTAAACAGTGTGAAGTCCACAGAGCAACTGGTATCTAGGTTCCTGTGTGGTAACTGGTATGCTAGGTGGGAGGGCGCGCGCCAGAGACCCAACATTCCCCCTCCATTATACCATAAGCTAGGCCAACAGCACCTAAAATGAACTACTGCGCATCACGTGATCACGCTTACTTAACTTTGATAAGTTATAATTACCTCTTAAAGATGTCATTTAGAGTTTTTGAGAGATTTGAGATTTGTTTTTAAATTAAATTTTACCATTTATTGTTACAGAGGAGGATGATACTCCACCAGAGCATGCGATGATTCCTAAATATCAACTGGAAGATTTGTGTGCGGAAGCAGCAAAATTGAAAACACTTGGGGCCATGGAATCGATACCATCGGAGAAAATTACCAGACTTCTCAGTATTCTTGAAAAGAATATTCGTGATGGAGCAAAGGTGTCTCCAATCGGTGATCCAGTGAGTATATTTTAAAAGCAATGAAAAATATTTAGTCGCAAACAACTTTAAATGATCATGAAAATCTGTAATATTTTGTGTAATAAGTTCTGTGCCCTAGAAGTAAAGGGTGTTAACTCCAATTTTGGCAAAATTAAGTTTGAAAAACATCAAGAAATGCTCTATCTAATGATTTACAGTATTAACTTGTATCTGACTTGCTTCCATTTTTACTTTCTCTTGCCTATATGAATATATAGGAAGGAAAGTATTGTTTTCATGTCGATTTTTCGAAATCGAGTTTTCACCGGATCTATACGTTTTCAGACCCCCTGAACCCAAAAAACATGTTTTTAGCGATTGGTCTGTGTGTGAACAGAATATCTCAAGAACGGAACATCGTACGAACTTGAAACTTGAAACTTAAGTTACATACCACTACCGGACGCGACACGAACATTTTCATCAAAATCGGTCAACCGGAAGTAGTAGTTTATGTATAATTTTTCAGTTTTTTGCGATTTTCTCAAAAACTGGTCCTACGATTTTTTTTAAAATCGCCTATTTTACTCAATTTTTTATTCTCTACAAGATAGGGTAGGCGCCATGTTTGCTGAAATTCTCGGTGAGGCTGTTTTCACGTAAAAACGTTGTTTTTTTAAGATTACGGCTTTAATATAAATTTTAGCGCAAAAACTTATATAATAAAAGTTGTAGAGAATTTAAAAACCTACAACTTCTGTTTCAAACATTTTTTTGTATAACGCTTAGTTAAGCGGTAATTTGCGATTTTCTGTTTTTTTTCTCACGAAAACGTGAGAAAAATCGATTTTTTTAACATTTCGGTCTTAGTATGCATTTTACGACAAAAGTGTATATAATTAAATTTATAGAAAATTAAAAGATCTACAACTTTTGTTTAGAGCATTTTTCTCTACAGAGCCTAGTTTAGCGTGAAAGCGTGATTTTCCGTATTTTTAAGCCAAACTGAGTTCGATTGTCATTTTGCGTCATTCACTCATGATTAACCCTTTAGGTGCCATGAGTGAATTTTCGAAATTAGAAAATGTTATTACCAGACCTAATATGTACAGATTCGACCAAAAATGCCAGGCCTAAATACGGTAATATTTCCTAGCTGCATTAAAAATGCCTCATACTGAGTAGTACTTTGAATATTTTAACATATTAGGCATCAAAATGTTCAGTTTTTTTGGGGCTAGAAAATGATTAGTCATATGAATTGGATTCCGCCACAATAAAAAAATTTAAGTTAAAACAACTCCGAAAGAAACGAAAAAGAAAAAAAAATTTTGAAGAATTTTCCATTTTATCTACTAAACAAAAAATAATTTATCTGTGGGAAATATGCTAATTTCAATCTATATACTAAAAACAAAGAAACTTTTACAAATGCACTACGTAGAAAGACGGATATAACCTCACGTACTACAACAACGAACGACACACATTGTGAACCGTCAGTGGTAACATAATATCAGCTGTGTTGTAGTGTGGGTTTGTTTACTTTTTTATATAGTAAAGGACAACCTTTTTGACCCCAAACACCATAAAAAATTATAAGAAAGATATTGTATATATCACACAGTAGTTCAAAAAGCTTATACTGTAACAAAAAATTATTTACGTAACAAATACGCGGTGGCGATGGATCGTCACCATGGCACTTTTCGCACGGATAACGGGTGGCGATCTATCGCCACCGTGGCACTTCTTGCATGAAAATCAAATGGCGATCTATCGCCACCGTGGCACTCAAAGGGTTAAAATAAGGTTATGTTTTTGAGGTTAGTTTTTGTTCATTTCTAATGTTTTAATACTAATGTTAGGTTTATTATTAATTATTTGCATTGGCAAGAGAAAGTTGTGTGAGTGTTTCACACCAGATTTTTCTAAAAGTTGCAGTAAGCACATTAACTCCACTTTTGTATATGATGTGTAAGATTTTTAAAATGACTACTATTTTTAACTCTAATTGAATGTGTATACCGTTATTGACAATAAGTTTTTTTATTATTATTTTTTGAATTAGTTTGTTTTTATTATCTTATTGATAGGTCTCAGAATTTACTTGAATTCTGCAATTTTTTCAAACATTTTGTGAATAAAATTCGGTTTCTTCATCAGAATAGAGTTAGCTCAACATGTTTTGTCTAAGTTTTGTTTTTGTTTGATTAACTCAAGTTCTGTGGGTGGTCAGAGAGGTGTAGAAGTTAAGAAAGTTGTTTAAATCTCGGTATCAGAGGCTATATTTGGTTCAAATTTTAAAAAATTCGAACACCTTCAGAAAGTTTTTAGAAAAGAAAAAACTTTAGGTTTTTGTTCTTCTGAAAAATTACAAAAATGGAGTTAACTTCCTTTACTTCTTAGACACAGAGTTATTTTTTTGTTACTTACAATGATTTCAGAAGTGGAAAATATTGTTTTGTGTAGAACTATATATGGCCTAAATGTACTCATATCTTTGTATAATATAAGTACCGAGTTACTGAGCTTTGCTCGGTTGCATATTACATGATCGATTTCTAAAAAGAATGGTAAAACAATGGGTTGATAATAGGTAAGCAATTAAGGGAGTTCTGATGTAGTATTTACATTTAAAATACCGTGAACAAGTTTACTATATCATCTGTTATTGTTTATTACATCTGTAGCCAGCTTATTCTGATTATATTTCTTAATATATAGAGTTAAAGATATTTTGCAAATATGAGACTTAGCGAAATCGATTTGTAGACCACTGAAAACCCTTATATGCAATTTTTCAGAAAAATCATTAGAGCCATCTTTAAGAACAGTTGGACATACAAACATACGTACACCAAGTTGTATAATATTTTTGGATAGATGTATTAATTTCTTTGCGGTTTTTTTCTAGAATGATGATGAAGATGAGCGAAAGCTTTTCATGGAACTTGCGATGGAACGTGTAATGCGTGCTGTTGATGCATCATTGACCACCTTGTACATTTTAACATCACCGAACATGCATAAACGTGTTTATCTGGAAGATGTGATTGACAGGGTGGTAATATTCACTAAATACCAGCTTCATAACACCATTTATCCTGCATTTGATCCTGTTTACAGAGTGGATCCCAAAGATAAAGGTATATTTTTATGTTCAGAAATATATAATAAAACTACCAAATACAAAATAGATGACGTTATATTGATTAACCCTTTCATTGCCAAACACGAGTATACATGTAGTGGGCTTACCATGCTTACATGCCAAACACGAGTTAACTCGTTACGATGTTTTAAATCGTATTGTCAAACATACATGATTTAATTCAATTGGCATTGAAAGTGTTTGAATTACCTCCAGTAAGTGTTACCAACTGTATTTACGCATTTATTGTTGACTTTTTTCTTCTTTGTCGATGAAATCAAGTACATAGTAAAGAGATATTTTCATTTTTGCGTGGCCTGTTTTGTTTGTAAACACGAAATGGCGTCAATAATGATATTGATTTTTTTTTTATTCCTCTCCGATTGTGATTTAGCCGATAGTGATAGTGATTGTGACATGGAAGAACAATCTAGTGTAATTAAACCTCCACCTAAATGATGTAAAACGGTTAGACGTACTTCTGAAAGCTACCAGTAGGCTTCCAATAAATTGTTGTTCATGATTTTAGTGATACAAATAGTGGAATAAATATAATATAAATTTTAATAAATCTGCTACAAAGAAATCATTTTAATTGATAAAACTAGTAAAAATTAAAATGTTTAAAAACTTGAGATGCATCCAAAAAAATAATTAAAAAAACCCGGCTCACTGGTTTAACCCACGGTTTTATAACGTGGCAGTGAAAGGGTTAAAAAAAAGTCAATTTGTCCTTTTGGATGTGAATCTATCTTCAATTGAAATATAAATATAAAAACTGACATGGATTTTTTTGACATTTGACATGATTTTTGACATTGATTTTTCTGACATTTTGACAACATTCACGATGGATTTAAAGTGGTCATTTTCTAGTATAAACTTGTGTAGAACATCCACTTTGAACAGTTAGTTATGAAAAGGTTGAGAATCATCACTGCTATACAACTGCAAATCTCACTTGTACGAGGTGTGGCCATTAAATAACGAGACTGACGTAAAAAAATTTATTTTTATTTTATACATAATCACTTATCGTCACCTTCAATATACACTCCTTCTCTATCCCTACAACGCTCCATGTGAATTTTCCATTGTTGGAAACAGTGCTGGAAGTCATCTTCTGTCAGCTCCTTCAGGACATGTGCCGCTTTCTGTTTTACAGCTTCCACAGACTCAAATCTTGTCCCTTTTAATGCAATTTCACCTTAGGGAGCACGTAGATGATAATAACATGTTATGAAACGTGGTTTTTTACTTATGATCCGGATATGAAGCGCCAATCCATGCACTGGAAGAGCCGAACTTCACAGAGCGCCAAAAAAAAGCTTGAATGAGCAAGTCAAAATTTAAAGCAATGATTGTTTTTTCTTGATATCCATGGGATTGTGTACCTTCACTGGGTTCCTGAAGGTCAAACAATTAATCAATATTACTACCTTGATGTACTTTCTTAACTACGTCAAAGAGTAAGGAAAAACGCCCCGAAATGTGAAAGGACAAATTATGGGTTCTCCGCCAAGACAATGCGCCAGCTCATTCTGCGTTATCTGTCAAGAGGTTCCTAGCCATGTACAGCATCTCAGTGTTAAAACATCCACCTTATTGACCAGATCTTGCACCATGTGATTTCTACCTGTTCTTTAAGTTGAAATCTGCATTAAAAGCGACAATATTTGAGTCTGTGGAAGCTGTAAAAGAGAAAGCGGCACGTGTCCTAAAGAACCTGACAGAAGATGACTTCCAGCATTGTTTCCAACCATGGAAAATTTGCATGGAGCGTTGGAGGGATAGAGAAGGAGTGTATATTGAAGGTGACAATAAGTGATTATGTATAAAATAAAAATAAAATTTTTTACGTCAGTCTCATTATTTAATAGCCACACCTCGTATACCAAAGAAAACTTTGACAGGCTGTATATTTACTCTTAATGAGAATGTGTTATCATCATATGTTTTGTATAATATCATGTGTGATCTGATTATTTCAGACGGTTATATTGGAAGTGCTAGAAAGAAGAGAGCACATACAAAAGAAGTAAAAGAGAAAAGTGTTCTCCTGTTATACAACAAACTTATTGAAGTTGTATCACTCATTGGAGAACTACTCAGCATTCAAACTCTGACCGATACGGCTGTACTTCGTGCTTCTTCTATGGGCATTTCACCTTTCTTTGTCGAAAGTGTCAGTGAATTACAGTTGGCTGCACTGAAACTTGTTACAACGGTAAGTGTATTAATTAAATTATTTTTGTGATTTATAATTTTTGTAAGATGAATTTATTATTAAAAATAATTTCTTAAAGATTCATTATTAAAGATATTTCTGTGTTATACAAGTATTAATGGTAATCATTGATAGTAATGTTAGCCCAGATTGTATCAGTAAATACTTTAAGTATGAAACAGAATTGTAAGTCTTAGCTAGATTACTAGCTTTGAAAATCAGTAATGATTAGCTGAGGCATAGTTACTCAACACATTCAGTGTGGAGGACACATTTATGCAGTTTATCGAACACTACCGGTGACTGGCAAACACAGAAATGCGGCCAGTTTATATGTTTCATTATCTCTTCTTTCTACGTTCAGTCAGGGTGAATAGTATATCTATTATCTAGCAGTCCTTGAAAAAGGTTCATTCTGTGCCAGTATGCGATCATTTCTTGAACATACATCACGGGTTTTTTTTTTGAACGGAATTTTAAAAACCGATATATTTACAATTCAGTTTGTAGTTTTCTGTGCAATTTTATTTGTTACTTATAAATTATTAGTTTTAAATTAAATATTTTAATATATTATTGATTATTAGGCTACACATATTGTATAATTACATATATTGATTATACTATTTCATTTTCATTCTTATAATTAATACACTTATAATAATTGTATACACTCTTATAACGTAAGAAAACTTAAACATTTACTCTATTATTCTGTTTTCTAGTCATTGTAATAATATTATAAACATTTATTTTATGATGTTACTTGCGTTACTATTACTCAATTATGCAAAATTAATTCTAGTAAATTTTAAGTATGGCAAAAATTATTAATAAATAATTAAATTTTTGTATATGAATATAATGGCGTCAAGCCAGTTTACCATTGAAGTATTGCTTTGTCACGGTGAATGACCTAGCGTCTACTGGACCACATTGTACTTGTTAAAGTATGTTTTAAGAAATTACTGAAAATATTATTATTAATCTCATTCACAGCTGTGGCTTTTGAGAGTAGATCCTTATTCTAGATCAACGGGTAAGTGAGGACAAATAACGGGAAGTTCAATCATTTCTTGAACAGACATCACGGGTTTCTTTGAGTTTACTAAAGTAAGCTAAAGTAAAAAGTTTAGTTAAGATCCTTGCAAAATAAATTTAATTAACTTACGATGACTAATGGTATAGTAAATAATAAATAATAGTTGTATAGTAATAATATAGTGGCATAGTGGTAAGTGTAGTAAATCCGTGGATATTTTATGATAAAAATATTGTGGTAATTTTACAAGTTTTAGCTATATTACAAAAGGTAATGATATCAGTTAATGCAGAATGAATATTTTATACAAGATGGTTGACAATGATTGTTTATATTTTCTTTTAGATATTCACAAAGTACGAGAAACATAGAAAACTGTTGTTGGATGATATATTAGCGTCAATGGCACGTCTTCCAAGCAGTAAAAGAAGCCTTCGTTCATACAGATTGAACAGTGAAGAGTACATTCAGATGTTAACGGCTCTTGTACTTCAATTGATACAATGCATGGTTGTTCTACCAACTAATCTTGATTCGAAACAATCTGCTAACAGCCCGGATCCAGATGTTCTTATTGTGAGCAAATTCAATGCAGCACGTACAACTGCTTCCAATTTTCTTTATGTATTTCTTGCAAAATGTAGCAGTAAATCAGAAGAAATTGATTACCGTCCGCTATTTGAAAATTTCGTACAAGATTTATTGACGACTGTCAATAAACCTGAATGGCCTGCAGCTGAACTCATGCTTAGCGTTTTAGGAACTCTACTGGTAAGTACTTTTTCATATTCATTATTTTTAATGGCTAAGAAAACAATTTGTCCAAAATGAAGGACTACATTTATGTATCTGTCTATATATATCTACATTTTGATGGATTTATAATCCGGGTTGTTAATCTTGAAATAAAAATAAATACGGTAATCTCTGGAGGAAATAAATTTTTTTAACATTTGACCTGGAATTGTTTTGTTATTGAATTAAGGACTTATAGCAAGGAAATATTTTGGATAACTATATCTTAAGTTGTTTTGTGTAAAGGTCACATTATGCAAAAGTAAAGACTCACTATAACAGAAATACATAGTAAAAAATTGCGCATGTGCCAACTAAGATGGGGAAGAGTTAAGAGTAGATTGGGGAAGAGATTGGGGAGAATAACCCTCTTAACTGATTATTTGTGACAGTTGAAGCAGTGTCACCAATGACACTTTACGATGCACAGTAGTGGAAGAAAACAGTACAAGTAGAGCAGCCACCTATTTTAAGTTTTTTTAAAATTAAAAATAAAAGTTAATAAGGTTGTTAATAAATTAATTTTTCAGAGTTAGAGCTGTGAGCATAATGACATTACTAATTGTAGTAAATTGTAATATTGGTTGCAGTTGTTTGTTATATTAAAATGTTGTTTCAGGTGGCAAATTTTGTAAATAAAGGTTTAGAAATGTCATTGAGAGTAGCTTCATTGGATTATTTGGGTGTCGTTGCTGCACGTCTCAGAAAAGATGCAGTTGTATCCAACTTGAAAATAGAAGCAATCGATCAAATCATTCAGGAAATAAAAGCTGAGGAACAGAAGGACGATGACGATGGAAATGTTAAGGTACCTGTTATTAATAATAGTTTGTTTTTATACTGTATTCTACTGGCAGTTGACCTTAATTTGCTATTTATATAATCATTTAGGAAATTTATGTGGTACTTGGTTTTCTCTAATCTTTCAACTTTTGAGTGAAATTTTTCATTTTTATCTGTTAAATACAACTTTCATCCACATATTCTGAAACAATTTCGGTGTGAAATGAGTGATTATATAAATTTTTAAAGGGTACAACCTTTAGAATAATAAGTAGGTCGAATTTGTTGATTGAAAAGGATTCTTGATAGAAATTTTCTTGATGAACTGGTTTTCTTCCTCAATGTGTTGGTACTAAATGATGCCTTTATATATCAAAGTATGTACCTGTTTTCTATAGAGGTTATTTAGATCAGAACAGTGTTGCCAAATGTTCTACATGCATTCAGACCAACCCTATAAGTGCTTAAAATGAAGGTGTTGTCACTGGTTAGTTTTAGCGTGGAATTTTTTAAAGAATTTTGTAAGTGTCGTTTGGACATTGTATTGCATTTGCAGTAAATCCTTGAGATACTGGGATTTGGATATACCGGGCTCGGCTTGCACAGATGTACAAAAGTGTGATAGTGCAAAGAAGTTAAAAGAAAGGAAATACCTTCAATTTTTTCCTGCTCATGTATTACGTTTGCGATGCAAATATTGTATTCTGAATGGCATTGTGCCCAAAATAAAGAAAACTATAGTCGCAAACGACAGCAAGAAATTTATATGTAATGGTAATACATTGGAAATGGTAAGCCCTACTGTACGTATTATTAATTCAGGCTTTAAACATGCCTTTTGTGTACTTTTTTACACATTTGTATGGGACTATAAAAAATATTTGTTGAACTGCTATCACGAATTCGAATATACCGGGAAGGGTATAGCCAGTCATTAGCTCAGTATAACGAGTTTTTACTATATGAATAGAATTTTCAGATTTAAAATTTGTAGAAAACTAGATTACGTAGCTGATGGATCATTCAATAAATAAGAAAAATTGTTAGTGTACCGATAAAATCGATAGGCATCACCTTATTTGTGAAAAGCGCTATTTCTTTTTGCTCAATGTGTTAATTTTAATACAAAGATTCATTCAGGTAATAAAAAAATTTTAAAAATAAAGGTATGGTTTGAAGATTATGAATTGGTTTAATGTAATAAATAAACTTGTAGAATTTAGTTTATTTTTTTGAGAGTTCTACGTGATGTAATAAAGTGGTTGAATGTAACATGTAGTTATGATTTTTAAATAGTAGAACTAACTTCATATTACATTAGTGTAAGATTGTCTTGTGACTATAAAACATATTTTTTATTATTTTTTTATCAGAGTGGTGATAAGAAGGCTGCTGTTTCTTGTGATGAGGAGAGGATACAATTTCTTCAGAGGGTGCTCTTAGATTACTTGGCGGTTCAAGGTCAAGTAGAACCAGCATTGACTCATGCTCGACATTTCTACCTGGCACAGTGGTATCAAGATAATGCTGTCAGTCAACCTGGTAGTAATCCTCCAAGTGCAACAAAACCTAACAAGTCCAATTCAAAATCAAAGAAACATAAGCATAAAAGAAAAGGAGGTATGTCATTGCTTGTTTAGTATATACACTCATTTTGTTTGCTGAGAGGCTATCAAAATATTTCAAAATTAACCCTTAAATTTGTTTGTTTTTTTGCGATACGTATTTAACTGGTTAACCAAATACTATATCTATTTCTTTTTAATACCTGTATTATACATTTTTCATAATTCGTTTTCATCTATTACCCTTCTCATCTGCGTTAGCAGTAATTGCAAAAGTTGAAAAAAAAAACAAAAAATCTTCTTTGTCTACTCCATCTGCCGGCCACATTGGTGTAGTTGGTAACATGCTCACCTCTCATCATGCGGTCTTGGGTTTGAATCCCATTCAGGCACGGCATATTTTCATATGTTACAAAAAAATCATTACATCCTTCACCGTCTGCATTAGCATTAATTGCAGAACAGTCGGACGTTAAACCAAAAAAAAAAAATTGCATTTTAAAAGTAAGAGTATTAAAAATTCTTTCCTGTTCATTTCCAACATCCTCACTTCTCTAAAGTCCTTACCCCTTTTCCATCCCAACCCACTCTTGTGTTCCTCCCATTCTGTCCTGGGTCTTCCATGCCTTCAGTTCCTTTCTTAGTTTCACTGATATTCCAGATAGCAATCTTTTATCCTTGCATTTCCTCAACTCTATCTCCTATCTCCTTTATATCTCCTTTCTATAGTTAATGAGGTTAAAGTTATTTTTCCGTTTCCAATACTTTTTCCAGCTTTTGTGTCCTACATTCCTTTTAGTTTTCTGAATTGTGTAAAAAAATTTTACTTCATGTGGGTTATCAGCCCTATAATGAAGCTATCTTGGGGAAGGGCTGTCTCTCTCGTTCATTAAATGATGCAGATGGTTGGCATTATGCGTCATCACTTCCATTTACCAGAGCCAAAACTTCCCCGTCCTGGTCAATTCCCAGGTCCCTTGGCTACTTTTGGTATTTTAATATAAAAGAATCTTTCAGACTCTTGGCATAATTTTTGAATCTCAAATTAATATTGAGTATTGAATTAGTATTTGTTAATACCATTTATGATGGGCACTAAGCATTAAAATATTGTATGTATAGTTAAAAATATGGTAAGTATGGTTAGAGTAATTTTGCAGTGCAGTGGAATATATGATCTCTTTACTTTTAATTTTTTATATCTAAATTTATCTGTAATAAATGTATATATAATAAAAACTAATTCTGGTATAACAGTAGCAGCCTTCTCATAGATTTCTTTTGATTCTGCATTTGTCTATATCTTTTAATTTGAAAGAGCTTATTTAATTAGATTAAAAACTGTAGAGTTAAATTTCAAGCAATGTCCAGATGCATGGATTCTTCACTCATCCCTGATATATGTTCATTTAATTTATTATTTGATAAGCTTCAATCCCTATGAATATTGAATATTTACAAATTCTTTTTCTTTTGCAGCAGAAACAAGTGACGAGGAATCATCTCTTTCCGAAGAAGAAGATGAAGAAGAGAAAGAAGATAAAAAGAAAACTGTGAACAGCAATGAAGATCCAATGGAACAGTTTAGAATAACTGAAGCGAGGAAGAAATTCTTGCTAAGTAAGATTCGTCCTTTTCAAGATACCGTCTCGAATGATGGGGTGACCACTCAAACGCATAGTACATTGCAGACGTACATCGACTACGATAGTGCTGAACTTGTTGCTAGGTACTTGGCTTCAAAAAGGCCATTCTCACAAAGTTTCAACACTTATCTCAAACATGTAAGTTCATTTGGAATTAATGAAATTTATTTGTAAGAAAAAATTCATAGTTTGTTGGTATGTCTAATTTTTTATAGATAAATTTTTTTTACATCTAATAGTATTTAATGTATACGCCATTTTGTCTGTGATGTTGCAAGAAAAGTATACTCTTCTGTGGATTATTGAATTTTTAAATTAATTTGTTCATGATTTTTGTCATGATAAATGTATCGGATTAAATTAAATGTAGTCAGAATCACAGAAATGTAAGCTTTCCTGTAATTGCTAGATTGTTAGATTTGTCATTTTACCTGACATAATAAATTTGTTAAGGTTGTAAACAGGGAAAATTGAAACTGCTCAATTATCTTCACTGATGTATCAATCGTGTATAAGAAGCCTAATTTTATAAATTCTCTTTTGTCGATAATTTTTATTTACATTCAGCAAAAATTAATTAATAAAGATGATACTTAACAGACATAATATGATCAGATAAGTTTAGATTAACCATTGATTTGAAAAGTACATTAGAACCTCATTAACCCGGACCAGTTTTTGAAAAAAAATTGTTTAGCTTAGTGAATAAGGACTTGTTTTACTGACAATAAGTCACCATTCTCAGTAGGTACTTCTACATTACTCAAATTCACTTGCCAGCAGACGAGTTCATTGCACTCACTGCGCCTGCTGTTGCTACCCAGCAAACTGGTGACTTAATACTCCTTCCCCTCCCTTTGAAAGGAAACTTTGTTAAAGTCATAGAAAAAGTTGTAGCCTGGTGTGTGTGACTTGCCAAAAACAATAAAATCGGAGAAGAGGAAAAATAAGTGTGGAAGAAGATTTTATTGATATTTGTAAAAAAATTGATGAATGTTCCGGTGTTGATGAAGAAGGTGTTAACAATTGGTTGCAAATTGACAATAACGGAGGTTATAAAGTGATCATAGAGAAAGAAATTGTTGCATCAAGCAGTGTTGCAGAAAATGAAAATGAAGAGGATTCAGACAGTGTTACTGAACCAGCTTTGGTTATGACCCATGTAGAAGCAGTAGCAAACACATACAATAAATTGAAGGTTTATTTTGAGAGAGAAGCGATATCATCGCAGGAGATTGCGCTGCTAGTAAGCAATACACAAAAAAAACTGAGGCAGCAAAAGCTCACTACCATTTTTACTATCGACTGGTTTGTAACTAACTATATTGTGTAGTGTTAACGTCTACAGTATTATGTGATTTTAGGTGCAAGTGTGTTGATAATAATTTTTAAACTACATTAAATAATTTTTGATAAGTAGGTATATGTTCTATTTATCGTTTCTTCCTCATTCTGTGGATAACCTGGACTTTCGTTAACTCCGATCGGCCCTGGCCCCAGTTGATCCAGGTTAAAGAAGTTCTTCTGTATTTAATTGAATATGAAAGGTTAAAAAAAATTAAAAAAATGAATGTTTACGTACCATGATATCATTAAAATCATGCATTACTCTTTCCTCGACACTGTTTTTCAGTTATAGTTAGGAAACAACGAAACCGATTAGCATGATTTATAATTAATGCTGTGAAATAAATGAAAACAATATTGATGAGTTAATATTTTTATCGCTTAATCACCCACACAGCAATAGTAGTAAACACTGCTAACATAAATGTGGCAATGACAGCTGCTATGTGGAAGCTCGCAAAGCAATGAATCTAGTTACAACAATTTTTATATTAAAAAACATAATTAGTTTATAGCATTACCTAATATTTATGTTACATTTTGTATGTTAAATTATATTACATAAAAATTTCTTAGATGTGAACTTATTGGATGTGTATATCGTACAATTTTTGTAATGGTGTTAGTTCAGATGTACATATATCAGTTTGTGTTGATAACTAGATTATCTATTTAAATTATAGAAAAAAAACATTATTACATGCTGATTATATGTTAAATTTGATGTTATGATGAATACACTAGGGTAATTAATAAATAATTTGTTTCAGATATTGAAAGTATTGACAGAATCGTCAGTATTGATTAGAACAAAAGCAATGAAATGTTTGACAATGATTGTGGAAGTTGATCCAGCAGTTCTTGGATTGAAAAACATGCAGCTTGGTGTCAGCCATTCTTTTCTTGATCATTCAACATCCGTTAGAGAAGCGGCTGTTGATTTGGTCGGGAAATTCGTTCTTAGCCGTCCAGAATTGATTAGCAAATATTATGATATGCTTTCTGCAAGAATATTGGTATGTTCTATTATAAGATTTGTGTAAATTATCTTTGTATGTAAATTTCCATTAGTCAATCGTTTACAAGAAATTGATCGTACTATGGATCATTGAAAGATAAATACTGGTAGCAGACTTCATCATAGAGTTATTTCTCAAGCAGTCAGACAAGTGCTATTTGTCTTATGTCATCTGTCATGTACACTCAATCATGAATTATACTTTTTAAATATTAACAAAGTAATGTCTCAACTTTATCTTCATGAAAGGTTGTTTGTGATTGATTATGAGAGAAGATTTAAAAATTTTACCTAGTTGAAAATGTTTTTTTTGCATCCAGGAGACTCCAAAGGGAGTTTAGGACATGTCAAGATAAAACTGATAAACTGAAAGTTTATCACCAATGATAAATTCATCACTTACCACCAAAATATTATTTTTGCTACTGCTTACTCAGTAGGCTTGTCATAAACCCCATTGAATCAAATATCACACAAAATCAACAATAAAAAAGTTGTTGACACAATGATAAATTTATCACTTACCAATAATTTTTTCCTGCTACTGCTTAACTCAGTAGGCTTGTCATGTACCCCTTTGTATCAAATATCACACAATATTTGTTTAATTAGAAGTTAAATACTTTTCAACCAAAACTATTTAGAAAAGAATTCGTGCACACTGTAAAATGTTTCATCAATCAAATATTGTTTTAGCTTTTTTTAAAATGACTTAAATTATCACAATTTTTTAAACCTTGTGGCAATTTATTGATGTATTTTCTACCTGCATAAGTTGGTTTATGTTCAAACAATTTAGTGTTGTGATTAGCAACATAATAATCCATTCTGTTTCTTGTGTAGTGGTTGTGAACATCTAAATTCTGTAAAAAGGTATTTTTCTTTACGTACAATATGTATAACATACAGTTCAAAAATTAATAAACATTGGAATTTAATTTATGTACTGTTTTTATGTCCTTTTCTTGGGGATGGAGCTGTGATAAATCTTGTGTAATTTTTCTGTTTTTTTTTCTATTTTTTAATCAATGAGAGATGTAATGTTGATAATGATTTTATGCCTTTTACTTTACTCAGTTTGAGTGTTGTACAAATTGATTTTTTTTTTAAATCTTGTGTGGGCCTCCACATTTTATCTTTATACCCATATGTTCCACATCACCACAATGCAAAGGGATTGGAGGATGCCAGGTTTAAATTGTGCGTACAGCAGAACAGCCAAAGCCTTGGTATGCTGTACTTTAATTATGTATCAGAGCAAAAATTTAGTTAATATGAAGAATAGACGCTTAACAGAGATGACAACCATACTTCTTCTTCTTCTTAAAGTTCCATCTCCTATCGGAGGTTGGATATCATAATGGCTATGGTCACTTTGTTGGCTGCCGCTCTGAATAGTTGCAATGAACTACAGTTGAACCATTCTCTAAGATTCCGCAGCCAGGAGATGCGTCTTCTTCCTCGGATCCTTCCCTGCATAATAATTCTCAGCAACTCATATTTTTCTCCTCTGGTTATGTGACCCAAATATTCTAGTTTTTACTAGAACTGAACTTTGTTCTAGTTTTTCTAGTTTTTTTAATATTCTAGTTTTTTTTTAGACAACCATACACAGTAATCTAAAAATGGTAGTATATGGTAATTGTAGTGAAAACAAAGATTGAATATCCCTCCTAAATAGACATTGTTTGAAAAAATCTGAACAATTAGAAATACCATTGACAAAATGAATGTACAACAAACTATCAGGCAACTGACTTTAAGCCCTTTGCATTTAAACATGACATGACAAGAAACTTGATCAACATTACAGAAGTCCATGTAAAAACTTGTAGAAAAAGTCCGAAGTTAGTGATACAATAGGTTCTCGCTATAACAGACTTTCATTATAATGGACTCCTGTACAATGAACTTCTAATTAGAATAAACCTCCACAACAATGAGGATGAGCCATTAGCCCAGAAACCCAAACTTTCTAGTGTACATGACGCCATTGATACAGTTTTTGTATGTAGATTTACCGGAAGAAAAGACCTCCAAAATATTTATGAACATTTACGCAATCAAAAGAACTTATTATTTGAAATCAACATCAGTCCTGCACATAGTTAAAATAAACAACTTTTTCCCATCACTTCATTCTTTTTCATATCGGTGATTAAAAATGTTTTTTTCTTTTTATACTTATGTGTTCCTGTATTTTCCGTTTTAATTTCAACAGTAGCTTAATTTGTAAGTGTAAAATAAGAACTCCATTATTAGTGTAAAAAATAGGATTATAGAATACCTTTTCTTAATCTTCTCATGTTTGATTATTTCTTCAGTTTTGTAACATCTAAATATACTCGTATATCGTTGCTAAGACAACAAGGAGTGTTTCCGTTACTGTCACCGACTGTAAATGTCACAAATAAAAATTATTTTAATGTATTCACTTCAATTATTACTTTGTATTGATTGAAAAACATTTAAACATTTATGCTACGATTTTGGCTGTATTTCACTTACAGACTTCACGACAACGGACTGTGGGATCTCCCATTTGGTTCGTTATTATGAAGACCACCGGACATCCTATTCAAAAATTTAAGAATCTGTAGACATTTATAACCCTGTGCTTAATCTATTAATTGATCAACAGTAGGATACTTTTTCACCAAAAACGAAACACATTTCTTTAGTACTAATTCAATCATATTGGAAGTAAATACTCGTTTTCTATTCTTTACTACATTCTACATTTTAGTATTCTAAATGGGACATGCCCAGATACTTAAACAGGAGGGATTTAAATTTAAAATAAATTGAATACAAAACAATTAGGTTTCGTTCTTGTTAGTTTAAATATGAAACAACTGATTTGTACGAGTATTACCTTAAAGTGGATTTTCTTATAGATGAAATTTAAAGTTTTTATTTCTTTTCTTGTAATGTATATTTTTCTTACAGTTGGTATTTTTTTTTAAATTTTTGGGCAGGGAATACGATAATGGATTAAGAGAAATGTTATTTAATAAATTCTTGTCTTATTTTAGGATACTGGTGTTAGTGTTAGGAAGAGAGTGATCAAAATTTTGAAAGATATTTGCATCGAATGTCCAGATTTTCCAAAGATACCTGAAATTTGTGTGAAAATGATCAGAAGGGTGAATGATGAAGATGGTATGTAATTATGTTGTTCATTCATTAATTTTCTTGGTTTTTAAAGACACAAAGTTCAGTTGTGGTTTTTTTTTGCATTTGTTCTACCAATTAGTAATTCTTTTTATTTTGGTTGGTTCATTATTGCAATTCAATATTATTTGTAAATTAATCTACAGGTAGTACTTGCCCATTGGAATGCGTTTGACACTTCTTCCACAATAGCTACATTCTCAGCTTTTCATTTCCCAACTGTATCTTTATTATCAGCTGTAACTTACCCATTAAAGGAGGAACTGCTTTCCTCACTTGATTTGGAATCTGAATTTGTGGTTCTTATAAATCGTAGCAATAATTGGTGGCAATTTTTAAAATTGTCATCTATCACTCCTTTGTCCATCTATCACACCCAGATATCAGAAACTACAAGAGATAACAAAAAACGGTTTCCGGATTCGTAATCTGCACATAAAGTTAGTGGGCCTGTATTGGGTTTGAAGTTTCGACCGGATGTGGCTCAAAACTGGAACTCAAGTAATCTTAAGTCGAAATTTGGAAAGGAAATAGTGTCATTTGATTACTCTTAAAGAGTGGATACAGAAATTACTAATGGTTTTTGCCATAAGTCAAAGGCAAGCCGTTTTAAACATGCCACCAGCCATGAGATGCATAATCTCATGAAAAGGATTTATTTCATTACGTTTAAAATTACGGTCATGTAAACATCGAGTCATAAATTGTGGACTCTTATACTGCTTTTAATAAAACTGTAATGTTTTGTTATGAGAACACATAAATGCTCAAGTAATGTTCCAGTCTAGAGTAAGCCTTGGTTGAGGAAACTATTCTCCACCTCCCTGGTGTCCGCAGATCAGTGCTACTTTGTGAGTTGCAAGATAATAACTGACTTTCTTCAAAAAATTAGTCTTTTATTTTTAACCCTTTAAGGACCGAGCGGGCGATCTGTCGCCCGCACGTAATATGCGACAAAGACCAGGCGGGCGATCTATCGCCCGCACGAAATATGCGAAAAGGACGGCGCGGGCGATCCATCGCCCGCTAGCTATTATGTCTTTGTAACAGCTGTTATTTTTGCGCAGCTGTTAATTTTGTATCGATATTATGTCAAATATCCTTAGTAAGGTTTAGACTGTTAAAAAATCCAGGGTTGGCAACACTGACCGTACGTAGAATGGAAGGGAATGTAAACAAAACAACTACAAATACGTAGTTTTATACGTAGTTTTTATACGTAGTTTTTGTATGCTGTCTGCTGTGTTGCTTCTGTACGGTGTTTGACGTGTTCGAATTGTTAAGTTTTATCGATGTTTTTCTTGTGATTAGTGAATTATTGTACATAGTTTTTAAGTATTCTACAATTTACAATTGTAGTTGTAGTAGTAATTGTAGTAGTTGTAGTTGTTGTCTAAAGACGGAAATTTACGTTATTTTGAAATTCTTTTTATTACTTGATTATATTTCAGTCTACAACCATAAAACTTTCCAGTTTTTTAAAATATAATATTTTTAAGAGAATAAACAGGTTTCCCACAGTAAAAATATTTTTAGTTTTTTAGCTACATCATGTCAATTCTAAAAAAAAAACTATAATATAAAAAAAATTTATGTTCAAAACATTACTAAATCCAATTTTTATAGTGTATGAAAAAACATTATATATAATCTTATAGTACATTCATTTAGAATTAAAATGACACTAAAATGAAGTTTTTATCATTACTATTAATGATTTTACAAGCAATTTCCCGAAACCATAAAAAATTTCATTTTTTGGCTCGGTCTTTTACAACAGGTTCCATGTTGAAACACCAACAAAAAAATTATTTGCACCAAAAAAAATTGAAAAACTGAACAGTCCTTAAAGGGTTAAAATTATAATAATAAAATGTGTTTAAGATAAATGTTAATTAAGGATAATCACACCTATGCATCTAAATTATTTTTCTATTTTACTTGCAAAATAAATGTATGACAAAATATATTTACATTAGTATATTTCTTCAATGTGTCTTTGTGATGTGCAATCTGAATGTATATTGTTTTTTATGTTGTGTTATAATATAGAGTTTCTAGTTATATTTATTTATTTCCTTTATTACTCCTCCAAAAGAGCAAAGCTTGAAGGAGGATTACTCTAATTACAAAAAATACATAGCACAAAATAAAACTAAAATACAACAATAATAGCACTGATAAAAAAAACAAAAAGAAAACACAGTTAATACCAATACTACATCACTTATTACATAAAAAATAAGTCACACAAAAGAGAAAATGATCAAAACACCTTAAAAAACACGTTAGTATAAAATTTAAAAAAAACAGACTGAATACAAATGTAAATAAAAATTAAAACTTATAACAAAACTAAAATGTTAATAAATGATAATACAAACATCAGCAAAGTTATGAAATAGCATTAATAAATGATAATACAAACATCAGCAAAGTTATGAAATAGCATTAATAAAATATAACAAAAAATCTCTACCAATTTACCATTATTTTAGAGAAAAAAAATGAAAACAAAATTTAACCTTAACTACCTCCCATAAATTTAACTATTTCTTCATACTCAAATGCAACACAGAATATATAATACTAGCACAATATCAGAAACAATATTTTTAAGATAGTTCTTGTAAATTGGTATAAATCTAGGAAATAAAAAATGTATTAAAACTGGTGAATTTTTTTGTGGTAGGTATTCGTAAATTGGTGATGGAAGTGTTCCAAAATATGTGGTTCACACCTGTCAGAGAAAAACCTTCACTTGATACCGATGTTCTGATCAGAAAAGTCATGAATATAACTGATGTTGTGGCTGCTTCAAGGGATATGCCAGGTTTCGAGTGGTTTGAACAGCTTCTACTCAGTGTAAGTATTATTATATGAAAAAAAACATATGTTTTGGTTTGGAATTTTGTTTTAGAATATGGTGAAAATAGTTATTTCTCGTACTCTAATTCTTATGTATCGGTTTTATCTGGGTTACCAGTTTAAAAAATTACTCAGTAATAAGTTTTCAGGAAAAATTTTACAAGTGCTTCTGATTCATTTTTTTATTAAACTTCTAAGTGGTGGGCTTTAATACCACTTTATACCTCTGTAGGAGCAGGTTCTTTTAGTAAAACTTTTGTTTCAATTGCTATAATTTGATTGTTATTTTCTGTTGCCACTTGAAGTTTCTTTATTCACATTTGTTTAAATTTATTTATTTTCAAAATAATTTACACAGAACATTTTCAGGTAAATTCTTATAAATTTTCTGTAAACAGTTCTGAAGTTAATTCATACCCATTATGAAATTTTTTAAATTCACCTAGGTGAACTCTAAAATTGTACTAAAAAAACATTATAAACTTTACATGAACGATTTGAAAATGTTTGACTCACATTGAAAAGTTTAGTTATAAAAAGCCTAAACAAGAGTTTGGAGTCTCGTGATCATGTTGTCATAAAAGCATCTGTTGTAACACAATATATATTTCTTTCTCCTTGGAATTCTTCAAAATATTTCAAAAAATGTAGCTCCATCTGACTATGCATTAAGAAAAGTCAAACTAATGAATACAGCAACGCTCCTATGAACACACACCAGAAAACAAAACTAGTATGTTTGATGTAATTTTTTTTTTTTAAATTGTGGCTTCAATTGGAATTTAGGGCAAAAGTGTATATAATCAAAGTTAGACAATTAAAAAATCTACAATTTGTATTCTAAGCATTTTTTAAGCTGCCTCAGTTTTGAGTGCCCTCCTTTTGTTTATAATTGCTCGTAGAATTCTTCGTTCTATCTTTAGTGTTTCATTAATCCTGTTTTATACTTTGTAAAATGTTAGGGTTTCACAACAATAAGCTGCCTCTGGTTGTACTACGGTTTTGTAGTGTCTAATTTTGGACTGTATGGATGCATTTTTTTTTTTGTTGTAGGTATTCTGTTTAATAGTTGGGCTTTCCTCATTTTATTTGTGCGATTGACCCAGGAGGTCTTTTTGTAATTGGTGTGGGGGATGACTTGGTATTTAAATTCAGGGACAATGTCAATATAATGATTATTAATTTTTATTTTGTTTATGCAAAGTACATCCTCTTTTATAATATAGAGTTATTTCTTAGTTAGGATTTGTAGAAAATATGATCTTCCTAACATTTTTGTTTTGAATAATCTTCTGTCTGTTTATAACTTGATGGCCTCCTGCAGAGAGCAGCAGAATCGGCTTGCTACTAGCCTTCTCAATAACACTTCATTATGTACCAAGTTCAGTGTACTAGTTAGTAGTATTATATAATGAAATGTTATTGAGAAGGCTATTAGCGGGCTGGTTCCGCTCCTCTGTGCGGGAGGCCTTAAGTCATAAATAGACAGTATATAACCAGTTTTACTGGTGTATCTGTGTGTCTTAAGATACATTGTTTGAATTCACGATAAACTTGAATTGGATTACAAATAATTCTGTAAAAAAGAATTTAAGTTGATAATTTTACTTCACATTAGTATTTAAGAAACTAAATTTTTTAGTTATTACAAAGAATATTTATTGGTTATTGGATTTCACACAAATAAACTGAAGCATTATCATTATTTTGTTGATAGATTATGAAATGTGGAATAATTTCATTAATGTTTATACTATAATTCAATAAAACTTTTTTCAATTTCCAGTTATTCAAACCTAAAGAAGATAAAGAGGATTCTAGATTGGTTCAAGCTGAACCACCGAAAGCACTTCTGACAGCTTGCAAACAAATAATTGACTGCTTGATAGAAAATGTTATTCGGTTGGACGGTAGAGGTAGTGGTTCTTCACAGCGGTTTGTAGCATGCATGGTAACTTTGTATCTATTTGCAAAAATACGACCGCAGCTGTTAGTTGACCATGCTATCACACTCCAACCTTATCTCAGCCTTAAGTGTCAGGTATGTAAAAAAATTGCCAATTACAATTTCAGTCAGGTGTGCAAATTGATTAAAATTTGAAAAATAAATTTAGGTAGTTTACTTCCTGAATTGATCAGTAATCATTATTACTTGGAAATGTACTTCGACATGTGTTTTTTATAGGATTATATTTATGTGGAGTATTTACAGTTACAATTTTTTGACAATGGGCATTAATTTTTAGATAGTTTTTTATGGTTTTACATCGGACTATTTTGCATATTATTATTATTAGTATAGGCAAGATGAAAAAAGTAATGAAAAAATGAGTTTTTAGATGAAAATGAGTTATGAAAACATGCTGGACTTGACGGAATCGAATCGAGGATCCCTGGTGTTTAAACCAGTTAACATTATTGAGTTTGTTTTCTCTATTGTAAGAGCAAGAAAATTACTTCTTGCTCATCAAATGTCAGCAACTTTAATCTTGTAAAATTTTATCTTGATTATTGACAGTATTTTTATTTACAAAGTTTTTGTGTATACGATAAACTTGTAAATCTATAAATAAATTTTTTGATACTTTCAGTTAAAAAAATAATCATTTTAATTAATTTTAAATAATTTATAATTTAGGCTGACTTCTGGAACTGATTTATATTGACATATTATATCATTAAGTGCTTGTATTTTTGAGTGTAAGATAATTATATATTTATGTTTGCTTATTATTTAATTTATTTTATGTATTTCTGTGTACCAATGAACTATTTGAACATTTTCTAGTTCGCTAATAGTGTTTTTCACTCTTTGATGTCCCAAACACCACTCGATATTTTTAAGTATACATTAATTCATTATGATCATTATTCTGAAGTTGCTAATTGTGTTAACATTTAATTAATTATAATTATATAACTATGCAATCTTACGTCTGCACTCTTTTAGGTCCCAAAAGCGACTCAATATTTTACAATTCTTCTCTTTCTTTTTCTTAGTTGCTTAGCAACGAGATTTTGTTTGGATTAAATTAAATTTATTAATGTAAAACAATATAATTTTGAATATTTGATATCAACCAGCTGGCTCTATTTATATTTATACTTTAATAGACCAAAATATAAACATAGCCAGCTGTCAGTCATTTTGAATCATTACATGAGTTTTATATACTTTGTATACATGTTGTAGTGTATGAGTCACACTTAACATTCTATTGATAATTATTTTGAAAATAAATGAACTTTTTTCTTTTGTTTTAGACCCAAGGAGACTATCAAATAATAAGTTACGTTGCACGGATATTAGAATTGGTTGTGCCTTTGATTGAACACCCAAGTGAGACATTCTTAGCACGTTTGGAAGAAGATTCTGTGAAGCTAATAATGTTACAGGATCCTCCAGTTATACTCAGTTGTGTATCGTGTTTGGGATCTGTTGTCAATAATGTGACAAGAAACTTCAAGCTCATCAGAGATTGTCTCAAAAAGTATCATGGTAATTATCTTACTTTTAAAATTTCAATATTTTTTTTATTCATATCTAACTAATAATATTAAGTGTTAAAATGGATGAAAATTATAAAAACTTAATTGTTTCACAGTTTTACGAATAAGTTCACAGTTTTATGGACTGAATAAACGGAGCTTATTAATGTAAAACTTATCAATGTAAAATCCTGTTCTGTTTGTGTTCTTTAAAGACTGTCCCAAAAAACCGGCTGCCTCAATTAACCAGTGGACCAATTATCCGGAATCGACTGTGTTTAATAATATCATGGAACTTTAAAACCCACAGAAAATGTAACATTTTAAGTCATCTATTGTCTGCATTAGCAGTAAGTCCAGAATAGTCAGACGTTGAACAAAAAACAAAAACAAAAAGTCATCTATATAAAAATTTTTATATGATATTTTATGTACTTTGATATATTGGTGGACCCTCAGAAACACGTTTAAGTAGATCTTAAGGATCAAAGGAGCTGAAAAGTTAGTGAAATTTATTCAATAGAATTTATTTCAAGCTTCAGGATACGTATGAAGATTTGTTTTTGAAATTAATTTTCGTACACAGTGATGTAAAATCACTAAAACATAAAAGCAGTGATGTACACTGCTTTTATTTAGTTTATTAGGTTTTCTATTGTATTACCCTTGTTTTAAATTTTATAATATTTAGCAGATTTAGATAAATATTAGAAGTATGTGTTTTGTCCTGAGCTGTAACAGCAATATGATGGTACAATTATTGTTAATGAAAACAGGTCGTGATAGAATGTGTACACATAATTTGAACATGCGACTAGTCTGCCTTGATGTCATCAGCTACAGTAATATAAACATTACTTTTGATTGTGCATTTAGTCTCTCCTAACCCTCCCGTCCATTCAGTCCTTAAGTACTGGAATAAACCTTCAATAAAAGCAGTATATTTGAATTTAAATAATCTAATAAACTCTCATTTATTTGTTTGTTATTTCTTAATACATCCTTATAGATCTGTAATAAGAATTCATTAAATATATTTTTTTACATGTGGGTTTACTAATAATAACATTGATTTAATATTTTAACATTTTTTTCTAGGTTTCCTGTTGAATTATCGAAGTTATTTGGAAACCGGAAAATTATCACGTAAGTTGAATGTTTATTTTACTATTACTAAGTCAACCAATTTTGTTGTATTTTATAATTCAAATGGTATTTAGATTTTTTGTCAATCTTTTTGAAATTTTATGCTTGTAATGAAAAAATAAATGTATTGTACGATCTTTTGATAACACTAAACTATTTTATGTCATTTTTATTTTAGAGGTCTTTCCAATAAATACGTGAACTGATTGAATATGGTGGCTATGACACAATATACAGCCCCGTTCACTAGCTTGCATTTAGCCTTAAAGCCAATTAACTGTCAGTACTCGTCTGAATGTCGAGCTGTCCGTACTGTACCAGTTGCATTTATTTCTGTTTTGCTTGTTTTTACTGTTCATCGAAATGGAATTTGATGAAATCACTGAGCAACGACTCAACATCAAGTTTTTAGTGAAGTTCGGAAAAAGCTTTTAAGAAATTACCGTAGTGTTGAGGGCTGTTAATGCTCGAAAGAAAACATCCATTTTAAATGAATTAAGCGTTTCAAGGATTAGGGTTTAGTCCCTCGTCCTTACTGATTGCCGAAAAACTGTGCAAGTGATTGCTGATGAACTTAATTGGTGTCGGGTCTTGTAGAGGTACCTACCTTTAGTTTCATGTTTGGTACGCCATTCCATTTTTGAGATATTTGGTACACACACAGACCAATCGCTAAAAAATGTTTTTTGGTTAAGGGGTTCTGAAATATGTTTTTTCGGTAAAAACTTAGTTTCTTAAAATCGACATAAAATCAATACTTTTCTTCTCTATATATTCATACGGGGCAAGAAAGTAAAAAGAAATTCCAGAATTGACCGGGAATCAGATCTGGGTTCCCTGGTACAGAAGTCTGTAGTGCTGACCACTACACCAACCTGTGTTGTATTTATTTATAAATGTTCAAATTTTAGTTTTTTTAACTTTTTAATCTATTAAAAGGCGGAGTCGTAGGAGCCCTTCCTTGTTATGGAAGGATTATTTGGCCAGTTTGCACGGTACTAAAACATTTCTTTTGAATGTAATAATAATTAATGGTTTTTTATCAATATATCCAGTTAAATTGTTAATCTTTTGGTTATTTTTTAGCAAATATTATGACGAAATGTAATCTGGAACGTGATAACGATAAGGAGTCCATATTGCGTCCAAAATTCAGGAGGTCGGTGTTTATAGTTGGTTTGTTGATGCGGTTTTTCGACTTCAGTGACAAGCAAGTGCTTGGAGATCAATTACCTGTAAGTATTAGTGTTAAATTGACTAATATCAGTTTAGTTTTATTAGGTCAAAATAGTTAATTAAAAAAGATGTTCGAGTGTTATTAATCACAATTTATCTGTTGGGAAAGTAATGAATTTCTTTATACAAAGTGGTTTGTTGTGAATAAAGTAATGGCTTCATTTACAGGGTGGAAAGTAAGTTCTTTCCAAATCATAGTCAATTGACAGTCATATTTTTCAACCCAGTAATGAAGGCAGTGGTAAATCACCTTGCGGCTCATTTTATTTAGTAAATCCTCTTAAGTCCAAACCAGCCCTGGAGTTTGAAGTAATGTATTTATTACTTCTGATAGTTGTGTATAACCCAGAAAACTAGTTATAGTTTATTTTACAATAGTTTTGCAAATTTAAGACTTCCACTGCTGGGAGTTAAATTCAATACTTATGTGCCATGCGGTTTTGCGGACATGTATGACTTTTTCAAGACGTTAGTAGTGATGTTAGTGTGGTGATGTTTTCAAGATGTGTAGTATGACTTTTTTCAAGATTTTATTCTAATTTCATTTTTGAACCAATTTCATTGTCACTTACTCAAATTAAAGCTGTGATCTTTCCCTTTAACGTGCATTATTTGTTATTAACCTAAATATTTTTTGTGCTTTAAAATATGCTAACAAATAGAATCACTTTTAGAGAAAAAAACAAGAATTGAACCGTACTAGAAATATTAAAACTTGATTTAATTACGCCTATATTGGTTTTCTTTTATTCATTTTTTTAAAGTTGCATCCACAACTTGGTTATTAGCAAATATGGGAGGGATTTAACTTGGGAAATTTCCAGACCCTAGCCAGGAATCAAACCTGGGACCTCCGTAGTGCGCTACCATTATGCTACGGAGGCGGCCTAATTATATTGTATTACACTAAAAATACATGATTATAAAACCTACTTACAACTAAAATGATATCATTATATTATAATAATAATACTTTCATCATCATTCAATGACATGTTGCAAAACGACGAACAAAGCAAGTGTTGTAGAACACAAATTGTAGGTTATAAACACACTTAGTAAACATACGTTAAAATAACCACAGACAGGAAATGAAACTTTCAATAAGCGCTTTAGTGGTGTATTTTATAACTAAAACTTCAAAATAATGTTTGTAACACAAGAAATGCCGTCCATAGGCATTCAATTACTTAATACAATGCGGGGAATCCGAAGACATCAAATGGCAGGATCCGCAAAACAGAAAAGTTTCGTGACGACGTCAATTGACAGGATTAGCGGTGAAAGTGTTAAGTAACACTAACTCAGTTTTCTGTAAATTTAATCAATGTAATTTTTTTGTTTCTCTTTAGGAAAAGATTACCATTGAAGTTTTTGATACATTCTCATTTTTCCTTGCACAAGATGAGAATTCAAAGTATTATACATTGAAGGCCATTGGAAATGTTTGCATTCGTCATTATGATTTGATGTTGGGGCCCGTACTAAAAACACTTTACCATCAACTTCTAAAGGACGAAGATGCTCCGCTTGCTATGAAAACACAGGTATGATACCAGATTAACATTTGTGAAATAAATCCTCATACATATTGTAAATGATTGAATGTAAATAATCATTAATTTTCAGGCTGTCAATAAAATATAAATATAAATATTTTTAAAGGTTTTGTTAAAGTCCGTTAGATTATTGGGAATTTTGACAAATAGTTTATTAAACATTTTTCTTTTAAGTTACTAATTGTTGTTCTTTGTAATTTTTGACAATGGAATTTGTGAATAAAGATTTATATTACATGCTGATCAGCATGTTTGAACCAAATTAACATACAATTTTTTTCAGGTGCTGAAAAATATAGAAATTTATTTGCAAGAGGAAGAGAGGCGGATGATAAAACAAGATTTGGAATGTAAGTACCCCAGTTTTGTTGTTGATGTTTTATAAATAATATAAATGAACTAATTACTTATTATCCGGTAATTAGAATCAGTGTTCTTATATACTATGTCTAATTTGTGGTTGGTATATTAGGAATGTTAAACCTAACGCTAGTGGATAATAAGAGATAAAGTCTTCTTCTTCTTCTTGCAAACAAGGATCAGGCTGCAACCTGTTCCCAAATTCACACACTATATCATCTGTCTCCATTTTTTCCTAGGTCTACCGATATCCCTTTTACCTTCTGGAGCATACCAGTGTGCCTGCTTAGGTATGCTGTGATCTTACATCCTTTTTATGTGCTGTCTCCAACTTTGGCGATAGTCCTTTATTTTTTAGTTCATGTTGTAAAATACTCAATTCTGAACGTATTCCCTCATTCCTTATTCTGTCCAAGCATGTACACTCCTTAGTCCATAACCCTTGTACGACTGATAGGTTTGTGAATAGTAACTCTTCTAACACTAATCCTGAGATCACACTTATAGACTTGGCATTTTTTATCCAAAAAATTTGAAATCTTTATGTTACATTAAGAACATGAAACTGTTTATTTTTACACCAGTTAACAGCGAATTCACAAAAAAATTATGGTAATATATGTAAGTCATGTGTTTTTGTCGAAATTGGGCAATAAGTTATTTATATTTTTTTTAAACTGGTATTCTAGAAAAATGTCTAGTGAAAAATTTGATGTATCAAATGCTCTTAGATATTATATTTTTAAAAAAATTAGGTAGTTGCTTACCACACCATATGACTATTCAAGCATATATGAGAGTCAAGTGAATATGGATTGTCGGTGTTAAAAGGAAGTTGGAAAAATTTGCTCTCTTTGAGCTGATGTCATCGACCCATTCCTACTGTTATTTGTATGACATGGTTTATATGAAAGCACATAATTTTGTGAACTTGTGCATATAGAAAAAAATTGGAAAAGATAAATTAAAACACCTTAGTTGCATTATGAAGAAGTATCTGAAAATTTGCTATTCTATGAATCTCACAAGGTTTATTCCCTTTTGCAAATCATATTCAATTCAACCGGTTTTGTTATAAGCAAGATCATTGAACAATATACCTACCTCCACCATTCAAGCTTTCAAACGCAGTTATAACTCTATTTTTAGACGAGATACGGCCATTACACAGTTTTCTTTAATAAAAATCTTAATTCAGTGGTACCACAATATTCACAAATCAATAGAAAAATTCCCACTAATCATGTTGTTTTTTTTAAATAGCTTACTTTTTCCTCATATATACAGCTACTATTTAACTATAATTTTTACTGGTGTACGCATACATTGACGTACTATTACAATTTACTATTACACAGACTGTAGAGGACTTAAAACACTCATCACCAAGGTAGGACTGACTCAATCTTACGCGCTGTTCTGAACAGTGTTACTTTTCTGAAAACTAGTATTGTTCACTTAGCATTATTTGGTTCTCATTGTACAAAATTTATGTTCATCGATTTAATTATTCGTCTATAAGTGATAGTAGTTGAATTTGATAGTTTCTATCTATGCTGGTAGCTTATTAACTATTGTAGTAGATGATACAGTATATGTAGATTGTATTTAATAGTGCTTAAATTTTATTAGATTGGGTATTCAGTCTGTGTATAGTGTTCATTGAAAACTGATTAAAGTGTGGGATGAGTGTTATTTAAATCACTGCTGCAAATTGGAGGCAAAATTATACAAAGTCAAACAAAAGAATTGTTAGTAATTTATATGAATTTATGAAAAGGAAGTGAACAAGGTTCTGATTTTGTTTACAAAAGTACAAAAAAGAGTAGCATTAGCTATTAGTGTTTCCTGAATAGCGTTTAGTGTATTCTATAAGAAAAGACATCCAATGAAGATGTAGATCTGGTTTTTTTTATTCATCACGAAAAGAACCGAGTGTAGAGTCTGTAAGGCAAGTTATAATTGTGATTTTTTAGTAATGGTAGTAGCGTATCTGCTCCCTTCTGACAGCCTACTGGCGGTTCCACTTATTCTTACCACAGTTCCCCTACTTCACAATGTTCTGCATCTACTATACCTTATTTTTTCTAAAATTTTAGTCAGGTACATGTCTGTTAGCATTTCCATGATGACTAAAATTGTGTTTTTACATTTGTTTTTATAAAGAATAATGCAAGTGTTAGCAAATGAGAAAGTAAATTGTTTTATTACCTATTTAAGGTGGTGGACTCAAGTACTCATGTGAAATGTTTTGATTTTTTTCAGGGGCGAAATTATCGAAACAAGAAAATTTAAAAGAAATGGGTGATGTATCATCTGGCATGGCGAGTACTGTGATACAGTTGTATTTGAAAGAGATACTTGAATCATTTCTGCATCCTCATGTCTCCGTAAGGCAAGCAGCTTTACAAGTGATCCAGCTGATTCTCGGCCAAGGATTAGTTCATCCTGTTCAGGTATGAACTGTCCATATTTAAGTGAATTTTTTCTTGTTAATTAAATTCATCAAATGTCTAAGAGATTTGATAGAAAGATAAAATTTACAATTACAAATTTTGTTTCTTTTTAATCATTCACTGCAAAAACAGTGTAATAATTAGTTTGGTTATGGTGATCTTATATAATAAAAATAATTTAAGTTTTTGTTCTGAGGCCATGTATACTCCAATAAAGAGTGAATTGTGTGGGTTGACGAAAGACCACGTATACCCCGTGGTTAGGATTACTTTTATACGTTTCCATTGTTCATTGTGAACGATTCAGTGTTATTTTGTTGATATTTCAATGAAATCGACATGTTGTTTAGATCATCAGCCGAAAGGCTGGTTTGAACCTGTAGAGGTTTTACTAAGTAAAACGAGGAGTGATGTGGTTTACCATTGCCTTCCTCACTTGAGTGGAAAAGTACGCTTATCAGCATGCCAAGCCCTCTGAAAAGCACATATTTTCCACTCTACAAATGACACCTTCACTTCATTCACCACAGGGTCTGGCTGTATAATGAAATTCATTACTTTCAGAGAAGATGACTCTGACTAGTGTCTTTTACACCTCTACTTCTTCTGTTCTTAGATAATTCAGTCATTTAATTGGCTGACCATGTGATAAGAAACAGAACTATTTATTTTAGCCCTGCAACAAAAAGATTGAGTGCAAATAATTTTACACTCCACCTGTCTGTTATGGGCATAAAATCAACATATATTTTAATTTTTTAGTTTGTAAGTATTATTTAGTGATTTTATTTATATTAGGGATGTTATTTTTCTGAAATGTTTCTAAAAATATTTTGTTAAGTACATAGTTAAGTAAATAGAAGCACAATTTTTTTTATAAAATAAAACTGTATTTTTTTGTCTTTAAAATCATGTATCGCTAAGACATTTGCAGTTAAAATATGTCAAGTAATATATATTTCAAAATGTTATTAAAATGCTCAGGATTCTAAGAGTTGTACAAAATTGAAGTTAGATTCATTTACTTAATGACAAATGATCATGTAATTAATTATGTATTATTAATTCTCATGTTTATTATGTATTTAATTTGTAAATTAAGATTTTGCAGACACTTCGTGTACTTGTTTGAACCATTGATGATGTATTTATTATATTTGTTTTCAGATTGTTCCTTACCTAATTTGTATGAGCACTGATAATGAGAAGATGGTAAGCAACAGTGCAGATAAACAGTTGCAAGAAATTGAAAAGAAATATCCTGGGTTCATCCACATGAAGGCTCAAACTGGAATAAGGCTCTCATACAAATTACAAAAGATTTTACAGATGAATGCTGGTGCAGAAACTGTCCGAGGATTTCGGGTGAGAGAAGCTGAACTGCCTGGTGCTCTCAATGGGTTTCTGTATTCTATTCTAAGGACGAAACAGCAGAGACGTGCTCTGGTGTTGTCGATATTGAAACAGTTTGATGAACAAGTGGTAAGTTATTTGTGATATTAGATATAAGTTAATCTAAGTAGTTTCACAAATGTAAGGAGTTAGCTGTTGGAAAGTATCCTGTTTTTTATTTAAAAAAATTTTTTGTATTGTGTATATAAATCCTATTATTCTTGATTTGATACACAAGAATGATTTTTGAATACAAATAATGGAGATTAGTGATAAAAAACAAAATTTTAATTGATTTATTTTTACCCTACAAATAAATAAATCAGAGCATTCAGATATTTTTGTTACCAAATTGTTTAACCTGCTTCCCAAAACTTATGTACGTATACATAATATCATTAAGTTTAAATCTGAATTACAGAAATGACTATTAGTGTCAGCAGGCAGTGAACATGACGAAAATTATTACGCCTTTAAATCTGTGAGCTGACATCCTGATATTTTGATTCTAGACAACCTGGCTTTTGAGAAAAGATGACCTATTGGATGTAGGAAACATAGTTGTTGGTCAGGTTAATTTTCCACTTCTTGTTTAAATTAAAATTAGAGATAAATGAATATTTAATTGTGATGTAGTGTAGTGTAAGGTTGTTCATATTTAAATAATTTTTGGGATATAAATTATTATTATTCAGTCTCAGTATTGAATTTTTCACATTAATTTTTAAAATACTGGCTTTGTAATACAGATCACAAAAATTTGGACTAAAATCACTATTAAAATTGTGTTTTTTTTTTGCAGAAAACAACTTTATCGCAGATGTTGTATTTGGCAGACAACATGGCGTATTTCCCTTACCAAGTACAAGATGAACCTCTTTTTATAATTCATCATATTGATATCATGATATCTGTTACTGGCACGAATCTCCTTCAGTCTTTTAGAGAGGTCAGTGTAACTTAACTTACTATGTTACAGGATGTTTGAATGTTTTCTAGAAAACCTAGAAATTGTGTTATTTTTATTTAATTTTTTTTCTAGTAAAATTAATGAGAATACTATTCTCATTTTTTTCAAAACTCTTCATAAAGTTTGACTCAACCATGAATTGTTTTTTTTTTTTTGTTTAACGTCCGACTGATGTTTTCCAAATGATGTTTTCCGTTTAACCATGAATTGAGGTGGAAGAAATCCAGTAGACATTTTGTTGGTTTTGTAAATCTTCATAGGTCCTTCTTATCTATTCAATTTGATTTTCGGTGGGAGTAAATGGCTGTGTTCAGTTACATGACAATTTTTATTAGGAGTTTATTCAGTGGAGTACCATTGAGAATATTTCTTTTTTGTTGTAACCACTTCTATAATTTTTTGAGGAACAACAAAACACCTTTTAACATTTTTTTTTATTATTAAAATTAAATTGATTTTAGGCCAATTTTTATGTTGGCATCTAAGAACTTTAGCATATAATTTATATTGGTTTATTAATTTCAGGCGTTGATACCAGTAAACACACATCCTCAGGATCAAAGAATTGATCCAGAGACAGGAAATCCTATACCAGTCGTCGATGAAGAAGAAGATGAAGATGAAGCCGTGTTATTGAGTAGAGTTCCTGAAGATACACATTGCTTACAAGAGTGCCTCACTGCTTCTCAAGGATGTCTTCTACTTCTTGTCTTGAAACAGCATCTCAAAACTTTATATGGCTTCAATGACAGGTAAACGTAAATTCCTTTAATTAAATGAGTAATTACATGTTCATACATATGCTCTAGATATATGCGGAGCTGACATTTCACAAACTTACATGGGAATAGAGGGGAGGATTGTGGTCATCAAATAGGAAAATTAAAAACTATTTTTTCTATGTTATAAAGTTGACATACAGAACTTTTTTGCTAATGGGAAAGTGCTTTCTTTCATATTTCTTCGAATTTTTTTTTCGAATTTTTTCTTCGTTTTTTTTATAATGTCAACCCATTTACTCTAAAAAAATATTGCGACTATGGTTATATCTTTGCCACTTTTAATCAGATCAAGAAGTTAAAATTGAATAAAGACATGACTTGTTATAGCCTTTTCTTTTCAATTTATGTGGACATTTGAGTCTTGAAAAAGTTGAGATGACTTGAAAAATGATATCAATTTTTTGTTTGCAAGTTAAAGCAAAAAAAAACAATTGCTGTTAACTAATATGCAATGCTCCATACAATAGCATACAATACACCTTAGTTGTAAAGACAACTATAACAACCACTGAGTTCTATTGAGGTATACCATTGGTCTTGATGTGGAGAATTTCAACTGTATTCATGCAGGGGTGCGGTCATAGTGTCGTTACATTTTTGAGCAGAGTTCATTTATGTTTTGTAATCAGTGTTTCATGTTACCTTGTTACATTTACACAGTTCTAATAAATTATTTAAATTAATATTACGTATATGTTGAATAAAAACTGGGTAAACAATTGTTAGCGCTTGTAAGACGCTGGATAAAAGACAATGAAACGAATTTAAACTGAATAATTTTATAGAACTTAGTAAACGATTAATTGACTTAATTCGGAGGACCAGGTCAGTTTTAAGCGGCTGCCGACCACAGCAAAAACGATTTAAAGAATAAACAAAATGAATTAGTAACAGGAGGAATAAAATAACGAAAGGTAACGGACATAATTGGTAGGGAAAAAACATAGGGAGACACACTATTGAATAACTAACCGTAATAATGGAAAAACGTTCTTACCTGGAATCCATTAACAACTTGAAACTTGTAGATAATCATGTGGAAGCACACTGGTAACATTGCAATGAATACACTACGACAGTTTACAATAAAAAACACATGAGCAATGAATATAATTCACACAAGCATAGAATAACGAACAGTTTAGGTTTGTGGTAAACCAACGAGAAACGAAACAAACTGATTGTAAACGAAGAAAGTGGCAGGGCATCGCCAACCCACGCCACACGCTAATCGTAAGAGATAAGAACACAACCATACATCACGGCAGCTAAGACAAAAGTGTGTTAAGGAAGAAGCCGGATATTCAAAAGGAAGAGGGGATACGGATGACGTGACTTAATGATGTCACGCGGAAACAGAGGCAGGAACAAATTGTGATTAGCGGGGAAAACAGTTTGAATTAACCCCGGTAAGACTGGCGCTAACAACAATGTTATAATTCACATTTTTTATATTTTGAAAGTTAGAAAAAGCAACTGCGAACGTCAAAGGATTAGAGTATTCTTTTTAAGATAGGTTTTTTTAAACTGAAATTTAGAGGTAATAAGTTCTTCAAAAATAAAAATTTATATTTGAAGGATCTAACTTTTGTCTTACAAATTTGTTGCAATGTATGATACAGTTTAGACATTTGCTTAATTTTTTAAATGTTCGTTTTATCTTTCATAGCAAAATCACTCAGTATTCACCTTCTGAGTCGGCGAAAATTTATGAAAAAGCTGTGAATAGGAAATCCAACTCAAAATTCAATCCAAAAGCAACATTGCAAAAAATTCAACAGGGTTCTCCACCGAATTTTCTCGATGAGAATGCTCGTAAAGCATTGGTCTCTGAATATCTTGAGGTAAGCATCATAAAATTTATCTTTTTAAGTGTATATATGTTTTGCAATTTCGAGTTTACAGCTAATTGGTTCAAAGGTGAATCGGTTTGTGTTAAACGAAATGTTAATTTAGACTTGAAAATTTTTTGAATTAAGTTTTCATGTAACTTGGGCATTTTATCTTTTATTTATTCACATGTAAGCTGGTTAGTAAATAATTAGAAACCAATACACTGTTTTAATTGTGTTAAATTGGAACATTTAGAATGAAAATTCAGTTTTATCTATCAGAGGTTCTGATTAACAAATTTTTCATCAAAGTTTAGGTTGCTGAAATTGAGAAATTGTTCTGTAATAACAAAGATTTGTAATCTCATTTCTCTAATATAGAAGCATATTAACTGTTGCAAAATGGCCGAAATGGAAAAATGTGGACAGAACTAACATATGTGGAGTATTTGTTTGCTTAAATAACACTGTTAATGGGTGAATAAATGAGTATATACTGTATATATTCATGTGTTGAGCAATTTTCCTTTATCTGTACATTTTCTATTCACTGATAGTTATATAGTAAGACCACGAATTCACGATAGTGCAATTTTGTTATACATAAAAATATTATGTATGTACAGTAGGACCTCGCTGTAATGAACTCCGATACAACCCACTTTCACTATAACAGACTTCAAATTTGAAAAACCCTGAAATAATTACTTTTAAGGAAAATAATAATTAAAAAAATAAGAAGTATTAAAAATATTCAATAAAAAGTGCAATTTTTAATTTAATTAAAGTCGACTCTTGTGAATTTGTCAAAAAATCTGTTTAGAGATGAATTGGAAATTAAATTAAAAAATTATCTCATAGATGGTAAAATGAGTTGCATGAAATTATGAAAAAAGTGGAGGCAACACGATTAAACCTAAAATTTAGGTTTTTTTTTGTCATCAGTCTCTCGACTGGTTTGATGCAATTCTCCAACCTGTTCTATCTTGCGCAAGTCGTTTCATATCTACATACCTGTAACACCCTACATCTTTTGTAATTTGCTTTATATATTCTAATCTTTGCCTCCCTCTACAATTTACTCCCTCAATGTTACCCTCCATTATTGATAGCCCAATACCTGGATGTCTTAGGATATGCCCCACTAGCCTATCCCTTCTTTTGGTAAGATGCTTCCATATACTTCTTTTTTCATCCACTCGCCTAAGAACCTCTAAATTACTTATTTTGTCCACCCACCTAATCTTTAACATTTTCCTATAACACCACATTTCAAAAGCTTCTATCCTCTTCCGTTCTACAGCCCCTATCACCCACGTTTCACTTCCGTATAATGCTACACTCCAAACATAATGTTTTAAGAAATTTTTCCTAATCTGTAAATCAATGTTTGTAGTCGGTAAGCTGTTTTTCATTTCAAAGGCTTTTCTAGCTTGAGCAATTCTACTCTTGATATCACTCGTGCTTCTACCATCCTTTGTTATTTTACTCCCTAGATAGCAGAATTCCCCAACTTCCTGTATGTTTTCGTTGCCTACTTTTAAATTTCCCATCTCTTCTAAACCACTCTTGCTGCTGCACAACACTTTCGTTTTGTTCTTATTAATCTTCATGAAGTAATCCTTCCTCAAGATCTCATCCATTCCATTTAAGGCATCCTCTAGTTCATTCTTTGCCTCGGCTAATACTACTATATCATCGGCGAATCTCAACATTTTTATTGTTTCTCCTTGAATTTTTATTCCTACATCAAATTTCTCCTTCACTTCATTTATAGCCTCTTCTATATACAAGTTAAAAAGTAGTGGTGACAAAGAACAACCTTGTCGTACACCTTTTCTTACGGCAGCCTCTTTTTCGTACCTCTCGATTCTCAAAACAGCCGTTTGATTCTTATACAGACTGTAGATAACTTTCCTTTCTTTGTATTTAATTCCTAGCCTTTTCAAAGTTTTAAACATTTTACTCCAGTCCAGATTGTCAAATGCTTTCTCTAAATCTACAAATGCCATAAAAGTAGTTTTATTTTTCTGTATCCTTTTCTCAAAAATCAGTCTCAGAGCCAATATTGCATCTCGAGTTCCCATTCTCCTTCTAAATCCAAATTGGTCATCGTCCAATACTTCTTCTACTCGGTGTTTTATTATCCTGTATATAATTCTTGTCAGTATCTTAGATGCATGGCATGTTAGGCTGATGGTTCTGTAATGTTCACACTTCTCCGCTCCTGACTTTTTTGGTATTGGAATCATAATATTTTTTTTAAAGTCCGATGGTACCTCTCCACTCTCATACATTCTGCACACAAGTTTGTATAATTTCTTTTGAGCAACTTTGCCACATCGTAATAATAATTCCGATGGTATGTTATCTATTCCTGGTGTCTTATTCATATTCATATCCTTAAGTGCCCGATCGAATTCTTCTCGTAGTATAGGGTCCCCTTTTTGATCTTCTTCAACATCAGTTTCTTGTTCTATCGCATCATATTCTAATTCTTTTCCCACGTAGAGTTGATTTACGTATTCCTTCCATCTTTCAGCTCTCTCTTGGCCATTCAACAATGGTTTACCACCTGCGCTTTGTAAATTAACAGCTTTCATCTTTCGTTCTCCAAAGTTTTCCCTTATTTTTCTATAAGCTGCGTCCACTTTACCAACTGCCATTTTACTTTCAATGTCCGTACATTTCGCACTGATCCACTCTTCCTTCGCTTTCTTACACCTTTTGTTTATGGTATTTCTCAAGTAGCAATATTGCCTTTTACCTCTCTCGTCCTTTGCGTTTTTATATTTTCTTCGCTCATCCATCAGTTCTAAAATATCATTAGTAATCCACGGTTTCCTACCTCTTCTTTTAGTATGTCCTAACCATTCTTCCGCTGCTTTCACTACCACCTCCTTGAAGTTTATCCACTCCTCCTCTACATTTCCTGTGTCATTACCTCTTTCTTCTATCCCTTTTTGAATACTCTCCTGGAAACCTACCTGGTTGTCTTGTTCTCTTAGTTTGTCTACGTCCCACCTAGCATTTCCCTGTCCCTTCTTCAGTTTTTTAAGTTTAAGCCTGCTATCCATTACTACTAAGTTATGATCACTCCCTATGTCTGCACCTGGATAGGCTTTACAGTTCATAATCTGGTTTCTGAATCTTTGTCTAACCATTATGTAATCTATTTGGTATCTTCCCTTGTCACCTGGCATCATCCAAGTGTATAACCTCCTTTTGTGATTCTTAAAAAGTGTATTGCCTATCACTAAATTATATTTGGAGCAGAAATCTACCAGCCGACTCCCTCTGTCATTTCTCTTCCCTAGACCATATTCTCCGACTATCTTTCCTTCTTTTCCTTCTCCAACTACTGCATTCCAGTCTCCCATAACTATCAAATTTTCATCACCCTTGACATATTTTATTACTTCATCTAATTCCTTATATACTTGTTCTATTTCTTCCTCTCTGTGTGAAGACGTAGGCATGTAGACCTGCACTATAGTGGTAGACTTTGGTTTCGTATCTACTCTAACCATGATAATCCTATCACTACACTGCTTATAGTAAGTCACTCTTTGTCCAATTTTTTTATTCATTACTAGACCCACTCCGCCCTGCCCTCCGATGGCTTTAGTGTTAATAACCCTATAATCCCTGGACCAAAAGTCTTGATCATCATCCCAGCGTACCTCACCAATGCCTACAATATCTAACTTCAACCTATCCATTTCCCTTTTTAAATTCTCTAACCTACCAGTTTGTTTTAAACTCTTAACATTCCATGTTCCAACTCGCAGAATTTCAGAAACTTTTATTTTTTTGATGAAGTCCCCTCTGATAGTCCTCGCCCGGAGATCCGAATGGAGGACTAGTTTATCTCCGGAATGTTTTACCAGAGAGGACGCCATCATAAATTTTTCATATTTTGAAGTTCTCGAAGTTCTTGAAGATCTGCATATACTAAGTAAGCCTAACCAGAATCATACATGAAGGAGTTTCCTTACGATAATTCTAGTCAGACAGAAAAAGCTGTAGTTTACTGTTGCTTTCAGCTTTTTGGTTGGCAGACTGAGTGCCCCAAGCCACCGTCTGCCAGGGTGGAATGGGCAGCCCTTCCAGTTCCGTTCACCATGAGCCGGTTATCGTGCTGATGAGCGGTCACATGGTTACTAACAGGCCACACTACGTGAATGTATGGATAGGACACTAGCCTTCTATCCCGGCTGGTTCCCTTAAGCCTTTTGTAAAAGGAATTAAGGGGTCTCCTTCCAGTTGACGACAGAAGAAAAATTTAGGTTATCAGAAATTATAATCGAAATGACGTACGGTTATCATTTAGTAACTGTAAAGGTTGTGAAAGAATGGTTGCAAGATAGTGACAGCGATCATGGTTATCAGATAATTAACGGTGATGAAATAATTGACGATTTTCAAAAGAAATATCCGACTGCGATAATTCAGAAGACGAGGATGAGCCATTAGAAAAGAAAATCAAGCTTTCGACCTAGCATATGCGACACCATTGATACAGTGATTTTGTAAATAGATTTATTGGAAGAACAAGATGTCCATCACTTTTGAACATTTTAGGCAATTTAAAGAACTTATTATTAGAAAGCAACATCTGTCCGGAACTTAGTTAAAATTAACAGCTATAACCAAAATTGCTACTTTGCCTGGCTGTATCTAATATAACGGACTTTCGCGACCATGGACTATAGCCTCCCCCATTTAGTCTGTTATAATAAGTACTTACTGTTCTGTACAATAGGAATAACATAAAAATGTCAATGGGATAGAAAAAGACAGTTAAGGTTGGGTATGCAGAGAAATATGCGTACAGTATTGAAAATATTTGACTCACTTCCTGTCATTTTTTGCAAACGTCCGTTTTTTGTTTTGACAATGATTTGTTACATAAAATGAGAGGAAGTTAGGCATATATGCTAACTTAACACTGTTACGAATAGATTCCAAGAATCATCGGTTATCTTACGAATGTTTAGCCAGTGGAAGATTGACTTGACGCGTAATGACGTTGCAGGCGGAACATGACAACAGTAAGAGAAATATATGACTGCAATCAAACGTTAACCTACAAACTTACGTTGTCTGGGCAGTTGTTTGTTGTTCAAATGACAGTGAGCTCTCAGTCCGGTTATTTTTGGGTCCTCCTCGTATGTGTTTTTCGTGTATGTTACAATGCTTAATATACAGTATCACCTAAAAAATTTATTTGGGTGAACACAAATGAAATTTCAGTTTCTTATACACAAAACGTTGCTGTTTCTAGTTATGTATTCTGTTACTAGTAAATATTTTTTTGAGATTGCTGTTTGTATGTGTAAACGTAATTTTCTTCAAAAATAGTTTTCTCCATTGCACATATAAAATAAAATTACAAAATTTTCATGAAGTTTCATATTATATTTTTTTATAAGCTTTACTTTTAATTATTTAAATAAGCTGTATTTACTGAACAATTAAATTTTAAATTCGGTAGTCAATAGGTTAATAGGTTAAGATTAAAATACTATAAAAAAGGGAAATCCAGAACATAGTTTACCAAAAAGTAATTTATTTGTTACAGTTTAAACACCTCATGATGAATTTGGATCCTGATGAGCCAGATGACGATGATGACCAGCCTCCCAGTCAAAAGACACCTATCAAAGACAAAGATGGTGCACTTAGAAGCTCTCAGTCTTCTTTACCGAGTAGTGGGACTATTTTGACTGGCGACAGTGGTTTCTCTGAGGATGTTGGCAATAGGGCCACTGATTTAACAAATACAGCAACTGCAACATCAGTTTCATCAGCTACGGTAATATTTCAGTGTTTTTTTGTTGTTTTTTTTTATCAAGGAAGATGTCCTTTAAATTTGTTGTAGTGCTCATCATTAAATGAAACCATCTGATGAAAGAATTGTTTTGAGAAGAATAAATATTGTATTCATATTAGAGTTAAAAAAGCTATATTTTTGCAATTTTTCACTTTTGTAAAAGCAAAAACTTGCATTTTTTTGACAGCAAAAATCAGAACAAAGTTGTAAACAAATATTTTTCATTATTTAAAGGCTCTCACTGACTGACTGACTCACTCATCGCTAATTTTTCTACGAGGCCTCTTCAAAAAGTAACCGAACTTTTCGAATCACGCGCTAACGGGGATATTTAGCGAAGTGCGGTTGGCAGCACACTGTTCTACGTCATTTCTTTTGTAAACACATGTTCTTGGATTGTTGATATCTCATTTACTTTTCGTGTTGTTGTGTTTTTAGTACGACTTGTTTAAGTGCTTGAGACGATTTGCAATGTGAAATTTTTGCCAACCCATTGTGAAGATTACACTTTTGTCTCAATGTCGTAGCCGTAAACTCAGCTTTAGTCTCCCGTTATGATCCTTTGCGTGAATGTTGCATCATCATTGGCTTTTTCAAGAAATTGCCACACGATGTTCTTTTTACTTTTCGGTCATCAAACGGGGAACAAACTTTGCTGCAGCTCTATGCTAGTTCAATTTTTCAGTCAAAATTTCATGACACGATTCAATTAAGATGCCAAGCTCCTCTGAAAGTTCTCTGACATTCAATCGGCGATTTGCACGCACCAGATCATGGATTTTCCTTACGTGAGTGTCATCAGTTGAAGTCGAAGGCCTTCCTGGTCGAGGGTAATTTTCAATTTACTGGCGACCACTTTTAAATCGAGAAAAATATTCAAAACATTGCGTATGACTTATCTCCATAAGCTTGTTTCAACAGTTTAAATGTTTCTGTAAAAGTTTTCCCCAATTTCACGCAAAATTTTGCGTTGCATCTTTGCTCCCGAATATCGCACATTACAAAAATTGTCACTAGTACTTGAACACGTCGTACTAAAAATACAACAACACGAAAAGTAAATGAGATATCAACAATCCAAGAACATGTGTTTACAAAAGAAATGACGTAGCACAGTATGCTGCCAACCGCTTGTCGCTAAATATCCCCATTAGTGCGTAATTCAAAAAGTTCGGTTATTTTTTGAACAGGCCTCGTAATTGCACAATAGCTAGACAGCTGGAATTTGGAAGGAATATTCCTGTTAGGGTAAATAGGAAAGTTCAATGTAAATAATTTTGATATTTTACATTTAAGGGGTTGGAAACTCTTGAATCGAAATTTTCATTTACTAAGTTCAGTACAAGCTAGATAGCTGATACTCAGAGATGTTATGTATTGTGATGAAAAAAAAATGTGAAGATGTTACTTATAGTTCAACTACTTAAATTAACCCTTTACCATTTCCGAAATGTACTTACCCCAAAGAATATGGAAAGAGTGTTCAACCCTTAAACCACCAATATTTATCATTTATATACTATATTGGGACATAATAGCAAAATAAAATATCAAATGGTATTAGAATTAAATGGTTTGTCTGTGTTGAGGGAATTCTTATTGCACATGTAACCATCTTAACACCTCTTTTGTATGTAAATAAAAATAAGTTTTATTGTCAAGTAAAATAATGTACATAATTTTTATGTTAGGAAATAAGGTTATAGTACTGATAGTGTACAGTGTTCAGCTAAATAACGTTCATGCTGTGATGGTAGTTTCTTCAAGTATTGTTGTTATTCTAACAAACTTCTATATAAAATTTACTAAAGAAATAATATTATACGTCCAGAATCAAATTTCCTATTTTATTTAGTAACTAGCAACCCTCGCTTTGCTTCACAGCAGCTAATGTAGGCTAATTAAATTATTTTAAAACCTCTCTATATACAATTTTTGTGGTTTTGTTGACCTGTGGCAGCAAAATAAATTGTTTTTCTGCTCTTCCAGCTCTAGAAAGTCCAACATGAAGTTTTCTATGAGTGATGCACTCTTGTCTCAAATTGATGCCCACCGTTTTAAATTTTTGTCCCTGCGATTTAACAGAATTGAATAGAATGCATAGAAGAATACCAATTGAAAAGAAAGAGACAGTTGATATGTGGCTGAGATAAGAGACAGACGGGTGCAATACGTAGAGTAACTGGAAATATATGACCCATCCACTTCCTGTTGAATAAAAACAAATACATAAAATACAGTGCAAAAATAAAAATTTTGAATATATCCAAATTTTTAATGTTTTTGGAATCGAATGTTTTTCTTCACGTTTTTCTATAAAATATAAAAGTTTAGTCAGGCTTCTAGCCCAAAAAGTATACCATCCAGAGGACTTTGAAAAAATGAAAGTGCTATGCACCCTATGGACTAAAACACGTGACATCGTCCCAGTTTAAGTTGTTTAAGTTACTTAAAGTTGGAACATAGCCTATATTGATCAGGAAGCTCTAAGCTATGCAACAATGAAAGATTTTTTTAAATCAGCTCAGTAGTTTCTGAGATTACCTCATACAAACAAACAAAGAGACGTTTATTCTTTATTATATTAGTTTAGATTAATAAAACTGGGTTTTTTTTTACAGGAATCGGCCCCACCACCACCTCCCCCTCAACAACAAAGAGTGCCGAAATTGACAATCGTGGCTCCGAAACCTCCAGAAAAACATCACCATCATCATCATCACCATCGTTCTCACAAAACAAGAAAGACTGAACGCCACAAAAAACACCACCACAAACGGAAGAAATCAAAACTACGAAGCTCCGACGATGAGAGTGAAAATGAGTACAGTGACCCTGACTTTCTTGTATAAAAACATTCCTCCATTAGTTGTGATAAAGTAATGTGTCTGCTGCTGCAAATACGGTCATTTCCCCCCAAGTGCAATCTGATTGACTTATCTTGTAAGGCCTATGTATCAGTGCGGATCGCTCGCTCTCGGACATTTCTATCGAACTGATAAATTAAAGTTAGCAGTCGATAAAACAATGCAACTGTAAACTATGTAAAATATTTATATAGATAGGCTAATTAATATATTATATATAAATAAATATATATTATATATAAAGATTATTATATTAAACAAGGCACAAAGTGGTTTTAGAAAACAGATTCCGTATTGTCAATATTTTCAGTCATTTTATTATTATTCATTATTATTATTATTATTATTATTATTATTGTCATCAATCATGAGCCATAAAAATGCAAATATCATCTATCAAGATCACATTCATTATGTATTTTGTTTGTACAAAATTTTTCGTTGTATTTATGAAGTATTGATGAATTTTAATAAATTTCCATTGAAAAGGTAACTTAAATTAGTGATTTACCGGTATATTATTTATTATTATCATTATTATAATTATTATTATTATTATTATTATTATCGTTCATTATGTACACCTCTTAATTTTGTACATTATTTTCAGTTTGTTAATTTATTTTAAAACATTTACTCGATTTAATGATTAATGAATTAATTTTTTTTGTATGCTTTTTCTCATCTCTTTTTGGTCTGGGTAAAGGTTGTTTATCGTTAGGTGTTCCTATGTTACTGGAATACGCATCGTTGTTTCATAGTGGTGCGATTAACAGTCGACCGGTCGACTTAATGTTTGATTGTGGAATGTAATCGATTTTCTTTTTTCTTTCGGACGAAATGAAATCGTACAAAAATACATAATATAACGTTTCTAAAAAGGATCATATTTTATAACTTATATATATATATAGTGTACATTGTACAAAAGACTTGGATGTCTGAGCTCTAAGTTCACAGAATGTAATTTTGTAGTTTTGTAATGAATGTACTTGACACATATTCATATTGCTGTAAAATGATTTGTATTATTATTACTATTATTATTTCACGTTGTATCGCATACGTTTTTGTATGGGTTACAGGTTATGATTCTTATGATTATTATTGTTATATTATTATTATTATTATTAATACGATGCGAGTTCACTCGATGCGATCAGAAGAAAATGATAATTAGTACTAAAATTGATAATGAGTATCCTTGGAATTTGGTCCTGATGTATCAATGCAGAAATAATCGAATGAGTTGCTGTATTTCATTGATTGTAAGTCACTTTTTATTGTACTTCTGTAGTTTTATACATTTTTAATTTTTTTTTAATGTTTTTATTATTTAAAAGTTTGAACGGTTCATTTTTAATTTATTATTTATTTTATTTTATGTACAAAAGAATGTATCGTAAGATGGAGTTAGTAACCTAGTTGTCAAAATTGTGGATGATTCTGATGGAAGGATGGAAGGGCAGTTTTATCAATATTGCATGTAACCAACATTCTTTAATGTTTAAGCATGATGTAATATATGTACTAGTAGAAAAAATTAATAATTAATAATTTTAGAATATTGATGGAGTAAACATGGTTAACTTCTGTTGAGTTTTAACAAAAGTAGATAATTTTAAAAAAAATTGGTGTTGTGATGCTCCATCACAACACCAAACATATAGATTTGGTATCCATCCAAATTATATGCAATTTTTTTTCTCTGATAAAAAAACAAAAGATTGCTTGGTTAACTTCTGTTTAGTTTTAACACTTTCAGATAATTTTCAAAAAAAAAAATTTAACTACAGTATTTTATGATATTTGGTGTTTTAATGGAGCATCACAACGCTAAAACAATCTATAAAATTGTTATCAATACCAAATTATATCAAGATTTTTTTGCTTTGATAAAAAACAAGAATTTCTCGTACAATTATTTTTTGAAAATATTTGCATGCATTTTTAAAAATATGTTTATCATCATCATTGAATAATTAGCCCATCGTGTCTTATAATCGATGAAATAATTTAAATTGTTTTTAAAAGTCGATCAAAAATGTAACGATCATTCCATTTCAAGATGGATCGATCGAGTGAAAATTTGAGATAATTTTAGGCTGCTGCTGGTTTAAATTGGAAATTTTGAGGGTCAGTCACTCAGTGTGTTATGTTGTACCGTTTTAGTTTACACCGGTATTTAGTTAAGCAAATTGTTTTGACCTTTATAAATAAACTTTTTATAATTACATCAATCTATATTGTTTTCATTGCATTCCTAATCCAATTTCCTTAAATATTATTGGCGATTGCATCTACGAGCTGTATGGTGAGAATAAACCCCTTTGCTAATAACAATACAAAGCTAGGCTACTGTATTAATAATAATAGATAGAGAAAATTCTGTAGTACAGTCACTTGCTGCTTTGGCAGATGTTTTTGAAATAATTGGCACTTGCAGAAAACAGCAAGTGCCAACCTAGTCGCCAAAATCAGTACTTCATTATTTAAGGAGCTTAAATTGCTCACAGTTCCCTCAATAACATTTTTGAGATGATAATGTATGTCATCATATTGCTAGGTAAAACTGAAGATCTACAACAAAAGTATCCTTAGGTTCTTAAAGAAGAACGTAAATGTCCACAATCACAAGACAAGAAACAGAATTAATTATTATGTTGGTAATCACAACACTAAAAAATTATTGGAACCTACTTATGCAGGTAGAATATACATCAATAAATTACTATGAGCTTTTGAAAAGTTGTAATCTAAATTTATTTAAAAAAAAAAAGATTGATGAAACATTTTACAGTATACAAGAATTCCTTTCTAAATAGTTTTTTGGTTGAAAAATAAAAATTTGTAAGTACAGTAGAATCTCAGTAGTCCGGCCTGTTCGGGACCGAGAAGGTGCCGGATTACTGAAATGGAATTACTGGATGTGTTGGAATTTTGGAACTATAAATTATAAATTTAAACAAAACATGGATATGCATTGATTTCTATGAGATATTAAATTAAATTAACTAATTAAAAAAGGTTTGCTGAGTACTTCTGTCGTCATTGTACTAAACATAATTATTGGCTATTGACATCGCCTAGTGTGGTGTGGGGTGCTCGTGTTCTGAGAATTCAGAACGTTTCGTTGTCAATTCAGCATGAAGTATAGAGTAGGCCTATGACCCAGTTCTGGGTTTTGGATAAAAGGCCAAAAATTATTCCATTTAACAATAATTATTAAGGTCTGCTTATTCATTTCTTTAATCAAATCCTAAACATACATGTTGTATTAAATCCGCCGAAATTAGGTCGAGTTGATTTCCCTAATTCAATTTAAATCTTTTATGAAAATCTGTCCTGGGTGAGGTTTCATACTTTAAGGCCTAATATTTTAAGGGCCAGATTACTGGAGGTGCCGGACTACCGAGATTCTACTGTAAATGCTGATACAAATTGTGTATTATTTGACAAAAATGATTGGTTTAATGAAGTAAGTAAGTAGTGGTAATAAATGAATTAGTAAGTAATGAATTTAACATAATCTTAATATTTATCAGTTTTATCTTGACATGTCCTTTACTCCATTTCTGGGATCTTGGAGATCCCAGAATGGAGTTATACAAAAATGTCACGTGGTGTGACATTTTTAAACCATGATAACATAAAATCACAACACAAGCTGCATTATCTTTATTATGATACATTTACAGTATTATACTGGTGGAAGCTGAGATATTGATTGAGGAAGAAGGTAGAAAGTACAACATCTTGATAAGTTGTCATCTTAACCTACAATAGCCACAAATTTACCTTCGGCCTTTAAACAGGAGAATATCTCAGAAATTTATTGTCAAGCAAATCAAATTATTCTATCGTTAACCTTAAATATTTTCTAATTGGAAAGGACTTGAATACTGAAACTAGATACATAATTTCAAAAGGATTTTGGTATACTGTAAAATGTTTCAAGTAACTTAAGCTTTTTTTGACGAATACCAGTCACAACTCTTTAGGAACTGAGGTAATTAATTTAAGTATTTGTACTCTTTCATTATTAGGTACATTTCTGTATCACTAGGGTAATGTCACTGTGTTTCAGTAAAAAGTTCTAGTCATAAAATATTTATGTAGTTATGACAATAATTGTCATAATTAGGCTATTAGAAGAGTCGCAAGAGTGCCTGCAGAACACCGTGCAATCAACTGGGGTACCTTGGTGTGGGTGCTGGGTCAGAGGGATTGCAGGTAATGAAATTATATTTACTCTAGCTATACTAGGATGTTTGCTGGACAGGAACCCTAAAGGTACAATTTCAATCCTCGCTGCCGTGGCTGCACGCTGCCGCGGCATTATGTTTTCGAGTATCGCTGCTAGATCAGTTGATCATAGAACGTGATACAATATACTACTCCTCCAACATACTACTTACATGTCGATTGTAAAAAAATGAGATAAGTTTACAAGCAGAAGAAGAGGAGGATGATGAGATATTGCTGTTAAGGCTATTACAGAAACGCAAAGCTGTAAATAAAATATACAAAACCCGTGAAGAGGAAGGTTGCTTTCAGATACATATCGAGCGGCACTTGAAACGTGATGAAGACCTGTTTAAAAAATACTGTTGGCTAAATTACTCCCGATTCGAAACGGTGTTAAGTTTGGTGGCTGACAATTTAAAGAAGAATTTTCACCAATCTCTTTCCATATATTTTCCCTGAGTACAGCATCTTTATAACCTGCAATACTAGCATCATAAATAATTGGATGTTTGCAGACAACTTCAACCAGCTTTTCATCATCACACACCGAAAAATTTGACATGATTGTATTGCTCGTCAGTTCTACTACACGCTGCTGCTGCCAGACTGCTTCTGGCGCGGCCTGGGGGCTGGACAGCTTGAGCAGCGCAGCACCGCATGTGCTGCTGTGGCGGATATCGGAAACATCCCTATAACAAATGAATTGAACCTGTAGTTAGCAGCGCAGTGCAATGGCAGCGGCAGCATGCAGCCACGGCAGTGAGGATCGTAATCGTACCTGAAGACACAATGGGTATCAGTAAATCATTGTTACATGGACCAAATCTGAGTAGATCAGTGCGGTACACCAAAAACATTGGAACCAAAGTGCTGGACTGTGGCATAGTAAGAAAATGATGGACTTCATATTCCATTTTCTTGTTCGTGAAGTACTTGATCTAAGCAGGTTGCAGTTTAGAGTGACTGTTGGTTTGTTAACAAAGCACTGTCATCTTAGGAAATGTCATAACATGGTGTTCCAGTGTATAGACCAGGTGTCACCAAACTGTAGATCGCGGTTTGATGAATTATTTTTTGTTTTGGGCATAGAATAATTACTAAATTCGCTTACCAATATGAGAGTATATATATTTATTTATAGCACTGATTAAGTACTGGATTAGTTCTTGCGAGAGCCATAAAGGATGCTTTCGATCACTGCTTTAGTCATTAACACAACAGGAGTTAAAGGTTATGTTAGTGGTGCACTTTTCTTTTACTGGTAAATGTGAATAGTCTGTTTTACTTATACTCCTAATTCTGTTTTAATGATGTAAAGTTCAAGCAAAAAGCCAAAAACTTATCTCTTTCATTCAGAATGGGAAAATGATTTCTTCTTTACTAATGTGAAGGACACGTGTGTTTAGTGTGCAATGCACATATTTTGGTAGGGAAGAAAGGGAACACCGAATGTTACTTCAAAATTTCACCAGGGGATTGAAAAAGATTTTCCACTTAACTCTGATTTTAGAAGAGAAAAGGTAAGGCAACAATTAGCCCAGTTAATTGGCCAACAATCTATTTTCTTCCAAACATTAGTAGCTCAGTGTGTTTTAAAAATGGCAGGGTTGCTTAGTGACTTAATAAATTTGGCAATCTGTGGTGAGGGGAAATAATCTGCCTTCCATATTACAACAAGTGTTAAAGAATTTTGTTAACAGGACATCGATGACAAAATCTGTTATAATTGGAATTACTAACTTCAGTTTGCCGTTCGTTTCGGCCTCTGCATCTATTTTACTTTCTCGACCCTAGTGAGCTCCTACAAAGAAAGTCACATAATCTGCTGATCTAATTGATGAGGTAGTTACAGAGCAAGCTCATTAAAAACAACTGTCATAAATCATAAGTCATCAAGAAGTGTATTCATCATTGAAATTTACTAATTGTTTTCTAACTATAACTAGATTCATACCATTGTGAGCTTACAAGAAGCAACTGTAGTTACAACATTTATGAAAGCAGTGTTTACTATTATTGCTGTGTAAGTGATTAAACGATAAAAATATTATGTCATCGATATTTTCCTAATTTGTTCACAGCATTCCTGTGTATTGGTGTAGCGTGGTGGTATTCAGTCTAGTGCAATCGAACTTGCCAATGGCTTATGGTATCATCCTCGGCATCGTGCGATCGCCCGGACCCTGGACAAACTAATTTAGTAGTTTCATCACAGTCCGATGGTAAATATAATTAGAAAATTGATATAAGCATAATATAATAAGTTATATGCTTTCTTTGCTATTATATGCATCAAACTTTTGCTTATCCCCTAATGTCTGTATGTTGCAATCTGTTCGAGTATAGAATACGAATTAGAGTACAAGAATAATAAGCAACCCCATGACCCAGGTGAGGATGACATTTGAATGACATGTATTCTTGTACAGACCCAGGCCAACTATTCTTGAGAGAGTATTGTTAATTGAACCTCAACCATCAAAGCACACAGGTAACCAATATCTGTTATTCAAATCCGTATAAACAATGAAATTAAAAATGTTAAAAACCCCTGACTAAAAAAAATCTGGTGTATGACACACACGACTTTCTTTTGCCAATGTAAGAGATGAATCATAAACCTAACATTAGTAAACAATATAAAATGATAAATGGCCGCCTCCTTGCTGTAGTGAATGCATTGGAATACTGAGCAGAGGTCCTGGATTCGATTCCTGGCTAGGGTCTGGAAATTATTACATCCCAAAACTCATCATTACAGTTTGTTAACCCATCGTAGTCACTAATGATCAAGCTGTTAATGTGACTTCAGATAAAAAAATATGAAAGACATAACCTAATTTTAATGACGAGTGAATGATGCAAAATGAAAACCAACCTGTTTGCCTTATTGATATGGAAAATCACTCTTTGACGCTAAAAAGTAGAGTTGTCTGTAGAGAAAAATGCTTAAAATAAAGTTTTACGTTTTTAATTTCCTATAAATTTGATTATACACACTTTTGTCGTAAAATGGAGACTCAGGCTGAAATCTTAAAAAATCCATTTTTTTACAGATTTTGATGAAAGAAACAAAATCACTAATTACCGCTAAACTAAGTGTTACACAAATAAGACAATACAAAAAAAAGTTGTGTTTTTAAATGTTCTACAACTTTGATTATTTAGACGTTTGTCCTACAATGCATATTAAGCCGCAATCTTAAAAAAAAAAATTTTATGAGAGTTCGCAGCCTCCCCAAGAATTTCAGCGGACTTGGCGGTTACCCTATTTTGTAGAGCATAAAAATGTACCAAGTAAATAAGGTGATTTTTAAGAAAATCAAAGTGGTCGTTTTTTAGAAAATTGCAAAAAAGTGAAAAATTACACTAACAACTACTACTTCTGGTTGACCGATTTTCATAAATCATAGCTAACAACACTCAATCAAGTCACCTTTCAAACAAGAAAAAAACTAAATCAAAATCTGTTCATCTGTTTGGAAGTTACAATTCCACAGATAGATACAAATTAGTAATTTTGTTTTTTATTCTTAAGATTGCATTCTAATGTGGATGTCAGAGCACAAGTTTATATAATTCAAGTTTTAGAACCTTTAAAAACCTACAACTTTTATTTCAAATATTGTTTTGTAAGCACTTAGTTTAGTGGCAATAAGTGATTTTTTGTTTTTTATTACTTTCTCTTGCCTATATGAATATATAGGAAGGAAAGTATTGTTTTCATGTCGATTTTTTGATATCAAGTTTTCACCGGATCTACACGTTTTCAGACCCCCCTGAACCCAAAAAACATGTTTTTGGCGATTGGTCTGTATGTGTGTGTGAACAGAATATCTCAAGAACGGAACATCGTACGAACTTGAAACTTAAGTTACATACCACTACCGGACGCGCCACGAACGTTTTCATCAAAACCGGTCAACCGGTAGTTTATTCTTGTAATTTTTCACTTTTTTGCGATTTTCTCAAAAACTGGTACAATTTTTTTAAAAATCGCTTGGTTTACTAAATTTTTTATGTTCTACAAGATAGGGTAGGCGCCATGTTTGTTGAAATTCTTGGTGAGGCTGTTTTCACGTAAAAAAATTGTTTTTTTAAGATTACGGCTTTAATATGCATTTTAGCGCAAAAATGTAAATAAAAGTTATAGAGAATTTAAAACTCTACAACTATTATATCAAAAATTTTTTTGTATAACGCTTAGTTTAGCGGTAATTAGCAATTTTCTGTTTTTTTCGCAAGAAAACGTGTGAAAAATTGATTTTTTTAAGATTGCGACCTTAGTATACATTTTACGACAAAAGTGTATGTAATCAAATTTATAAGAAATTAAAAGATCTACAACTTTTATTTAAAGCACTTTTCTCTACAGAGCCTAGTTTAGCGTGGAAGAGTGATTTTCCGTATTTTTAAGCCAAACTGAGGTTGATTTTCATTCTGCGTCTATCACTCATGATTAAAATTAGTTTATGTTTATTGAGGTATGTTTTTGTTTTTCTAATGTTTTATTACTAAAGTTAGGTTATATTGTTAACTATCTGCATTGGCAAGAAAAAGTTGTGTGATAATTTAAAGATTGATAAAGATAGTAATAATTTACTGATGTATTTTCTTATTGCTTAAGTTTTATTCAAACTGTTTGATGTTGTGGTTAGCAGTGTAGTAATCGTTTCTGATTCTATTGGTTACTTCAATAAGTCTGTCATCTAATAGGTGTATGGTGGGAGTCAACCACCTTACCTCATCCAAATCACTATTTAAAGAGCTGCAATTGCTCATAGTTCCTTCTTTGTACATTTTTGAAATGATAATGTACGTAAAGCAAAATACCTTTTTACAGAATTTAGATTTTTTTTTTTGGTTTAACATCCGACTGTTGTGCAATTACTGCTAATGCAGACAGTGAAGGATGAAATGATTTTGTAACGCATGAAAATATGCCGTGCCTGAATGGGATTCGAACCCAAGATCGCATGATGAAAGGCGAGCACGTTACCAAATACGCCAATGCGGCTGGCAGAATTTAGATGTTCACAACCACTACACAAGAAACAGAATCGATTATGACGTTGCTAATCACAACACTAAATTGTTTGAACAAAAACCAACTTATGCAGGTAGAAAATACATCAATATATTGCCACAAGGTTTAAAAAGTTGTGACAATTATAGTCATTTTTAAAAAAAAAGCTGAAACAATATTTGATTGATGAAACATTTTACTGTGTGCACGAATTCCTTTCTAAATAGTTTTTGGTTGAAAAGTATTTAACTTCTAATTTAACAAATATTGTGTACTATTTGATACAAAGGGGTTCATGACAAGCCTACTAAGTTAAGCAGTAGCGGGAAAAAATTATTGGTAAGTGATGAATTTATCATTGTGTTTGACTTTTTAATTTTGTTTGCTATTTGATACAATGGGGTTCATGACAAGCCTACTGAAGTAAGCAGTAACAGAAACAAATTTTTGGTGGTAAGTGATGAATTTATCATTATGATAAACTTTTTGTTTATCAGTTTTATCTTGACATGTCCTATACTCCCTTTGGAGTCTCCTGGATGCAAAAAAAAAAAAATAATAATAAACTGTTACTCAATAATACAAAATTTATTTTAGTGTTTACTTAAACATTTATTTATTTTTGATTCTCTTGGAAATAGTTCACAAAAAATCTTTAATTTTTGTTGTGTACAAGAAGTTATATTAAATAAATAAACTTTACATGAGGTTATATTTATTATTGTAGTATTATGCAGATAATAACATTGGCTATTTAAATATAAGATGATTGAATATTATGTAAAATACTTAATCATTTCCCAACAAGAAATTTGTCGGAGATTGATCTATTTCATTCAAAAAATTCATTTCTGTATCTTTCACTTTAAATGAGGAACCTTGAATGGAAGTACTTTTCATTTCTACTGTTCCTTTAAATTCCTGAAACAAATAACCATTTATATATTTTATAAAAATATTGTTGATTTGCAATGTAAAATCAGACATATTGCTTTTATTGAAGGTTTGCCCCGTCCTTGAAGAATGACAGAATGGGTGGCTTACAAGAGATAAGGCAAGTGGAGTTACAAATAAAGCTTGTACTACTGTAGCTGAAGGTATCATTCCAGACTTTATACTGTAAATAAATCTTTATAATGCACACTGCAGCCCATAATTAATTCTATTGTAAAAATGTTGTAATTTTTTACTACTGCCCAAAACAGACAGATGGAGTGTCAAATTATGTTCACTCAAACTGTTCGTTGCAGGGCTAAAATAAATAGTTCTGTTTCTTATCACGCGGTCAGCCAATTATACGACTGAATCATTTAAGAACAGAAGAGGTAGAGGTGTAAAAGACACTAATCAGAGTTATATTCTCTGAAAGTAATGAATTTCATTATACAGCCAGACCCTGTGGTGAATGAAGTGAAAGTGTCATTTGCAGAGTGGAAAATATGTGTGCTTTTCAGAAGGCTCGGCATGCTGATAAGTGTATTTTTCCATTCAGTGACGAAGGCAATTGTAAACCACCTCACTCCTTAGTTTACTTAGTAAAACAAATATTTCACTTACAACATTTGCCGCACAAAATTTCGAAGATGTTCCTCCATATAAAACAGATGAATTGTAAACTTTAGAAATGTTTTTATTGTTAATCGTATCTAGATTGAATTCGCCATCAGCTGTTAAGTTTTTTTCGAATGTCTTACAACCATAAAGAGTCTTATCATTTGCGTAAGGTGATCTCATTATCAGATGGTCTGTATGAATATTGTTTAATAGCCCTTCCACTATGGATTCACCTGAAACCATGAGAAATAATAAAATAAATAAACTCTGTATCTTACCAGTCGTCAGGTACTACAGTTATAAACAGGAACACAGATTAACTTACAAATGCAGAAGTATAATTATAATATTACTAAATTCACAATAAATTAAAAAAACATACTAAGTATTTATTTTCTATTTACGGGACTGTGTATTTCAGATCAGTGGTTTCCAACCTGAGTTACTTGTTGATCAACTGGAGTATACAAACATTATTTTAGTTTAGTGGAAAACAGTAAAATAATTATCAATATTACATGTAGGATAAAATTCATTACAGTGAGTGGTTTAAACAACCTGTAAACTTGTCCGATATTTTCTTGGAAATTAATAAATTAAATTTGGGATTGCTAGACGATTCAATTTAAAATAAATATATTAATAAAAAATGTATACAAATTGTTTAAAAATAATCACAGAACTGTAGTTTTGATTGTGCATGTTTAACAAGTTTATTAATATAAATTACCCACCCACTGGGTTGGTCTGGAGGTAAAGTTGTTGCCGCGAGTTAGCTGTTTAACGGCTGATTTTTAGAGATGAGGGTTCCTGGTTCAAATCCTAATAAAAGTAGTTATTTTTATACAGATTTAAATACTAAACAGTGGTTACCGGTGTACTTTGATGGCAGGGGGTTCAATTAACTACACTCTCTCAGGAATGGTCGGCCTGGATCTGTACAAGCCTACACCTCATACATATCATTGGGTCATGGGGATACTTATTGTTCTAAATTGAACTGATTGTAACGTACAGATTAGGATTAAAAAAAAGTTACTAAGAGTTATTCTATGAATGGTAGGCGTATTTAATACAGACATGTAGAAAGTTTTTTGTAAAGAAGTAATACATCTTATACATTATTATACTTCGTAATTTTATTTTTATACCCTCTAATTTACATACAGATCAAATTACACTTTTTTTCGAATAGGGCCAATTTTAGACCACACGAGGTAACTTCAAGATGTTTCTGAAAGCTCTTTTTGCAGTCCACATTCTTAGCATTGTTCAATGTAGGCTTTTCTCCTTTCTTCTGCTCACCTGGTGTTATATTTTTGCTCTTTATGAAAACCCTTAAAGTCTGTAATTAGATATCTAAATTTGGTTTGGTTTATTACGTTTTCTCAATATCGTTTCTGACTTCTTTTAATCATTTATTCGACCACTGCTTAGTGTCAAAAATTTGTTTGTGAACCCTTTTGCCATCTATTTTATACAGGTGTCCGTGAAATTGTAGTCTTCTTATTCTAATCATTTTCATTAATCGTTCATTTTCCTTGTACAGTTATTGTTGTCCTTGTAACCTATTTTGTCCGTCTACTATTTTCACACCCATTATCTTATGGAGGATCTTCCTCTCAAATTTCTTTGCTTCTCGTAGAGCAGTCTTCCCAGTCATTTTAAGGCACTCACTTGCGTACAGACATACAGGTTTTATCACAGTATTACAATATCTAATCTTGGCTCATCTGGGGAGTGCTTTCTTCTTATACAAGTGGTGAGTTCCTCGAAGAGCACTGACCATCTTTCCTCGTCTGCTGTTGTTCGCTTCCATTTTCCGCAAGGTACTTGACGGTATCAACTTTTCCAATTTTTTCATACTGTGTCTTCAGCTGATGTGGGGCTGTTTTGATGTTTGTTATGTATTTAGTTTTTTCAAAAGAAATATATAGTCCTGCTTTTTGTTTTAACATGTTTATTTGTTCTATCGCTGTTTCTGTGTTAATCTAGGTGATTACTAGGTCATCTGCAAAAGCAAGCAGTTTATCTTTATGCCATTCTTTGATCCTCCAATGTTTACTTAATTTAAAAATTCTTTTGTAGCAAGTTCCAATTACTCCTGAATAACCTTCTCCAGCAGGCAGTTTAAAAGAACCTGTCACAGGTTCTTTTAAACCATCGCCCTACCTAATGCCAGTTTTAATTTCAATCTCTTCAGAGATTTCTCCTAGAAATTTTACTGTTGATCGTGTCTGTGTAATTGTTTCCTCAATGATTGCCATTGTTTTGATGTCTACTCCAAATTCTTCTAAAATATTCAGTTGTGTTTCTCGGTCAATTGAGTCATAAGCTCGCTTAAAATCAACTAACACTACCACTAGATCTTGATTTATAACTTTCCAGAACTCTACATATCTGTTTTGTGCAGGATCTACATTTTACATTTTTTTCCTGAATTATTTAAGTAAAAAGTAAAGAATACTTATTTTGTGTTAAACCCACCATTCCACTGTGTTCCAAAAATATTTTTTAAAAATTGCTACAATGTTTGATGAAATTGAGACTATAATGAAGAAATTAGACTATCAGTAAACTTATCAAAATCGAAATTTGCGAAGATTTTGAGATTCTTTACAGTTTCATACCCAAGAATGATCTGGCACTGTCAAAAGTAAAATGTAGATTCAACATATCCTTTGATAAAAATAAAATAGTATTTTAATGTATTGTGTAGGTAAAAATTTAATATTCTGTAATAATCTTATTAAAATAAATGTTTCCCATCTCCAAAGCGTAGTGGTTAGCATGCTAGCCTAAAAAGCAGAAGGTCCCGCGTTCAATTCCCAGCTAGGTTCTGAAAATTATTAGAAGTGTAGACTCATCACTTCAATTCCATAATTCACCATAGACGCCAATGACAAGGCTGTTAATGTGACTTTAAACTAATAAAAAATTATAAATTTTAACAAATATTTAAATTATTTAAACTTAAGTAGCATTTGATAGCATGCTTGAAAATGTGATTTTTTAATATAACTGCATATAGGAGATTCCAAAAGGGAATATAGGACATGTCAAGATAAAACTGATAAGTCTAAATTTTAATAATGTATTAAATTCATTAAGAACATTACTTACCAATCATTTATTAACACTTCTAACTTACTTCAATAAGTGTGTCATCTAACAATTTGTGTTAAATAATACACAATTTGCCTCAGCTTTTATTAGAAGTTTATACATTTTTCAACCAAAAATTATTTAGAAAGGGATTCGTGTACACTGTAAAATGTTTCATCAATCAAGTATTTTTTTTAAACAAACTTAAATTACAAGTTTTTAAAGCTTGTGGTAATTTATTGATGTATTTTCTACCTGGTAAGTAGTTTTTTTGATAAAACAATTTTGTGTTGTGGTTAGGAACATAGTAATTAATTCTGTTTCTTGTGTAGTGGTTGTAGACATTTAAGTTTTGTGAAAAGGTATTTTGCTTTATGTGCATTATCACTTCAAAGATGTACAAAGAAGGAACTGCAAGCAATTGAAGCTCCTTAAATAATGATCTGCATGAGCTTCAGTGGTTGACTCCCACCATACTACAGTAGCGTGCAAATTAATCCGAACACAGGGAATTTTTTGTTTTTTTCTATGTTGTGGCTACACTGCTAACCACACACATTCTGTAAGCTGTCTGTGCAGTGTGAAGTTGTTGTTCTTTGTCTCTATAGCAATTTCGTGACATAAGTAGTGGTTTATACAAGTGTATTTCATTTTGTTAGGACAAATTCATATATTGTTTCTGTGTCTGTTTATGTAATATATTGTAACAATAGATGTAACTCCAAGAAAACATTTAAAAATTGTTTCTCTCTCCGGGTATACAGGTATGACACAACGACAAATAGATTCAGAGTGTGGGGTTGGACTAGGGACAGTGAATATTATATTAAAACAATTTTGAGAAACTCGTTCCTATTCACCTCGAAGGAAAGGAAAATGTGGCCATAAAAGAAAAACCACTGCGACTCAGGATCAGTTATTAGTGAGAACAAGTAAAGTGAATCCAAAATTAAGTGCTGTACTTAAATCAACAGCTTGCAGCCAGTGGAATGAATTTGCATGTGACAACTGTTAGACGCCGACTTCTTGATGCTGGATGGAAAGCTCGTCAACCGGCTAAAAAAAAACTTTTGACCCAAGCAATGTGCAAAAAAACGGTTATTGTGGGCCAAAGCACATGCTAAGTGGACGGTTGCAGACTGGAAAAGTGTAATGTTCTCCGATGAATCCCATTTTTACGCTCAGGGGCAAAAGGTTTTTTATGTTCGGAAATCAGCAGATGAAAGAACATCACCGGCTCATATCCAGCAATCAGTTAAACATCCGCAGAAAAAAATGTTTTGGAGTTGTTTCACATTTGAAGGTCTTTGTTCATTAGTCCCAGTAATTGGTATGTTAAAAAGCTATGAATATATTCAAATTCTTAAGTCAAAGGTTGTGCCACAACTGAAAACAAAATTTTCACATGGTAATGGAGTGTTTCAACAAGCCATGCCATACTGCCAAAAAAGTAAAAGCATTTTTCGAACAAGAAAACGTTAAAGTGTTGACATTGCCAGGTAATTCCCCAGATATAAGCCTGATTGAAAATTTTTGGGCAATAGTAAAAAAATGACTCTCAAAAATGGATTGTACTACAAAAATAACCTCATTGCAGCAATAATATCGGTATGGTTTTGTGACAAAGAAATATTTAAAAAATGTGCAGTACACTAATTAAATATGCCAAATCACATAGGTGAACTGATAAAAATAAAGGTGACCATATTAGTTATTAAACATTAACAAATAGAATGTATTTATATATTTTTTCAAAAATAAAGTAACTTTTCATTACATAACATCTGTGTTCAGATTAATTTGCACGCTACTGTATGTATACACCAAGGAAATGGGTTATCTGACTGATTTCAAGATTTTTTTACAATATTTGCTGTTAAATTGCTTCAGTGAGAATTAAATACTCACCAGCTATTTTAATGTGATCATTGAAAATCAAGTCACTGTTCATCATGGGTAAATCTTCTCCGAATTTATACTGAAGTGGTATCCTATCAGAGAGGAACTCATCCAAATCAATATGATTGATTTTAGTGGTTTTTAAGTCCTTGAAAATCTCTAGTTCATAAAAAATCAAATGAGGGGATAATACGTTATCTAATGAGGCAATATTTCTTGTTTGTGTTCCATTGATGTTTCCTCCTATAAACAGAACAAAACAAAAACTCATAAACATTAATTGAACACCACTGTGGATAAACCACACAAATAATAAACACTCAATTCCAATTTTGTTTTTACCTTAATTACCTCATCACATTGCATTCTCAGCCTATTAATCCCATTAATCCATCAGTGATGGGAAATAAAGCTATTTTTACTTTTTCTTGCCTATATGAATATATAGGAAGGAAAGTATTGTTTTCATGTCGATTTTTCGAAATCGAGTTTTCACCGGATCTACACGTTTTCAGACCCCCTGAACCCAAAAAACATGTTTTTAGCGATTGGTCTGAGTGTGTGTGTGTGTGTGTGTGTGTGTGTGTGTATGTGTGCGCGCGCGCACGCGTGTGTATGTGAACAGAATATCTCAAGAACGAAACATCGTACGAACTTGAAACTTAAGTTACATACTACTACCGAACCCGACACGAATATTTTCATCAAAATCGGTCAACCGGAAGAAGTAGTTTATTCGTGTCATTTTTCACTCTTTTCGATTTTCTCATAAACTGGTCCTACGATTTTTTTAAAAGTAGCCTGGCTTACTAAATTTTTTATGCTCTACAAGTTAAGATAAGCGCCATGTTTGCTGAAATTCTTGGTGAGGCTGTTTTCACGTAAAACAAGTGTTTTTTTTAAGATTACGGCTTTACTATGTATTATAGAACAAAATTTATATAATAAAAAATATAGAGAATTTAAAATTCTACAACTTTAATTTCCAACATTTTTTTGTATAACGCTTAGTTTAGCGGTAATTAGCGATTTTCTTTTTTTTTCTCACGAAAACGTGTGAAAAATCGATTTTTTAAGATTTCGGCCTTAGTATGCATTTTACAACAAAAGTGTATATAATCAAATTTATAGGAAATTAAAAGATCTACAACTTTTATTTAGAGCATTTTTCTCTACAGAGCCTAGTTTAGCGTAAAAAAGTGATTTTCCGTATTTTTAAGGCAAACTGCGGTTGATTTTCATTTTGCATCTTTCACTCATGTTTAAAATAAGGTTATGTTTTTTGAGGTTAGTTTTTTGTTTATTTGTAATGTTTTATTACTAATGTTAGGTTTATTGTTAATTTTTTGCACTGGCAAGAGAAAGTTGTGTGAGTGTTTCACATCAGATATTTTGGTAACATGTTACTAAAAGTAACAGCCCGCTCGAAAACAAGATTCTATAAAATAGTCTGCTATTAAAATAACACCGTTATCGTCCAGCCTACAATACAATGCATTAATAGGTATAGTCACTTGAGTCACGAGTTTGCCCTTGTTTGCAACGAGGGGTAAAGGGGGAAAAGCATCAGTGCGCATGCCCAACTGCTTTAATTTCGGTACGACAAACATAACAACTTATACTATACCCAGAGCATACAGTATATCGCGTAACCTTTCGTATGTTAACTTTTTGTAACAGAAATGTCGGTTTCTCGAAAACATGGTCGAACTATTCACAGTATTAAACGAAATCTAATATGCAATGTAATAAAATGTGATGAAGTTGAAGCTAAACAAAAATGCCTATCCGTGCCTCTTAACAAAAGCCGTGAGCGAGTGGCTGACTACTGTGATTTTTCTCTTTCCACAATTCAGAAAATAAAGACGGAAATTAAGGACGTGAAGAAGCTATTCTTTAACAGTTATGTTGACACCTGGTAAAAAAAAGAAAATGGTTAGGTAGATACTAGAGAAACAGATAATGAAAACGCCGGTGACAGCAATAGTAAAGAAGGCGATTCATTTGTAATTACAGTAAATCTAACATTTCTAGTCATGTAATTAAGCTGTAGGTAATATTTATTTCTTATTAGGTTTTTAAAGAAAACATTTTCTCGGTATAAACCAAAATGTATGTACAGTTGAGCCGTTGTTAGTTTGCTCCTACTGTCAACAAACAAAAGCCACCAACTACAGGGTGCACGCTAGAGTCTGCGACTTTACGGATGTCGTATTCCTATTAAGTTAACTATTTTTTAAATTGTAGGTACTTAAAGTACTAACAACATCAGTCATGATATGGTGTAGGCTTAACAATTTCATTTAGAAAAAAATATTAAAAAGTATTGTGTATTTAAATACTTTTGAAAGTATTTTGTTGTTACTTTTTAATCAGCGTGTACACATTTTGATATAATGCGCATGCTCAGTGACGTCATTATTTGTTTACATTAGGAGCAAACTAAGAGAGGCTGGACTTTAGAAACTGCACGGTAGTGAAATGTACGTGTAGTGTCTCACTGTTGAGGTTGGCAGCACTGCAAATATTTCACTTCCCTTTCTCAAAGCCCATACATACGCAAAAGGCAATCTCGTGACTACAGTATCTATAATAGCATGACAAATATGGTAAAGAACTGAACTAAATTAATCACTACCAGGTAGATTTTCTGTACAAATGTTTATTGGTACAGAAAATTGTAGTAAAAAGACCGTCAGGCAGTGCATCATGACTCGCTGGACGATTTGTTTTGAGTATTGAGTCGCTTTAATCCTGCCATCACCTTTATGGTGGCATGTCTGCTGACTTCTCGGTTCAGTATACAATGTACTGTAACTATAGTGCCTTACTGTGTGTCTGTGAAAGATTCAGCGCAACTGGCCACCCATGTGTTTGCGAAAAATTGCGTTTGGTTTGTCGAGGTTGTATTTGGTTACAGGAAATAGATTCTGAGATTTTCCACCCTTGTGTTTGTATTAATAACAGTATTAAAACGTAGTTAAACTAAAAGTAGTATTATTAGACGAAACGGCTATTGATAACTTCACTTAATTTAACAGTTTTATGCTGTTGTAACAGTCAGACAAGTGTCATTTGTAAAGCAGTTAATTAAACGACTTTGAATTACAGTGTTATAAAGTAACAGGTATAACCTGATTTTCATAAGGGAGCGCTGGGCAAATGTGCGTCTGCATTAGTATAGTCTTGTATGTACTGCAATAGTGCAGTGTATATCAACAATGGAACAGTATACCTACGAAACACAATAGATGTTGTCAATTTTCAGCAACACTCTGGCTGTACATCTTACTGTTGGTTGGAGGGGTATGCGGGGTTGAAGTTATGTATTCCCATGCATAGTCCAGCGCTCACAGCAGGGTGTTATTAAAATAACAGGGTGTTTTTAGTAACCTGTTATCATGATAACTGGCTCAATCCAGTAAACATGTTATTAATCCTGTTATTTTAAATAACGCCCATCACTACAATCCATAACTTCTTCGTCTTCTTTTTCACTTCGTGGGTTAGGCAGCACTGCCTATTCCTGAAACTACCTTCCCTTCGGATGACCAACTCCCCTTCGACCATTTAGCTTATAATTCATTGCCAATTGAGGCAAACAATTTCCCTTCATGTGTTCCAGATGACTACTCCAGTTAATGCTATACTCATTGATTTTCTTTTCCAGGCTAAATATTTGCAACTCTTGCCTTATAATGTCACTTCTGATCTTGTCCTCAAGAATGCAGCCCATCATTGCCTGAAGAAATTTCATTTCTGCAGCTCTGATTTGGCTTCATTCTCTGTTTGAAAGCACCCAAACCTCACTGCCATACATTATAACTAGTACTGCCATAGTTTTGTAGAACTTTAGTTCCGTTTCCTTTCCTGTTTTGTGGTTCAGGGTTCTGTGAATTGTCCTCCAAATGTGCCTAAATCTATTGTTTTTATTCATCACATCATCTTCCTTCATAAAAAAATACTTCACACCCCAAATAACTTAAACTAGATATCTTCCACAATCACTTTGTTAATAACAATTTTCGATCTCACTGGGTATTTCCTCTGAAAGCCGTCACTTTTATTTTCTTAGCGAATATCGTCAGGTTGTAGTCATCAGAGATTCTCTGCAGTGTGTGTACTCCTTCGTGTAGCATGTCCTCTGTTTCTTGTACCATTACAATACCATCAACATACAATATATCAAATTTTACCTCGGCAAGACTTAATTTGGACACCAGAGTCAAAAGATTGCTTCCATCAGTGGATAATTTCTTCCAGATAGATAATAAAAAGTGTTTGTTGTAATTAACTCAGTTAAATTTTTTCTGGTGTCAATCCTCACAGACGTGCCTTGGTACAAACTTTTAATGGCATTAACAAGGTGAAAAGTCCATAGGTGTTCAGTCCATAACATTGCACAAATAGTAAAAATTAATAAAAATATTTTAGACGAATGAATATAAATATATATATATAGCAAGAGGGGGAAGAAGAGTGAGAGACTGGAAGAGCGGTGGAAAGGTATTTTGAGAGAAAAGTGGGAAGGTAGTTTGAGAGAGAGAGTGAATGGGGGAAGTGGTGGGAAGATCAACATGGTGACGAGGTATTGTTAACATCCAGACCCCGCATTAACTGGAACAGAATCCAATTATATTTATGCATGTACATAGGCTATACAAAAAAAAAAAAAAAATGAAAAAATTCCCATCTGAAAAATAAATAAAAAATACTAATGTTGAATGTATATAACCACATTTTAGCTTAAATTTTGTTATGTCAATTTATTTATAGTTCTTTGAACAAAATATAAAATAAAACAAAATTATAGAAAGTAAGGACCAGCTTAGTTTTAGTACTACTAGCCTATAGTAATTGAATATCGCCAGTAACACTTAACTATTTCAATTTCTGGTCATGTTATTTTTCACTTTAGAGCATCTTTTGAGGTTATTCTGAATTTAGTGAAAGTAAGATCTGCAAGAGGATTTACTTACCATTAGTATTCAAGTGTTCGGATTTGAAACCATTTTTAAAATATTTGTAACCGGAAACTAAGCGGTTATTATCACTTTTACTGTTTTTTCTTATAACTTTTTCATTTAATTCTGTTATATTCACACTGTTCACTGTTGGGATGATTACCTCATTTTGTAGAGTTGCAGATGAGCATGTTACATCTTTTACAAATACTATTTCACCTGAAATTATCTGTAAAAGAACAATACATAAATGTTTATGTAAAAAAGAGAGTTTTTGTGATTTCTTAGATCTCTAAAGAGGATTTTGCACAGACCGCTTTAATTGAAACCTATAGGCAGAATGAATATGTTGTCCTTGTTTCTTTACATTAGTGTAAATTTAGCCTTACTGGTGTTACATAACCAAGCTTTAACCAGAACTGTACTATTAAATCAGATTGCAATAATAAAATAACCGCTGAGGTCTAGTTTGAGCTGCCGACCTAACACTTTCACTTGACAATAAAATTAGTATCCAGATCACATAACTAGGGCTCAAACCAGGAACATATTGTTCCAATGGTAAGTATTCAACCACTGTTCTACTGCCTGTTCCCAAGCTTTGTGCAGCTGTGGGATGAAGGGGAGAGACGAAGTACCGGACTGCTACTACATCATAACACTGTACTATCATCTCATTGGTATTCGCTAGGCAGCAGGCTACCTAGTGCGGTGACATACGTGGGTGTTGTTTAGACTATTCGGTGTAGAAGGCGACACAGAATATATGCGGTTTGGATAGTACCCTTGACTACTACAAACACAGTACTAATAAAACGTTACTACTACTAACGCAATCTCTCACAGTAGTAGTGACGTTATGCATACCTCTCGGCTGCACAAAGCTTGGGAACGGGCAGTATCTTGACAAACATTAATTATATGATTTCAAATGGTTGTTTTATACATACATTAAAACGATATAAAAGAATTAAAATAGTACAAAGTGTTGGTAGAGAATTATAGTCGGAACCAAAAAATTAAAGACTTTCTTGGCGTCTACTTATTTTACCACTACTTGACTCCTAGGTATTTAAAACTTTCACAGCTTTTCACTACACCCCTACCTAGTTGAATATCATTTCCTGGCTCACCAATGGGAAGGTGTTCAGTCTTATCTACATTTATACTGAGGCCCCATCTTTCATACTACTCTTGTAACTTCCTCATCATATAGCTGGTATCATCGTGATCTACAGATATATATGTAAGAAAATATATAGAGTTAAACATTCATAAGACATTGGCTGTTGACATATCAGTCAGTGTGTACAGAAGGAGGGATTATGTTCATTGGATGCTCCTCAAAGAATCCCCCTTGAAACACTGAAGTGCAGACCTGATGGAAGTAGGGTTGTGGGCCTTGGAGGAAATAGTCAGAGTCAATTTTGTGATTGGTGTGGACCTGGACTGGCCTGATTGCCTATCCAGTGTAGAATAAAAAGAAGAAGAATATGAATACAGGTTATAACTTACGCTATCTGTTTACACTTTTGTAATACAAAAGCTACTTGAGTGATTTACTTGGAATATAATTTGCAGATCAGTTCCATATTATTCAGGCTGTGGCTACTTGGTACATTTGTAGCAAAGTATGACACCTACACACTTAATTTTGTAAAACTGTACTAAAACAATAATGAAGGGAATTGCAATATCATTTCCTCTAAATATTTTAGAAATGAAATATGAGGAGGAATCAAATATAAACCGGAATTCTTTTTGTACCGACAGTGGAGTGAAGAAATACGGGCGTGGCTTCTGAGATTCATGGGTGAGGATACTTAGATGACATTCCACTGCTAGAGAACTTCACATTACCACCTCTTTGGTAACTATAACGATGTCTGAGCAAGAAGTACTGTTGTCTGTTGCACAAAGAATAATTTAATTTTTTACAAAATTGGTTGTAAAATCATCAGAAATTTTGAGGAAGCTTGAGCACAGTTCGGGGTTAATACCTTTAAAAAGACACAAGTGTATGAACACATTCCATGTGGATGTGGTATACCTACCACTTAAGGGTTTTTGTGAGTGATGAGCGTGGTAGGGATACCACGGCAGTCCTTTTCATAAACTCTCTGTCCTTATTAACCCATTCAATGAGTCAAGGAACGACTTTCACACACTCTCAACTCAATATATTATTCTAACTATTAGGCCTACTACTGAACTATGATTCTAAAAAATCAGATCTACCAACCCTACTGACAAAAAACTTGAATAGAGTTTTTGAAATATCCAAGTGGTAGTCCTACCACATCCATCAGTCACAAAAATCTCTGCGTGGTAGTCCTACCACATCCGTAATTCGGTGAAGCTGTTTTAACTCTCATTTAATTCAGTCGTAATCGATATTTGTCACGTAAATTGACACCGCATTGAATATCTTAATGGCAAAAACAATTTTTTGAAGGGTGAGAAGTCGTAGAAAATGAAGTTCATCAATGTCGACCGAGAAGTGTCAAAGCCAAAACTCAACTCTCGGCTGGTTTTGGCAACCATATTTTTTGACTGTAAAGGAGTCTTACATATTGGTTTTCACTACGAACATCAAACTATAAACGCCTGGTACTACTGTCAAATTTTAGATGAGACGAAATAGGCACATCGTCGGAAAAGATGTTAATTTCCCATAAGTGACATTATCCTGCACCAAGATGATGCTCGATCCATTAGAGCTGTCCTACCTCAGGAAAAAATTTGAGAAATGTCCTGGACTACACTGGAACACTCTCCCTACAGTCTGGACTTATCACCCTATGATTACCACCTGTTTGGACCCTTGAAAAATGCTCTTGGAGGTCAACATTTTGATGACAATGTTGCAGTTGAAGCTTCATGTGCAATTGACTCATGACAACCGTCTTTGTTTTACAATGATGGAATAAAAAAATTACCCATTAACTGGGAAAAATATATCAGGAAATTGGGAAGTTGTGTAAAATAATAATTGTCTTTATATTTCTATCATGTCTCAATAAATTTTAAAACGGTAATTCCGGTTCATATTTGATTCACCCTTGTACAACAGATAGTAGTTTAAAATGCAGTGGGCTGTTACCTAGCTAGTTTAAACAATATCAAACTCACTCATTTGATACTGACCTGACCAGGTTTATTTTTCAATAGTGCATCACTGATAATATGAGTCATGTTTACGCCAGCAACAGTTTTTGTGGCATTGACATTCTCGGCTGTGACTAGGTGGTTGAACTTAACGGACCCAGTGATGTTCTGAATTCCATTGAATGTCACTGCCTCTTCAAACAATTTCTGTATTCTTCCTTTATCATAATTATATTTTGTGTTCCAAGTTACATTTCCAGTTGTATTAACAGTAATATATTCTCGTGCATTTTCAAATGAAAGGGGACCATCAGTCTATATGTGAGAAAAAAAACCACAATTACTAACATCACTAATGCAAAAAACATACAGGCTAAATAAATTTTAAAGCTGAAGATGCTTATTAAGTCTTTTATCTTTAACTTAGATCTTCACATATTCTGGATTGATTTTGGAAAAGACTAAAACAATAATAAACGTATAAAGGTTAAGAAGCCTTTGTGAATCAAAGAACTGAAACTGTTAAATAAACATTGTAGAAAATATATATATATAATCATGCGAGGATTTACAGTCCCAGCCGTATTTAGCTTCCTAAGCACCACCTCTCTTCATCTCGCCAATCCCTATCGAAGAGCCACTGCAAAGACATTACCTAGCACTTCCCTACCCCTCCTTCTTCTATCGGCTGGCATCCACTCCCATGCCCTCTTTAGCCACCTACCATCCTCCATCCTCTGCAAATGACCAAACCATTTTAATTTCTTCAAGGATATGGTCAAACCATTTTAATTTCTTCAAGGATATGGTATCCATGATATTCCTTGAACGCCAATTCTTTTCCTAATTTCGGAATTCGATCGATGCGAGACACACCACAGCTCTTCCTCCAGAAATCCATCTCCACCGCTTTTAGGCGATCCTTCTGTCTCTTTGTCAATGCCCACATTTCCACACCATAGGTACACACATTCTCCAGGATAGCATGATAAATATTAATCTTTGTCTCCTTCCATATTTTATCATTCCAAAAGGACAGAATTTAATTGGCCTATAATCCGTCTTATTTTAGAAAATAAAAATGTATTTTGTGTGAAAGTAATAAGTAGTTATAATTGGTATAAATTGGAGTGTACAATCACACCACCTATGTTTAATTATGTTTTTGCACTTGTTTTGATTAGTACAAAGAAGTTCTCAACTTCTTACATTCTCTAAATATCATTCTATTATTTTTATAGTGATGTTCTCATGTCTTAAATATGTCCTGTCAGATCTTTTCTTCATAATTCTCTATAATTTTTTCTCTTCTCCAGCTTTCCTTAAAACTCCCTCATAAGTACAAAACTATAACTCAAACTCTATCACTATTTTACGTAAGTGTGTTTCTAACAAATTAAGAGAACTTGAGTTCAATCACCAAGTAAGTTTGAATTAGATATCAAGAAAAAAAGAATCAACCTGTTTAAAAATAGTAAACAAAAGAAACATATCTGTAATAATGTAATTAAATTTCTAAAAAGTCATTTCAGTTCTAATTTTTTTAAATAATTTTCATGGTGTTGGTAGCTGGACAATTAAGGTGAATAAAATTCATGAATAAATCTATAGTGCATCCAGCAGCCTATAATTAATCTTAATATAAAAAAACTACTTTACATTTTCATTACACTTTTACTGCTGCTTTCAGTTTTATTTTCCTTAGCTTACATATTTTGGTGGATCTACCGTCACTAAAACAAGCATAAAAACATGCACAAAACAAGTTTTTTACAAGTGATTGAGGTTATGACATCTTCTGAAAGGATTTTAACAAAATTATTTTGAATTTTTTTATTTTAATATATAAGTCTAGTCTGATGATAATACACCAAAACATGTGAAAATTTAAAGTATTTTTTACATTAGGAGTATATAACGGGTGTTTTATTAAAGACGCAACCCTGATTATGAGAAGATAGAAGTAATACATCGGTAAATTTTCTGTCCCCCAATCGGTATGTTGGCAACAGTGTTCTCAAGGCCAACTATCTAAGACAGTTAAAATGTTCCAGTCAAGCATTAGTGTGGTGACAGCAGTCGTTTTGTTATATTGTGTCAGCAATGGTTTTTTCCAAGGAAGAACGTGTGTTTATTGTAGAGACTTACATAGCGAGTAAATCTTACAAAAGTATGCAAGATAAGTTTCACTCCAAAGTCTACAGTTCGGACTATTCACATAGCCACCTAAATGAAACCAAGCCTCATCACTAAAATAAAAAATGATCCAACAATTGAATATAATTTTCTTCAACCAAAGATCGTAATCGTTTCTGATGGTCTGTAGCTTTCAGTTCATGAGTTACACCAACGAGATAAGGATGCAAATGTAACTTTTTCGTAGCTCTGAAAACAGAAGTTAATGTTAGCCCAACTTGCGATGATAATCTTCTAAGCGATTTTTTAGGTGATTGAGTCAAACAATTTTTCAAATCTTCAAGAACTTCCGCAGTTAACTTTGTTGGCTGGCGAGGTGGTTTCTCATCAAGTACACTCCCAGTTCTACAGAATTTATTTATCAAACGCAATATTGACGATTTGTTCGGAACGGCAGAACGGGGAAATTTCAACTGAAACTTATCTTGCACACATTTGTAAGATTTACTCGCTATGTAAATCTCTACAATAAACACTCATTCGTTCTTGGAAAAAACCATTGTTGACACAATATAACGAAATGACTGCTGTCACCACACTAATGCTTGACTGGAACATTTTAACTGTCTTAAGTAGTTGGCCTTGAGTACACTATTGCCAACATACCGATTGGGGGACAGAAAATTGACCGATGTATTACTTCTATCTTCTCATAATCAGGGTTGTGTCCTTAATAAAACACCCGTTATAATTGTTTTATTATCAACAAAAAAAGTAATTTGCTGGTGTTATATTGAAAGATTAGTTTGTTAATACAACTTTGGTATTTATATATGTTGTAAGTAAAACATAAATTTACTTTTCAATGCATTTCAAAGCATCAAGGACATAGAATAAAATGACTTTGTCAATCTCTGGTTCAAAAAGGACCAAAAAAAGGTAACGCTTAAAGTCAAACAATAAAATGTACAGTAATATTAAAACAATAAAGACTTCAATGCATAAAAGATATTTTTAAGTTTTATGCTTAATTGTGTAGAATGAATGAAGAAAAATTGAATAAAACGATCTTTAACGTGAATGATAACATCAAAAAACAAAAATTAAAACATAACATACCTGGCATAAAAGATACTGATTGTTTTTAGTAGAGAAAACAACAAAAAGAGTTTATGAGTTCAGTGGTTTCCCAGCAAATCGAAAAGCAAAAAGAAGAATTCAGAAAAACTAGAAAAAAATCTCTGATGCAGAAATAAAAGGATGGAAAGTTATGTACAACATTGCAATAAAGGTGAATATATGAAGTAAAGACCAGTAAAGTGCATACATACATTGTTAATAACAGGTAGCAGACATCCTCTTTGGAATTGTGATGATATAACATTACCATGAACAAATAACTTTTGAAAAATTACTTCTGAAGATTGTAAAATTATTTCTTCACTGTTGGTATCAATAAATGACGATGTATTAATACCATTAATGAATTCAGTCTTTAATACATCTGTAAAATAATGACACTGTATAATTAATTTAAATAATTATTTGAATGTATAATATTTTGAAGAATATTTAAATAATTATTTGCTATTTAATGAGTCGAACTGTGACAATTTTAACTCATGTAATTTAAAGAAATGATTTGTCCCCATCATAATAGTGTACTAAATTTTTTTCGTATAAGACCAATTTTAGACCACATAAGGTGACTTAAGACGTTTCTGGAAGCTCGTTTTGGATCCCACATTCTCAGCATTCATTGTAGGCTTTTCTCCTTTCTCCTGTCCACCCGGTGTTGTGTTTCTGCTCTTCATAGAAGCCCTTAAAGTCTAATTAGTTGTCTGAATTTGGTTTGGTCCATTCCAGTTTTCTTAATATCCTTTCTGACTTCTTTAAACCATTTATCTGACACCTTAGGTCTATTGTTTAGTCTTAATTTTTTTTTTTGTCAACTATTGTCATCCAGTCTATACAGTTGTACGCAAAACTTTAATCTTCTTTTTCTTATAATTTCCATTAATCATTAATTTTCCTTGTACAGTTCTTCTCAACCTCATAACCTATTATGTCTGTCTGTTTATCTTCGGACCCATTATCTTCAGAAGATCTTTCTCTCAAATTTCTCTGCTTTTCTTAGACCAGCCTTCCCAGTCATTCCAAGGCACTCACTCACGTACACTGTGTAATTAATTATATTATTAACCCTAAATTTTAATCATCATTCTTGTAAAACAAAAAAAAAATTCTCCTTATTTCTCTTTCAAGTTTTCTTCGGTTGGGCCAAACACAACTACTCTCCAGCTATCTCTATCACTGAATTAAACAAAAAAATATAAAATGTTGAGTGGTTATTTATTTTCAAGCACAACAAAAAAAACACGAAGAAACCATTTAACTACAATGGAAAATCAAAATACATTGTCTGGTTTTTACGTCCAACTGTTTTACAATTATTGCTAATGCAGATATGAGATGGGTTAGATGAAAGTGAGCGATGAAAAATGCCAGTCCTGACTGGAAATTGAACCGAGGACCCCTGGCGTAGAAGCCAGTTGTGCTACACTCTGGGCCGACCAAGGAAAATGAGAAGGAAGTATCAAATAATCATCGACTGTATCATTAGAATTAATATTTTCACTCACCCATCTTAACTGAATTTAAATGTACTGTGGCATTTATATTCTGCGGTTTACTTCTTGACAAATACATTGAGGGACCAAACAATTTTTCCATAGAGATATTATTTATATTTTCAGTTCTTAGACCATGATCGATGTTTATACCTCTCACTCGTTTTCTTCCTTTGATTACGTTTCTTTCGGATCCGTTAACAACCTACACAACAGAATATATAGTTAAACTTTTACATTTTTCTTTAAACTCACTTATTTGCAGAAAATAAAATCTCCCAGCTGACCTGACAGCACAGATGCTAGTAAAACTAGTAAAGTTTCTACGAGTGGCACTGGATTGGTCTTTGCCTTGGAATTTTCGTACGGGTATCCACATTAAAACCAATTGCTAGATTAGATGATATACAGGGTCCATCATGAAAGTAATGTGCATGATTTTATTGGGACGCAGCAATCCATCCCAACTCGGTAAAACCGATCGGGAAATGTGATGGGGGTGCTGCCCTTCCAACGCAGCCAGTCACCAATTTGCTTCGAACTGTCTGAGCGGAAAGAAGTGTCTCCGTGTGAAGTGTGTTTTTTGACTTTGTAACATGGCGTGATAGAGCGTTCGCTTGAACTGGATACTCCATCAAGTTTTGCGTGGGGCTTGGAAAGAATGCAACCGAAACATTCCAGATACTTCAAGATGCCTTAAAGGACAACTGCATTTCAAGGTCTCAGTCCGGGAGGTGGCACAAGACGTTCATGGAGGGTCAGAAGGAGGTAGCCGACGAACTCCGTTCTGGATGCCCAACAACGGCCAGAACCAACGACAACATGAATCGTGTATGCGAAGTTTTGCGTTCCGAACGTCAATTGAGCATCCAGCACATTGCTGATGCCTTAAACATGTCCTTATTTGCGGTAAATGGGGTAGTGACCGAGGATCTGCAAATGCGCATGGTTTGCACGAAGCTTGTTCCGAAAGTGTTGACAGAAGACCAGAAAGAACTTTGAATTTTGCGCTGTCAAGAACTTTTGGTGGTCCACCAGCCCCCTTACAATCCTGTCTTGGCTATGTGCGACTTTTTTTTGTTTTCCGACTACATTGGGAATCCATGGAAAACATCCAAAAGCATGTTACAAGGTTCCTAACAGACATTCCTGTCGAGGAGTTTCAGGGTGCTTTCCAGGCATGGCAGACACATCTCCGCAAGTGTATTATGTAGAGGGAGAGTATTTCAAAAAATTTTAAGCGTTTGTACCAGTACGATCAATAAATCTATTTTTCATAGAAATTGCGATTACTTTCATAGTGGACCCTGTAGGCCTACAATGGCTTATCATGGTTTTAATTCTGTCTTATGTCTGGTATGCTATTTTAGTGTGTTGTGATTCTTCTCTCGGTAATATGGAAAGATTTATAAAAATTAAGAAAAATATTAGGTCTATGAGGCAGAAATTGTTCACTGACCACATACAGAGCATTACTTATGAGCTTGATTTGCTTATAGTTCATTCAATCAATCCTTTTTACAGTTTAGTAAATTTATTTATAGTTTTTAAAATTTTTACTAACCTTTTTCAGCAGCTGCTATAACATTCGTTTTTTCTTATGATTTTATTTTTTAACTTATATGTTTCGATGGATCTACCATCATCAAAGTGCATTAAAAAAATCAAAATTAAATTAAATTTCTTTATAAGATCACAGCTTCTAATTAAATTAAGATTTAACTTAAAACTTCTTTATAAACAATGTTTAAAATGTTGATTTTGTTGCTCAGTGGCAGCAAAGTAAATAGTTTTCCTGAATTTCCAGCTCTAGACAATGCGACATAAAATCGTTTATGTATGAAGCAGTCTTGCCTCAAATTTTATTGATATCTGCTGTTTTAAATGCTTGTCTCTAAGATTTATTAATAATTATTGCAAAGAATACTTTTGTGGAAATTGTTGATGTTTAAATAATAATTAATCTGTAGGTATCCGTGAAATGTATGCTGGTGTTGGGCCAGTATCATCACATCAATTTATGTTACTGAGAAAATTTTCAGTTTGAATCTTGAGCCATTGGACAAATTAGGTGGACTCAAATTATGTTATAATGACACGTCTATTCTCAATTTAAGGTCATGTGACTGCAGTCATAGTGGTTTCTAACTTCTTATACAAACTTACACGTTGATAACAAAAACACAACCGTAAAAATTAGTACTGGAAACAGGAATTTTGTTGACATCAGTATGAATCACCAGCGGAAGGGGAAAAAGATGACTAGAGGTTAACTGAATATGATTGTTATAAGAAAAAATAGGTAAAATTTATTTCTTAAAAAAATGGTTTAATCTCTTTGATTTTTGGGAAATTTATATGACTTTCTATGTAGAAATTGGATGTGATGTTACCGTTGGGATATTTCTCCAGTAAATAGTTTTCAAAAATTTTGAAAAAAGGAAATAGTAAAGGATGATGTCAAATTTAATAGCATACCGTACTTGATACCTGAATGTATTGTATCTGATTACATAAAATACTACATTGTCTATGATATAATTCGGTAACAGGTGTTTTATTAAGGATGCAACCCTGATTATAAGAAGATAGAAGTAATACATCTGTAAATTTTCTGTCCCCCAATAGGTATGTTGGCAACAGTGTACTCAAGGCCAACTACCTAAGACAGTTAAAATGTTCCAGTCAAGCATTAGTGTGGTGACAGCAGTCGTTACATTATATTATGTCAGCAATGGTTTTTTTCCAAGAAAGAACCGGGTGTTTTATTAAGAACGCAACCCTATGTTAAAAGCCACAATCTACAGCATATTTTTATTTTCCGTACTTTACAAATTAGTAATTAATCTAAATTATTATTTTACAAATGAATAGCAAATTGCAATAAAAACATTGTATTACTTCCATCTTCTTATAATCAAGGTTGCGTCCTTAATAAATCACCCGGTTCTTCCTTGGGAAAAACCATTGCGGACATAATATAATGTAACGACTGCTGTCACCACACTAATGCTTGACTGGAACATTTTAACTGTCTAGGTTGTTGGCCTTGAGTACACTGTTGCCAACATACCGCCGATTGGGGGACAGAAAATTTACCGATGTATTACTTCTATCTTCTTATAATCAGCTGTTATAAACACCCGTTACAATACTGACATAAAAAACTAACCATCCAAATCAACCTTACACTTAACAAAAATTGATTTCTTTTTAATAATGGTAAACTTTTTCAATATTTAATACTTAGTGCCAATAGTTTAAGTTACCAAGGATGTGCTAAGCTTCACTTGAAATCAGTTGAGTAATTTCTCAAATTACCTCATACAAACAAAATGTTCCCCCCCCCTTAATTAAGGCAGGGTGGAAATTTAAAAAAAATAATTTTTGATATCCTCAATAACAAATAATGGTAAACTTGTACGTGGAAGGAAGGAAAACTATCAAAAACCTGGAGGAAAGGATGTTAGGGCCAGGCTCCCCCCCGGTGAGTAGTACACTTTAATACCAATACAACATTACTTTTAAACATGATATACTTAATTATTACGCAATTGAATTAAAGAATCACTTACCTCAGGAAATGTATCGAAAATATTAATATCATTGATCTTCTGAGCTTTGATATCCAATAAAAGTAAAGATGCATCAATAGAAAGTTTATTAATAAATTTATGTGTAGCATTATCAGTGTTATAATGAATAATCTCATCCTCAACAGACACATTATTCAATTTTTTTACAATTAAATTTTTTGCTGAAAAATTTAAACAAAATTTATATCAATAAAAATATAATTTTAGTTACTTACCATCAACCTGATCCACCAGTATAGTAACCTAACATCATGGTAACCAGTATGGTACCTGACCATCAGTATGGTAATCAACTTGAATTTTACTTTTCCCCTCTATGTATAGTTTAAGGAGAGAAAGTATGGCAATAGGGCAGAATTTTTGTACCTGAATTTTTTAATTGACCTTCGTATGTCCTGATCTCTTGAAGCCAAAGATAGTTTCTAGAAGGATATCCATGTCATTTTTTTTGTTATTGTAACATTGTACAGTGATGTTTCAGAAATGGTTGAGGGAATTGATTGTTTAATGTGAGAAATTGTATGGGATAGAGTGTATTGTACAAGAATAATGGATAGCCATAAATGAATTGTTTTGAATAGAAATTCTCGGAAATCGAAACTAGTAGAAATGTTTATTTTTATTTTTATTCTTTCCACTATGTTGCAGTAAAATGGAGAAAGTGTTATAAGAGTCTCGTTTGTTTGGAGAACTATTAGAGCGCAGGTATAAAAACAGCTCCTTTGTAGTTATACCTTAACGAATTAGAGACTGCAGATGAAGGCGGAAAATAGTGACCAAGATCACAGCACAGAGCCAATATTGACTTTCGTTAATCGTATCCTGCGTTTTCACGTTATGGTACCGCTGTGGATGACAGCCTAACAAAAAGTCAGCTGGAGTTCAGTGGAACAGAGTGTGACTTACCAAAGGGGCAACTTCACATCCGACCTAAGCTGTTATTGGCTAGATCTCATCTGCAGTCTTTAGTTCGTTGGGGTATAGTTGTTATTTGTACAGTGAATGGAATTAGTTTTATCGGGCCATTTGGAAATAGTATTGTTACGGGACCGGTTCTCAATTGCGTTACTACTGCGTGTGCGTGCGGGGGGTAGCGGATAGGTACCTACTTTACTTTTTTTGGTTTAACGTCCGACTGTTCTGCAATTACTGCTAATACAGACGGTGAAGGGTGAAATGATTTTTGTAACGTATGAAAATATGCCGTGCCTGAATGGGATTCGAACTCAAGAAGACCGCATAATGAGAGGCGAGCACGTTACCAACTATGCCAATGCGGCCGGCCATAATAGCAGATAGGTAAATCATTTGTTTTGATTGTTAAGTGACAATTTGTTAATTATAGTCAAGTTTGTTTAAGCTTAATAATTAATTTAATTGAAGAAGCCTATTTTATTTGTGTTTGTTAGTACAGTAGGCCGCTTGATGGAGAACGCTGGTATTATAGCATACAGAGTCATACGTAGCAAGCGTGACTCGTGAGCGGGGAACAACACGCTGTTAAAAAAGTTAAACTTATAAATACCGTAACTATCGTTCTGATATTCTATACGTATATGTACTACATCCTAAAATTTCAATGTCCTGTAATCTATTTATTTATGGTTGTGCGGTTTTGTAATAGACCTAGGCCTAATGTACTAATAATAAAAACAATGATATAATTACAAATGTAATATGAATTTTTACCTATGATTTTCTACAGTACTGCAATACCGTCCGATGCATCTTCATCTGATGAATCATTTTCATCCGACCAATGACTGTAATCTTCACTGTCAGAACTATTTGTAACACTTATTACAAAAGAGTCTACGACGTCATCCATAGGTCCTTCAGCTTTGCTATATTCTTCTTCAAACTTGAAGGCATGTTTACATTTTTCCTTCCATACTTCTGCTGTGATCGACGATATTTTTTCTACACACAATTCTTGCACTTTGCTCATAATGTACTCCGTATTATGCGATGCAACATAATTTTTAATATCGGCCCAAATAAGTTCTATAGGATTTAGTTCTGGGTGGTACGGAGAAAATCTCAAAACGGAATGGCCATGTTCTTTCAAAATTTCGTCAATAATATAACTTATATTCTTGTCCTTTACTGTCTTGATAATGTTGTAACTCATTTTTTTTCATTTTGTCTGTAAAGTAAATTTTCTTCTCCGTAAGCCATTCTTGCATTTCTGCTTTTGTCGAGTTGGAGTTTGGAGCTTTGCAGACTTGTTTGTTATGGTATGGTGCGTTGTCGATTACAAGAACGCTCCGTGGCGGTAGATTTGGCACAAGTTTTTCTTTGATCCACTTAGAGTACATATTAAAATTCATTTCATTATAGTAATCCCCTGTTGAATGATTGGCCTGCCACATTACTAAAGCATCGGAAATGAAACCCATTTCCCCACCCGCGTGTATAATAATTAATCGTGCACCCTTCGATATCGGAATGCAGCCAACACTGTCATCTGTGTTGGGTACCCAACCTTCTTTTTTAGCATGAGAACTAAGGACACACGTTTCGTCCATGTAAACTATTGGCCTGCCCGAACTTCTATATTTTTTGATGTCTCGTAAAAAACAAAATCTTTTCCACTGTATATTATACTGTTCAGTTAAAAATTTCCTATTGCTGTTTCGTTTTCTTCATCTAAATCCTATTTATTTTAAAATAATTTCAGACTTGTCTTTCCTCCAATAAAGACCTCGTTTTCTTTTAATTTTGCAAGTAATTTATTAATTATAGGAACACATTTATCTATTGTATAAAAATTTAGAACTGTACGACGAATTGCCGATTTTGTAAAAGAATCTATGTTGGTCACAGTTTTGGGTCTCGCTTTTTTCTTCGGAGTGCTAAAAGTAGACCGTTCACCACATTTTACCTTTTCGGATTCTTTCTTGATCCACCGGACAGAAGAAATCGAGACTCCAGCTGCTGCAGCAGTTCTTTCAATAATTTTTTTGGGATCAATTAAAAACTTATCTGATTTACCTTCTCAGTCATGTAACTTAATAAATTAGATAACACTTCACGAGTCTGGCTGTGTAAAATTCGGCCACCAAGTTTTGACATGATTAGAAAAACTCAAAATAAACTATTCTCTAATAAACAACTATACTAACTATACTATACTATACTAACAAACACTGCACTATACTCACATACTTAACAAACTATCACAATTCAACACAATAACTTGGAAATCGTAAGATTTAATAAAATAATGGGTTTTTAATACACACTTATTAAAGACCTTTACGTATGAACATGAAACGCAGCACTGAAGTAGACAACAAAACAATTTACATTTTGTAGGCCCAATACTTGCCACAGTTCAGTAAACCTGACAGTGAAATGTAAACAGTAAATGAGTAATGCCTATTAGTAATGTATTATGACTAATCACTGCATCACTATTTTGTCTACAATTATGCGTTTAATAAATTAGTACGTCTAAATAATTAGCGAAGGACAATACAACTAAATGTATACAGACGTTGTGAATGGGTGTATAGTACAAATAGGCCTAGAGTGAATGTAAGCGTGGTATTTATTACGAAGGATCCAATTAGGCTATTTTTTTTAAATCGTTTTGAACGTAAATAACTATAAATCACAGCTAATGTACTGTATGTACAAACTTTTTCTTACAGCCTGTATGACAGTTGTATGAGTGAATAGAGCGGAGGGGTATACGGGCTGTAAGCTGCCACTGCGCATGCTCAAACCAGCGTTCTTAGCAATTCGGCAGTACTGACTAGTCAAGTTAAACTATTAATTGTAGTAATATCAATTGTGTCAATAAATAATTTTGAGTAGTTTAAAGAGTCTGTGAGTTATTTATTGTACCTAGATCCCAAAAAAACCTAGGCTTGGGTGTTGCAATAAATGATAACAATAGGGTACCACCTTACATTAGCCCTCTATTTTCGTATGAATATCAACCCACCTTTGACTTCTGAAAACTTTAAATTTGTTAGTTTTTTCATATATTTATCCTTGACATTAGTGAAATTCAACGAGTCTACTTCATCTGTTACAATGTTTCCTCTAACTTTAATATTACCAAATACCTTGACTTTGTTCTTCTTTATTGAACACTTGGTTCCTGAAAGAGAAAATATGAATAATCAGTCCATACATAAATAAAAATAAAGTCTTTAGCTTGTACATGAAGTAATCTCATACAATGATACATGACAAAATTATAGTTTGATCCTAAATATAGAAACCCGATCGTATCTTACGAAACAAGTTCATTGCCGATTTTTAGAGTCGAAAAATTTATTATAACTTGCTCAGCTCTATATCTCTGGTAGTTAAAGTGCTAAGTGGGTTTTCCTGGTTTCACTTTGCGACAGCAGAACTACTACTTATACTTAGGACTATGTACAACTTGCATAATCTATTTTTTAGATATGGTAATAGTTCCCATTAGATAGCCTACTTTCCTAAATTGTTAGTAAAAGTAACCTAGGTTGTACACAATATGACGGTATCTGGTATTCTCATTTGCTGTAAAATGAATTCGTTGTTCTCGTCGAAATAATGAAAGCCTCGTTAATTTCGATTAATTACGCCGTTAAGGAGATTAATTATTTGCTAAATGTTATTTTATGGATTAATCATACAAAGAAACTGAGAAATAACTCTTCCAGTGACGTCACAAGCCTATTATTATGGTCTCTAATTAACATACTTTATACATACCGACCCAGCTAAGGTAACATGGAAACCGCTTGTTTTAACTTATTTTGTGTAGTGACAAGACGTGTTGGTAAATAATTTTTCTAAAAATTATCATAAAAATTATTTCGTTTGCAGTGATACCACTGCAAATTTGTGGGGATTGACGTGTTATTTTACAAGCTACAGTAGATCAGTTTTGTTGGAGGAAGTTAGTGAAGTGTTTAGATATGTGCGTTTAAATCCGCGAGTGTTTAAAACTGGCACACCAATTAACAATAGGTACTGTAGGTTACGTAATTGTCTCAACACAAGATGGAAACTGAACAAAACATACAAGAAACGGAAATAGACATCGTACTCAGTCCAACTCGAGAAATGGATAATATTAACCTCGCCGTTAATCAAAGTACTGTGACTGACGATGCAACATTTGAAAACTGCACATTAAACATCTGTGAGATGGCATTGGAGGAATTTATAACTCAAGGAAGCACAAATGACTCCGGACGTCAATGCCCCGAAACCATTTCGCCAGAACTAAACACGCCTGCATTTTCATCACTAGAAGTAAAAGAACCGAACAGTGTGAATGAAACAATGAACTTGGAAGTTGGAAAAGAAACAGAAACTGAAGAATGTATGGCAGAATTAACTACGCCTATGGAGTGTCTATTAATTGGAACTGAAGACAATAACTCTCAGAACTTACTTGAAACGACCAGTACTACAAATCATAGCAATCAAGTTACAGATGACAAAAAACCAAATGATCAAAATGTAGTGCTACTTAAAAACTCGGACAGAAAAAAAATTGAACAGGAAAGACTACCTCGAAGATCATCTCCAAAGACTGCCTCTGAAAATCTGGTAGATAAAAGAGCTACTGAACAATCAGACACTTTTGAACCTAGCCTTCAAATGGATAAACGAGTTAAAACAAGAATAATTGAAGGGGATAGCAGACACAAAAAAAAACCAGTGAAGGATAAAAATAATAAAGACCAACCTAAATATCAGCTGCGCCCTAAACAAACAATTAACTACACAGAGTCTGGAAAAAACTATAATTTTAAAGTGAGCATACGTCTGAACCAGTATAAAAATGATGAAGAATGGAAAAAACAGAATGAAACTGATCCACATGTAGCAAAAGTAATAATTGAGGCGCGTCACTGGCCATGTGATGCGTGCAACAAAAAATTCTTTTCAAAACAATCATTCAATCGGCATTTATCAGTGCACGTACGAACACTTCGACAAAAAAAACAATCTGAATTGACATCAGATAGAAAAAGTTGTGTCTGCAGTATATGCAAGTTGAAATTAAGTAGTCGTTACGCATTGACTAGGCATGTGATACGGCGGCATGAAAATAAAAAGCCTAGTAAAAACGTAAACAAAAAAAAACGGTACCAATGTACAAAGTGTGATAAATCATATTGTTATCGATCGGGTTTGGCTACACATTTACGAGTAGAGCATGGGAATAATACTTTGCATGAATGTAAAACTTGTTCAAAAAAATTCAAAAGATTAAATTCTTTAGAATATCATGAATCATTACATGAAAAAACTAAGCCATATATATGTGCGGTGTGTGATAAGGGTTATTCTCAAAAAACGAACTTGAATTATCATATTCAGACCCTACATAATGTTCCTGTAAGTTTCCTTTGTGAGTTTTGTGGAAAAACATATGAAAAAGAAATCAGTCTAAAAATTCATGAACGAATGGTTCATAAGGATTTAAGCAAACAAATAATTTACAAAAATAAAAATTGAAAGCAAGATTTGGTTGAGAGTTGTGTACAGTAGGATTTTTGATAGACTATGTTTAGACCTGCAATGAATCAAAGGTATAATTTAAGTGCAGTTGTATAAAACGACTCTGTTTATTCCATTAAGTTTCTGTTCAAACATGACTGTAAACAGAAATTTCAGTACAGAGAGCTCAACAGATGATGTCATGATAATTCTGTTTTAATGGCTATGTAAACTGTAAGTTACAGCTTATACCATTTAATATTTAAACAATCAGGAACTTTTAAAGATCTAGGTAATCTTATTTTTATCATTGTACATAAAACTAAGTTACAGTGTAATTATTAGTTACGACTTATAACATTTAATATTTAAACAATCAGGAACTTATGAAGATCTAGGTAAGTTTATTATCATTGTACTTACAACTAATTTACAGTTATAATTATTAATTACAGCTATACCATTTAATATTTAAACAATCAGGGACTTATAAAGATCTAGGTAATCTTATTTTTATCATTGTACATACAACTAAGTTACAGTTGTAATTATTAGTTAGGTACGACTTATAACATTTAATATTTAAACAATCAGGAACTTATGAAGATCTAGGTAAGTTTATTATCATTGTACTTACGACTAATTTACAGTTATAATTATTAATTACAGCTTATACCATTTAATATTTAAACAATCAGGGACTTATAAAGATCTAGGTAATCTTATTTTTATCATTGGTACAACTAAGTTACAGTGTAATTATTAGTTACGACTTATACCATTTAATATTTAAACAATCAGGAACTTTTAAAGATCTAGGTAATCTTATTTTTATCATTGTACATAAAACTAAGTTACAGTTGTAATTATTAGTTACGACTTATACCATTTAATATTTAAACAATCAGGAACTTATGAAGATGTAGGTAAGTTTATTTTATCATTGTACATTCAACTAATTACAGTTATAATTATTAGTAACAGCTTATACCATTTAATATTTAAACAATCAGGGACTTATAAAGATTTAGGTAATCTTATTTTTATCATTGTACATACAACTAAGTTACAGTGTAATTATTAGTTACAGCTTATACCATTTAATATTTAAACAATCAGGAACTTATGAAGATTTAGGTAAGTTTATTTTATCATTGTACATACAACTAATTTACAGTTATAATTATTAATTACAGCTTATACCATTTAATATTTAAAAAATCAGGGACTTATAAAGATCTAGGTAATCTTATTTTATCATTGTACATACAACTAAGTTACAGTGTAATTATTAAGTATTTATGTTATGTTAAGAATGCTATTTATACGTCATTATTATTGATGGAGCCTATATTTTCTATTACATTATTTTTTCTTTATTTCATATGAAGCAATTTGTTGCAAGATGATTGTAACTTAAATACAATTTTAATTGCCAATAATCACAGTTATTATAATTGTTTTATTGTTTTCCTATGTAACCAGAATAAACAAAATACCTACGTAATATTTGTAGGTATTAATAACTCAAGTCGATGTACAAAATCAGCTGTAAATAAGACAAACTCTATGGCTTTGAATTCTGTTAAATACACCATTACTAGTTTTTATAATAATTAATAGTTTTCTAAATCTATTGTGTGTAGGGGTGAACTATTTTAACCTGAACTTCTAACAAGCACATAAAAAAAATTATTAATTATGTGGAATGAATTTATTTCAATATAGTCAGTTTCATCACTTAATAGCTTATATTTTCTCACTGATTATCTTTCAAATCTTGAATGTCTATTTTCACATGATTATGTCAATCTTATCAGTTATTGGCAAAGATTTGAGCCTTGCCCTTCTCTGTATGTCTCAAATGAGTTAATTTTTTAAAGAAACAATTTGGTTTGCCTCTTGGTCTGTATTTAGGTACAGCATCCTTTTAGGAACCCTGGATGTTATTGTTTTAAGTAAAGAGGTAATTTTGATTATTTCATTATATTTTGTGATTTGAGTTTTTTAATTTTAAATAAATCAACGAAACCCTTTATCGGAGAAAAGCTACAGGTTAGCATGATAAAAGTGAGAATTTATTGTTATTTCACTTCTAAGTTAAATTCTACTGTTTTGTAATTCATTTTAAGTGATCTCCATGCTGTCTGTGATTTAATTTTGTTATTATAACATTTTTAGGTAGAAAAATATTTAAAATTTTGAATAGTGCTTGATTAGAGTTTATTTATTTGTTGCTGCTTTTGAAAACTTAACGGGAAATATTTCTTATAGGCCTTAAAGAGTTATAACATAAGAGTGAATGATTATTTATTTTTCTTATTTTTTTTAGTTAAATTTAAGTTATTTGTTTTGTTATTTTTAGTTTCAATGCATTTTTGGTATCAAGCATTTATTTGAAAAAGTTGCAGCTTTGAAAGTTTTACATTTATGTTTATCATTTCTGAAATAAGTTTTGTTACAACTTTTTTTCAAAACATCATTTATTAGTTTTAATTTTAGATAAATGGTCACACCTAGTGACTATAAATGATACTAAATATTGTTAAATACTAAATTTAATTATTATTTATTATACTAAATTTAATTTATTTGTTATTAATTAATAAAATTTTAAAAATTTATGAAGATGCACAGAAAACTGTGTTTTACTTAGCAGATTATGCATTACACTTTGCTCTTGATGATCTGAGCCCTTGAAAGTCCAGTGTGTTAGCATGCAATCAGTGCAATCTTCCAGCTTGATGGCTATATAACATTAATTATTATTAAAAAATTATTTCCCTTTTTAGATGCTTATATTTTGCACTGCTTTCAATTTATAAATTTATGTTCATCTTGACTTGTGTTGCATATGAAGTGGGACATCAAAATACACAACTGGTTTTTTTAAGAGTATGAAAGGTCAGTTGTACTGCCCTCTGTTTGACACTTGGTTCTCCAGAAATAAGAAGCTGGTTTGTGAGCTCACAATTTAATTTAATCATGCTTCTTTTAAGTTGTATTTGTTCAGGCACTAAAAGGCACTTATTAATTTGTGTCAAGCGATCATTGTTTAAGTAAAGATGTTATTGGATTGATAGAATGATTTTTAATAAAATTTCTTGATGTTTACTTTCAGTAATTTGATGGTTTATTTGCGAAAGAGACATTTGTTATCTTTGTCAATATAACTATATAAAACTATAGTTTTCATTTAATATACAGGGTGATTACAAATGTTTCATCTCGTCTTATAACTCTATAGATTTTTTTTATACATTTAAGATCACACAATAAATGATACACACAAACTGTTTAAGTTTCAGCCATAACTCTACAAAGTTCTATATCATAGTTAAGTTCGTCTCATATATACATCACACCTCACAATGTAACGCATGTACTGCATCGATGCGTGACATGAGATGAAAGGAGGCCACATACAACATTTACAATGATTATATAAATTACAACAAGCTAAAATTTGGGATGATTTACAATTATGTTCATTTGTTGTATTATATGTTATGTGCAATGTGTTTTTAAATAAAGTATTGTAAAACCTGATGAAGCATTTGTAGTTACCTATATATATATTACAAATAGTTTGTAACAATGTACCATCTTTATTCAAAAATAAATCTTTATAATGCATCCTGCAGTTTGAAATTAATTCTATTTTATATAATAAATTTCACTAACCTTCTTTTTAAACTGCGTCAACTTTTTATTTTTACTTACACGTGTTTCGGTTGATCCACCATCATCAGAGTAAATAACATAATTGAAACCAAAAACTTTATTTATTAAAAATCTATAGAAGATGATACATCTTCAGTCATTTGTATACATTTTTTTTTATACAAATGACTGAAGATGTATCATCTTCTATAGATTTTTAGTACATAAAGTTTTTAGTTTCAATTATGTTATTTTACTCTGATGATGGTGGATCCAGCGAAACACATGTAAGTAAAAATAAAAAGTTGACGCAGTTTAAAAAGAAGGTTAGTGAAATTTATTATATAAATTCATTATATAAAATAGAATGGACCATCAGCTACAGTAATACTTGATGATCCGCAGGGGTTACTCTGTGAGTTTACCGATGATAAGTACACTAAGAATAAGTACTTGGAATGCTTAAAGAAAACAACATTAATTTAATTCTGTAAATATATATATATGTTTTATCAAACATCATTTGCAGGTATTATCAGCAGCCATTATTATATTTATAATTGAAATATATATTTCTAAACTACCAGAATATGGTAACAGTCAGTATGGTAACCAATGTTTATAGTGCTTTCATGTAACTCGTACACATTTTCAGTAGGTAATGAATTTGAAATTTATTAAAATTTAAATCTTCTTACTCCTACCATGCAGATAAGGAATAGTAGATTCTAATATCTAAAACAGTCTTGCTAACTTAATTAGATGATTGTCATATTCAACTTGTGAGTTCATTAATTTTTATCTATTACTATATTTATAGGTGTCATTAAATTATTAAATTTTTTATTTATGATCTTATGTTCACTATTTATTATTTCAATTTAAATTATCAAAATGTCATCTACATGCTTTACGCACAGTAAAATATTGTGTGTATGATGTATATTATTTACAATATTATATTTTCTAATTCCTAGTTGTTAATTTCTGATAATGGGGAACCCACAGCTAATCCTTCTGTTTGATTGTAAAATTCATTATCAAATATTAAATAATTTTGGTTAGATATATTTCATATTATTGTATAATATATAATTATATTTAAAATAACTTTTCTGTAAGCACTTATTTTTAGCGTATTTGATCTGCAATAAACTTACAGACTATAACCTCTGCGAACCATCAAGTATTATTAAAAATATATTCTAACAAAATTAATCTGTTATTTCTTTTAACAAATATATACTTTAACAAATATTCTGGAAAAATAAACTTATTTTGTATTGTAGTTAAATAACCTTGGTATTCCAAACTGAATGGGACTGCAGGTAGTTGACATTGTCAATTGATTCTGTAAATCAGTTGTATGAAATGTACCCAAAATTTTAAAATTAATTTTCTAATATACTTTATTTAGCTTTAAAAAAATCCAGTGTACTATTTATTTTTATATTTCTTATTTGTGTTATGAATACTTCAGCTAAATTTAATTTATATCCTATCAACATCACTTATGTAGTGTAAGATGTTTGTGACATGAGATTTGTCATCTAAGATATGTTTGTGATAATAAATTAGATTTGTTTAACAGAAAATTGTTCTTTATTGGTGGATGTTCTCCACTGTCTCCAGTAGTATACTGCAGTAAATGATTTTTGAAAGAGTGATGGGTTGAAAACCCCTCAAACTTAACCCAAATTGCCCGTTCTGCTGCCTGACTTCCACCCTAATTCAATCTAATTTAATACTACCACAGATGAAAAGTACTAGCTGACAGTGCCAGCAAAAGTTAGGTGCATCCATTATTTCTTCCTCCACCTGATCAATGTGTTAGTCAGTTAATCAAGGTGGAATCATTTAAAATAGGCCTAGCTGATAATTATTCTTAGACTACCAAAAAATTGTTGGTGTTTCGGTCATCAGCCAAAAGGGTGGTTTGAACTTCTGGAGGCTTTACTAAGTAAAATGAGGTGAATTGGTTTACCATTGCTGTATTTGGCATTTACCATTGGTGTATATTCACCCTGCATATGAGAAAAAACCTTGAATGTAGGTTTTTTCAAACAACTTAGTGTTGTGGTTTACAACATAAGTAATCTTTTCTGTTCCTTGCATTAAGATGGGAGTCATTAAAATTTTGCCTACAATACATTTTTGATGTTTAGGTCATCAGTCAAAAGGCTGGTTTGAACCTCTAGAAGCTTCAAAAAATGAAGTCAGGTGGTTTACCAGTACTTTCCTCACTGAGTGGAAAAGTATGCTTATCAGCATGCCAGGCTCTCTGAAAAGCATCTACTTTTCACCCTGCAAATGACACCTTCACTTCAGTCGCCACAGGGTCTGGCTATATAATGAAATTCATTAGTCTTAGAGGAGATAACTCTGGCTAGTGTCTTTTACACCTCTACCTCTTCTGTTCTTAAATGCTGCATTTAGTCATATAATTGGCTGACCATGTGATAAGAAACAGAAGTATTTTTTGTAGCCCTCGAACTAGCAGATTGAGTGTAAATAATTTAACACTCCACCTGCCTGTTACGGGCATAGCAAAAAATTACAATTAAATTAATTACAAAACTTACTGATAATAAAGATTATTTTACACTCTTAATGATTGACTCTTATCAATTACAATGTTTACTGTACAAAGACTTTGTCTTTGATGTAATTGTCTCAACAAACTGGTTAGCCCTCGCTCATTCAAAACAGTGCGGCAAATTAAACTCACCAATAAAGGGGCTAGTGCCTTAAATACCTGTGGCGACGGTTGTTTCTAGAAAGGCACAGATTTTCTACATAAGACATAATGGAGACCCTTTTAACTTTTCCAGTGGAAATATAATAATTAATCTCCTAGTGACATCCACATAATTAAATTTAATAGTATGGCCTAATATGGCTTAAATTAAATTTAATTATTAGTCGTAAGGGGTTAAAAAGGGTGTTGAACTCATAAATCAATATTTTTAGTTAACTCAGTTACAGACGAGCTAAATGGCTGAATTTTGGTGATGTTATGTATAATGTACCTAAAAAATTAACCCTTAACGATTTAAAAAATGTATTTGCAAGGGCTTGAAAACGGTGTTCAACCCTGAAAACAGTATTTTTTGTTTATTAAGTTTCAGATATGGTAGATGGCTGAAACTCAGTGGAGGTGGCCAAATATATATATAAGATTTTTCCAAATCAGAAAATCTTATTTTTTATTTATTATAACCCTAATTTAGTTATCATTGAAATAAAATTATACCCGGGTGAAGCCAGGATGGGCGGCTAGTTTGTATATAAACATACTGTAGAGTGTTTCTGTCCAAAGAAGTATAAAAATAAGTGGGTAAGTTTTCCCACTTCACTTTGTTTTAATGAATTTTCTATTTTGGGTTTATCAGGATTTTTGAGTTTCCAGTCACTTCAGGTCCCAATGAGTCCAGAAAAATGAGGAAGTATTGTATTTTTAAACCAGATAAAATAAAATTTACCTGAACATTTAAAATCTTTATGTGGATGAAGCTGGCTGTCCTCATTAGTCACATTTGTTCTTGGTTTAATATCATCTGAGTGGCTTCCTTTCAAATTCTGAAAATATAACCATTTTGAAAAAAGTTTATATTTTAATATAACATCGTTAAAACTCAACAAATTAAACCACTTTAAAACAAAATTTCCTCAAAATATATTGTATTTCATTGATTTAAAATATGTAAGTTGTGTTGTTTTTTAGGTCCTCAGCCAAAAGGCTGGTTTAAATCTCTAGAGGCTTTACTAAGTAAACCGTGGAGTGAGGTGGTTTACCATTGCCTTCTTCACTCCTTAATTCCTAATTTCTCATTCTGCCTAAAGGCATTTTGCCTACCATACATTTTTGATGATTAGGTCATCAGTCAAAAGGCTGGTTTGAATCTCTAGAAGCTTTACTAAGTAAAAAAAGAAGTCAGTTGGTTTACCAATACTTTCCTCACTGAGTGGAAAAGTATGCTTATTAGCATGCCAGGCCCTCTAAAAAGTATCTACTTTCCACCCTGTAAATGATACCTTCACTTCATTCACCACAGGGTCTGACTGTATAATGATGAAATTGATTACTCTGAGAGGAGATAACTGTGACTAGTGTATTTTACACCTGTACCTCTTCTGTTGAATGCTTCACTCATATAAGTGGGTGACCATGTGATAAGAGAAAGAACTATTTTTTGTAGCCCTGGAACTAACAGATCGAGTGCTGATAATTTAACACTCCACCTGCTTGTTATGGGCTCGTATGCAAGTTAGTAATATTTTATTTCAAGTTAATATTTTAGTTGCACCTATTACATTTACCAATCCATGTACCCATATATTACTAATCTATATTATATAAAATTTGATGTGTGTGTGTGTATGTTCCTCCTAAATTACTGAACCAATTTTCATGCAGTTTTTTTATGTTGTAGCTATGATGCCGGTGCAGGTTTTAGGCTATTGAAACTCTTAAAAAGTTAGCCCTAAAGGGTTGAAAAAAAAGGGCTAAAAAAATAGTTCTGTTTCTTATTACATAGTCAGCCACTTATATGACTGAACTATTTAAGAACAGAAGAGGTAGAGGTGTAAAAGACACTAGTCAGAGTTATCTCCTCTGAGAGTAATGAATTTCACTATGCAGCTAGACCCTGTGGTGAATGAGGTGAAGGTGTCATTTGCAGGGTGGAAAGTGAGTGCTTTTCGGAGGGCCTGGCGTGCTGATAAGCATACTATTTCAACTCAGTGAGGAAGGCAATGGTAAACCACCTCACTCCTCGTTTTTACTTAGTAAAACCTCTAGAGGTTCAAACCAGTCTTTCGGCTGTTGACCTAAACAACAAAGGGTTGAAAATAATGTTTATGTCCTACATTAAGGCTTTTACGAGGTTAGATAAACTGCTACTTTTAAACCAGCTGATGTGATTCAAATAAAGATTTGTCATAAATAAAGTCATATGGTTTAACAAATAGCGACGTGGTGCTAAGGATCAGCTGGTGACAACATCACATGATAATTTTATTGTATTTTATTACGTAGATACGATTTTGTATTGTTGAGTATTTAATAAAAGTAAAGTTCTGTATTTCTTTAATTTGTTTTAATTTTCTTTTAATTAGTGAGTGATCAATTGCTTTGATATTTTATTTTGACGTTATTTTATTCAATGTAGATTTAAGTTTTTGGTTTTAACTATTATTTTTTTTGTGGTTGTTTTTGTTTTGTTTTTTGTGTTTTTCTATTTTCAATAATGCCATTAAAAAACATCACTAGGAAGAAAATCATCAAAAGCAAAAAAACTTAAAAAACCAAGAACTGTTGAAACAGAGAAACAACGAGAATCTCGCCTTCTACAAAACTGCGAACAAGCTTTAACTTCGAGAGAATTTGAAACAGAGGAACAACGAGAATCTCACCTTCGATAAAATTATTAAAAAAAGTGATTACACCATTTTTTGTGTGCAAAGCTGCGACGGGGCATGCTAGTTTCTATATAAGTTTCATCTATTCTTATATATTTCATCTCTCAGCTTAGACTAATAGTACACGAGTCAACACCTTACTTTTTGTAAGGGCCTACTTTTAACTCAAGATATGATGGTTTTCTGGCTCTCCTCAAATAGCTAAGATTTTACATCTCAGATGAAAATATAATTTACCATCACTCAAACTTCAGGATTTATATAGAACAAATCTTCCGCTACAAAAAGTTCTTCAGTAATTGTGATCATTGTAAACCATTACACATACTGGAATCACATTGGTTTCAATTTAAATTAGTGATAAGACAAAAAAATTACCCTTAACAGGCAGGCATTATAGTCAAGTTTGTTTAAGCTTAATTTGTTGGAGATACAGCAATTTATGTTTATAAAGTACCCAGTTCTTAGCCGGTTTTCTGTTAGTGTGCATTTTAAACGTCTATTACTTCATTCCAGCTATACATAAAAAATTGTGCTTTCAGTATGTTAAATATCACAATTCTCATTATAATGTAAATAGTATTTAAAAAGTAAAATCCGATGTACTGTTTCAATCTGGCGGTCATTTAAATAAAATGCTATTTTGGCTCCACGTAAAGATTGGGAAATGATTTTCCGAGCGAACCATACATTTTTACAACAGTATTGTGCCAAGTATAAACTTTCACATTTTAAATTACAAGTACAAGAGAAATGGAACTTGAGATATAAATAGAAAATTTTATTAAATTGGTTGAAGGGCAACTGTTCTTCAGAGCGGCTTCTTTTGTGGCATGCACTATAGTCAAGTTTGTTTAAGCTTAAGTTTTGTAATTGATTTCTGTATATAATCTAATAGTATTTGTTAGTAGACAAGGTTAAATCATTAATTATAATTATTAATTTTGTCAATAAATAATTTTAATGTGTTGTTTATGTTTGTTTTTGTTTTAAACCCAGATTCCAGATGAACCTTACCTTAGGTGTTACACTACATTTAGTTAATAAAGAAAACAACATACCTCAATATTTTCAATCATGGAGGATATTTTCACAAATTTGTTTAATTTTTCAAAATCATTGGTAAGGTTTGAGCTTACAAATACATTTCCATAAATAACAGTTCTCTCTCTAAATGAAATTGAAGAGTGAATATCTTTTGATTGATTGGAAACTATTTGAAGAAACTGGTTGGCATCTATATTGATTCCATTAATGGAACTTACAGATTCTAAGTTGTTATTTATGGTAACTCCTCCAGGACCATTAAATTTAACAACAGTTGAAATATTCTAAAATAATGAGAAAAAACAGTATTAAAAGATAAAAAATGTATAAATTCATAAATGTGAATATCAATTCATGTTTGCCTCTCATCATGTGGTTTTGGGTTCGAATCCCATTCAGGCACGGCATATTTTCAAATGTTACAAAAAATCAGTTCATCCTTCACCGTCTGCATTAGCAGTAATCCCAGAAGAGTCGTACGTTAAACCAAAAAAAAAAAAAAAAAAGAAAAAAAAAAAAAAAAAAAGAATATCAATTAATTGATGGTATCACCACTTTGGTATCGGAATCCAGTTTGTAAAACTTTTGTACCATCATAATTGTGAAAACATTAGTCAGTCTGTTTATGAAGTAGGGGTAGAATTTTTCGGTTTCTGTACTTTTCCTAGGTTTTAACAATTGATAAATTTCTGATAGTTTGCTGTACAAATTTTGTATAATTATATGACAGAATGGAATATTGTACGAAGTTGAAACTTGGAACTTATGTTTGGTGCTCTTGACCCGACACAAAAATTTTGATCAAAATCAGTCAACCGGAAGTAGTAGTTTATTTGTGCAATTTTTCACTTTTTGCTATTTTTTTCAAAAACGGCCCCTAAAATATTTTTATAAACCGCCTCATTTATTAAATAATTATGCTCTATAAGATAGGGTAAGCGCAATGTCTACTGGAATTCTTGGGGGCCTGTGATCTCGCGGTAAAAAATGTTTTTTAAGACTGCAGTATGCCATCTTAGTAATTATGCATTTTAGGGCAAAAGTATAATTAAAGTTGTAGGAAATTAAAAACTTACAAATTTTATTTCAAGCAGTTTTTCTACAACGCTTAGTTTATAGTCAATTAGAGATTTTCTATATTTTCTTCATCAAAATCAGTAAAAAAATGAATTTTCTTAAGATTGGGGCCTTAGTATGCATTTTACAACAAAAGTGTATATAAATAACGTTACAGGAAATAAAAAAAATCTGTAACTTTTATTTCAATAATTTTGTATTGTACAGACCCTAGTTTAGCGTAAATTAGTAATTTTTAAGTTCAACAGAGTTTGATTTTCATTTACATCATCCACTCATAATTAAAATTAGATGTGTTTTTCATTTTGCATTGTTTACCAATGATTAAAAATAGGTTATATTTTTCATTATTTACATGGCAAGAGAAAGTTGTCTAAGTGTTTCACTCATACTTTTAAAAGTAAGATCGCTAGGATCACAGAAATGAGAATAGAAATTACTTACTTGGTTTCCATGATGCAACCAATATTCGTTAGCCAAATTCATGATTGGAATTGTTTTATTTCCAATAATCAGCGTACAATTATCAAATACTATTTCATTCACCTTAAAAATAAACACAAATATAGGTATATAAAACACAAAAAAAAACAAAAAGCTCTCAAATTTTTCAGTGAAGTAAACCATATCAACCAGCAGTTATAATGTCAATAGTTATATAATTATATCCATAACAGGAAGGTAGAGATTTAAATTAATTGCACTCGATCTGTTTGTTCCAGGGTTTCAAAAAATAGTTATTAGCATAGAATCTGTAGTCTAATTTCTGAATGAATTAATGTTAACAGTTAATGGGGAAAAGTGTCAGTACTTACAGTTCAAAAACAAACACAATGTAAGGGAAAACAGAGAAGTGGATGTCTTTATACAAAATAATATCTTAGATCAAGTGCAAACAGTGAAGTTTCTAGGAGTATCGCTAGATAGGACTTTTATCGTGGGATTAATTATACCGATCAAATTTATGGTAAAATATCATCTGGGGTATTTGCATTAAAACAAATTGCCAGATTAAATGATAAAAAATTGCTAATAGCAGCTTATCATGGTTTAATTTTATCTCATATCAGGTATGCCATATTAGTATGGGGTAATTCATCACAGTGTAACATGGAAAGAGTTTTTAAAATATAGAAAAAAGCTGTTAGGTGTATGGTGGGAGTCAACCACCTTACCTCATGCAGATCACTATTAAAGAGCTGCAATTGCTCACAGTTCCTTCTTTGTACATTTTTGAAGTGATAGTGTACGTAAAGAAAAATACCTTTTTACAGAATGTAGATGTTCACAACCACTACACAAGAAACAGAATCGATTATTACGTTGCTAACCACAACACTAAATTGATTGAACAAAAACCAACTTATGCAGGTAGAAAATACATCAATAAATTGCCACAAGGTTTAAAAAGTTGTGACAATTTAAGCCATTTTAAAAAAAAGCTAAAACAATATTTGATTGATGAAACATTTTACAGTGTGCACGCATTCCTTTCTAAATAGTTTTTGGTTGAAAAGTATTTAACTTCTAATTAAACAAATATTGTGTACTATTTGATACAAATGGGTTCATGACAAGCCTACTGAGTTAAGCAGTAGGCTAGCAGGGAAAAATTATTGGTAAGTGATAAATTTATTATTGTGCTTGACTTTTTAATTTTTTGTGATATTTGATACAATGGGGTTCATGACAAGCCTACTGAAGTAAGCAGTAGCAGAAACAAATTTTCGGTGGTAAGTGATGAATTTATCATTGTGATAAACTTTTTGTTTATCAGTTTTATCTTGACATGTCCTATACCTACTCCCTTTGGAATCTCCTGGATGCAAAAAGAAGTTCTGTTTCTTATCACATAGTCAGCCAATTATATGACTGAACTATTTAAGAACAGAAGAGATAGAGGTGTAAAAGACACTAATCAGAGTTATCTCCTCTGAGAGTCATGAATTTCACTGTACAACCAGACGCTGTGGTGAATGAAATGAAGCTGTCATTTGTAGGGTGGAAAGTGGGTCCTTTACGGAGGGCCTGGCGTACTGATAAGTATACACTTTCAACTCTGCGAGAAAGGCAATAGTAAACCACCTCACTCCTTGTTTTTACTTAGTAAAACCTCCAGAAGTTCAAACCAGCTTTTTGGCTGTTGACCTAAATAACAACAACAGTTATATAATTGTCTTGGTGTCATTTGTGTGAGGTAGTTGCCCAGCGGCAACCCCTGAAGACGATTTACAAAAGGTCTCTATTTCATTGCCTTTTCAGTCTTCTAGATGGGTTGTGTGGTAGGTGAGGAGTGGATAATGGCTGAATTATGGATTTGTGTGATAGTGTAGTTTGCTATGAAAACGTCTGTATAGTTTCTTTACTGTTTTGATGTTAAGATCTCTATGTAATGTTTTGTTACTAAAATATGTTGGATAGCCCGTGATGATCCATAAAGTTTTGTTCTGGAATGTCTCAATACATTTTATGTTAGATACTTTAAACTGATCCGTAGATCACTGAACCGTACGACCAAATAGGACAAAGAAGTAACTTGTAACAGTTAAGTTTCTGAGTAATTGGAAGGTGAGATTTATGGTGAATAAGACTGTAGAGAAGTTTTAACCGCCCGTTAAGAGATTACCTTTTAAGTCGGGTATGTGGATTCCATATCAGTCTTCTGTCTAGTGCCAGTCCTAAGTATTTCACTGAGGTTTTTTGTGGTATCGGTGTATTGTGTAAATAAACTGGGGGATAAGTTTGTCGTCTGAGAGTAAATGTAATGTGTTGTGATTTTTCAGCATTGAGTTTAATTTCCCAAGTAGTATGCCAATGTTGTACGGTGTTTCATCAGAAATATAATGCCATAATTAAGCATTTGTTAAATCTTGACGTGTTTAAACAGTACACAAATTTCAAATTACATGGTTGAACACTGTAATTTAATCTATCAATTAAAACATTCTAGTCACCGTCCAAAAGTATTAAATACTTTATGAAGTGTTTGTACTAGGGTTGACACCTGGATATGTCACTTTCTCCATACAATGGAATAATTTTTTCGATAAGTTGGCAGCAGCACGTATTAAAAATCCTTTGTTTACTATATCAGTATCAGTTTTTTAGGGTTTGTCTGTTGTTAATTTCCTCGTATGGTGACGCAGTATCTTAAAATGTTCACTGAAGAACAACAAGTTTACACGATGTAATTGTGATGGAAGCATTGTAAAAATACCTATTAAGTTCATAAAGAATTAAATTCTACATTCCAGATGTCCTGTTATCAACTCAGTAACATTTACAAGACTTAAATAAAAAATTTAAACAACAGGAATCGTTTTGAATACATAGAATCTGGTCGGCCACGATTGATTCATAATGACAACAAAAATCTTCCCCTTAACAACTCATTACTACAATATCCGAAACAAGCACTTGTTTCCACTCTACAGAGAGTCTACCAGATTATACAAAAGGCAATCGAGTTATTTAGCTCCTTAACTTTTAAATCTTATCCCTACTGATAACAGAAATCTGCCAAACATCATAAAGTTTAAAAAGGTAGCGAGTCTGTGGTTGCTTAGCCAAGATTGACACGAGATCCACTGGATATTGTCTCCTTCTAATTCTTAACTGGTTCACTTACTATACTTTTGAGTCATAAAAACTGACTTCTGTCCAAATGAAATGCACTCATCAAGTCTACCCTAGAACATGGATGTGCCATAGTTGGGTAGGTTGATTCCCCAGCACCATAATGATATTTATGTAAATAGTAATTGCATGAATTTTTTTTTTTTTTTTTTTTTGTTTCTTCTTCTTGATCTAAGCATATCAAGAAGAAGCTTAAAAAAATTTCTGCAAGGTTTTAAATTTAAGCTGTACCATCTATATTAAACTCCCTGCTCTTCATGAGGACGATCGTGATAGGTGATTGCAGTTCTGTGAGTTAATTGCTATCAGTAATAAAAATTTTTGCGATAACTTTTGTGGTGTGATGAAGCGTGCTTCAAATTTAATTAACATTTACCGGATTAATTACGTGTACTAGTTGGATAAAAATTCTGATTGTGTAATACAAGCAGAGTTCAATGTGCCTGTTGTTATATTATGGCGAGGGGTTTGGAGTGCTGCAAAGGGCCTTATATTTTTTAGGGAAATGTTATATCAGAAACCTGCTTAGGTTTCTGAGGAAGGAAATTGAAAAAATCCTGTTTATAATTTTCAATTACTCACCTGGTAGGGGAAAGTGGCATATGTACCACCTGGTAATGTATCAATAAATATACCAAGCCATTTTATACACTTCTTAAAGCCACAAGGTCTGTTATAATAGACAATGTTAAAATAATTCGAGATAAATACCAGAAAATTCAATAATGGGCATATCAGCAAAAGCAATTACATTAGCAAAATAAACATGAAGTATTCAAAATATTTCAATGCAGAAACTTGAAAAAATCTTATACCTGAACACATCCATCAATGTTCAGCTTCCCATTAAAGATATTCAACAATTCTTCTGGCTGCCTTTCACCGACATCAACATCAACACCACCTCCATCTACTCGTTTTTTCCGCAAACTCTCTTTCATGTTACCTAATCAATAATTAATTTTAGTTCATCATGGGCACATCTTACAAAATTCATTTTTTATTTTATTGTATTTGAAATTACTTTAAAATATTCATGCTTAATAAAAACTTTAAGTAATAGTATTTAAAACAGAAATCCCAAAATTAAATCTACCTAATTTATTAGATAAAAAACCCTGCTTGCAAAACCTCACGCCGTCAACCTTGCACGTTGAAAGCCAAATCACGACAAATAAAACCACTTAGAACTGGAAACAGGTATATTGTTGATAACAGTATAAATTACCAGTGGAACACCTGAATAAATACATATTTGTCATTAGAAAAAAAGGTAAAATATATTTCTTAACCCTAGGTATGCGGTAAACAGCAGCCATTTAACCATGAGTGGACGATGATTAATAAAAATTATGATTTTTTGTTTTGTAGATGTAGAGATTCATGGCAGAATGAGTACATAGGTGTGCTGATATGCACGTTGCTGTGACATCACTTCAAAAAAATCGTTCTGCTATAATTTATCACAAGCACGCTTTATTAAGCAATATTATCAATTTAAACACAAAGAACCATAAAGAAAGATAATAAAAATGAACATCGGAAAATCATTTCACAGTGACGCCACTGGTTTGTTCATTCAAATGTTTTTCTATGTTTTCAATCACAGAAGTGACGCAGCTACTGAAGATGACCTTACAATGCCTGCCTTTGGAGTATTTGGCTGTAACGTCATTTTTAAAAGCTGAAAATGGAGATGAAAAGACTCCGTTTTACATGAGTGATGTAATTCAGTGGATCGAATCAAATTTAGCAGAAGGATGAGCGCACCTTTGTAATATTTCCACCATAGAAGAGATTTTTTTCTCAGTTCTATAGTATAAAAAAAAACTAACAGACTGGTTTACACATTTCTATCCTACAATAATAATTACAATGATTGTTTTAACTTACTGTTGTAAACCGATCTAGAATCAGGGTTTACAGACCAATTGATACTGACACTTGACAATCCATCTTTTCCAGACTTAAATGCATGCTTGAAAACAGATCTTTTAGCTTTAAATGGGACCATGAAATGAATATCACCTGCAATACAAAACATATTTTAGGCATTTACTTCCTTTCTGTCCTACATCTTTTCAACACAAAATTATGAATTTTTATTTTAACATCACACAAATAAATCTGTACATAACTGGTTCAAATAAATAAATATTAAGTGCATTATTTAAAGTAAATTATTTTTGAATCAATTATTAAATTATTAATGAGATACCTTAAGATACTATGGATATGTGAAGCTGATATTTCAAGGATGACCTATTGTTGCAACTCCAACAAATGCAGCCTTGTTTAAAGTTTAAAGCTGTGGCCAGTTCAAGAACTGATGCAAAGTAACAGATTCCAAAAATTAGCAGTTAATTTTTCCAAAAAAAACTTTGAACATTAAAATCACTCTTAATATCATATTTATTGTTCACGTCATCATGAGTTTTAACAAATTGACACAAAAGAAGTTTGAATTATTGGGTGGTTTCTTACTTATAACCAACTGCCAGAAAATTAACACAGTACACCCCGATTATCCATCATAAACGGGTGGGCCGGGTCAGATAACTGGGAAAAACGGATTAAGGGGAGTGTGGAATGAAAAAATAAAAACATTATCGAATTTTCGTTTTTTCGTTTTAAATATAGCTTGAAATGTGCGCTTTAAAATGACGTTAGAATCATGTTGCTATACCAACTAGACAATATTTTTTTTTTTGTGATTGTATGTTTAAGCTGATTTTGCAATCTGTCACGAAATTATACAAAATAATTTTCCCTTGACATTAAAATTTTACTGTGATTTATTATACTATATTTTCACACTGCCGTCTTTCTTTTATTTATTCATAGGTTGGCAGTATAACCTAAAAGTTTATAACCTGGACTATTTTTGTTGTGGTTGTCTTTGTTAACACTCGTGTTCTTTTATCTCAACTATAAACGCGAATATCTCAAAACGTCATTTTTAGAACTTTATATACCTTTTTCTCAGCTTCCACAAAAGGTACAAGGCTGAAATTTTTATGGAGTATGTAAATCGTCCAGTTCTATTGATTGAATGTGCCGTTTTTAAAAATATTGAAAATTGTGGGAGAAAAAAATTTTTTTTGGTAAGTTTTGGATGAAAAAGTGGGAAAATCAAAAGTCTTACAAGAATTAAATGCTACACATTCTTATTATGTACCATAGAGTGGCCTTTCATACAAAACAAAACAAAATTGTAGCTCTAGCTGTAGTGGTTGCTGAGAAAAAGGTATAAACATTAACATTGCTTAGGATAGGGATCAACACTCCCCTTAAGTAGAAGGGTGCAAAACAACTTGTATTTCTGATACGAAATTGACATTAAATGATCTACGTTTACAAATTAATAAAAAGAATAATAATTTTTAAAAATGAGAGTACGCCCTGGTAAAACTAATTCAAAGAAACTATGAGGTTATATTGCCAAGGTCAGATTGCTGGCCCAATGTGACTGGTGGGAGGAAGTGGGAGGAATATCCAACCAAATGTCCTCTCTACCGTACTACTATATTGCAGTGACATCACCGAATGTTGGACTACTGCGCATCTATGTGTTGACGCTAACTAAACTTAGATGAGTTGTACTTTTGTCAATTCCTACCAGCTACCCACTAGAATATAAACTTTTACTTACCATAAATAATATTATGTGCACCATTTGTGACTAAATTGAGTATTTCTTTATCGATCTGAATACCATTGATACGTTTCACGTTTAAATGATTAATTATAATATTTTCTTTTGCCTCAATTATAGATTCTGCTTCAATGTCTTCATTTGCAGTTGAAATAACTTTGTTGTAGATTCTATTAAACCTATCCTGTGAAAAACCACATAAACGTAAAACACACGGTATGTTCAAATAAACGCCTTTTTATAAAAAATATTTATTTGATATGAAGCGTAAAATGAATAAATTAATGAAACCTGAACACTTTTTACTTTCTCTTGCCCTGTATGAATATATAACAAGGAAAGTATTGTTTCCATTTCGATTTTTCAAAATTGAGTTTCACCGGATGTACAGGTTTTCAGACCCCCTGAACCCAAAAAACTTCTTTTTTTTAGCGATTGGTCTGTGTGTGTGAACAAAATATCTCAAGATCGGAATATTGTACGAAATTGAAACTTGGAAATTAAGTTAGGTACGATTAGAGGATCTGAAACGAAATTTTCATCAAAATCCGTCAACCGGAAGTAGTAGTTTATTCGGGTAATTTTTCACTTTTTTGCGATTTTCTCAAAAAACGGCTCCTATGATTTTTTAAAAATTGTCTCATTTACTACATATTTTTATGCTCTACAGTATAGAATAAGCGCCATGTCTGCTGAAATTCTTGCGGAGGTTGTGCTCTCGTAGAAAAAATGGGTTTTTTAAGACTGCGGCCATAATACGCATTTTAGAGCAAAAGTGTATAATGAAAGTTGTAGAACATTTAAAAACCTACAAGTTTATTTGTATTATTTTTTATGACGCTTAGTTTAGCGGTAATTAGTGATTTTCCGTTTGTCATCAAAATCTGTAAAAAACAATTGCATTTTTTTAAGATTTTCACCTTTGTATGCATTTGTATGCACCTAATTTAGCGTCAAGAGTGACTTTCCGTATTATTAAGCCAAATTGAGGTTGGTTTTCATTTTGCATCATTAACTCATGATTAAAATTAGGTTGTTTTTCAGTTTATTTTGTTTATTTAAAGTCGCATCAACAGCTTGATCATTAGCGACTACGGTGGGTTAAGAAACTGTAAAGATTGGTTTTAGCACGTAATAATTTCCAGACCCTAGCCGGGAATCGAGCCCGGGACCTCCGCTTAGTAGGCTAGCGCGCTATTCACTACGTCACGGAGGCGGTCATTTTTACTTTCTCTTGCCTATATGAATATATAGGAAGGAAAGTATTGTTTTCATGTCGATTTTTCGAAATCGAGTTTTCACCGGATCTATACGTTTTCAGACCCCCTGAACCCAAAAAACATGTTTTTAGCGATTGGTCTGTGTGTGTGTGTGTGTGTGTGTGTCTGTGTGTGTGTGTGTGTGTGTGTGTGTGTGTGTCTGTGTGTGAACAGAATATCTCAAGAACGGAACGTTGTACGAACTTGAAACTTGAAACTTAAGTTACATATCACTACCGGACGCGACACGAACATTTTCATCAAAATCGGTCAACCGGAAGTAGTAGTTTATTCGCATAATTTTTCAGTTTTTTGCGATTTTCTCAAAAACTGGTCCTACGATTTTTTTTAAAATCGCCTATTTTACTCAATTTTTTATTCTCTACAAGATAGGGTAGGCGCCATGTTTGCTGAAATTCTCGGTGAGGCTGTTTTCACGTAAAAACGTTGTTTTTTTAAGATTACGGCTTTAATATAAATTTTAGCGCAAAAACTTATATAATAAAAGTTGTAGAAAATTTAAAAACCTACAACTTTTATTTCAAACATTTTTTTGTATAACGCTTAGTTTAGCGGTAATTTGCGATTTTCTGTTTTTTTTTTCACGAAAACGTGAGAAAAATTGATTTTTTTAAGATTTTGGCCTTAGTATGCATTTTACGACAAAAGTGTATATAACCAAATTTATAGGAAATTTAAAGATCTACAACTTTTATTTAACGTATTTTTCTCTACAGAGCCTAGTTTAGCGTGAAATAGTGATTTTCCGTATTTTTAAGCCAGACTGAGGTTGATTTTCATTTTGAGTGTTTCACTCATGATTAAAATAAGGTTATGTTTATTGAGGTTAGTTTTTTGTTTATTTCTAATATTTTATTACTAATGTTAAATTATATTGTAAATTATTTGCATTGGCAAGAGAAAGTTGTGTGAGTGTTTCACACCAGATTTTTTTATTTTACGTTGTTTACTGATCTTAGGTTATATTGTTCAATAGCAACCCCCGGTCGCTTCGCTTTACAGAAGCTAATGTAGGCCTCATTAAATTATTTTAAAACCTCTCTATATACAATATTTGTGGTTTCTTTGCCCTGTTGCAGTAAAATAAATGGTTTTTCTGCACTTCCAGCTCTAGAAAGTCCGACATAAAGTTGTCCATGAGTGAAGGAAGCACTCATGCCTCAAATCGATGCCCACCGTTTTAAATGTTTGTCCTTGCGATTTAACAGAATTGAATAGAATGCGTAGAAGAATACCGATGGAAAAAAGAGACAGTGATATATGGCTGAGATAAGAGACAGTACTGCCCATAACAGACAGGTGGAGTGTCAAATTATTTACACTCAATCTGTTTGTTGCAGGGCTAAAATAAATAGTTCTGTTTCTTATCACATGGTCAGCCAATTGAATGACTGAATCATTTAAGAGCAGAAGAGGTAGAGGTGTAAAAGACACTAATCAGAGTTATCTCCTCTGAAAGTAATGAATTTCATTATACAGCCAGACCCTGTGGTGAATGAAGTGAAGGTGTCATTTGCAGAGTGGAAATATGTGCTTTTCAGAGGGCCCGGCATGCTGATAAGCGTACTTTTCCACTCAGTGAGGAAGGCAATGGTAAACCACCTTACTCCTCGTTTTACTTAGTAAAACCTCTACAGGTTCAAACCAGCCTTTTGGCTGATGACCTAAACAACAACAAAGAGACAGTAATACGTGGGTGCGGTACGCAGAGTAATTGGAAATATATGACTCATTCACTACCTGTCGAATGAAAACAAATATATGAAATACAGTACAAAAATAAAAATTTTGAATATTTCCGAATTTTTAATATTTTTGGAATCGAATGTTATTCTTCACGTTTTTCTATGAAATATAAAAATTGAATCGTGTTTCTAGCCCAAAAAATACACCATCCAGAGGACTTGGAAAAAATAAATGTGCTATGCACCGATGGGCTAAAACATCCGACATCGTCACAGTTTAAGTTGCTTAACTCACTTAATTAAAGTTACCACTTAAAGTTGCTAAATAGCCTATATTGATCAGGAAGCTCTAAGCTATGCAACAAAGAAAGATTTTTTAAAAATCAGTTCAGTAGTTTCTGAGATTACCTCATACAAACAAATAGACGTTTCTTCTTTATTATATTAATATAGATTATTTACATTTACAAAAGTAATAGCGTTTCACACCAATTTTTTTCTATATACTTTTCAGAATGTGATAGGCCTAAGCATTGTCCCAATGGTAAACAAATTTGTCAATTTTTTCAATAGGTAGATTTTCTGTCCAGATTGCGTTAAAATGATTTGACTTTGTACTTTGTTTTTTGTACGTCTTCATCATCATCAACAAAATGCACTCTTCCAAGATCTTCCGTCAGCTTCCAGCTTCCTAAACAAACGAATATCGAACGGGGAAAAGTCGGAACCGTAAAAAGGGTTAGTTATAAACTCCTTACGGTACAATTTCAAAGGCTAGATTGTTGCTTACGTAACATGCGGGGATGTATTTTTATGTTGAAAACCATCAGCTCTATGAATCATAGCTACGAACACTTCATCAAGTCACTTTTCAAACAAAAAAACTAAATCAAAATCAGATCATCCGTTTGGAAGCTACGTTGCTACAGACAGATATAGAGATACATATGTTAAACTTATACACCCCTCGTTTTTCGCCGGGGGTTTAAAAATACCACTAGTTTTCGTTATTGCTACTTTAATTTTCTTCTTATTTATTTATACTAACATGTTTTGTTGGATCAACCATCATCAGAGTTCATAAAAAAATCAATTTGAATTGCAAGAGTCTTACTTACAAAGTCAAGAGGAGCGAGTGTGATCTTATCAGCCTCAACTGTACCAAATTTTGTCAGTCTGGATATATTGATACCATCCCTTACAAGTACCAAATCATTTAAATTGATATCATTAATGGAAACACTGTCGTTGATATTGTTAAAAATAACATTAAAACATGTTAAACTCCGTACTCCTATAGAAGATATATTTCTACTTTTAATCCATGTTGAATCATTAAAGTGATTATTTAATACCAAATCTAAAACAAACAAAAATATTGTACCGTCAAATTATTATAACATTATGTCCATAACAGACAGGTGGAGTGTCAAATTATTTATACTCAATCAGTTCGTTGCAGGGCTAAAATATAAATAGTTCTGTTTCTTATCACGTGGTCAGCCAATTAAAAGACTGAATCATTTAAGAACAGAAGAGGTAGAGGTGTAAAAGACACTAGTCAGAGTTATCTCCTCTGAATGTAATGAATTTCATTATACAGCCAGACCCTCTGGTGAATGAAGTGAAGGTGTCATTTGCAGAGTGGAAGATATGTGCTTTTCAGAGGGCCTGGCATGCTGAAAAGCGTACTTTTCCACTCAGTGAGGAAGGCATAGTAAACCATTTCGCTTAGTAAAACCTCTACACTCTCGATTATGTCACCTTTCAAACAAAAAAAAAACTAATCAAAATCGGTTCATCCGTTTTGAAGCTGCGATGCCACAGACAGATACTCACTTTAAACTTATAACACCCCTCCTTTTCCGTCGGGGCTAAAACTGAAAGTAGAAAGCCGGGTGGAAAGGACGTTGAGGTTTATCATTGAAGATGTATCATGCCTCCGATTTGTCCGTTGCCCTCTGCGTGCAGTTAAGTTCGGTCAGGAAACGGCTGGTTGGCAGGATCACTCGAACCTTCCGATATCGAAGTGTATTCAACGATTTTAAAAATGTTCGCAAACAAATCAATTAATAAAGAAATGACGACGTTAGGGCAAAGTATTAAATGAAAATATCGAATTCCGCGATTTTAACTCTCCTTTGTACCTCAAAACCTACACCTTTAAGAAAGCGCTTTTATACCACAGATCCTGGGTTCGATTTTCACTCAGGTCTGGCAAGTTTTCATCACCCATTTTCTTAAGTCACCCTTCACTGTGAGCATGATTTTTTTTTCATTTGACCACTTATAAGTGCAACACAAGAGATTTTTCCGTCTATGTAGTTTGCAGCGGATGACTTGATACATATTTTATCGTAACATATTTAGTCAGAAAATTTCATTTCTCTGTTGATTATAGAATATTGTTATAATTTTTTTAAAAGTCGAAGATCTGAAAGCTTTATCCACTAACTCGAGGGATGCCGGATTACTCTTCTCACAAAGTTCAACAAACAAAGACTGATTAGATGAAATTTTTCCAGGCTGTCGATAATACATTTTGTTCAGTTTTATTCCTTAACCGGTTATCCTTCAGCTGCCGTCGTTTACAACAGGCGTAAGCTGAACATACATTTATAAAGTCTAACACAAATTACTTGACGTCCTATGTTGTAAGACAATATTTCAGAGTTATTCTTTGTAAAGGTAATGGGTTGCATTTATTTGCAAGTTTAAAGAGTTTGAGTTTTTCTGGTGGCCATTTATTTGTAACTTGTCATATTTCTCAGATTTGACAAAAGAAATGGAAATCTACTTCATTCCTTAATTTACTACATTGTGTGTAGTATTCAACAACCAATCTTTGGACTTACAAATTATTTAATAATGGACTAATTAGATCATTGCTTAGAATGGCAAAAATTTACAAAATGATTGCTGGTACTAACTTTTTTTTGACTTTAAACTTTATTTTTTTATTCACACTGTACAGAACTTAACAACTAGTGAATGAGATGAAAGGTTTATGATAGTAACTTGTGTGTGACATGAAGTGAAGCCAGCCCAATGGCCAATTTCGACATGAATCAAAAATACAAAATAAAAATGAAATGACATGAAATAATACAATTTATATTATGATGGTGGTATGATAAATACAGTATGAGTGTGATGTAGTAATGAGATGTGAATGACAACGATTAACGGATGAATGATGTACGTGAGAGTGTTTACGGATGAGTTTTTTTTTATCTTATGGTGGTTGTAATAGATTACGATTCCATTTTCTTTTCAGGCGCCTGACAACAGGAAGGGTATTTGATGAGATCGAAAGAACGTTGGAGTTTTTGTGTCCAATTGTTTTTGTGTGAAAAGTGTTGTATGTGCTTTTAATGATATCAAAAACTGTAGGGATTTTCAAGTCTGTGTGTAAAGTATGATTAGTTACATAAAATGGGGCATTGGTGATGGCTTGAAGAGCTTTTGATTGGTGTCGTTGAAGAATATTTAAAGTAGACGCGTGACAGGAACCAAAAATGGAGCCACCGTATAGCCAGATTGGTCGGATTAGTGACTTATACAAGATAACCTTTAAGTTTAGAGGGAGAGAGGATTTCCGACCAATAATACCATACAGTCTGCGAAATCTAGGCACTAACTTAAAGTTAAGTTTGTTTGTTGAACTTTGTGAGAAGAGTAATCCGGCATCCCTCGAGTTAGTGGATAGCGCTTTCAGATCTTCGACTTTTAAAAGATTATAACAATATTCCATAATCAACAGAGAAATGAAATTTTCTGAATAAATATGTTATGATAAAATATGTATCAAGTCATCCGCTGCAAACTACATAAACAGAAAAATCTCTTGTGTTGCACTTTTAAGTGCAACTAAAACTTTAAAATACTCGTAAATCATGAACAATACAGTATTGAACTTACCATCGACATGTTTTGTTTTGAAACTTTTGGCCACCAACCAATTAGTCTCAACAGAATTTACAGTGACGTTCATCAAACTCTGTTCTTCACTAAGTGATATCAAATTCTCTGACCCAATGATTTGACCATTGATAGTTTTTGCAACAAGGGAATTCATATTCAGTTTGTCCACGTACAAGTCCCCTTTGAAAGTCACATCAAAGTTGTGTTTGTAATACTGTTCATTTTTATGTTTGACTCTTTGTAAGAAAACACTTGAATCGTTCAACAATCGATCCAAAGACTTGTGTGATGTTCTTCCATCTTCTGAAATTGGAAATTCACCTTCTATATTGGAAAAATATCCCTTTGATATTGTTACATTACTTGTAGGCTGGTTTTTAGATGCAACTGTAAAGAAAAAAAAATTTATTTATAGATGTTGGACTAAATATGAGCAATCAAATTTATTTTGGCCGTCTCCGTGGCCCAGTAATTAGCGTGCTACGCTGCAAACTGGAGGTTCCGGGTTCAACTCCCGGCCATTTGTTGATGCATCTTAAAAAAATAAATTTAAAAAAATTATCATTTAATTTTTCATTTAAAAATCGGGTATGTTTAATTTATGAAGATAACAGAACAAGAATGGAGGCCAAACTATATTCTTTTAAACCTTAGAAATTTTTAATTATCATAGATGGACATATAAAATAAAGTAGGAGGAGGAGGAGAAGAAGGTGATGGAGGAGCAGGAGGAATTTTTAATTTTCTATAACTTTGATTTTACCGGGTGTCCATACAGTTTGGAAATAGGTTAATTATAGCTAACTGAGATTCACAGGGTAACCGGATCAAATACAGTTGGTTACTGCATCAAAGAAACTATTCTGGGATGTACTTGAAAATGGTGTCGGCCATATTGGATCCGCCATATTGAATCAAATTTAATTATTTTTAATAGGAAGGTATTTTTAAAGAAGGTATTATATGACACATGATTTCGATCTGAAATTTCAAGAGAAATACAATGGCGATACCGGTTAAACGACATCTTTCACCGTTTTTTAGGCCTAGCCATTGAAATGTCCAGATCGGGGAAAACGCTCTCACCAACCTCTGTCTACATTAATTATTTGCGATAGAAAAACATAAATGACACGTCATTTAACATCGTCTTCTTACGCAAAAAACCAATTCTGCAATTCATTTAATAATATATATCTTCTCATTAGTTGATTGAACGGTAATAATGTTTGTGGCAAATTTTTGAGCATTTTGTTGTCGAAATTCGCAATAAAAATTTTGATTGAGGATGATTTTCATTTTGCATCATTAATCATGATTAAAATTAAGTTATATTTTTCATATTACATTGTTTACTCATGATTGAACATAGATTACATTTTTCATTATTTAAATTGGAAAGAGAAAGTCATGTGAATGTTACACACCATATTTTTGATTCGAGTTACCTACCCACCACCGATCCCAATTATACTTAGCCACAACTCAACACATAATTACATTTTCTTTTAAATTTACTGCAAATACTTAAAACTGACGAACAGTTTTTCTTTAGTAGTATTATCTCCCCCCCCCCCGTACTATCTAATTATCCAGTCACCCACTGGTGCTAGAACTTAGTTTTTAATGTCACTTACACAGTGTTCAATAAACATATTAATTTCTTAAATATCTAACTTAATCCTATTGTTAATTTAAACATTAATTTAGTAACTTGATAAATATATATATGACTAAAGGAATAATATTAAGGAGCTTAATACTATTTATAGCTAACCGTTAGTTTTAGTAACTTATATTATATATATAACTTAAATGTAATTTACTCTTAAAGGCCAAGCCAATTGCTCTGAGCACTGGGCTACGCATGCGCATACTTGACTTCGACCCTGCATACCCCTCCGACCTAAAGTTATATGTACAGTCAGAGTGTTATTGAAAATTGACAACACCCATTGTATTTTGTAGGCATGCTGTTCCATTGTTGGTTACATACGCTGTACTATTGCAGTACATACAAGACTATACTAAATTAAGACGCACGTTTTGCCTTGCGCTCTCCTTACGAAAATCAGGCTAACTATACTATACTAACTTATAGTTTAACAGAACTTTTATTACTTTTTTTCTTAACACACTAAATCTACAGGCTTAGTTCTTTTCAGTCACTTAACTGTTACACTTTTAGTAATCATTTTTTAACACACTGAATCTACAGGTTTAGTCCTTTTCAGTCGCACATACCCGTATGTCAACAACAGGTATTAATAACAATCAGACATTAAACACAGTAAAAATCATTTCTCTTTGTCATAACTTAGTGTATATACCATACCTTTAATTTCATTAATGATTGCTGATCCATCAGTCAATAACAAAGTGGTTAAATTTTTATTAACAGCTTTTAATTTATCTTGTCCTTTACTGAGCTCCATCTCAAGATTATCGTAGCATTTTGATAAAGGTGAATAATTAACTATTATTGAACTAGACGTGATTGAATTGTTACTTATCGGGTCATCTGAAAAAATATATATAAACAGATAACGTGGTCAAATTGATATGACGTAATACACAGGATAATTCAGAAGTAAAGTTCCAAAAACACTTCGTTATCAAGTAGGTATAGTTATATATGTTGTTTAAGGGGTGGATACCCTTTTTAATCTTTTAGGGATACATTTTGGAAATTATTAAAGAGTAATTTTATTAGTTACACTATAATTAACACCACCGAAATTCAGCCATGTAACTCGTCTTAGTAAATAATAAATATTGGTTTAAGTGTTGAACACCATTTTCATCCCCTTAGGGGTACATTTTGGAAATGGTTTAGGGGTAATTTTTGTAGATGAACTATGAGTAATAACTCAGCGAGTTAGTTTCAGCGATCTAGCTTGTAAACGTTTAACTTTGATCGGCTTAAGGTTGAACACCCTTTTCAACCCTTTAACGGTGAAATGTCGAAATCAATTACGTTTAATTTTTCTATTTAACCTAAACGAAATATTCCTCCAAATTTCTCTTTTCTAGCTATTATGCAAATAGGATGATGGGCAAGTGGTGATGGGAGAGTCAAACAGTGAAGGGCTTTCCTTTTTATACGTAGGTATAGATTTGTCATTGATTTTGATTTTTCCAATATAGACCTACCAAGCTGAGTCCATAATTTCGAACCACACTGTATTTTTGAGTGTACCGTAGCAACCTAATGAGACTTACAATTCCTAAAAATTTCAACTTTATACATCAGTTCATTAAATTGATTAGAAATTTGCAATGTCGTTTTGCCTGAAGTTAAAGTACATCAGCTTTATTTAACGATCAAAGTAACAGTTTGATAAAATCCTGCAGGTTACTTATACATTGATAAACGTAGCTACATATAGATTTTGGAACGTACAAAAATATCATTTTCCAAAATTTTTTAATCTCCGCCAACCTTCAGACAAAATTAATTTTATGAAACAACTATTTGTCTTATAGTAAATTCCATATCAAGTTTTAATAACTAAATTCTAAATAACCTGCAGGAAATTTTTCAGGTTGATTACATAATTTTTATGGAAGTAGATGAATTTTAAAGTATCAGAAAACTCGAATGTACAAAATTTAAAACTGATGAAAGAAAGTAAATGTCGTTGCTCAAAACAGATCAACACATTTTGGCTGCAAGGGCATGATCGAATATTTTTTGGAATATACAAATTTTATTTTATTTAAAATACATGAAACCAAAATCAATTTCTTTTAGTCAAAAATGACCAAACTTTTACCCCAGTCCTACCTTAATAAATTTGAGTAATACGCATTTTGCATTAACATTTTGACCCACTACATGACACTGTACAAACCAATTTTTTGGGATAATGTGTTTTGGATAGTGTTTCTTAAACATTTGTATAACGGACTATGTTTATAAGACTTATCTGATGGTATATTTAAAATCTTTTTCCATATCTTTGGGATAATACCAACTGCGATTGGTTCCTTAAAAACACTACCTACTGTTGTGGATTTATGGCCACAGGAGATATTAAACTTCGGTCTTTTTTTTATATTGAGGGATTAACAGGATTATACAAGCTCAATGGGGGTGTTCAGGTACACAGTACAAATAATTCCTTTCCATTCCTCTACTCTTAATTGCGTGACGAAGCCATATAATAAAATTTTAGAAATCCATAACTGAATTTCTTTAATGAAGCCATACCGGATATCCAAGAGGATACTAAAAAAAGTAATAAAACTGTCTTGGATTTTCCCAGCTAGTATCCTCGTGGACACTAGCATTCTTTTATTCCCCTCTCCATGAACTTCAATCGATGACGTAAGTACAAAAGTCCGATTTTCGAAGATTTCATTTATCAGACTTTCTTGATTACTTAAGACACAGTTACAATAATAGGTTCATTTATCAGCGTTTGTTGATAGAATAAGTGCAATAATCGTTATGAATCAACGTTTTATACAAATGAATGGGTTAAAGGAAAAACGTTCCAAGTAACAAAAACAAATTTTTACAGAAAGTGAAAGATACCATCTGATTCTTAGCTGTATAACGATTTTTCACTGTATGACGATTTTGTTTCAAGAATTTCAAAGATTTTAGTTACAATCCTACCCTTTAGAATTCACTATTATGATCAAATAGAGGATTTATAGAGATTATTCCACTGAAACCTCACTTTTGTAAATTTTGTCAGTTGCAACGTTTTTCTGTTGAGCCATTCAAATGTACTATCAGAGAGGCCCTTTCTTCATAGTTATTAATAATTACAAATTTTCGAAGAATCTAGGTAACAAACCAGCTGCAGTTGCTGTACTGCACGCTGCCGCAGTTGAATGAACCCCTATCCTTACTTATATCTATATTTGAATAAATACAAAATCTTACCGCACCTTGAAAATTTTCCATAGTTAACTTAACGACAAATATTTCTGAATATTCATTATTGTTAACTAAGACGATGAGACGGGTTGAATTCACAGAAACCGAAATAATTTCACCATCAAACCTTAATTCATTAATCCGCTCAAGATCCTTCCAGCTCATCACGTACATGTAGATGACGCTCTAAAAAAAAATCAAATAGGGCTCATGCTGTTTAAGTGAAGTACTTACCGTGACAAATAGACGGACAGTAATATATTTTGACAATAACTTTTGTGTAAGATTTTAACAGGTGCGTTTTGTTGCCAGAAGGGCGAACGACCAGGGCTTTATTCACTTGTTTACCTTCTGGTCTAGGATAAGTAGGTGTTATTATTTTCTTCGTTATTCTTTTATGTCTTTGTCATTAAATTTCTGTATTATGTCAAACATTTCTCGTATTTTTTAGTGTCTTTTGTGTGTTTATTTATCTCAAAAATTCTAAGACCAGCTATATAAAAGGTAGCCGACTCTCCATTGAGCATTAGTATTTTTTTTTGTTTTTTTTTTTTGGTTTAACGTCTGACTGTTATGCGATTACTGCTAATGCAGACGGTGAAGAATGAAATGATTTTTCGTAACGTATGAAAATATGCCGTACCTGAATGCGATTCGAACCCACGACTGCATGATGAGAGGCGAGCACGTTACCAACTACGCCAATGCGACCGGCCGAGCATTTGTATGCTAGGCGTTGTAATTAAATGTTGGTTAAACCGTTTGTAGTAGTGAGTATGTAACTATGAAAACATTTGGAAAAGTTTATAAATGTTGTCTTGAACAGTGTCAAGCGAAGCAGTTTGTCGCACATCGAAAACAGGTTTGTCTGCGACAATGAAATAGTGTAATTTTGTTTATCTTTGTATACAACTGTAAGTAAGGGTTCATTTATAATTTTTTATTGTAAATGACCATATTTCTTTATAGTTAAGTTTAATTTAAATCTTAAGTTTTTAATAACCTTATGTAATAAATTTAGTCAAGTAGTTTAAATGTAATTTACCAGTAGTTATAAACGTAATAATTTATTGTCATTAATTAATTTGTTAAATACTTGTTATAAGTTCAAAAACAATTTTTCTTATTTATTATTTATTTATTAATAACCAGATCCTTAAACGAATTCTAAATAGATGGTACAATACATTACGTGTTTTTTCCAATGTAGACAGGAATGCATTCTTCGAAACCATTTTTACACTACCAGACATAAAAATTGTTTACAATTCTGGTGCATAGAACTATCGGATACGACAAAGCACTACTACGCCTCTGTCAAAATTTATAACAATATTCAAATCATTTGAAAGAATTTCATTATCATTAATATTAATCATTATGTTTGTTTTGTTTAGGTCAACAGCCGAAAGGCTGGTTTGAACCTCTAGAGGTTTTACTAAGTATAAACGAGGAGCAAGGTGGTTTACCATTACCTTCCTCACTGAGTTGAAAGAGTATGCTTATCAGCATGCCAGGCCCTCCGAAAAGCACTCACTTCCCACCCTGCAAATGACACCTTCACTTCATTCACCACAGGGTCTGGCTGCATAGTGAAATTCATTACTTTCAGTAATGGAGGAGATAACTCTGACTAGTGTCTTTTACACCTCTACCTCTTCTGTTCTTAAATAGTTCAGTCATATAAGTGGCTGACTATGTGATAAGAAACAGAACTATTTTTTTAGCCCTGAACCAAACAGATAGAGTGCAATTAAAATAACACTCCACCTGCCTGTTTTGGGCATATTAATCATTATACGATTTCAAAAATAAACTCAAACTGTTTCTGTAGAAAAACATTTTTATAATAGTATTACATTGATTTTGTTTAATATCCAAGGAAAACAATCTCTAAAAAACTGGTTTTAACTAGGTATCTTTTTCGAGTGTAGCCTTCATAGAAAGTTTGTGAAAATTAAGTATCGTCCATCCATAACAATACAAAATAAAACTTTGTACGTTTTATATCGTATTAAGTTATTGTTATTATTCCTATTTTTCAAATTTAATACCAAACGTTTATCAATTTATATTCAAACTTATCCAAATTTACGTTAAAAAAATTTGTAACACATTTTATTCTAACTGTTACTTCATATAATAATTTTTACCTGTTTTTGTTTTTTTTTTAATTCAAGTACTAACTGTTAAATGGACAAATAATCAGTTGTATTGCAAATACATACTCTAATAAGAATTAATTAGTAGTTGATTAGTTAATGTTCGGTTGTCCTGTCAAGGTTTTATTCGGCCACTTCAAGAGAATTTCTAATCTATCTCATATTTCCTTTCTGTACAGTAGTAGGCCTTTAACCTCCCATTTCCAATCTCCAACATTTTTGACTAGTCATACATAATATTGACGTGACAAAAAAATTTATTTATTTTATTCACGTTTGATTATAGTAAACGGTATAAAAGAATATCATAAAATTCTTTTTTGTAACCATATCACAAAATTCCACATCCACTGGTAAGAACTTAAATTTTAATTTTTCCAACATTATAAATCTTATCTTTGATGACGGAGATAAATTCCAGTTGTTTTTAACCATCATTGTACTTCAGATCTCTTGAAAGAGTTGTCGAATAAATGAACTACAAAATCATATCCAGTTGAAAACGTAATAAATTTATACTGTTTTGGTTAACTGAACCAATTTCGGTCTCTGACCTAAGATCGAACAAAATATATTTGACAATGTTGTTAAAACCTACGAGAACAGTTGGTTTGATTTATACAGAAGCTGACCGATAAATTAAGTATTACTTACATTCTGATAAGCAAGAAGCAATGTACTATTGTACACAAGGACCTTCATTCCTTTCAGTTGTGGAACAACCAACCATTCAATGAATTCTCCACCTGAACAAAAAAGAATCAATATAAACAATTTTTTACATTTGATTATAAAAATAATAAAGTTTTTTGATGCAAGGGATCAATCAGTGGCGGCTCGTGCCTTGAAAAGTAGGCGAAGAGTTGCAAAAACTGAGAAAAACTAGTGTACTGATAAGTATCCGCGAGACTCCCAAGAGTAAAACACAACACACACACATAATACACACATACGAGGTGTGGCTATTAAATAACGAGACTGACGTAGTAAAGAAAATTATTTTAATTTTATAATTACATAATCACTTATTGTCACCTTCAATATACACTCCTTCTCTATCGCTACAACGATCCATGCGAATTTCCATTGTTGGAAACAGTGCGAGAAGTCATCTTTTCTCAGCTTCTTTAGGACACGTGCCGCTTTCTCTTTTACAGCTTCCACAGACTCAAATCTTGTCCCTTTTAATGCAGATTTTACATTAGGGAACAGGTAGAAGTCACAAGGTGCAAGATCTGGTGAATAAGGTGGATGTTCTAACACTGAGATGCTGTACTTGGCTAGGAACCTCTTGTCAGATAACGCGGAATGAGCTGGCGCATTGTCTTGGTGGAGAACCCATGATTTGTCCTACCACATTTCTTTACTCTTTGACGTAGTTTAGAAAGTACCTCAAGGTAGTAATATTGATTAATTGTTTGACCTTCAGGAACTCAGTGAACGTACACAATCCCATGGATATTAAAAAAAAACAATCATCATTGCTTTAAATTTTGACTTGCTCATTCAAGCTTTTTTGTCTCTCGGTAAAGTTCGGCTCTTCCAGTGCATGGATTGGCGCTTCATTTCCGGATCATAAGTAAAAAACCAAGTTTCATCACAGGTGATTATCGTTTCCAAAAAATTTGGGTCACCTGCAATCGCGTATAAAGTGTCAGTACGAACATTTTTACGAGCTTCATTTCAAACATTTTTGAGCGGCACTTGTCCTGCAGGAGCTGACAGAGGATGACTTCCAGCACTGTTTCCAATAATGGTAAATTCGCATGGAGCGTTGTAGGGATAGAGAAGGAGTGTATATTGAAGGTGACAATAAGTGGTTATGTATAAAATAAACATAAATTTTTTTACAACGTCAGTCTCATTATTTAATAGCCACATCTCGTATAAAGCAACTGTGTGACACCGCAAATACAAAACAACTGACCTACACGTACATGCAACATCCAGGTACAGTGTGCTGGTCGACCCGGCGCAATCTCTTCACTATTCATGGAAGGGTGGGGAGAGCTAGGAGGGCATATTTGCCGCTGACTTTCCGTTGTCATGGTAACTCCCTATGCGCTGGAAAAGAAGCAGCGGCCACCAGTTTAGCTTTTCATTCAGGAATTTATTACGTACGAAGGCCATTGCAAAGGCTATTTAAAACATTAGAAAGCACTCTAAGCAGATACAATAATTTTATGTACTTTTTTACACGACACTTCTTCATCTATTGTAAAACAAAAAATAATTATAACAGAAATTTTATACTTATTTTGTGAGCGTAATAAATCTCGATATAATCCAGAAAATAGTTTTTACTTTTTCTTGCCTATATGAATATATAGGGAGGAAAGTATTGTTTTCATGTCGATTTTTCGAAACCGAGTTTTCACCGGATCTACACGTTTTCAGACCCCCGAACCCAAAAAACATGTTTTTAGCGATTGGTCTGTAGGTGTGTGTCTGTGCATCTGTGTGTGTGTGAACAGAATATCTCAAGAACGGAACATGTACGAACTTGAAACTTGAAACTTAAGTTACATACCACTACCGAACCCGACACGAGCATTTTCATCAAAATCAATCAACCGGATGTAGTAGTTTAATCGTGTAATTTTTCACTTTTTTGCGAATTTCTCAAAAACGGCTTCTATGATTTTTTAAAAAATTGCAGTGTTTACTAAATTTTTTATGCTTTACAAGATAGGGTAGGCGTAAGTCTGCTGAAATCTTGGAGAGGCTGTTTTCACGTAAAAAAATTGTTTTTTTAAGATTGCGGCTTTAATATGCATTTCAGCACAATAATGTATATAACAAAAGTTGTAGACAATTTAAAATCCTACAACTTTTATTTCCAACATTTTTTTTTATAACGCTTAGTTTAGCGGTAATTAGCGATTTTCTGTTTTTCTCACGAAAACGTGTGAAAAATAGAACACTGGATGGACAGAAGAAATAAATTTGGTTTGTTTTTTCTGTTTTACGTCTAAGTGTTTTGCAATTGCTTCTAATGCAGAAGGTGAGAAGGATGATAAATGAAGATGAGTGATGAAACATGCCAGACCTGACCGAACTCGGGACCTCGGTGTAAAAGCCAGTTGTACCAACTACGCCAACGGGCCGGCCAAATGAGAAAAGCCTACAGTGAACGAATGCTGAAAATGTGGCTGCAAAAAGAGCTTCCAGAAACGTCTAAAGTCACCACACGTAGTCTAAAACTGGCTCTTTACGAAATAAAACTATGTATCGTATTATACAGTCAGGTATTAGTACCGTTCTACAATATGAAATCTCCCTTTACTCTTTCCTTTTTTAAAAATTTAAAAAAAATTATTAACGAAAGTCATGAAAAGAATAATGACACATCTGATTTCTGCATAGAATGTCAGGTAAACCTTTTCAAAAATCAAAGATAGAATAGCATTTTTTTAACACAAAGATTTTACCTATTTTTATTTTCTCTTATAAAACGCTTTCAGTTATTGTTAGAACGTATTTTTCTCCTTCCACTGGTGATTCTTACTGATGTCAACAAAAATAATATTCCTGTTTCCAGTACTGATTGGTTTTATTTGTATAGTCATGGTTTGGCTTTCTCTGGGTAAGGTTTGTGTGAAAAGTCAAACGATTTACTAGTAATTTTAGTTTACCGTGAAGTGCAGAGAGTGGGCGTTACTAGTAGATATACAAAATAACAATGATCATACCTTTAGTTATACTGTAAAACATCATGTGTTGTGATTGCACAAGATTTTCCACCCCATAACAACTTTTTTTTTAAATTCCTAATATGTGTACGTTGCAATCTGTTCAATTCAGAACAATAAGCAACCCCATGACCCAATGAGATGAGGATGATGTGTATGACGTGTAAATGAGGTGTAGTCTTGTACAGACCCAGGTCGACCACTCCTGAGAGAGTATGCTTAATTGAACCCCAACCATCAAAGTACACCGGTAACCACTGTCTAGTATTCAAATTCGTATAAAAGTAACTACCTTTACTAGGATTTGAACCAGGAACCTTCGTCTCCGAAAATCAGCTGTTAAACAGCTGATTTTGGCGACGACTTTACCTCTAGACCAACCCGGTGGGTCCATAATAAATGATGTAATTTATTTTTTATTATGATAAAATTATTTGAGCTTACCTTCCCACCAATAAATACTGCTCGATGTATCTCTCTCACTAATTAAAATGTAGTCATAACTGAAGTACTGGAAACTAATTATACTTAAAGGATTTTTTGTAGGCAAGTAATGAATCCTTTCTAAACTTGGTTTCCTCTTCTCTTTAGAGGAAAATTTCAATACTAATGAGGATGAAATCTATAAAAACGATAAAATGAAATATTTACAAAATTATTGGCATCTTTCATAAAAAACTAATACTTAATTTAATTGTTTTTAGTTACTTATATATTATTTAACATCTTTCCAGAATCTTTATATATGTTGATGTGCCTGCCTTCTTTAGGTTCCATTGGAGGTTGGCGATTATAAAAGAAATCCTTACTTTGGACACAGCTGCCTTAAATAAAGACTGTACTTTGTATCCCGCCAATGTTAAATTTACTATTTTTAGGTACATTTTTCATAGGATTGGTAAAAGATAGGGAAATGAAATTTTACAAACTATAGGTGTCGGGTTTCTTCTCGAGCTACTGACATTTTTACAATTTAATCTTTGAACCATACCATTGTTTTTTTTTAAATTACGAATAACGTAAAATTTTAAAAAGTTTTTGCACGTGTTTTGCGTATTACTAATTTTTGGAGCTTCTGATGAAGTCATAAAAATATCGGTATATATGGGTATACAAGATAATTAACTGGTAAAAATTTCAGCCTGGTAGGTTTATTGGTTTCTGAAAAAAGTGTACCTTAGCGTTAAAAATCTAAATTTTCGGGAAAAGGTAAGAAACAAGAAGACACAAATCAAAAACAATATGTACACAAACAAGTAAATTTCCCATCAACAGTTGTTTAGAAAGCTGAACCAACAGCTGACAATATTAAAAACCGTGATGCAGATATTTTAAAATTAAAATTCTCTTTGCACTAAAACGAGTAGTATAAAATTATGAAAAAATATTAGTTCGTAACATGATAATTTTTCTGTGTAAACCTGATAAAAACTTAACTTTTTCATTAAAATATTTTTTTTGACGTAATTTAATGTTTTTCTGGTAGATCTAGGCCTAAACTATTGAAAAACATAAAAAACCAAAAATCGAAATTTTGAGTTAACACTACCGTGCAATCTCCCCTTAAATATTTCTACAGAGAAGCAATTATACCAGTCTCGTTGGTTTTTAACCAAAATGTATTTCGTCTCTCTACGTTCCTCTCTCCTGTTATTTTCCCCTGTATAACCAACTGCAGCAGATGGTTGATACTTGACTCCACGAAAACTTGCTCTAAATACTCCAGTTCTCCTCTCCTTATAGTGTTCCCATTCAAGCATGGCATATTTTCATACGTTAGATAAAATCATTTCATCCTTCACCATCTGCATTAGCAGTAATTGCAGATCAGTCGGACGTTAAACAAAAAAAAAATGTTTATAGTGTTAATCAATCGTAGCTCTTTGTGTCTGATGTAGGACTTCCTCATTTGCCCTTTCCTCTGTCCACGATATTCTTAACATACTTCGATACATCCGTAACTCAAAGGCTTAAACCCAGTCTATTCCACTTTCTTTTAGAGTCCATGCCTCCATTCTACACAAAAGAACAGTAGAAATGTAGCACCTCGTCTTAGCACCTAAACTTATTTGAACTTCTATACATAGATCCCTATGCCCATAACGGGCAGGTGAAGTGTTAAATTAATTGCACTCGATCTGTTTGTTCCAGGGCTACAAAAAATAGTTCTGTTTCTTATCACATATTCAGCCAATTATATGGCTGAACTATTAAAGAACAGAAGAGGTAGAGGTGTAAACGACACTAGTCAGAGTTATCTCCTTTGAGAGTAATGAATTTCACTATACAGCCAGACCCTGTGGTGAATAAGGTTAAGGTGTCATTTGCAGGGTGGAACGTGGGTGCTTTTCGGAAGGCCTGGCATGCTGATAAGCATACTTTTCCACTCAGTGAGGAAGGCAATGGTAACCCACCTTACTCCTCGTGTTTACTTAGTAAAACCTCTAGAGGTTCAAACCAGCCTTTCGGCTGTTGACCTAAATAACAACACATAGATCCCGGTTATGCTTCACTTTTACAAAGGCAACCTTTGCTATTTATATTAGTCCGATTATTTCTGGTGTTTGATATTTATTCTCAGTTATAATTTTCCCCATGTATCTCTTTACTCTTTCAATACAAATTTTGTTTATTTTAATTTCACTGCATCATTCTTACTTTTGGATACGATCATAAATTTTACTTTATTTTGACAATAATGTTTTTCTCTTGGCCTATATGAATACATACGATAATGTTTAGGGAAAATAAGTATTGTTTTCATGTCAATTCTTCATCGGAAATACACGTTTTTAGGCTGTGATACGTTTTCAGTCTATGTGTGAACAAGAAACCTCAAGAAAAGAACATCGTACAACATTGAAACTTGAAATTTAAGTTGAGTAGGTACCTACATCTAGGAGACCCGACTCAAAACATCTTCATCAAAAGCGGAGTCAACCAGAATTAGTAATTTATTCATGCAACTTTTCACTTTTTGTGATTTTGTCAAAAACGGCCACTACGACTTTTTTAAAACATCACCTCATTTAGTCTACTACATTTTTTATGCTCTATATGATATGGTAAGCGTAATATTTGCTGTAATATATATATATATATATATATATATATATATATATATACATAGTTAAAGTTGTATAAAATTAAAAACCTACAACTTTAGTTCGTAATACTTTTCTAGAGCGTTTTGTTTAGCTTCAATAAGTTTTTTCTGTATTTTGTAAATCTGTATTTTGCTTATTAAAATCGGAAAATGGTGGCCTAAGTATGGTGCCTATTTTATGTCATTTTACGACAAAAGTATAATAGAATTTTTAGCAATTTAAAAAAATTTACAGTCTTATTTCAAGCATTTTTTCTACAGCGCCTAGTTTCGCGTCAATTAGTGATTTCCAGTATTTTTAAGTTCTACAGAGGTTGCTTTTCATTTAGCAACATTCACTCATGATTAAAATTATGTTACGTTTTTCATTTTACATTGTTTTCTCAGGTTAAAGAGGGCAATATTTACATTGGCAAGATAAAGTCGTGTGAGAGTTTCACACCAGATTTTTTTTTTAATGTTTAATTTATCCATGAATCACATTATTCATTAAATATATTCAGCTGTTTCATCGTTTGAAGATCGGCGATGTTAGCCGCCAGTATTAGACTACTTCATTTCCGTTTATTACTTTCTCTTGCCCTGTATGAATATGTAGGAAGGAAAGTATTGTTTTCATGTCGATTTTTCGAAATCGAGTTTTCACCGGATATACACGTTTTCAGACCCCCTGAACAAAAAGAAAGTTTTTAGCGATTGGTTGTGTGTGTTTGTGTTTCAGTCTGTCTGCCTGTGTGCGAACAAAATATCTCAAGAACGGAACATCATACGAAGTTGAAACTTGAAACTTAAGTTAGGTTACCACTAGAGGACTCGACAAGAACATTTTCATCAAAGTCGGTCAACCGGAAGTAGCAGTTTATTCCTGTAATTTTTCACTTTTTGCAATTTTCTCAAAAACGGCTCCTACGATTTTTTTAAAAAGTCACCTCATTTACTATTTTACTATATTAACAATTTAAACTTGATCATCAATAAAATTTCATTAAGGGAGAGTTTTCGTAGAAGCTTACCTTTTCGGCTGCATTTTCTTTTTGTAGACCAGACTGAATGACTACTAAAATTACAGATGATCCATAATTAAATGATGACACATCAATTGCACCTTCTGTTAACACTCCCTCTATTTCTACATCAAAGTATGTGTTCTGCCACTTGTAAAGTCTAAAAATTAAAAATATTATGATGACATTTTTTCAATAACAAAATACCAGCAAATAAAAACGTGCACACATTAATTAAAAGAAAAAGTAAGCATAGTAAGACAAAAGTACTTAATTTTTAATTTATTAAAAAAAAAACTTCTCCCAGTTAAAATTAGGCTAATAAAAAACATATTTAAGGACGACTATATCACAAGAAAGACTCTCCTCTTTAGCAACTCTGTCAATAGAGTATGACACTTTTGAAATTTTTAATTTTGACAAAACTATTGACGAGCTTGCTGAGAAAAATCTAGAAAAAGTAAATTTTTTATAAATAAAACTGTATAGCTGTTAAATATTTCCATGTTTCATACAACTTTCGTGTTTTTCTCTTAAAAATGTAGAAAATTCACTTTTTGTTTTAGCTGTTGCTTATTTTTGATACAACTTTCAAGTTTTTTTTTTCAACTTATGAATGAAAGAAACACCAATTTTTTTGTTTGAACCAAACAAATATATCATAACTTTTGAATCCCAGTTAAAGTGTGTGTCAATAAAAGTAATATTTTTTTCTTTTATCTATATGTAACTTAACTGACACTTGATTAATGAAAATCCTAATCTTCTAAACTTCGGACTGGAGTGGGCGTCTGGCAGGTTGTGACAACGCAACTGTTAGGGCCGGTGCTGCCTATCTCATCCCATATAACATAGTAAAGCTGATGTTCACAGACATAAAAGAATTGAAAGGTACAAACAGTTATAAAAATGATACTGTAATACAGTAACACTTTGTGATTATTCTAGAAATGATTGATAGAATGGATTGTTTATTGTAAGAATGTGTATTGTATGGGGTGGAATGAGTTGAATAAGGATAAAGAGTAATTGACTGCGAATGGGAATTTTTGAAAAAGAGGTGGCTGTTTCTTGTTATGCCTGTAAGGGGTTGGCCGGGTGAAATAACTTACTCTTGTTATTAACAAATATGCAGTTTTATTAATTAATGAATTAATTACATCGCTAATGGTTAACTGCCTACGGATTAATCTTATAACTACCACTTAAACTTACGTTGGTTGGCCGGTCCTCGCCTATACAAGCCCGAACTGCCTTCGCCCTCAGTTCGGGGCTTTCCCGACTCTTGCAAGCCGGGTAGCGCCTCATGAACGGGTTCGGTATCTGTTGGAGCTGGCAGACCATGGAGAGGATCGTAAAACCAATCCCTAAATCTAATTTATTTACTACTCTTAGCCTACACGGTTTCTGTTCATTACCAAATCTTAACACTAAGTTACCTCGATAAGCCACCGGTCTTTATTTACGCACTACGCAATTAATCCTAAACTGTACTACTAAATAAGTCACTGAGAAACGATACACTAGTCCTGAATAATGTTCTACAGTACTACTACTAAACACAACCAGTACTCAAGATTGTTCTAAAACCACCCGATTAACTGTCCACACACCCTGCCCGCTTAACACTTGTCCACTCCGTCTCATTCAACTCCCCGTTATACACTGAGTACTCGGTAGGCCTACTCCACACTTGCAAGGGTTGAATAGCAGCCCGTTATAATTGTTCTTCTTTATTGCCTGCTATCAACCCTCAACACACCCACATTCCACAGAGTCCAGGACAATACATGTACACTCCTCACTCACTTCACTGATATGCTAAAAGTAAACCTTTTTTTACTATAACTATTACTAACCTAATGCACCCTATTAATCGGTACCTTACATGCCTATTATTGATCAGTGTTTTAGATTTTTCTGTTAACGCGTAGATGGGTCTCTCATTGTGTCGCCTTATGTAAAAATCTACGCTTTTCTAGAAAGGATAACCACCACCACAGGAATTTAAAGGCGGTAGCTCTTTATAGTTTAGTTCAGTTGAAGTTGCGACTCGATTATAAATAAGTGAGTGCATTATTAAGTGTTTGTATAGCTCTACACACCGGTGGTACGCAACCGGGTTGCCGCGGCACCCTCGGGTGTCGCAAGCAAGAGCTAGGGGTGCCACGGTAGTCACTAAATACGCGACAATTTTGTTAACGCAGCTAAATAAAAAAAAGTCCGTACGCAGACAAATAAGACAAGATAACAAAAAGGTAAGAGACAGAAACTGACTTCCAGCAATCTTGAGGATAACTTGCGTTTGAACTTCTCAACAATCCGACCCAAAATTTCCAAAAAATTTCAAGGCAAGTTCTCATTAAATTACAAGTAATTTTATTTGAAATACTTATAACTGAAAATTATTTAAACATTAATTAAAACGTTTTAAACTTTATTAAACACTTTTTTTAAATCTTTTTTAAAACGTAATCGCTAATTGAATGGGTCAACGGAAAAACTTTGCAAGTAACAAAAACAAATTTTTACAGTAAGTGAAAGATTCCATCTGATTCTCAGCTGTATAACGATTTTTCACTGTATGACTATTTTGTTTCAAGAATTTCAGAGATTTTAGTTACAATTCTACACTTTAGAATTTATTATAATGATCAAATAGAGGATTTATAGAGCGTATTCCACTGAAACCTCACTCTTGTAAATTTTATCCGTTGCAACGTTTTTCTGTTGAGCCATTCAATTAACAATATAAAATTACATGTATTAGGTTGCCGTTATGAGTTAGTTCATGGCGTTCTCTAGTTACAGGCGGGAGTACTGGAGTGGGGGTAATGACGTCAGCAGTCTTAATTACTGACCTGGCGCTGTCTACACACTGTCTTATTTGCATATTTTAGTAGGGGAGACCGGGGAAATCGCGCCATCCTGGGTTATTCCGCCACCCCATGTGTAACTCAAGCCTTGAGTCGGATATTCCCGGAATAGGTGCTGGAACTTAGCAGACAACGCCATAAGCACAATCTGTTGTGTTCACAGTTGAGTGAAAACTAAGTTAGTGTGTAGAACAATTTTAGTTTTTATTGAAAATTTCATCTAATTGTTTGCTTTCAAACTATTGAGGTATGTAAAAATTATCTTGATAATAGACTTGTAAGAGCATTATATATGTATAGTGTATTTATTTAACCACATGTTAACGTCACTAGATCTGCTTGTTCTATTTCATATTCCGTGTGGGTTACCTATGTTTGCCATGTTGTCAAGTCGGGGTAATGACGCCAACCTAAGACGGGATTATGCCGCCATCCTGGAAAGGTGGCGGCTTAAAGAAATAAATCATGTGCAAGAAAATTATCAACTTTAAAATGAATTAACAAATTTAAAATAAGGTAAGAGAAGAAACATTTTATTCTATAAACTGTAATTACGTATTTAGATCTAAATAAACAAATTTTTATAAATAAATTTATAGTAATCTTATTTATAATCTGTATTCAAAACAAACACACACACACACACACACAAAACACAGATAGTAAGTGAGGATTCATAATAATATTATGTACGTATAGCCTATTACAATGTAATGTAATGAATTAGAAACTGGACCTCTGACGTCACCAGTCAGACTTCTCCCCACCACTGCTATCCCGCCTGTAACTAGAGAACGCCATGGTTAGTTTCATTCGTAAAAGTGCCTTGCGCACTACTGCTCTACACGGGAGCAAGGACAATAGAAAAAGGTCTTCGTACTGTAATTGGTTGTAGATAAGAGGCTGTTATTAATTGTAAAATCACTGTTATTGTTAATTAAATTGGTTTAAACTTTAAGTTTTGTAATTAAGTGAAGTAATCTAATTGTAATTGTTAGTAAGTTTAATAAATTAATTGTAATTATTAATTGTGTAAATAAATATTGAAATAAGTTTATAAAAAGTCTGTTATTATTAATTATGCTCAGATTCTGAACAAACCTGACTTAGATTATACAATACATATTTACTTACACTGCATTTACTTTTTCATGGCTTTCTGAACCAAATATCAGAAACATATAGAGTTGATTATTGTGGGTGAAAATCTCTCCATCAACAGCATAACTCTCTCTGAAAGATGGATGGTTTATAATCTGTTGTTGTTTAAAAGATGAAGACGTATTGAAAAGGTCGATAGTTGATGTCAGTACAACTAAACCAGCTGTCTTCGTACTCAACAAAAATATCTGAACACCATTCCATTGAAATACCTGAAAAATCATCATACAGCCCAGTCAGCTAAATGTAAAAATCGTTGTAATGAACTTATATAATTTTAAATTATTTATTTACTTTTTTTAAATTACCCACTGTTTTATTCTAGTAACGTAGATTATAAAGCATGACAGATGAAAATAAGTGATGAAAGAGAATGAAATAATTCACGTCTAAAATTGTCATAAAGTATCACACGAAAATTTTCACGAGTTATTTCCATTTTTCCGCAGAGACACAATTTTTAAGTCATTGTAAACAACGCAGATCACGCTCAAATGACAAAATGTTCCGATTAAAATTATAGTTTAAAATGATAAACTTTCCAGTGGAGACGTCAGGTGGCACCTTAAGGCAGGAGATTGCACGATGGTTTTAACTCAAAATTTCGATTTTTGGTTTTTTATGTTTTTCAATAGTTTAGGCCTAGATCTACCAGAAAAACCTTAAATTACACCAAAAAATATTTTTTTTATGAAAAATTAAGTTTTTATCAGGTTTACACAGAAAAATTATATTACGAAGAACGGATATTTTTTCATAATTTTATACTGCTCATTTATTGCAAAAAGAATTTTAGTTTTTAAAATATGTGATCACGGTTTTTAATATTCTCAGCTGTTGGTTCAGCTTTCTAATCAACTGTTGATGGGAAATTTACTTGTTTGTGTACATATTGTTTTTGATTTGTTCCTTTTTGTTTCTTTCCTTTTCCCGTAAATTTAGATTTTTAACGCTAAGGTACATTTTTCTCAGAAACCTAACCTACCAGCCTGAAATTTTTACCAGTTAATTATCTTTTATAGCCACATATACCGACATTTTCATGACTTCCTCAGAAGCTCCAAAAATTAGTAATACGCAAAACACGTGCAAAAATTTTTTTTAAATTTTACGTTATTCGTAATTTAAAAAAAACAATGGTATGGTCCAAAGATTAAATTGTAAAAATGTCAGTAGCTCGAGAAGAAACCCGACACCTATATTGTGTAAAGTTTTATTTCCCTATCTTTTACCAATCTTATGAAAATGTACCTAAAAATAGTAAATTTAACATTGGCGGGATACAAAGTACAGTCTCCCCTTAAATACTAAACACTCATTGTTACCAAGGTTCAAAATATAAACAGTGACCCTCATACAACCAAAGACCAGCGAAAAGGAAGCGAACAACAACAGACGAGGAAAGATGGCCGGTACACTCCGAGGAACTCACCACATGTTTCAGAAGAAAGCACTCTCAAGACAAGCCAACATTAGACATTATAATACAATGTGTAATAAAATATGTGTCAGTACGCGAGTCAGTGACTTAGAACGACTAGGAAGACTGTTCAGAGAAGTAGGGAAATTTGAGAAAAAGAACCTCCGCAAAATAATAGGTCCGAAGATAGTAGACGTATAATAGAGGTTACAATTTTCTTCTTCTTCTTGGTTTTACGAGGTCGAGAAGAACTGTACCATGGAAATGAACATAGTGAACATGGAATAGAAATAATTAGAAAAAGAAGACTACAAATTACGGACACCTTAATCAAATGGATGACAAAACAAATTTTATGACACCAAACATTAGACGTAAGATGTCGGATGAATGGTTCAAAAAAGTCAGAAAGGATATTGAGAAAACATGATTAAACCGAACCAAATTCAGACAACTAAGGACTTTAAGGATTTCCATGAAGAGCAAAAACAGAAAAAAACAGAAAAACAGGAAAAACAGAAAAATGAGTGGACAGAAGAAAATTTCTTCTGTCCACTCGTTTTTCTGTAATTTAATTAATTAATTTAATATTTCAATTAATTTAATTAATTTCTAATTTAATTAGAAAAGCACACAGTGAGCGAATGCTGAGGATGTGGGCTGCAAAAAGAGCATCCAGAAACGTCTGAAGTTACCTCATGTGGTCTAAAATTGGCCCTATAAGAAGGTAAATTACAGTTATTATACCACTATAATTATACGGAACTGAAACAGAACACTTTGCAAAAAACCGGAATAAAGGAGATGTAGCAGAGACAAAACTTTTGGGATATATTTTGAAAATTGTAGTTAAATTAAAATCAAATAAAGAAGTTTATGAACATTTTGAATTAATAGAAGAATCAACAATAAAAAGAAGGGATAAGTTTTATGAGCACATTAAAATATTAGATAACAAAAGATTAACAAACAAATTTTGATATTTTTAGTGATCAGAATATTAGACATTTTAATTAGAAACAAGGAAAAGAAATGAAAAAATCTGATGTGAAACACTCACACAACTTTCTCTTGCCAGTGCAAATAATTAACAATAAACCTAACATTAGTAATAAAACATTACAAATAAACAAAAAACTAACCTCAATAAACATAACCTAATTTTAATCATGAGTGAAAGACGCAAAATGAAAATCGACCTCAGTTTGGCTTAGAAATACGGAAAATCACTCTTTCTCTCTAAACTAGGCTCTGTAGAGAAAAATGCTTTAAATAAAAGTTGTAGATCTTTTAATTTTCTATAAATTTTATTATAAACACTTTTGTCGTAAAATGCATACTAAGGCCGAAATGTTAAAAAAATCGATTTTTCTCACGTTTTCGTGAGAAAAAAACAGAAAATCGCAAATTACCGCTAAACTAAGCGTTATACAAAAAAATGTTTGAATTAAAAGTTGTAGAATTTTAAATTCTCTACAACTTTTATTATAGAATGTTTTGCGCTAAAATGCATATTAAAGCCGCAATCTTAAAAAGAAAATGTTTTTACGTGAAAACAGCCTCACCCAGAATTTCAGCAAACATGACGCCTACCCTATCTTGTAGAGAATAAAAAATTGAGTAAATGAGGCGATTTTAAAAAAAATCGTAGGACCAGTTTTTGAGAAAATTGCAAAAAAGTGAAAAATTACACGAATAAACTACTACTTCCGTTTGACCGATTTTGATGAAAATGTTCGTGTCGGGTCCGGTAGTGGTATGTAACTTAAGTTTCAAGTTTCAAGTTCGTACGATGTTCCGTTGTTGAGATATTCTGTTCACACCCAGGACACACACACACACACACACACACACACACACACACACACACACACAGGCCAATCGCTAAAAACATGTTTTTTGGGTTCAGGGGGTCTGAAAACGTATAGATCCGGTGAAAACTCGATTTCGAAAAATCGACATGAAAACAATACTTTCCTTCCTATATATTCATATAGGCAAGAGAAAGTAAAAATTAGGGCTTAAAGAACAGGATTATTTCGATAACGATAAATTATAAGATAAAATATTTAATTTGAATATTCCAACAGAGATAAAAGTGGAAAACAATGTTAAAGAAATTAGTCTCAAAAGATCTGAGGAAATAAAGAAAATTTGGAAAAAAAGAAGAGAAACCTAGAAGTTCAACTTGTTTAAAAATGTTTAACTTGTTTGTAAAAATTGAAGAATAAGGAGTATTTTGTTTTTGACTAATCCTTGTGATTGAATTCTTGGTAGAAAAATCTTAAAATCTTTTCTGTGCATTTTCTATCAAACCACTATGAACATGGTAAGCGGGACTCCATTTGCAAGTTGTAACCGCACTAATGAATTATAATAAAATTTTAAACTTTCGATGTTTCAGTAAAAACGAGAGCTTTTTACAGTGAAACCAAATAAGGATATGAATATTTTATAATATCTACGACATGCTCATTAAATCTCAATCCACTATAAAAAAACCACCCAAATCCCGTATTTTTACTTTCTCTTGCCTATATGAATATATAGGAAGGAAAGTATTGTTTTCATGTCGATTTTTCGAAATCGAGTTTTCACCGGATCTATACGTTTTCAGACCCCCTGAATCCAAAAAACATGTTATTAGCGATTGGTCTGTGTGTGTGTGTGTGTGTGTGTGTGTGTGTGTGTGTGTGTGTGTGTGTGTGTGTGTGTGTGTGTGTGTGTGTGTGTGTGTGTGTGTGTGTACAGAATATCTCAAGAACATCGTAAGAACTTGAAACTTGAAACTTAAGTTACATACCACTACCGGACCCGATACGAACATTTTCATCAAAATCGGTCAACCGGAAGTAGTAGTTTATTCGTATAATTTTTCACTTTTTTGCGATTTTCTCAAAAACTGGTCCTACGATTTTTTCTAAAATCACCTGGTTTACTACATTTTTTATGCTCTACAAGATAGGGTAGGCGCCATGTTTGCTGAAATTCTGCGTGAGGCTGTTTTTACGTAAAAACATTTTCTTTTTAAGATTGCGGCTTTAATATGCATTTTAGAGCAAAACGTTATATAATAAAAGTTGTAGAAATGTAAAATTCTACAACTTTTATTTCAAACATTTTTTTGTATAACACTTAGTTTAGCGGTAATTAACGATTTTCTGTTTTTTTCTCACAAAAACGTGTGAAAAATTGTTTTTTTAAAGATTTCGGCCTTAGTATTCATTTTATGACACAAGTGTATATAATAAAATTTATAGGAAATTAAAAGACCTACAACTTTTATTTAGAGCATTTTTCTCTACAGAGCCTAGTTTAGCGTGAAAGTGTGATTTTCCGTTTTTTTTAAGCCAAATTGAGTTCGATTTTCATTTTACGTCATTCACTCATGATTAAAATAAGGTTATGTTTTTGAGGTTAGTTTTGGTTTATTTCTAATATTTTATTAATAATGTTAGGTTTATTATTAATTATTTGCATTGGCAAGAGAAAGTTGTGTGAGTGTTTCACACCAGATTTTTTACTTTCTCTTTCCCTATATATTCATATAGGGAAAAAGTATTGCTGATTTTTCAAAAACGAGTTTTCACCGGAAATTCACATTTCAGGACCCCTGAAATCAAAAACATGTTTTTAGTGACTCGACACGAACATTTTCATCGAAATCGGTCTAAGAAAGTAGTGCGATTTTTCACTTTTTTGAGATTTTCTCATAAACGGCTCCTACGATTAATTGCTTTATTTACTACATTTTTACGAAATTCTTAGGGAAGCTGTGCTCTCGTGGTAAAAAGTAGTTTTTTAAGGCAGCCTTAATATGCATTCTGGGGCAAATGTGTATTTACGTATCAAAGTTGTAGAAAATTAAAAAATACTTTCAAATATTTTTTTGTACAACGTTAAATTTAGCGACAATTAGTGATTTTCCATATTTCCTCAATGAAATCGGTAAAAATGGTTTTTTTTAAGATTACGGCCACAAGCGTTTTATTACTTAAGTAGATAATTTAAAGTTGTCGAGTATTTAAAACCTGCAATCTTTATTTTTTTCAAGTAATTTTTTTTCTAAAGCTTCTAGTTTAGCGTCAATTAGTGATTTTCCATATTTCCAATTCATTGAGGTGCAATCGATAAAAAAAATCGATATAAATGGGATTTTATTACTAAAGTAGATAAACTAAAGTTATCGAAAAATAAAACCTGCAATCTTTATTTCCAGAATTTTTTCTACATAGCTTTGTTTAGTGTCAATCAGTGATTTTCCATATTTTTAAATTCTATAAAGGTTTTTATTTAGCGTCATTCACACATGATTAAAATTAAGTTATGTATTTTTATTACTTTCTCTTGCCTATATGAATATATAGGAAGGAAAGTATTGTTTTCATGTCGATTTTTCGAAATCGAGTTTTCACCGGATCTATAAGTTTTCAGACCCCCTGAACCCAAAAAACAAGTTTTTAGCGATTGGTCTGTGTGTGTGTCTGTGTGTGTGTGTGTGTGTCTGTGTGTCTGTGTGTGAACAGAATATCTCAAGAACGGAACATCGTACGAACTTGAAACTTGAAACTTAAGTTACATACCATTACCGGACGCGACACGAACATTTTCATCAAAATCGGTCAACCGGAAGTAGTAGTTTATTCGTATAATTTTTCAGTTTTTTGCGATTTTCTCAAAAACTGGTCCTACGATTTTTTTAAAAATCGCCTCATTTACTCAATTTTTTATTTTCTACAAGATAGGGTAGGCGCCATGTTTGCTGAAATTCTCGGTGAGGCTGTTTTCACGTAAAAACGTTGTTTTTTTAAGATTACGGCTTTAATATAAATTTTAGCGCAAAAACTTATATAATAAAAGTTGTAGAGAATTTAAAAACCTACAACTTCTGTTTTAAACATTTTTTTGTATAACGCTTAGTTTAGCGGTAATTTGCGATTTTCTGTTTTTTTTCTCACGAAAACGTGAGAAAAATCGATTTTTTTAACATTTCGGTCTTAGTATGCATTTTACGACAAAAGTGTATATAATAAAAGTTATAGAAAATTAAAAGATCTACAACTTTTGTTTAGAGCATTTTTCTCTACAGAGCCTAGTTTAGCGTGAAAGCGTGATTTTCCGTATTTTTAAGCCAAACTGAGTTCGATTGTCATTTAGCGTCATTCACTCATGATTAAAATAAGGTTATGTTTTTGAGGTTAGTTTTTGTTTATTTCTAATATTTTATTAATAATGTTAGGTTTATTATTAATCATTTGCATTGGCAAGAGAAAGTTGTGTGAGTGTTTCACACCAGATTTGATGACCCCTAAATACTTGACGTGGGGCGCCCAGTCCAGTTGGTGGCCGTTGATGGTGAGAGGAGTCGGTTGGGCTGTCTTCCTGGTGAAGTTGATTGCCTCGCATTTTTAATTACATTATTACTTTCTCTTGCCTATATGAATATATAGGAAGGGAAGTATTGTTTTCATGTCGATTTTTCGAAATCGAGTTTTCACCGGATCTATACGTTTTCAGACCCCCTGAACCCAAAAAAACATGTTTTTAGCGATTGCTCTCTGTGTTTGTGTGTGTGTGTCTGTGTGTGTGTGTGTCTGTGTCTGTGTGTGAACAGAATATCTCAAGAACGGAACATCGTACGAACTTGAAACTTAAAACTTAAGTTACATACCACTACCGGACCCGACACAAACATTTTCATCAAAATCGGTCAACCGGAAGTAGTAGTTTATTCGTATAATTTTTCAGTTTTTTGCGATTTTCTCAAAAACTGGTCTTACGATTTTTTTAAAAATCGCCTGGTTTACTCAATTTTTTATTCTCTACAAGATAGGGTAGGCGCCATGTTTGCTGAAATTCTGCGTGAGGCTGTTTTTACGTAAAAACATATTCTTTTTAAGATTGCGGCTTTAATATGCATTTTAGCGCAAAACGTTATATAATATAAGTTGTAGAGAATTTAAAATTCTACAACTTTTAATTCAAACATTTTTTTGTATAACGCTTAGTTTAGCGGTAATTTGCGATTTTCTGTTTTTTTCTTACGAAAACGTGAGAAAAATCGATTTTTTAAACATTTCGGCCTTAGTATGCATTTTACGACAAAAGTGTATATATTTTAATTTATAGAAAATTACAAGATCTACAACTTTTATTTAAAGCATTTTTCTCTACAGAGCCTAGTTTAGAGAGAAAGAGTGATTTTCCGTATTTCTAAGCCAAACTGAGGTCGATTTTCATTTTGCGTCTTTCACTCATGATTAAAATTAGGTTATGTTTGTTGAGGTTAGTTTTTTGTTTATTTCTTATGTTTTATTACTTATGTTAGGTTTATTGTTAATTATTTGCACTGGCAAGAGAAAGTTGTGTGAGTGTTTCACACCAGATTTTTTTACATTGTTTAATAATGATTAAACATAGGCTTTATTTTTCATTATTTACATTAGCTAGAGAAAGTCGTGCGAGTGTTTCACACCAGACGTTTTTTGAACACCACTAAGTCTTATCTGATAACTCATATCATAAATATACTTCATTAAACACATTCCAATGTATGAAAATATAAATAAGTTAAGACAATCTGTGTAATTAGGTAGAAGTTAAATTTCATGTACGTTAATTAAATAATAAAAAAATAATTAATTAATAATTTTATATTGTTATTTAATGTTAGTTTAATAATGTTAATTGCGTCTAATTATGTTAAATAATGTTATTAATTTAATGGTGTGCATAAATACGTAACTTACCTTTGAAAACATAATATCTTTGATATTTATAGATGAAATAACTGGAGCTGTTATACCAATCTTCTTGATACTAAATGAATTTACTGTCAAATTATTACTGTCATCAATAACTTGAATCAGCGAATCCCCAACATTAAAAAAATCATTATCAACACCAGAAATATTAGATGATAAGAGTTCACTTTTCCAAATAATCTCTGCAGTAACATTGATAATCCTTGGGTTGGCAGAATCTGAAAAATCATTATCATTAAAGATTATAATACTTCCTAATTTTATTGAATATTTCGTTGTTTAGGTCATCAGCCGAAAGGAACCTCTAGAGGTTCCTCTAGAGGTTAAGTTTACCTCATTTACTAAGTGAAATGAGGAGTGAGGTGGTTTACAATTGCCTTCCTCACTGAGCGCAAAAGTATGCTTGTCAACATGCCAGGCCCTCCGAAAAGCACGTAAATTCCACCCTGCAAATAACACCTTTACTTCATTCACCACAGGGTCTGGCTGTACAATGAAATTCATGACTCTCAGTGAAGATAACTCTGACTAGTGTATTTTACAGCACTACCTCTTCTATTTATAAATATTTCAGTCATACGAGGTGTGGCTATTAAATAACGAGACTGACGCTGTAAAAAAAATTTATTTTAATTTTTTACATAATAACTTATTATCACCTTCAATATACACTCCTTCTCTATTCCTACAACGCTCCATACGAATTTTTCATTGTTGGAAACAGTGCTAGAAGTCATCTTCTGCCAGCTCCTTCAGGATACGTGCCGCTCAAAAATGTTTGAAATGAAGCTCGCAAAAATGTTCGTACTGACATTTTGTACGCGATTGAAAATGACCCAAATTTTTTGGAAACGATAATAACATGTGATGAAACTTGGTTTTTTGCTTATGATCCGGAAACGAAGCGCCACTGGAAGAGCTGAACTTCACCGAGAGCCAAAAAAACTTGAATGAGCAAGTCAAAATTTAAAGCTATGATGATTATTTTTTTATCCATGGGATTGTGTAACTTTACTGGGTTCCTGAATGTCAAACAATTAATCAATATTACTACCTTGAGGTACTTTCTAAACTACGTTAAAGAGTAAGGAAAAAACGCCCCGAAATGTGGAAGGACAAATCATGGGTTCTCCACCAAGACAATGCGCCAGCTCATTCTGCATTATCTGGCAAGAGGTTCCTAGCCAAGTACAGCATCTCAGTGTTAGAACATCCACCTTATTCACCAGATCTTGCACTATGTGACTTCTACCTGTTCCCTAAGGTGAAATCTGCGTTAAAAGGGTCAAGATTTGAGTCTGTGGAAGCTGTAATACAGAAAGCGGCACGTGTACTGAAGGAGCTGACAGAAGATGACTTCCAGCACTGTTTCCAACAATGGAAAATTCGCATGGAGCGTTGTAGGGATAGAGAAGGGGTGTGTATTGATGGTGACAATAAGTGATTATGTATAAAATAAAATAAAAAAATTTTTTACAACGTCAGTCTCGTTATTTAATAGCCACACCTCGTATAGTTGGCTGACCATGTGATAAGAAATAAAACTATTTTTTGTAGCCCTAGAACTAGCAGATCGAGTGTAAATAATTTTACACTCCACCGCCCGTTATAAATTATTATTGAATATATAGCTTATAAATGTATTAGCAATCCAATGAGGGCTGTATAGTGTGTACCACCAAAAGAGAAAAAATTCTGTTTGGTGCAAACACTCAACATTGAGCCTCATGAATTTTCCGCTTTAGGAAATAATATTAGTTATTTTTATCTTTTAAACACTATTAGTCAAAATTAATATAATATACAGATGGTGTCATTTGATATGACGCGTGACCCAGCTGCCTCCATAACGCAGGAATAACACTGCAACATCCGTCTCACCTTGTGTCTACAGTCAGTTGACTGACCGTCGATCGTATGTTGAGTAAATAGTGCATTGTACTAAATTAGAAACCAAGACTATTACAGTGACTTTACATAAATTTCTGTTTTCATGGTTTTACCAATGCTAAGAGAATTGACTTTTAAACTGCAATTTTGATATCAGGAAAAGAATGAAAGACTCCCGAACTGATGAAGGGTTCGACTAAGGTTGTATTGCATCACAAAACTGGAACGTTACGGGAAATGCTTTTCTAGAAATCTAAGATGACATAAAAATTTCAGTAATGATCTAGTTAACACAACAACTTCAAATCTTGAATGTCTTGTTAAACAAACCGTTTAAAGAAGCGTTGCGAAATTTTCACAAACATTGCTTTCTGGGTAGTAAACCATGTGGTTACGCCAACAAGAAATTGGTGAAAGTTTCTGTTTCCAACTTGGTGGAAGGGGTATTGATGATATAGAATGATATTTATTCAAAATCTATTTTAAAGCTACTCAGAAAGTATTTTGTGACCAATACCATGAACTGTTAAAAATATCACGAGAAAGTGCCGCTGTCGGGAAGTGATACAAGTGTGCCAGCCGACGAAGAGTGTGAAGTTGAAGAACTCGTTGAAATTTTTGATAATGAAATTTATAAATATTATACATGTCAATTGTGCCAAAGTAGTTACTGAATTAAATATTTTCAGAATTTATGAATGAAATAATTAGTTTTAAATGTCATTATTAAGTACACTATCATAATTTATAACAAATTCCTCTAGTGAATGAAATCAACAAGTCATTTTTTTTGTACATATTTTTATATGAGCCGGAATTCGAAGAAGGACCTCTTGTAATTTTTTTTTTGAATTAATAACATTTTCAAATTTAGCACTAATTTCTGAAAAATTTTATGCCTAATTTAGATTCTATTAGACTACCAGAAAATATGTTCGTTGCGGATATTAAAAATCTTTTTAAAATACTACGAACCATTTTTTTAAATGTTTTTATTATTTTATACTGCTAATTTTTTTTAAATACCCTACATTTATTTTTTAGTAGTTCTGCAACTGTGTCTGGTAGGTCAGGTTTAGGCTCAGGATAGACATCGGTATCCTCGTACTGGCTTCAGCAACTAGTTGAAGTTCTACTACAGACCACAGAAGATCTCTGAATTCTGTTATTACAAAGGTCCTGATGTGTTTGAATAGATATTCATTGTATTGCCTTCTTATCCCTGCTCGAGTAATTAATTTAAAAATCCAATACGACAAACTAAATTATAATAATCTAAAAAAAAGAATATTGATGTACTATAGACCTGACAACTCATTTTGGTCGTATTGAAAATTATTTTCTGACAAGATATTCCTTTTTATATTCCGTGTCACAAATATAATTATATAAATATTTACACATAGTATATTAATTTTTAAACATAGTGTATATCCACCGTTTAATGATTTTTTTTTAAATTATTAAAAACCACCAGAAACATGACGTACAAAAAAGGTTTACATCTCTGAAAAAATAAACAAATTTTGCAATTGTGTAATTTTAAGTGTCGTGATGGCTGACGATGTAGTAAAGCCACGAAAGTAATTCTAAATTGGTAAGTGTTATTTGACTGTTTCTGGTGGTTTTTAATAATTTAATTCACAGTAAAATAAAATAATATAATATATAATATATATTATTGATTTTATTAAAGTTTTCTTAAATCCATTTAAGTAATTTTTCAGCTTTAAAAACATTTTATTTTTATAGAGTACGTAGCATAAAAAAGAGCGGTTACAATCGGAGTCATCTTATATTCCAGGAAATAAGGTACTCGCGGGAGTCAACAAAGGTTGTCAAAGAGAGATCCCATTATTGTCTGCTCAGACATGCAAAACAATATTGTGACAGATCGAAGGAAAGGATCGTTCGCGAAGGTTCTAGTGTTTTCATGAAATGGTACAAAGTAGATGATAGAGTGAATAGAGTGAGGACAATAAGTACACTAAAGGTATGTCTATTCATAAAAATTGTAATAACTATTGTGTAGGATAGATAAAAGGTCGGGTATTGTTGTACAACTATTTACGAAAGGGACCCGTAACAACTTTTATTCTATTAAGACCTATTGTTGACTTGTTTACAACGGATTTTTCTAGCATTCATTAATAAAGGGTTATTTTCTTGTAATTTATTGTTTGCATGATTTCTCTACTTTTTGCTAGAATGATCTTTATAAATGGGTATATAAAGAGACCCCCAGCGCGGTCCAGTCAGTAGTAATCGTTTGATCTTTGACGAGTGTCTATCGGACGTAGGCAGGCGCGTACCGAGCATTGTGTCGGTCAACGATTATAACACTGTCTTTGTGTGTGTATGGTATAAAGTTAATGTGCAGTTTTTGTTAAAGTTAAGTTTTTGTTGTTGTTTAAGTTAAAGTTAATGTGAATTCAATTTCTGTGTTTTGTATGTTTGTGTAGTCTTGTAAAAGTGATTGTAAGTAGTGCTAAGTAAGTTATTAAGTTATTTATTGTTTATTATTTATTTTAAATAAATTATTAAGTTATTTATTGTAATAAGTCATTTTAATTAGTTTATTATTTATTTTGTAATCTTTTAGTTTAATAAATATTTGAAATTGTAAACCTTAGTGTAATAATTATTTAATTACCTAGATCCCGAAACGGACCTTAGCAATAAGTGTCACAATATTATAACTTAAATTTACCTCGTTTAAATCGATTCACTTGAGTCCCACTCCATGCTACAAAATTTTTGGTCAATTCGACTTTAACTTTACCGAACTGTTTCTGTAAAAATTCTTTCATGTGAACATCACCTATAATAACTTTATCAAAACCCTCATTCATCTCACTTGCCAATGCCGAAGTAAAAGCTAGTAAAAGCCATAATAATACAAAAACCTAGAACAAAAAAAAGAACCTTATTTCGAGTAAAAAATACATACATCTACAGTAGAGCGTCAATAATTCGGACGTCAAAAATCCGGAACGTCGAAAATCCGGATTCAATTCTGGCGAAAAATGGGAATTAACTTATCGTAGGTTAAAAGTGTCCAATATGTCTTTTAAAGCATTGTCTATTGCACAAATTAAATTAATTGTCTTAAATCAAAATAATAAGAGTCCTTTAAGTACAATATGGCGCCAAAGCTTATTATGTATCACTATTTTATATGTACAATTACAAATTTCGTTAAATAAAAATTAGTTCTTTATACATAACAACTTATTTCGTAGTTTTACTTACCCGCTTCACATTTCTGTTAACAAATCATGTAAAATATAGTCAAATTTAGCTACTGTACTTTTCTTACTTTGAAGACGTCTACTGGCAATTTTATCGGGTGTTTCGTTAATCCGGATGGCGTCCGGTCCCAATTAATCCGGATAATTGATGCTCTACTGTATTTTCTCTTTTACCTGATAACAACTCTTGAATTTCCTATACTTTTATTTTGTGCAATGTTGTCTATTAATCATTTATTTAAGGTTCCATAGAATAATATAAATTATTTTTTCTGCTAGTAATATAGGGCCAATTTTAGACCTCGTGAGGTGACTTTAAACGTTTCTGGAAGCTCTTTTTCCCGCCCACATTCTAAGAATTCGTTCACTGTAGGCTTTTCTCCTTTCTTCTGATTATACCAATTTTGTAAATTTATATAAATTCTATTGTAACATTTTAAAACGCGTTAAGAGGTGACTGCATGTTTTGACTGAAAATTTTATTTTCGGTTTTTCATGTTTTTCAATAGTTTAGACCTAGCTCTACCAGAAAAAAATACGTCAAAAAATATTTTAATGAAAAAATTAAGTTTTTATCAGGTTTACCAGAAAAATTATCATCTTGTCACCAAGAACGAATATTTTTCATGATTTTATACGTCTCGTTTTAATGCAAGAGAATTTTTTAAATGTTTTTTTAAAATACCTGCATCACTGTTTTTAATATTCTCAGCTGTTAGTTCAGCTTTCTAACCAACTGTTGATGGGAATTTTACTTGGTTGTGTAATTACATTTTCCTTATTATTTATGCCTTTTTTGTTTCTTCCCCGTAAATTTAGATTTTTAACACTTAGGTACATTTTTTCAGAAACTATTAAACCTACCAGGCTGAAATTTTTACCAGTTATGCCTATTGTATATCCAGATATACCGACATTTTTATGACTTCTTCAGGTGCTCCAAGAATTAGTAATATGCAAAAAAGTTAGCTAGATTTGTAAAAATGTTATGTTATTCATGTTTTTAAATTTTATGGTCCAAAATATTAAATTAAAAAAAAATCAGTAGCTAAAGAAACCCAACGACTATAACTGTGTAAAGTTTCATATTTCTATCATTTAACGATCCTATGAAAAATTAACAAATTTAAAATTGGCGGGATACAAAGTACAGTCTCCCCTTAAAACACCAATTTTTCTATCGAATATATACGAGCTGATCTAACTTAAATAATTTCTGCGATGAAATTTGGTATCAAATTGTTCGGAATTTAGTAATAAATACAAAAATAAATGTTTTGCTAATAAATAAAAATAAAAATTGTCGATAAAAGTTATCATTTTGTATTCCGGCTTATACTCTTTATTTTTTTATTATTTTGTTTTTTTTTTTTGTTTAACGTCCGACTGTTTTGCAATTACTGTTAATGCTCACTTACAAATCCTTTAGATAATGCGCGTTTAATTTATTAATATAAATTAGGTATTTAAGGGTGGATTTTAACTCACCGGGTTAGTCGAGTGGTAAAGTCGTCGCCGCGAGTCAGTATTTTGAAAGCTAATATACGGAGACGAAGATTCCGTGGTTCAATTTCTAGTGACGGTAGTTACTGCCTTTAGGTGGTTACTTTTATACGGGTTTAACTAGCCAGTGGTTACCGGTGTACTTTGATCGGTAGGGGTCAATTAACCGTTCTTTCTTAGGAACGATCGGCCTACGTCTGTACAAGACTACACAGTCTCATTTACACGTCATACAAATCAACCTCATCTGATTGGATCATGGGGTTGGTCATTGTTCTAAATTGAACAGATTGCAACTGACACAAATTATGATTTTAAAAATTGTGTATTTATAACCAACTAGCATATTCCGCGCGACTTCGCACGCGAAACATATAATATAATCATTTTTTTAAAAAAAATCTGGTGTGAAACACTCACACAACTTTCTCTTGCCAATGCAAATAATTAATAATAAACCTAACATTATTAATAAAATATTAGAAATAAACAAAAACTAACCTCAAAAACATAACCTTATTTTAATCATGAGTGAATGACGCTAAATGACAATCGAACTCAGTTTGGCTTTAAAATACGGAAAATCACGCTTTCACGCTAAACTAGGCTCTGTAGAGAAAAATGCTCTAAACAAAAGTTGTAGATCTTTTAATTTTCTATAAATTTAATTATATACACTTTTGTCGTAAAATGCATACTAAGACCGAAATGTTAAAAAAATCGATTTTTCTCACGTTTTCGTGAGAAAAAAACAGAAAATCGCTAATTACCGCTAAACTAAGCGTTATACAAAAAAATGTTTGAAATAAAAGTTGTAGAATTTTACATTCTCTACAACTTTTATTATATAACGTTTTGCGCTAAAATGCATATTAAAGCCGCAATCTTAAAAAGAAAATGTTTTTACGTAAAAACAGCCTCAAGCAGAATTTCAGCAAACATGGCGCCTACCCTATATTGTAGAGCATAAAAAATGTAGTAAACCAGTTGATTTTAAAAAAAATCGTAGCACTAGTTTTTGAGAAAATCGCAAAAAAGTGAAAAATTATACGAATAAACTACTACTTCCGGTTGACCGATTTTGATGAAAATGTTCGTGTCGGGTCCGGTAGTGATATGTAACTTAAGTTTCAAGTTTCAAGTTCGTACGATGTTTCGTTCTTGAGATATTCTGTTCACACACACACACACACACGCACACACACACACACACCCGCACACGCACGCACACCCACACACGCATACACACACACACACACACACGCACACACACACACACGCACGCACGCACACACACGCACGCGCGCACACACACACACACAGACCAATCGCTAGAAACATGTTTTTTGGGTTCAGGGGGTCTGAAAACGTATAGATCCGGTGAAAACTTGATTTCGAAAAATCGACATGAAAACAATACTCTCCTTCCTATATATTCATATAGGCAAGAGAAAGTAATAAATATGTAAAAGAAATTGTGCGGCTGCCAGTCGACTATACTCCAACGTACACACGCGCACGCGCATGCATGCACACGCACACACCCTGCGTTTTGATAAATTCCCCCGCGAACGTCTCTCGGTTATCTATATACCTATGTACTGTACTTCAACAATAGTACACACACATACACAAAACGACGTTTTGATAATTTCACCCGCGTATGTCTTTCGCCTTCATCAAACACCTTTATCTACTTCAACAGCAATACCTACTTATATGTACATACACACACATACATATTTATGAAAATCTTCATTAGGGCCTCTAGGGTTCATTTTTGAAATTAAAAATAAAATATTGCTGTGAATATAAATACGAATATGCTGTCAAAATTACATGAAAATCCATTTAGCATTTTTGAAAATTAGTCTGCACAAAAAAACTTTGTCATTATAATATTAGTAAAGGTTATTTTTCTCAAGGAATAGATGAGCAAATACTCTTTTTTACCCATTTTTCTTTTATCCGACTGTGACTCGATCTCATCTGAATCGGTTAAGAGTGTTGTTGTTTAGGTCATCAGCCAAAAAACTGGTTTGAACCTGTAGTGGTTTTACTAAGTAAAACGAGGAGTGAAGTGGTTTACAATTACCTTCCTCACTGAGTGGGAAAGTATGCTTATCAGCATGCCGGGCCCTCTGAAAAAGCACATATCTTCCACTCTGCAAATGACCACTTCACTTCATTCACCACAGGGTCTGGCTGTATAATGAAATTCATTACTTTCAGAGCAGGTAACTCTGATTAGTGTCTTTTACACCTCTACCTCTTCTGTTCTTAAATGATTCAGTCATTTCATTGGTTGGCCATGTGATAAGAAACAGAACTATTTATTTTAGCCCTGCAACGAACAGATTGAGTGTAAATCATCTGACACTCTACCTGTCTGTTATTGGCAGTGGTTAAGAGTATAAAATAATTTTTTTTTCCATTCATTCTATAAATTTTTAACGTTATTTTAATTTCTATGATTAGATTATTGGTTTGGGATTCTATCGCTCTCATGTAGGTTTCCTCCTGTAGTAAACAGCTTAATGCATAGGCTAATGAACCTCATGAACCTTATTCAAAGACTACATTTTTAAGAATACAAGAAGATGCTTACCGTATGAGATCTCTTTTTTCTTACTGGAGTACACCCACAAATTGTTACACCCATTTAGAATATGTTATTAATTGTTTGACTAATATATTACGTTGCATAAAATATGCACTAGAAAGATAACCGAACAGTAAAAGGACTTGCCGATGGGTGGAAGACTGTTGTTTCAAGTGCACAAATGGGCCTGATGGAATCATGCTCATGCAAGAATATCAGTTCTAATAATCATAGTAGGCCTACTAATATAGATAATTACCTATCAAATGTTTCAGATATACTTTTGTTATAAATTATAAGTCATTTTATCTATAATAACTATTTAAGAATATTGTCTAACAATGTAGTTTATACCAGAGAGAAGAACAGAGAGAGAACGAAAGACATCAGAAAAATCGATTTTTTTGGTCTTTTTTTTAATCAGATAAAGGTATAAAAAAAATCGATAAAAGATTTTTTATATGTTTTTAAAAAAAGGTCTCAACAGTCTAGATCAGAGTGATCTATGAAATATATCTGATAGAGAAAAAAAATCGAAAAAAGATGTTTTCTCTATCAGATATATTTCATAGATCACTCTGATCTAGACTGTTCAGTAAACGGTCGAAGGCGCTCCCGCAACTTTAAATATTATCTAGTATACCATACAGTTCATACACTAACTAAACAAGGTGTTTTTTTGATATTCAAACAAGTGAAAAATTTTCGGACAAGAAGAAATAATGTTCGACGTACAAAATTCGGCGAAAAGACCAGTTTTTAATTTATCTTGCCCTATACGAATATATATGGAAGAAAAGTATTATTTTCATGTTGATTTTAAGAAATTGAGTTTTTACCAGATATTCACGTTTTCAGACCCCCTGAACCCAAAGGATAAAGGGGCCTATAAATCCTTGGCAGTCGGGTAAATAAGTTTGCCTTTTTAACTGATGAAGTGTTATTGTATATAATTTAAATGAAATTAACAACGCCGGTTTTTCCGACCGCAGTAAGTTTTTTTAATGAGTTTCTGTTTTTTAACAGAACTTTGACAAGGACTAATATGAAAAATAAAATAATTAAGTCAAAATAATGAAAATTGAGTCAAAAACCAAAAGAAATTTAACATCAACATATAGCGAAATACCTAGATTATGTTTTTGAATATAAATATCTGCGTGAAATTATACGGAATGACGATCTTTGTAAAAAAAGGCAATGAAAGAACGACTGGAAATTTCAGAGCGGTAGAGCTGATTTACAGCTGGATCCTTGGTAGGGAGAATATGAGAATGCGCAGAAGTAGGAGAGACGCAAACAACATTGCCTGTAAGTCACGCCTTACTAAGTTTTTTTTTAAATGATGCCAATTCTAAAGCTTAATTATTTTTAAAACCCATTCAGTAGTCGACTTTATCCAGTTATTTAGTGTTGGTTAAAATTTTTTAGCGTGTTTGTGCGTGATTTTTGTAATTTTAGAACAGCTGCTTCAATCGGTGAATTCCATTTTTTTTATCTTTCACAAATTAAACTGACATTTGAAGTGACTCAATGAAACCGAAACCAGAATTATTTCCTATTAAAAAAATTGGAATTTATAAATTTAAAATGTATTTTTTATACTATTCTTATTTAATTTACTCGAGTTATAATGTAAGGAACGTTCGGAAATCGAAAAGTAACGGAGTTTTCGAATCATCACGTAGAAAGGTAAAGGAAATTCTGTATTATGACAGTTTTTCTATGATGGTGTGTATACTCAATAGTAGAACGAAGATTCAAATGAGTTGTTTAGTAAGCGCCTTTAGAACTCACCATTTTAAAAAATGTCTCGGAAATCCAAATAGAAAACTCTTACAAGGAAATAAACAATATTGTGCAATAAAACAACTGGACAATTGAGCTACAGAACTGAGTGTACTCCACTTCTGTGTCAGCGGTAAACCAAGGTTTGTTGTAGATAATAGCAATTTCTTGATCATTCTTATTTTTAGTTCTGTTTTATTCGTTAATATTAATAAAAAAGGTTATATTTGCCAGACTGTGTAGTTGGTATACATGTTTTAGGCCAAAAATCGTTTCTCTGTGATTAAACGTGGAGCCTAAATAGAATTTTTTGAATGGCCACCATATTACAACGAAAATCGACTGCCTCCGTGCCCCAGTGGTTACGCTAAAAACCGGAAACTCCTGGGTTCGATTCCCGGATAAAGTCTGGAAGATTATTACGCATTCAAACACACAGTTTCTTAACCCACAATAGTCGCTTAAACCCAAGCTGTTCCTATGGCTTTAAATAAACGAAATATTAGATTTTACTTTTAAAATATTCATTACCATCACGTATTATCTTGTAGCTCTACAGCACTTGGTAGGCTTTGGCTTCCTCCAGAATCTTCCTGCAATCGTCCCTGATAGTTGTTAGTCTCTCCATCTCTCACCCCATCAAAAATCATATCGTTCATAATATCGTCCATTCATCTCTTCCTAGGACAGCTTTTCCTTCTTCATAAAAGAAGGAAAATCCTAAAAGAAAATCCATCCTAAAAGAAAGATTTTATAACAATCTTTCCTTCCATATCATTTTAACCATCCTTGTCGACTCCATTGCCACTCTCAATGTAGTCCAACAATCTCAATCTTTGAGACTTTATGAAAGGCAACCATCTCAATCTTTGAGACTTTATGAAACGGACTATGTTCCTGCCTTTGACGAGAGTGCTTAATTTTTACGTATACTCCAATCATCACCTTCTCTTATAGGTTCAAAAATTCTCCTTAAAAATATTTCTTTAGAACCTTTCAATAGGCCTATATTCACGTTACAGAAAAAAATTTTACTCTTTAACAAAAATGCACGCCAGTATTTTTTTTAAACAAACTGGATGAAGTAACAAATGCTTTTAAAAGCTCATTTACAGAAAACCGGCTAATTACTGAGTACAGTAATTTTTTATGCATAAATTCCCGTATTTTCTTCTAATTTTTAAACACAAAAGTTTCAGTCAAACGAATATACGCAGATATGTACGAGGTTTTATTTGATATAGCATTAAATATTTTCCGTCCGTTAGTTCCTGAAAAAGTCACCAAATTCAATGAGCAAAACACAATGTACGGTCGTGGCAAGGACTGTAAAACCATATACTACATTCTATATTTTGTCTAACCCACCGGGTTGGTCTAGAGGCAAAATCTTCGCTGCGAGTTCGCTGTTTAAAAGCAGATTTTCGGAAACGAAAACCCTGGTGCAAATCCTAGTAAAGGTAGTTACTTTTATATGGATTTGAATACTAGACAGTGGTTACCGGTGTACTTTGATGGTTCGGGTTCAATTAACCATATTATCTCAGGAATGGTCGGCCTGGGTCTGCCCAGACTACTCCTTACTTAGGCTACACGTCATATACATAATATTTTTCTAATTGGGTTACAGGGTTGCTTATTCTGAATTGAACAGATTGCAATGTACACACGTTAGAAATAAAAAGATATTTTGTCTACGATACAGGACAGTATTGTAACAGAATATTATGGTTTATTTTTCGAATTATACAATTTGAAACATCTCCGTTATTTTCAGTGAAAATGAGAAATGCCACGGAGAAATTGGAAATAACGGAACTTATTTGTTATTAAATATTTCATAACTTCGAAATCTTTTATAAAAAAACTAAAAGTGGAGATGTTCATAGTTTATTTTTATTCCCTTTCCTCTGAACGCCTCTACATCTGTCAGTGATATTAACAAAATTAAAAGCTTATATTCAATATACGACCATAGCCGAAATTCAAATACCGAAATTAATTGGATTTGGTGTTTTCGTGATACCATAATAGAGAGAAATTCATTAACTTTATTCTCAATGACTTAATACCCGTAGATCTGTCGCAAAATCTAAAAAGCTGGCATTAAATGGAAAAATCTGGTGTGAAACACATACACAACTTTCTCTTGTCAATGCAAATAATTAACAATATAACTAAGTAATAAAACATTAGAAATAAACAAAAAACTAACCTCACAAAACCTAACCTTATTTTAATCATGAGTGAAAGACGCGAAATAAAAATCGACCTCAGTTTGGCTTAAAAATAAGGAAATCACTCTTTCACGCTAAACTAGGCTCTGCAGAGAAAAACGCTCTGAATAAAAGCTGTAGATCTTTTAATTTTCTATAAATTTGATTATAAACACTTTTGTCATAAATGAATACTGAGGCCGAAATCTTTAAAAAATCGATTTTTCACACGTTTTCGTGAGAAAAAACAGAAAATCGCTAATTACCACTAAACTAAGCGTTATACCAAAAAATGTCTGAAATAAAAGTTGTAGTATTTTAAGTTCTCTACAACTTTTATTATATAAATTTTTTCGCTAAATTGCATATTAAAGCCGTAATCTTAAAAAACCAATGTTTTTACGTAAAAACACCCTCACCAAGAATTTCAGCAAACATGGCGCCTACCCTATCTTGTAGAGCATAAAAATTTTAGTAACCCAGGCGATTTTTAAAAAAATCGTAGGACCAGTTTTTGATAAAATTGCAAAAAAGTGAAAAATGACACGAATAAACTACTACTTCCGGTTGACCGATTTTGATGAAAATGTTTGTGTCGGGTCCGGTAGTGGTATGTAACTTAAGTTTTAAGTTTCAAGTTGGTACGATGTTCCGTTGTTGAGATATTCTGTTCACACCCAGGACACACACACACACACACACACACACACACACACACACACACACACACACACAGACCAATCGCTAAAAACATGTTTTTTTGGGTTCAGGCGGGTCTGAAAACGTGTAGATCCGGTGAAAACTCGATTTCTTAAAATCGACATGAAAACGATACTTTCCTTCGTATATATTCATATAGGCAAGAGAAAGTAAAAATTAAATCGAATATTTGCGTTTCGCCTCATATTACTGGGATAGTAGATAGGCCTACTCTTTCGCGTCAGGTGGCGAAGGAATTAAAGGTGACAAATTATTGTCACTACCGAACACGTGATGAGTCTGGAAGTTCACTAGGATGTTATTAAGGGAGTGGGGAAGAAATAATAACGATTTTTACTTTCTCTTGCCTATATGAATATATAGGAAGGAAAGTATTGTTTTCATGTCGATTTTAAGAAATCGAGTTTTCACCGGATCTACACGTTTTCAGACCCCCTGAACCCAAAAAACATGTTTTTAGCTATTGGTCTATGTGTGTGTGTGTGTGTGTGGGTGTGCGCGCGTGTACGCGTGTGTGTGTGTGTGTGTGTGTGTGTACAAAATATCTCAAGAACGGAACATCGTACCAACCTGAAACTTAAAACTTAAGTTACATACCACTACCGGACCCGGCACGAACATTTTCATCAAAATCAGTCTACCGGAAGTTGTAGTTTATTCGTGTAATTTTTCACTTTTTTCGATTTTCTCAAAAACTGGTGTTAAAATTTTCTTTTAAATCGCCTGGTTTATTCAATTTTTTATTCTCTACAAGATAGGATAGGTGCCATGTTTGCTGAAATTCTTGGTGAGGCTGTTTTCACGTAAAGAAATTGTTTTTTTAAGATTACGGCTTAAATATAAATTTTAGCGCAAACATTTATATAATAAAAGTTGTAGAGAATTTAAAAACCTACAATTTTTATTTTCAAGATTGTTTTGTATAACGCTTAGTTTAGCGGTAATTTGCAATTTTCTGTTTTTTTCTCACGAAAACGTGTAAAAAATCTATTTTATTAAGATTTCGGCCTTAGTATGCATTTTACGACAAAAGTGTATATAAGAAAATTTACTGTAAATTACAAGATCTACAACTTTTATTTAAAGCATTTTTCTCTACAGAGCCTAGTTTAGCGTGAAAGTCTGATTTTCCGTATTTTTAAGCCAAACTGAGGTCGATTTTCATTTAGCGTCTTTCACTCATGATTAAAATAAGGTTATGTTTTTTGAAGTTAGTTTTTTGTTTATTTCTAATGTTTTATTACTAATGTTAGGTTATATTGGTCATTATTTGGCTTGGCAAGAGAAAGTTGTGTGAGTGTTTCACACCAAATTTTTTTTATTATTTATTTACTTTTATTGTTTTAAACAGTCGGACGTAAAACAAAAAAATAAAATAAAAATAGGTGGCAACAATAATTCTTTTCTAATCCCTTATAAAAATCTCGGAGATCTTCACGATCCATCACGTGTTCCGTAGTGACAATAACCGAGTTATTTCACAGTTGAGTCTCTCTTATGGATAGCGGCTAAGAGTTTATTCACTTGTAGAGGTTATAACAAAGTTATACTACATGTAATTTCAATAGAAGCTTGCACCGTACACGTTGCCTCTACTTGCCTCTTCCATCTTATTCTAAATAGTCAACAAAGGTACTGGTTGTTAGAAAAGTATGCCTCTAAACTTTTCAATACTTTATTAGTGTATAATACAATCTAACTAATCAACTAAAAATGTATGACTCAGCGTGCAATTGGATTATTCTGACATGAAGTATTTGTTTGGACAGTAATAATAATTATATCAATAAAAGTAAAAATAAAACGTGAAAATAGATGGTGGTTCATATTACGCCTATTACTGATTTTTTTGCCGGCCGCGTTGGCGATGTTGGTAACGTGCTCGCCTCTCATCACGCGGTCTTGGGTTCGAATCCCACTCGGGCATGGCATTTTTTCATACGTTACAAAAATTCATTTCATCCTTCACCGTCTGCATTAGCAGCAATTTGCAAAACAGTCGGACGTAAAACAAAAAAAATTACTGATTTGTTTATTTTCAAGAGTAAGTACGGGTGTAGTATGAGTACGTTTTGTAACACACTATACAAACTGCTGCAACCACGTTACCAAATGTAGGAGTGCAAAGACGTATTACGGAAGCTTCTATTGATATTACATATGGTATAGTAATAAAGAGTCAACCTTCAGGTATGCGGTGTTGTAAAGGGTGATTCAAAAAGAGCGCCGGTTTTTAAACGGCTGGTAAATTTTTGTTTATCGGTTGGCAACATTGTTTGACCTCATTTCTATTTTGGAGAACATTCCGATTGACGATTCAGTTGTAGTTTCTCTTGTATGCACAGCGAGTGACAGTTTGGTGCGGCTTTTGGTCGGGCGGTGTCATCGGCCCTTACTTTTTTGAAAATGAAGAAGGACAAGCCGTGACAGTAAATGGAGACCGATACCGTACGATGATTAGGGAGTTTTTGTGGCGTCATTTGGATGGAATGGACATTGACGAGTTGTGGTTTCAGCAGGATGGTGCCACCTGTCACGCTGCACTAGAAACAATGTTGTTGCTCCGTGAACGGTTCCAGGATCGCATCATTTCTCGTAATTCCGACCATCAATGGCTACCAAGGTCGTGTGACTTGACGCCTTGTGACTTTCCTCTTTGGGGTCATCTGAAGTCATTGGTGTATGCCAATAAACCCAGAAAAATCAATGACTTGAAGGAGGAAATTCGACGGGTTATCGGGCAAATGGAAGTCGAAACTTGTCGTGCAGTAATATCCAATTTCATGGACAGAGTTGATGCGTGCCAGCGCAGTAGAGGAGGACACATGCATGACATCATTTTTCATACATAAAATCGGAAGGAAAGATGAACTTGTTGATATATTTATTTTCAGTTTTTCAATAAAATAAATCTCTTAATTTGCTATATCAAAACCGGCGCTCTTTTTGAATCACCCTATATTATCTATACTAATAAAGAAGTAAAGTTTGTTTGAACGAGGTAATCTCAGAAATTACCTAAACGATTTCAAAAATCCTTTCATTGTTGGAAGCTTACAGCTTCCTGAGCATCATAGACTATATGCCACTAACTTACTTAACCCTTCACTGCATACTGTACCATATGTGGTACAACCACTTTTGTATTATTTTTCTCTTAAATGATAATCATATGTTTTAAAACATATGTTTACTGCTTATACAGTATATCTACTGTATGAGTTCACATTTAAGCCAGTAGAGTGCTTTACAAGTCAGATCAGTGATGTTATTCGGTTGCAGGTTATGTTTCTGTTTATTGTTGTTTTTCGAAAGTTTTAAGTTGAAGAAAACATTGCTTAAATGCATCAAGAGCTGTTGGAAAAATTATTTTCTCAATGTCTAAGATATGTAGTTACTTTAACTGTATAGATATATCAAAAATTGTTAGTTTAAATTTATCTAATATTACTTTGTTTAAATGTTCCATATGTGGAACTTCATACATTCGTAGCTTGAAAAATACATAACCATATGTAGCCCAATACATGTTGTTATATTATTACTAGAGTTTCACGATCTAAATAAGTGATTAAAAATATTTTAATATTTTTGTTTTTTCTGTCATCAGTCTCTCGACTGGTTTGATACAGTTCTCCAAGCTGTTATATCTTGCGCAAGCCGTTTCATATCTACATACCTTTAACACCCTACTTCTTTTGAAATTTTCTTTAAATATTCTAACTTTTGCCTCCCCCTACAATTCACTCCCTTAATACTGCCCTCCATTATTGGTAGACCAATACCTGGATGTCTTAATATATGCACCACTAGCCTATCCCTTCTTCTGGTAAGATGCTTCCATATACTTCTTTTTTCATCCTCTCGCCTAAAAACCTCTAAATTACTTATTTTGTCCACCCATCTAATCTTTAACATTTTCCTATAACACCACATTTCAAAAGCTTCTATCCTCTTCCTTTCTACAGTCCCTATCACCTGCTTACAAAATATTTGCTTACTAAACGCCAAAATAATTCAAAATCAGAAATTATGCTAAATATACTGAGCCGTAAAAGAAATAGCAGTAATAATATAAGATTATTGAGCTAATGTGCATAATTATGGTAATAAAACTCTACGGGTCTTTTGTAATTTATTTTTGGAGTTGTACTAGCTGATTTTATGATTTCGGTTTCATTGGCAAGGAATTTTATTAAATTAAATATTAATTTTAAATTTTATTCGGTATTCTGCAGTTCAATAAACTGAGTTATATTTTATTATTTCATTTCCTTTTATAAACTATTAATGGAGTTACGAACGTACAACTGCATGTTGTGACAAATACGTCACAACAAGAAAACCCTAAAATTTCATTTCACTGCATGTTGTGCCACATATGGTACAACCGAAAAAAGTAAAAAATCGCCAAAACCTGTAGCCAAAAATTTTTTTCACTATTTTTCCACTAATAAGTACCTGTAGTCCTATTATATATATTTTTCTCGTTCAAATATAAAAAATCATGCAGTTAAGGGTTAACTTCTAAATTTTGTGAGTGGTAAAATAATATCATCTTTTATTTTATATTCTAGAGTGTTTTAGAGTAGGTATAAGTCAAAAAGTAAAAATTTGAAGGAATCACATTTTTATGATTCTATTATTTTTTCAAATACACTTAAGTTTTTACTTTAACCCAATGTTTATAAATAACCCCATTTATATTTTTAAAACATTTCAAGTTAAATTAAAGAATTAAAATCAATAAAATTTGCCTTCAAATTGTATTTTTTTGAATTATACTGTTTTTTTACCTAACACTATGCCGTTTGAGAAGAAAATTCTTCCACCTATTCTTTAAATCAATTCTATTCTACCATCATTCAAAAATACTACTGTATACAACGTAATGTACAAAGCATGTTTCAAGAAAACTGAGAATGACGTTCATACAAGCGATCGACGCCACTGGACAAGTTTGAACCTTTTTAGATGAAAAGCGTGCCTAGTAACACCAAATTATTTTCGTTCGTTAGTTCAGGAGTCATATTTGTCAGACGTGTTTTGTGATACCCTCCGGTTTTTTGCTATGAGAGCAGAACTAGAAAAAAACAACGATATGCAATTCGCTATTCTGTTTACCACGGTTTATCGGCTGTTGATACCGTGAACGAGATGAAAGGTGCGCTTGTGGAAGACTGGGTGACAGTACAATTTCCATTGGCACAAAGAGTTTTCTGAAGAATGAGTCAGCCGAGTTGATTCCGGGAGATCGCGGTCGGCCATCAATTCCCAAAGATCGGTGCTGTGGCCTCAAATGACAATTAACTACTTCCAAAGTTTGCTACAGATTTTGTTACTTTTCTTGTAAAATAAAACAATGTTCTTATAATTTTTCATGTTAAATAAGATAATGTTAAAATCTGGAGGGTGCTGTTTCACTCGGGCTATTTCACCTTCATCTGTTGGACATAAGAAAAAGGAGTCACAGGAAATAGTATCTGGTGGATTATTTGAAGAACAGTTTAAATTGATTGTATTTTGAGCTTCATTTTATAGTTTTTCAGCATACAATTTGTCCACTTGTGTTAAATGATCATTTAAAAGTTCAGGATCTGTTTTTTGGGGTACGAGTATTTTATTAAATATCTAGTAGGCCTAATTAATTCGTTTATAGATTTCCATGTTTTTTACTTTGCCTTTCCCTGTATGAATGTATAGAAAAGGAAAATAGGCCAATTGTTTTCATGCCGATTTTTTTTTAAATCAATTTTTCACCGCAAATACACTTTTTCAGCACTCTGAACCCAAAAAACGTGTTTTTAGCAAATGGTGTGTCCGTGTGTGTGTGTGTGTGTGTTTGTGATTAGGGCTATTGGGGGACATTGATATTGATACACACCGACGTACTGAAAACACAAAACGGACCGAGAACACACACGTGGTCCTCGGAACGTTTTAAGCTGAAATTCGTTTTCTACGGCCACCTACGATTCAGAAAAGTATATATTTTTAAGGAAAAACAGTCCCCCGTTAGTATGGTTTACCGGCACAATTAGTTCCAAGTGTATCTTCCACGTAGCGTTGACACTTGAGAGTCATACACACCACATACAGACGTTATTGTCTTCAGTCGCATAAGCGAGGACTCACGAGCCACGGCGGCCCTTACTAGTGATCATAATTCTGGTATTAAAAATGATTAGTAAGCAAGGTGATTATGTCTTCGTCCCACATGTTAGCGTTTAGTCGTTGTTATCCGTTGTAGTCGTTCCTTTCGGAATCCGGAAAGTTATAAAATAAAACTTTATTACGCTTAGAAAACCCATCGAGAGTTTCCACCTCTTTTATTAGTCCGGCATATTTTTTGAGACAAGAGCATGTCTGTGAAGGAAGCAGTGCGTCCATTCCGCTCTTGGTGTAAGACGATCTTTTAATACTTTCATTCCACTGTTCTTTCCTGTTATCGCCTTTACATCATCACTACACACTGCGATACATTTTTTCCAATCTATAGTAGTGTAGTTTCTAGTATATTCATAAAAAAACATTTAAAAGACATTTTCCTGTTGCATGAACGGGTACTGTTTTGCAAACAACATATTTTCTTTGATTGATGTACCGGATTCATACCTCACGAAACATAAGAACTAAGACACATTTGGTACATCTGTTGATTCATAAACGTGAATACTAAAAAATTCACTTGAACTCACTTGCTCTATTATCTGATCGTGAACATCGGCAGAACATTGTGACGTTAGAAAGCGGAATTTTTTTCAATTTTTTGCTTCCTCCAAGCTTATTAAAACAGTGACCATATCAATTGCAGCAGGAAATACGAGGGTTTCGACGATTGTATGTGGTTTGGACATTTTTACTACTCTAAATGCTACAAGATAAGATGCTTCACGTAACCTTTTATCAGTATGGCATGAATTACACATAGACGTTTGTTGATTTCTCAAGGTATGTAATTTTCTTTCGAAAAATTCCAAGGGTTTCTTTTTATGAGCCGGATGTTTAGTTTTCAAGTAGCGAATTAATTTTGATGGCTTCATGCTTTCATCGGAGAGAACTTAAGAGCAAACAACGCACTGCGGCTTTCCATCCAATAAGGTGAAACCATAATTTAAATAACTGTCATTGTACAACCTTCTGTTCATAGATGCACTGGATGTAGATGGCTCACATCGGTTTTTCACAAATATATCCATTTCGCATAAGAAATTTTAAAAAAATCAGTTTCACGGTTGAATTAAATCGCACCACTAAAAATAAAAGCAGCAGACGCACGCTTTGGATTCAAGACTCAACTGAAGTTGTGCGATCGCCAACGCCTTTTAAATATTAGTAACAGCACGACTAGTTCAAACACGTCCATACACACGTTCAAACATTCTCTCACAGTGAGTATTATAGAAGGAGATTAAATTACAAAGAGCACATACACATCAAGTTGAAACTTGTAAATTGCTTATGTATATGCACGTGATACATGCATGTTCATACACGTCGCTACTATAAAAGCATGTTGTTGTTTAGGTCTTCAGCCGAAAGGCTGGTTTGAACCTGCAGAGGTTTTACTAAGTAAAACGAGGAGTGAGGTGGTTTACCATTGCCTTCCTCACTGAATGAAAAAGTACGCTTATCAGCATGCCGGGCCCTCTGAAAAGCACATATTTTCCACTCTGCAAATGACACCTTCACTTCATTCACCACAGGGTCTGGCTGTATAATGAAATTCATTACTTTCAGAGAAGATAACTCTGATTAGTGTCTTTTACACCTCTACCTCTTCTGCTCTTAAATGATTCAGTCATTTAATTGGCTGACCATGTGATAAGAAACAGAACTATTTATTTTAGCCCTGCAACGAACAGATTGAGTGTAAATAATTTGACACTCCACCTGTCTGTTATGGGCAGATATAAAAGCATATACGCAGCAATATAAAATAATAGCAATAAAATTGTATCCCATGTTTATTTTACCGCCTGTATTTTCTTTAAACATATAATGTTAAAGCAGTTTGATTATATAATTAAAAAACAGCAATTTACATTTATAATTACAGACAAAATTCAATTATTAATAGTAAGGCTTACTATTGTTGTAAGTATACTATTATTGTATTGCATAAGAGTGTTTTGATATATGTTTCTAGGTGATATATTTCAAATAATGTTTTAAAAATTCATATTTGGAAATAATTTGTAAGTAAATAAAATGCCTGGCACGCTGGTACCGTCCCTTCGGTGCACTCGCGTGTCGGTGGGGCATGACAACAAGATGGATTCCCGGTCGCGAAGATAACTCCCGGCGGTTGTTTTAATTTTAAAACGCGTACAGGTCTATAAAAAGTGTATTAATATATGTTTCTAGGTGATAAATTTTTAAAATTTCGTATTTGGGAATAGTTTGTAGGTAAAAATATGTCAGGTACACTGGTACCGGCCTTTCTGTGCACTCGCGTAAGTCTCGGTGTGGCATGACAACAAGATGGACTACCGGTCGCCAAGATAACTCCCGGTGGTTGTTTTAATTTTAAAAAAGATACGGGAATTTTTAAAAAGATAGGTCTATAAAAATTGTTTTTAAATATGTTTTTAAGTCTTATAATTTTAGTAAATTTATAAAAATTCGTATTTGGAAATAATTAGTAAGTAAAAATATGTCTGGTACGCTGGAGCCGCCCCTTCGGTGGACTCCCGTATCGGTGAGGCAAGACAATAAGGTGGACTCCCGATCGCCAAGATTAACTCCCGGCGGTTGTTTTAATCTTAAAACAGGTACAGGTCTATAAAAAGTGGTTTGATATAGGTTTCTAGGTGATAAATTTTTAAAATTTCGTGTGTGGGAATAGTTTGTTAGTGAAAATATGTCTAATACGCTTGTACCGCCCCTTCTGTGCGCTCTCGTATCGGTGGGGCATGACAACAAGATGGACTCCCGGTCGCCAAGATAACTCCCGGTGGCTGTATTAATCTTAGAAAAGATACAGGTCTATATAAACCGTTTTTAATATGTTTCTAGGTGATAAATTTTTAATAATTTTTTAAAATTTCGTATTTGGAATTATAAGTAAGTAAAAATATTACTATTACGCTGGTGCCGCCCCTTCGGTGCACTGGCGTATCAGTGGGGCATGACAACAAGATGGACTCCCGGTCGCCAAGATTACTTTCGGTGGTTTTTTTTAATCTTAAAAATAATACAGGTTAATTCCAGTGCATGGATTGGCGCTTCGTTTCTGGATCATAAGCAAAAAACCACGTTTCATCACATGTCTTCTACCTGTTACCTAAGGTGAAATCTGCATTAAAAAAGACAAGATTTGAGTCTATGGAAGCTGTAAAAGAGAAATCGGCACGTGTCCTGAAGGAGCAGACAGAAGATGACTTCCAGCACTGTTTTCAACGACGGAAAATTCGTATGGAGCGTTGTAGGGATAGAGAAGGAGTGTATATTGAAGGTGACAATAAGTGATTATGTATGAAATAAAAATAAATTTTTTTACAACGTCAGTCTCGTTATTTAATAGCTACACCTCGTATTTTGCCGTCTCAACTTCTGGGACACTCAGTATAGGTACAGGTTGTATCGTACCAGTTGTGTAAATTGTAAAGCTCGTTTTCGAAGTAAAAACTTCTTTAGGCGCACCATGCACGCTTTCTGAAATGTGAACGAAACTGAACTGTCACGCGTCACCGAAGTGACAGTGAATCAGGTATTTCAAACAAACACAAAGCATTCTTAACTACACACAGGAATGAAAGGTTATTTTTATTCAACTCCTTAATAGGGAAACCCGAATTTCTTACTGTTAGAACAGATACTACTAAAAACACTGTCAAAATTCTAATTCTAATTCTAGTCATAGGCCTTATAATAATAATAATAATAATAATGTTTTATTTTCGTAACAAAAATTAAGACTTACAAAAACGTTTACACACATTTTTTACGGCTTGGCTCAATGCAGCCAACAGCCGGACATAGGCCTTATTAATGCCAGCCAAAAAACAACTAGAGATGGTAAAACAATTTATTCTTCTATAGATTCCTTCCCACTTAGGAATCAAAGGGAACGGAAAAGCCGATCAAACAAGCTAAACGCGTCACTACATGCTGCTACAGCAGAGATAAAGCTTTCCATCGGGACCTACATAAAATGTTTAAAAACAAGTTAAATTTAAAATTTGGAATAAGCGGTGAGACTTGAACAACTAAGCTATTAGAACTGACACTCGAGACTTACAACCAGACATTTTTGATAACAGACATGGCCAAGTGACACATTCACGACTGCGAATTCGTTACACAAAACTGACACAAGTCACCTCCAGACGAAACAAGACCCTAATAATGTAGACAATGCAACGCAAAATTAACTTAAATATTCTTGTAGAATAACCTACCTTGAACACTATACAGAGACAATTTCCCTTACCGGACACCTACAAATATTGTATTAATGACACACACTACACAAAAACCCTACAACTTATAAAGTGTTCAAATATTCAAACACAATTTTTGAAAATTAATGTAAAAAATCTAAGATCATTAATCGTTCGATTGTAAACCTAATGTACATTATTGTAATCTTTTGTTACATTACTTGTTGATAATGGCGTCAATTCTAATTCTAATTTTTCATATTTTTTCTAATTGTTTTTTTAATTTTTCTAATTTTTTTTTGGTACTGTCAAAATTTCATTATCTAATTACGTAATACAAAACTTCCTAAAATAGCCTTCCTAAAAAATATTGACCACAAGTTCCTCTATTGTCAAGTGAATACTGTATATATAGTTCAGCAATAATTTTTACGCGGATCGAATAAATTGGTCTCATTCTACAGATTGTAATATTTAAAATCTACGAGTACACATTTTATGCTGTATGTTACTTTATTTGAGATTGGTTTAATATAATAAGCGTATGCTATTGCATATAGGCCTAATCAGTGCAGTATTTAAAGTACGTAATGTAATATTTAAATACGGAACAACGCCTGACGGAGATATTTTTAGACATTATTTAAAGAAATTCGAATCTAAAGAATTTATAATATATATTTCAGTTTCCATAAACCTATTGTTTCATTCTTAGAATATAATAGCAATGAAGAAGTCCAATCAGAGCGAAATTCCACTAAATGATTAATTCACAAATACAATTATATATTTTGAATCTAATATTACTTTATGGCTATAGAAATTAAAATAAATAATTTTGTTTCATACAAGTTTTCACTTCATCGCACAAACACAAAAGTCATAAGCACAAACACAATATTTTTTAAATTTTATTATAAAACATCTACATTAAAAATGTATTTTTCATTTATTATGTAATTTTGAATGTAAGTTTCTAAATCGGGCCAATAATATTTCCGTTAATATTTCTACGTTAATAGGCTTCTCGAATACCTCGGTGATTATTTTTCCGATATGATAATTAAGTTATTTATAATTTCTTCAATTTTTTCCTTATTTAAAATTTTATCGTGCACCTAACCAACAGTAATTCAAACGTTTTAGATACTTGGCGACCACCACGAACATGTTCAAAGGAACGACTATATATTTTGTTTAGTACTAAATATTCATTGACACAAATTATAACATCGGTTTCCAAATTATTTTCGAAAATTTCTACGATTAAAGACTCCACATTTATGTTTATTAAATAATTTATGAATTATTTCCTTTCGGTTTGCAAGTTTTTTTATATTATCTAATCCTAACAACAAATTAAAATCTTTTTGAGAATCGAACAAGTATCATTTTACGCTTCCACTTGTCGAGAAAAAAATACAACTAAAATTATCTATTGTGTTTCCATACGCAGCAGCTTCCTCAAAAGGTTCTCCTATAGAAATATTCTTATAATTTTAATGACAACTGGAAACATCGGGTTGAATATTTTGAAATTCAAAACAGTTAAACTTTCTTGTGGTTTTTGGCCGTCAAGAAAGTTATAGCATACATTTTTCCAGTCATTTAATAGAGTATTGGATTTGTCTCAGAGTCCCATCGAATTATCTAATCGATGTACTTACTCATAGAAATATGACGGTAGAGTGATTTTTACTTTCTCTCTCCATGTACGAATATATAGGGCACTTTGTATTCCACCTGTTCCACCAATTCATCGGCTGGAAAACAGTACGCCCTGCTATTACTGTATTACCCTACCATACACAAAAATGCATCATTTTTATGTTCCTTACTTTTGGTGGTATGCATTTTTGCGTAAAATGTACTTCAATGCTGTAATTGTGAAAAAGCCGATTTTAACGTGATTTTCTTTTACAGAAAGTCGTAAGTTTCAGTTTTGGATGAGTGAACATTAAAATATAAACGTGAAATTTTTAATATTCCACAATTCTTGTCATGTAGTATTTATTTAGTGATTGTAGTGTAATTATGTTTAGTAATTGTAGTAAAGTCTGTAGTAATTGGGCAAAAATACGCAGGCCTATATTTTGAAACTATTATTTTGGGAGAAAACCTCATTTTCTCACCGTTTTTCACTTTCTTCCTTTATAAGTAGGCTACAACTTTTCAAAATTTTAATCAGCTACAAATCTTAAGCTACAAATTTTAATCGTACGAACCAAATAGAACATACTGTGACACTTAAGACAATTGTGTTTTGACAATAGTGATTACTATATGTGTTTTGTATGACAGGTGAGGTTAATTACCAGCCGGACACATTAGTCTTTTGTTTACTTGTTAATTTTTCTAGCATAGAGTGAAACGTTTTAGTATAAGGCCATTTACACTATCACTTTGAGTGATCATCTTGGATAAATCATCCAAAGTGATAAGTGTAGATTGCCTTTCATTTTTCTTTCATCCAAAGTGTTCACTAAAAATTAACGATAAGGTATATTCTGTTTCATCGGGTTTTATTTTGTTTATTGTTCTTTATTTATTTAGATGGTTTTTGTCCTTGTGGAAAGGTCTATGATTGCTTATATAATTATAAGGCCGCTAGCTTTTTTGTGAATTAGTAAATTGGATGTGAAGCCAGTGTTATAATAGTTTGTTGGCTTATATTAAAACCAGTTTTGCACGTAGTTCTTCGTAGTTATACCAGTAGTTCTTCGGAATGAGCAGTCGGTGTACAATTGTTTGGTTTGTAAGTAAATATTAGTTCACTAATTATCTGATTATAAATAGCCATATTTCGTTTTAGTTCAGTTAAGGTCTTAAGTTTAAAAAAAAATTGTAATAAATTTAGTCTAGTATTAAGTTAATAATTATAATAATAAAAGGGTTGTATTATTTTCACTTATAATAATTTACAATATTTTCTTCTTTTTAAAATCTTAGTGTTTAATCATACAAAAAATTAAAACATTCCAGAACAACTTCACAACGATTTCCCAGTCACAGGAAAACTCCACACAAGACCAAATTTTGGTCATCAGAAGTTGTTCAAATCAGAGGTTGGCAGAGCTGATTTTCAAAGTGGTGTACGTAGGAAAGCCGACTCTTGAATTTTGTGCTTTGTTTGATGGTTTTTTGAAAAATATGTTTTGTTTGGTAGTATTAAGTTAAGTAGTTGATTTAATTTACTGGAAGTTATAAAATGTAATAATTAATTTAGGTAACTAATTTGTTAATAAATTATTAGTAATTATTATTTAAAAGGAATTTTATTAATTATAAACAACCTGATCCCGAAAGAACCGCAATGTGTGTTACAAAACATACTAAATTTCAAGTTTCTAGGCCTTGTTGTTTTTGATATTTTGTAAAGAGTAATTAAATTAGTTTGTGGTATTTCGCATTTTACATTTTTTATTATTATTATTAAAAATTAACAGATTAAATTTGCCGTAAATAGCAAAATATGTGTCAGATTTTTGTGATTGCATCATAACGAAATCAAGCCAGTACGATGAAATATTTTCTAAATCAGTCATGGTTGTTCTATTTTAGCTTTAGTATTAAAAGGTGCATTTTTTTACTTTTGTTTACAGAATAAAAATTATTGCTGAAAATTTTGTACTATAATGAGATTGTATTTTATGAGCTTATATATATAGCAACGACCCAGATCTAACGCCAGCTGATGCCAGGAACAGGAAATGAGGAGACAAATATATACAACTTCTTACTGTTTACTGCGTCATGGACTTATATTGAACTGCGTTTCATAATGTAGTAAATTTTGTGACCACACCAATGGTGGTAACGTGGAAAGCACTCTGAACGACAATCGCTTGCCTCCAGCTGTTTTAATCCTGACCGCCACTAACGATTTTGTAATTGCATCTACGTGACTAAAAAATCTGATGTGAAACACTCACACAACTTTCCCTTGCCAATGCAAATAATGACCAATATAACCTAAAATTATTAATAAAATATTCGAAATAAAGTAACCTCAAAAAACAAAACCTTATTTTAATCATGAGTGAAAGACGCAAAATGGAAATCAACCGCAGTTTAGGTTAAAAATACGGAAAATCACTCTTCACCCTAAACTAGGCTCTGTAGAAAAAAATGCTTTAAATAAAAGTTGTAGATCTTTTAATTCCCGATACATTTGATTATGTTCACTTTTGTCGTAAAATGGCCGAAATCTTAATAAAATCAATTTTTTACACTTAATGAGAAAAAAACAGAAAATCGCTAATTACCGCTAAACTAAGCGTTATACAAAAAAAAAATGTTTAAATAAAAGTTGTAGGTTTTAAAATTTTCTACAACTTTTATTGTATATATTTTTGCGCTAAAATGCATATTAAAGCTGTAATCTTAAAAAAAAACAATTTTTTTACATGAAAACAGCCTTTTCAAGAATTTAAGTAGAAATGGCGTCTACGTTATCTTGTAGATAATAAAAAATTTAGTAAATGAGGCAATTTTTAAAAAAATCGTAGGACCCGTTTTTGATAAAATTGCAAAAAAGTGAAAAATTACACGAATAAACTACTACTTCCGGTTGACCGATTTTGATGAAAATTTTTGTGTCGGGTCCGGTAGTGGTATGTAACTTAAGTTCCAAGTTTCAAAGTTTGTACGATGTTCCGTTCTTGAGATATTCTGTTCACAGACACACACACACACACAAAGACCAATCGCTAAAAACATGTTTTTTGGGTTCAGGGGGTCTGAAAACGTGTAGATCCGGTGAAAACTCGATGAAAGAATCGACGTTAAACCAGTTACAATCTGCTGTAATTACTTTATTTGTTAATTATACCTAATTAGAAAAAAACAATTTTTTAAGTTTACAATATACTCATTGTTAACAAAATGTGTATTCGAGACACTTTTTAGGCTTTTTGAGCTCAAAGTGTAGCGTAGGGGGTACTCGGGGTCACTGATTATGAATCTGATAAATTAGGAAAACTGTTATAGTTACCGAAAATTCGGTCATTTTGTAATATAAGTCATAAATGAACGTTTATTTTACTCACATACTCTTACACGCTAGACTAATATCGATTAAAGAGGTTTTCACACTGGCTGATTGTGAAATTGAACTTTAAAAAGAGAGTTTGGAAAATTGGTGGAAAATCCGCAGAGTTTTCCTCGTCTTGAAGGATCAAATAATAGACTGTCGAGATCATTAGTAAAAAACATGTATAACGTCTGGAATAATTCGGACAATGTGAAAAATCAAGAAAAGTTAATTTTAGCCGCTATCTTGGGAATTTTAAAGTAAAATAATTTTTATTTCTGTACAAAAGATGTTGTAGTCATTGGATGCTCATCGGATGTCTTAAATTAAAAATTTTCACGTTTTTTTGGAAAATAGTGAATTTTTTTTCTACAGAGCCAATTACACTTTAGAGCCAGTTAGGCCTACTGATTTTCCGTATTTTTAAGTTGTACAGAGTTTGATTTTCATTTTGCGTCATTTACTCATGATTAAAATTTGGTTATGTTTTTCATTTTACAGTTACTAATATTTACTAATATTTAAACGTAGGTTTTTTTTGGTTTAACGTCCGACTGTTCTGCAATTACTGCTAATGCTAAACATAGGTTATATGGTACATTATTTACATTGATAAGAGAAAGTCGTGTGAGTGTTTCACTACAAATTTTTGTTTAGTGGGAGAGCCTTAAATTTTAAACGAGTCAAGTAGTGGTTAGATACAATAATACTAATAGGACAATACTAATAGAGGACAATTATACTAATTTATTGTAAAAAACCAATTTCACAACTATATTAACATTTATTATCTTATTTCGCAATGCTTATTATCGGTGTTTTTTATGAAAAATATATGCACTTATAAAGTAAACAAATTCCCGTCACTATAATGGCTCTTCAAAACAAACTGAAATTCGTAACGTTGGTACCAGAATAATAGCACCAGCGAAACTTTAAATAATTTTATTAAACTATTTTGTTATTTATTTGATAAAATCTCGTTACGGCTTTTACAGATTTTATTTTCATGTAAGCCTATTTAGGTTTTCTATCCGAGAAAGATCTGCGCGAATAATATTAACATAAGTATTATCCGTGTATTGCATATTGTCTACCCGATGCCGTTGATACGTGGAGAGGAATGGACGCCGTAGTGCTGCTGAAATGTGTGTGGGCGCTTACATACAGTACAATCAGATAATGGTGACACATATATGAAAATTTTAGCCTTTCATTATTTTTAACAATATTGTCTACCGGTAGTTTATGTTTATTTAACTTTTACAATATATATTAATAATTTAAAAAAAAAAACAATTTATGGTCATTTTAGACCAGGAGTCTCGACAAGACGCTGAGTTGTGAAAGAATATACCTTCAGCTTTGCCGCCAGTAGTGTGGTCGGTTGAGTAGTGAACTACTGACTAAAAATTGGGCTATGAAAATGTATTTTTGAAAGAAAAGTTTATGTGCATGTTGTTAGTAGCTAATTGGTGGTTTGGAAATAACCGAGCCCTCCAAAATCTAGTAAACGGTGGAAAAGATCTTGGTAAAGTTTAGTTCTGCGGTTGACGATATTTCTGATATTAAAAAATCGAAAGTTTTGGAAAGAAAAATTAATGTAATTTATTGAATTGTTTCATTTGAAACGTACTTATATAAAAATTCGTCACGTACAGAGGATTTGCTCTACAGAGAATTTGGTAGATCTACTTTCAGGCTACTTATTTTGTAAGTGCTTATTATGGTTTTCTTTGCAACTTATTAATATTGTGGTAATCGTAGACCACATTAAGTATGCCTACTGATGCTGCTAACCCCATGGTGAAGATTCATAAATTTAAAAAAGGAAGTTGGTTTCTTTTACGACAAGGGTTCATAAGGAAGCGGTAAAGAACCAAGTCAGATGTATTGTACTCGCCAATCTATATGACGCGCGGAGAGTGGGAGTTGCCTATAGTCGTTGCAAGTTAATAGTAGTACAATGTACTATTTATTTTACATACACAATCGACTGTCAACCAGTAAATAGACTGTACATTCAAGGTGAGACGGGCAGTAGCATTATAATTCCTGCAGAATGGAGGGGGTAGGTTCACACGCCATATGTACATAATTTAAACCACTTTTGGAAGCTCGTTTTGTGTCCCACATACTCAATATTCTTTCACTCTAGGATTAGTCTTGCTTCCATCGCTCTGCTGCTGATTTTGTTCTCCGTGGATAAGTCAGTTATTTGTGCCTGATTCAGCTAAATATTTCTCTACTTATTCGTTATAAGTAAATATTTAGTTCACATGTGGGTAAATTTTCAGAAAATTAATCTCATTTGTGAAAACAAAATATATTAGCCTACGTATTTTTAAAAAAAATTGAAGCAAAATATAACGGCACATCAATTATTAACATAATATTACTTGTAACTATTATAAAAAATACTTCCAAGCGGTTTTATTCTATTCAAAACACATCTGCGTAGAGGCTTTTCGACATTTTAACGCATCCTCTACAATAGATGTCTCGTGAACAGTAAAAATGTAAGTTAATAATAAATTGAACTCATAATATAATCACAGCAATATGAATGATACACATAAGTTACATGAAACATGATGTACTATATCATATATTACATAAATATATTGTATAATTCGAACAGTTTATCTATTTTAAATTGTAGTCATCTATTTTTAATGGTTAATTATGGAGAAATCGAAGTCTAAATTTAGTAAAAAATCGTATAGGATGAATTTTATTTTCTGACGATTTCCCTAGCTGACAGCAATGTACTTAAAACTCATCCCTCGCGATTTGCTTTCAGGATGATATTATGCTCAATGTTTACATTAACAGAACATAGCATTCAGTCTGCAGTTGGCACGGGTAGTTAATGTTTAGAAAATGGAGTCCTCTAAGGAGGTGTATTGTATTTGTGGACAACCTTATGATAATCAAAGATTTATGATTCAGTGCGATGCCTGCAGAGAATGGTATCACGGAAGGTAATCATGTGTCATTTAAAGCAAAATTTTAGTTATATTGTATCGTACAGAACCGCCACAAAATTCTATAGCAAAAACTGACTTGGGACCATTGAACTAGATAAGAGTTCTTTCTGTTATATTATTGTTATTAATGAGTGATTTTACTTGGCGACAGGGGTGCTTACGGGAAAACATAGTTTATTGCCTTCAGTAACAATATAAATAAACGTTTCATTTAGAAAATGGCAGTTTTGGTAGTTTGTTGGGTACATTTAACTGCAGCAGTTGCTTTGTTATTGATACTCTTACATTATTGTGCGATAGTATTATTAGCGCAGATATTTAAGAGATTACTAAAACTAATGTAGTAAATTACCAAATTTTAGTATAACGTAGTTTAGGTCCTTGATTTTTCGACTTGGTAATTGTACCTTACCTTCTATTTTTTGGTTAGGTTAAGTTACAGTGATTGCATGTATTGATTTTGAATTATAAATAAAGTTTATATTGATAAATGTATTTTAAACAAATTCTTTTAATTATAAATGGGGTTAAAATATGGTTATCGTGGTTAAATGTAACATAATTAAATTATTTGTGTTTGTTTGGTTAGGTTATTGTTATTGTATTGTTGTCATGGGTAACATATAATATTATCCATTATTTTATTTGAAAACAATTAGTTTCATAGAGTGAAATGTAGAAGATATATTTTAACTTTTTATGTTAAAAGTAGTGTACTAAATTTAAATATAAAACATGTATGTGTTAGTTAACTAAAGGGTAATAGTCTGTTTTGCCCGCCAAGTATAATTTGTTTTTATCCAACTTTTTTTATCATTATGTAGTACAGTAATATTAATTTTATATTATTGAAAAATATTTTGACTTCCTGTTGTGTTTGTTTATATAAATTTCATAAAATTAGATTATTTATGTGGTTATTGTAACCAGCAATTTTAACCTAACCTGAAATTTTGAGTTTTTGCCATATTTTGTATGTATAGTCTTTAAAAAAATAAACAATGATGTCCCTAAGTCAGTTATTTTCATGATAAAGGATATTTAATTTATAATATTAATATTTTATAAATAGTAACTTATCTTTAATATAAAGTAGTTGTATAATATAATATAAAAAACCACCAAATACACAATTGATGACTGATTCTCACCTAAAACTAGGTAATAAATAGATTCCTTCAGATATCATGTACTCATCTTCAGTTGGATTATTAAAAAGTTAATGTATGAATTGGTTATGTATATCTTCGTGTATTTGGTGGTTGTTTGTATTATTTAAGTCTAAACAATATCCAGGAAAATGCTTAAAAACATTATAATAATAGTTGTATATAAAACAAATTGATTTCTTGGAAAATAATGGACTTTACCTGATCCAGTGAGGTATTGTATACCTTTTTAAACAAAATTTCCAACTCTTTCATTTTTCTTATAAGAAAGGGACAATTCTAATTCATTAAAACATTATAAACAAATAAAAGAATTTAAGCCTTTTATGTTACTGGTTAAATTATAAACATTAACTGTAATGAGCTGTCGAAACAAGTCAGGTAAGGTAAATAGGGTTTTTAAGTTGATCTCGTTTTAATTCTATAACACTTATTGATAGTAAAAACTCCATGGACAAATACATTAATTTTAATTATCAAAATAATGCTACATAAAGTTTTATTTCTTTATAACCTTACAGATTTTTATTTAGCACAGAAATGTTAATTTAGTTTCTTTGAATGATAGTTTTCTATTATTAAGCAGTATTATGTATTAGTAAATCAGTATGACACATATACTTGTATTGCATTTACATACGGTTTATGTAAATAAATTAATTAGCAATCTTAAGATTGCTTTCTAATTTCAGCTACGGTTCCCTTTTTCCATTCTATAGTTTCTTCTAATTATTTTTCTTTCTAATTATTTTTGGAACTGTTGTAAGCAAATGCTCTTCTCTGCTATTGGCTGGATGAGTAATTACTAGAAATTGCTTAGAGTGAGTCGACCCAGTGACGAGAGTAAATTTCCATTTAATCGAAATCGTAATTAACTTGTATTAAACTTTGTACCAAGATCACAATTTATGAATTTTATGTTTCAATTTTTCATGTACAACGTATTGATAAGGTTTTTATTTCCATTTGAATGATATCTTTTGTTATATTTGTATTCTTTTTGGTAGAATAACATTTCTCGCTTTTAATTTAAATTCCTTTAAAATATTGAGAACACTGCTTTTGCCAACACCTGTGGTTATATTTGTTGAATAGAACACAGAATACCTTCATTACATTCTTTACAAAAAACAAACATTTTCCTTACAATTTGTCTTACACAACTTTTCAATGGTTTCCCTTGTTTGTGCTTTTCAACATATTCCATTTTCATTAACAATTAACCTGAAAAAATACTAAAACTATCAAAAATTCTAAAATATTGTAATACAAAAATAATTATACCCTGAAATTATATAAATAATTTATTTTATGAAACGCAATTAACCCCAAAACATAATTTTTAGTAAGTTACTTGATTTATTTCAATTTAAAGTTATACTAAAACCTATAGTGAAGCTCTTGATTATAAGATGGGTTTTTAGTGAATTATATTCTTCTTAATTACTATCAAATTTAGGAGAATATGCTTGTGTAATAACTTAAAATATGCTTGTATTTTAAAAGAAAAATTAAATTTCTTAAACTAGAATTAAATAATTAGTTTTTATCTGATTTTTACTTTCTCTTGCCTATATGAATATATAGGAAGGAAAGTATTGTTTTCATGTCGTTTTTTCGAAGTCGAGTTTTCACCGGATCTACACGTTTTCGGACCCCCTGAACCCAAAAAACATGTTTTTAGCGATTGGTCTGTGTGTGTGTGTGTGTATACAAAATATCTCAAGAACGGAACATCGTACGAACTTCAAACTTGAAACTTAAGTTACATACCACTACCGGACCGGACACCAACATTTTCATCAAAATCGGTCAACCGGAAGTGGTAGTTTATTCGTGTAATTTTTCACTTTTTTGCGATTTTCTCAAAAACTGGTCCTACGATTTTTTTTAAAATCGCCTAGTTTACTCAATTTTTTATTCTCTACAAGATAGGGTAGGCGTCATGTTTGCTGAAATTCTGGGTGAGGCTGTTTTCACGTAAAAACAAAGTTTTTTTAAGATTACGGCTTTAATATGCAGTTTAGCGAAAAAATTTATATAATAAAAGTTGTAGAGAATTTAAAAACCTACAACCATTATTTCAAATTTTTTTTTTGTATAACTCTTAGTTTAGCAGTAATTAGCAATTTTCTGTTCTTTCTCACGAAAACGTGTGAAAAATCGATTTTTTTCAGATTTCGGCCTTAGTATGCACTTTACGACAAAAGTGTATATAATTAAATTTATAGAAAATTAAAAGATCTACAACTTTTATTTAAAGCATTTTTCTCTACAGAGCCTAGTTTAACGTGAAAGCGTGATTTTCCGTATTTTTAAGCTAAACTGAGGTCGATTTTCATTTTGCGTCTTTCACTCATTTTTAAAACTAGGTTATGTTATTAAAGTTAGTTTTTTTTTTATTTCTAATGTTTTATTAATTTAATGTTAGGTTTATTGTAAATTTTTTCATTGGCAAGAGAAAGTTGTTTGAGTGTTTCACACCAGATTTTTTTTATTTATTGCAGCTGTGTTGGTGTATGGGAGTACGTTACAGTTGATCTAGACAAATACCATTGTCCGCAATGTGAAATGACATATGGACCATCTCAATGTAAGTATATTTTACTTTAATCTTTTAACTTATTTGTTGACCAAGTTTTTTTACAATTTGCTTGCAACTGATGTATAATTTAATAATTAATTCAGATTCAAAATTCTTAGAAAATATTTTTTGTTCATCTCCTTAAAGTTGTTTCATTAAAGTTTACGAAGTCAAGGAAGAAATGTTTTCATTACGATGAAATTATTTCGGTTAGTTTAGTCACTTCATCTTTGAAAGATTTGTCGTTTTTATTGGTAGCATTCAACATTGAAATGTAAATATGAATAAGTTTTAATCTTTATTTAATTACTAATTATTGTATATTTAGAAATTAGTGTACAATCATCCTTGTTATTCCTTTTCCAAGTTTCTTCAGGTCGTGCCCTACTCAATTTCTTCCCACCTCCATTGGTGAACCATGTCTCCTACACATTGTTCTCTTTTGACATAACATTTTTTTTCCATAACTAAACCCATGTACACTTCACTCTTGGTCTTTCTCCAAATACAGCAGTTTTTTAGGCAGTCTGTCCACCTCCATCCTACTGACATGATCAAACCATCGTAGCTATGTCTGTCCAACCCCAATTGTTACTTAATTATGATTTGTGATAAAAAATTATAGTGAATAATTTTAAAATCAACATGTGGTCGCATGGCTTGTGAGAATTTTTAAAAAGGCTTACTTTTGACTTATGGCAAAAACCATAAGTGATTTCTGTATCTACTTTTTAAGAGGAATCGATGACAACATTTATATTCTATTTATTTATTTTTATTTTCTATTTTTGTTTCCAAATTTCAACTTTGATTTTATGACTTCTGGTCAGAACCGGAACTTCAGACCCTATTTTTGTATCCAAATTCCGACTTTAATTTCTTGACTTCCAATATTAGGCCACTTTTGGTCAAAACCAGAAATTCAAACGCAATCTATGCTCACTAACTTTTTGTGTAGATTATGAATCTGAAAACCGTTTGTTTTTTTCCCTAGTAGTTTCTGATTTCTGATTTTGGGCCACTTCCCGTCAAAACCACAAAACCAGAACTATAAACTCGATGATTTCTGTATCTACTCTTTAAGAGAAACTGAATGACACTTTTTTTGTATCAAAATTCCAACTTTGATTTCTTGACTTCCAGTTTCGGGCCACTTCCTGTCGAAACCAGAGACTCAACCCCATTCCAGGCCCACTAGCTTTTTGCATAGATTACGAAACTGAAAATCGTTTGTTTTTATATTTTGTAGTTTCTGACTTTGATTACTTGACTTCTGGTTTTGGACCACTTACCATCGAAACCAGAACTTCAAACCCAATTTAGGCCTGCTAACTTTTTGTGTAGAATCTGAAAACCGTTTGTTGCTATCTCTTGTAGTTTCTGACATCTGGGAGTGACGGACAAAGGAAAAATTATTGATGACTTTTAAAATTGCCACCAACAAACTGCTGAAAACATTCATTTGAAATAATAAGTCAGATAGCCTGATTCTTTGAGATAGTCAGTGTCAAGTTTGAATTAGTTGTGATTTGTCAGTTGGTTACCAGAGCCGGGAGAATGAGGTCGTGTTTACTGTCTCTTTTTTTTGTCTTGAAGCAGATCTGGACTTCACGTCTAATTTTATTAGTGGAGATGAAAATTTGGTCTATGGATGTGTCTATATTTTCTTGATCAAAAAGAAGTTATGTTGTCTGTAACATTTTTGCAATGGTTTAGCGTTTTGTTAATTTCCCAACTAGAGGAACGATTACTTTAGCCACCGATTTATATAATATAAAATTACAAATGTTCATTCAGATTTTTTTTGCCTGTGTAGCAACTTGCCTGTCTGATCATCTTACTTAGTCTGCTGCTAAAACTTGGTGATGGGTAAATTACTTTTTTACTTTCTCTTGCCTATATGAATATATAGGAATGAACGTATTGTTTTCATGTCGATTTTTCAAAATTGAGTTTTCACTGGATCTACACGTTTTCAGACCCCCTGAATCCAAAAAACATGTTTTTACCGATTGGTGTGTGTGTGTGTGTGTGTGTGTGTGTGTGTGTGTGAACAAAATATCTCAAGAACGGAACATCATACGAACTTGAAACTTAAGTTAGACACCACTACTGGACCCAACACGAACATTTTTATCAAAATCGGTCAACCGGAAGTAGTAGTTTATTCGTGTAATTTTTCACTTTTTGCGATTGTCTCAAAAAACGAGTCCTACGACTTTTTTTAAAGTCGCCTGGTTTCTTGGTGAGGCTGTTTTCACATAAAAAAATTGTTTTTTAAGATTGCGGCTTTAATATGCATTTTAGTGCAAAAATGTATATAATAAAAGTTGTAGAAAATTTAAAATCCTACAACTTTTATTTCAAACATTTTTTTGTATAACGCTTAGTTTAGTGGTAATTAGCGATTTTTTGTTTTTTTCTCACGAAAATGTGTGAAAAATCGATTTTTTTCAGATTTCGGCCTTAGTATGCATTTTACAACAAAAGTGTATATAATCAATTTTATAGGAAATTAAAAGATCTACAACTTTTATTTAAAGCATTTTTCTCAACAGAGCCTAGTTTAGCGTGAAAGAGTTATTTTCCGTATTTCCAAGCCAAACTGAGGTCGATTTTATTTTGCGTCTTCCACTCATGATTAAAATAAGGTTATGTTTTTTGAGGTTAGTTTTTTGTTTATTTGTAATGTTTTATCACTAATGTTAGGTTTATTGTTAATTATTTGCATTGGCAAGAGAAATTTGTGTAAGTGTTTCACACCAGATTTTTTCTGTTGGGATCCCGGGTAAGTAAACTTATAAACTTTAGAGTTCCAAAATATCATTTGAAAAAAGTGGGTAGAGATGTGTAAAGAATGGGACATTGAGCTAAACACAAATTTTCAAATAGTTTTTGTAATTTCTAAATGTGAACTATCCAATAAAAGTCACATAAAGTGAGAAATGACTGAGAAGTATTTTGAGGTAGGGTCAGAGTATATTATGAGATTTGTATGCATGATAAAACCTCTGGAAATAAAGCTAATTATAGTGAGAATAAAACAGAATATGAAAAGTTTATTGTTAAAATATTGTTAAATATTATAACTAAGCAAATAACAGACAAGACTTTATTCTCAAGGTGTCTGGAACATAATTGACCTGTCACTACACCGGTGCTTTGCACTAATTCCACGCTTTGCTCAGTGGGTTTAGGTGGATTGGAATTCATGAGTGGATCAGAACCACAGAAATGCGTGTGCCGCACGCATGCACTTTGCCATAAGGTGAAATTGGTCACATTAGAGGGGTTGGGTTTTAAATTTAAGGGTTCAAGGTTGTTGGTCAACTTACAAATTTTGTAGCGAGCAAAAATTTCAAAATTTGGCGAAGAAAGTTGATTTTCATTTTTTTAGTCGTATCCTCCATATGTTTAATGTAGGATATTTATATTTGCATAATCTTGATCATCTTTGCGAGACAGGAAAAAGGTTCTATGTTATTTTTATGTTAGAGCACTGTTTAGGAGCTCAAAATTTCACCTACTCCATGCCTGCCCCAGTAGAAAAATTTAGAGTTCTGTATTTTTCCTCCAGGATTGAGCACCAAACATACAAAAAATGTCCTCATCCTTTCTTTCTCTCCAAGGTCTCTTAATGTCATTTTAGGTTTTGGAGGACATCCAACAAGAAGGCTTATGCTAACATTTTCAATCCAAGGCTTTCTTAACATTTTTAATTAATCCAGGATGGTGCTTCCACCCCTAAATTTTTTTTAAGTGGTTTCAGTGCTAGTTAAACTTTTTGCCATGATGTTCCTCTGCAGGAAATCAGCTTAATGGTCAATTTCTTATATCTGTCTGTGCATAATATGAAGAAAACTGATGTTTATCCATTTTGGAGAGGGGATGCAATCTACCATTTTCAGGTTTACCAAAACTTATATAATTCTGTACGCCAATTGAATGCCAATCAATGTGGCCAATCAACTTGGCCAATTGAATGCCAATCTTAGTTTTTTCATTATTAAAATATTTTTAGTTGAAACATTTTTTGGGGTGTAACAACCCTCGAGAGGTCAATAACCGAGTTTTCAGATTTTTTCTAGTGTTTTAAGCAAAATATGGACAGAAAAGGTCCACATCATTTTAGCTGTCCAAGGCCTCCTTATGGTTTAGAATTTGTGTCAGTAAGGGAGTTAGTGACCCTTTGTGATACTTATTACTTAGATTAGTGAAGTAATAAGGTATATTCTGATGAAGTAAGGTTGATAAATGAGTTAACTTTACTAATAATTATATTGTTGAAGAATACTTGCATGATATTAGTAGACTTTTGCTGCATATTGTGAATTTTTCTTTGAAGCTTGTATTTTCTTAGACTGTCTTAATGTTATTGAAGTAGTACCCATTTTTATGGGAGAAGAAAATCTATGAACGGCCTCTTTTGTTTCAGTTTTTAAAAGATAATAGAAAAAATTGTCTATAGGCAGATTATTGATTACGTGCAGGGGCATGATATCCTTAATAAGAGTCGCAATTGGTTTAAGAATAATAATAAATATTTCTTTAATGACTGTTAACAATATTACACGGAATGGAATGCGTCAAGATTAAAGAACAATGCAATTTCATTTAAAATAAATATACAAATAATACAGAGCACAATCAAAAATATATACCAACAAATAACACAACAATAAAACTGATTATCATCTAAAAGTCATTTAGATTACATTAACAACGTCATTACAATTTATGTTTAGAAATACTCTGTCTGTAATACATTAAATATAATAAAGTCAGGTATTAAATTACAAGAAACATATAAATTTGCTTCTTTTCCCTTTTTCACTTCGCTCTTTTATTTATTTCTTCTTCCTGTTACCCTATATAAATATATATAGGGAATGAAAGTGTTGTTTTCATGTGAATTTTTTAAAATCAAGTTTTCTTCGGATATACACGTTTTCTGACCCCCTGAGTCGAAAAACCATGTTTTTTGTGATTGGTCTGTCTGTGTGTGCGAATATCTCAAAAACAGAATATCGTACGAAGTTGAAACTTGAAACTTAAGTTAGTTATCTCTAGATGACTCGTCATGAACATTCATCAAAATCGTTCAACCGGAAGTAGTAGTTTGTGTGGTTTTCTCTAAAACGCCTCCTAATAATTTTTTTTTTTTAAATCGGCTCATTTACTACAGGTTTTATGCTTTACAAGATTGGATAATCATCATGGCTGCTAAAATTCTTGGGAGGGTGTGCTCTCGTAGGTAAAAGTGGTTTTTTTAAGATTGCACCCTTAATGTGCATTCTAGGGAAAAAGTTTATGTCAAAATTGTAGAACATTAATAAAACCTACAACTTTTATTTCAAACATTTGTTTGTACAACACTTAGTTTAGCGGCAATCAGTGATTATCTGGTTTTTCCATCAGAATCTGTAAAAAAATCATATTTTTTAAGATTCCAGCCTTAGTACAAAAAATATTTAACCTTTAGTACAAATTTGCTGCATTTTGTGACAAAAGTGTATGTAATCAAAGTTACAGCAAATTCAGAAATCTACAACTTTTATTTTAAGCATTTTTCTGTACAGAGCCTGGTTTAGAGGCAATTAGTGATTTTCCGTATTTTTTTCCCATCAAAATCGGTAAAAAACAAGATTTTTTTTAATATTGTGGTCTTAGAATTATTGGCCTTATGCATTTAATGATAAAAGTGTATGTTATATAAAAGTTATAGGAAATTAAAAAATCTACAACCTTTATTTTACGCATTTTTCTCAACAGAACCTAGTTTAGAGGGAATTCCAAATCTTAAGTTCTACAGAGGTTGATTATCATTTTGCGTCATTCACTCATTAAGATGAAGTAAAACAAGGAGTGAGGTGGTTTACATTTGCCTTTCTCACGGAGTGGAATGGTTAGGTTTGTATGCTTATCAGCTTGCCAGGCCCTCTGAAAAGCATCTACCTTCCACCCTCCAAATGACAGATTCACCATAGGGTTTGGCTTTACAATGAAATTCATTGCTCTCAGAGGAGATAACTGTGACTAGTGTCTTTTATACCTCTACCTATTTTCTTAAAAACATTCATTATAAATATGGGTTTTATTTACATCGGCAAGAGAAAGTCGTGTGAATTTTTTCACACCTGATTTTTTTTTCTTATAATAATAGTCTCCAGTAAAATAACTATTAACTTAATAGTCAAAAAGTTATGTCGACCCGACCTGCAACAAATTCTTTATTTTTGTAAAACACGTTCTGTATTAACCAAGAACTGAATTTTTTTTTAAATTTTTTTATTTCCACCATCCTTGCTGTTAAAGGAATAGGAGTGTGTGTCAAAAAAAATAGCTGTAGTATAACTGCTAGAGATTGTAACAGATGCCTGAAAGAATCAAAACATTATTTATCTGTTGTCTCTCTAAAAGGTCATTGATTCGATTAATTCTGAACTGATTTTTGGTAGACTACATTCTTTGGGAATTGATGAAACTGCACTTGAACTGATAAAGTCTGTTGTCTTTACTATCTTCTTTATATTTAAAACTCAAAATCGCTTCCAATGTACTGTCTGTCTATAACTTGATTGCCTCCCACAGAGAGGAGCAGAATCGGCCCGCTACTAGCTTTCTCGTAAACATTTCATTATGTACTACTACTAACTAGTACACTGGAATTGGTACATAATGAATTGTTATTGAGAAGGCTAGTAGCAGGGTGATTCTGCTCCTCTCTGTGGGAGACCATCAAGTTATGGACAGACAGTATTTTAAATAGGAATTCTATTAACTCTTAAATACAGCGTTCTACTGAACAGATTTTTATAATTTTTATATGGTTTTTAATAGTATTCTTTCCTGATTTTCCCAAAAGTTCTAAACTTGAAATTCATGCTAATATGAGCTTTATTTTACAAAATGAACAAGAGTAATTTTCATTTACTTTAGCAGTAATGCAATGTAATGTAATGTCGTTCTCCCACATTTACCTCTCCATAGCTATATTCCACAAGCATATTGTATCGGGAGGATAGGATACCTAAGCAGATACTGGGCTATAAGCCGGAGGGCAGGAGAGAACAAGGACGCCCGAGAAAGAGATGGGCAGATTTGAGAGGTTCGGAACAGGCAGAGATGCCTAATCCTTAAAGGGCAGAAGAAGAAGAAGATATTGTATCATCTCTCTTCTCCTCTCACAACACACTCGGTCGGTATTAGGCAATTGTGTTGTTGTTTTATTTTTAAAGTTTTAGTGTAAAACCGTTCTTTTCAGGATGAAACTATTGTATTACTGTGCTTTAGTTGTTACTCACCATTCTTCTAAGAATGGTTAGGTTTGTTAACTTAAATCATTTATTTATTGGTAGGAAACCCAAGAACATTGTGCAAATTTATTTGCTCAAGCCCACTGTGCTAGTATAATTGATAATCCTGATCAGTCTATTTACAATTTTAGGAATATTAGTTCTAATAGTAATCTTGATAATTGTAGTACTTACTTTTTTTACTTTACTTTACAACCAGGGCGTTCAGGCTTCTGCAGCCCCTCCTCACCGCGACCTAAAAGATCTTTTGTGATTGCCCCTATTCCTTATTTATGCAAGACCCACACTTTCAATAAAGCGCAGGATCTGCCTAGGATCTAGTGCACTTACCTGAGAAGGTGTTAACACGTCCTTACCCATCAGCGCTCTTCTTTTGCAGCCAACCACTTTGCAACTGCATAAAATATGCTCAGCCTTCTCTTCTGCCTTATGACAGAATCTACACAGGCTCTCTTCAGCAACTCCTATCTTGGATAAATGATACCCAAGATTACAATGACCAGTCATCAGGCCCACTACCCTCCTCAAGTCCTGTTTTCCTAGTCTATTATATATCCCAGCCTTCCTGCTGGAATAGGCAATGAATTTCTTTGCCTGTTCACAGCCTGGCACCTTCTCCCAATAGGAGGTTTTAGCCTCCTCCTCCCAGGCCCTAACTATACCTCTATAATAGCCTTCACCAATTCCACAGAATGGCTCTGGGCCTATGAAGTGAGAGGCTGCACCTTTCTTTGCTAAGGCATCCGCTCTCTCATTTCCAGGCACTCCCTGGTGCCCCGGCACCCAACGCAGCGTCACCACGTTATGCTTGGCCACGGCATTCAAAACTTCCCGACAATCATAGGCCAATCGCGACTCAAAAGTACAAGAACTCAAAGCCTTGATGGCCGCCTGACTATCGGACAAAATATAAATGTGCGACCCACTGAGGCGCCTTTCAATACACCTCTCCGCACAGACCTTAATGGCCAATATTTCAGCTTGGAACATGGTTGTGTTACACCCAAGGGCCAGGGAAATCTTTCCCCCAGGCCCCCAATCCCGCTCTTCCGCTCATCACTGAGCCGTCAGTATACCAAACGGTAGCCCCTTCCGGTATCACTGGCTGTCCCTCCGCCCACTCCTGACGATCAAAAATTTCCACCCTCAGTGTGTCGGAGAAGTCGTACGCTCTGTTCATACGGTCCCGAGGACCACCTACCACACCCATCCCCTCAATCTCTTTGAAGATCTCGGTGTGGCCCATCTCCCCTGATGGGACCGATAATTGTAGTAACGAGTAGGTCTGGTATACCTTGGACAATTCGAATTGGCACAAGCAGCTTCGGTACTTATCTACTCCACTCTTCACCCCTCGCCATACAACAAAGGTACAGTCACAAACGTATACAATCACTATTTTAATGTGCGACTCACGCACAGTCACTACGCTTTGTTTTCACTGTTGTTATTAATAATCTTTTCGACATAATGATGTGACTAATTTGTTTTCATATATGATTTTCTGATCATTATAACATATTCAGACAATTTGTTTAATTAGTTGCGTGCGTCTCTAGAGTATAGTTTAGCGAGTTTTTGCAGTTTAGTTCTTGTAATTTATAATTTAAATTTTTAGTGGGACATATTAAATATATATTTTAAAATGAAATAATTATTTTTTGTTTGTCCATTGAAATAAGGATGTAGGCATTTGAATGGCTCAACAGAAAAACGTTGCTTGCAAGTGTTAAAATTTACAAAAGTGAGGTTTCAGTGGAATACGCCCTATAAATTTTCTATTTGATCATAATAGTGAATTCTAAAGGGTAGAATTGTAACTAAAATCTTTGAAATTCTTGAAACAAAATCGTTATACAGCTAAGAATCAGATGGTATCTTTCACTTTCTGTAAAAATTTGTTTTTGTTACTTGCAACGTTTTTCCGTTGACCCATTCATTTGCGTACATTAAAATTTGTAGACCTTGTTGAAAGAATTTATAGATATACTTTATGCGGAACTGTGTGTACACATAGAGCAAGATTTATGCCAGTTCGAATTGTCCACAGTATACTCTGTTCTAAAGAAATGAAATTGATAAACTTTTCTTAAAGTAGTTTACTAAATATTTTTGTCACAAAATGTTTTATAAACAAAGTGTTCAGTTTATTGTCTGTTGTTTCTGTAGACCATGTTAATAATAACGATTATAGTCATCATTTATTGCAGAAACCTCATGAATTACATCTGTAGCATTGCAAGCATCAAGTCACTTGATTTATAACTTAATAAGCATATTAATAAAAAATACATAGAAAATCATAAATCCGTTTGTACCTATTCATACAATAAATCCTAACCAAAATTATATACAATGTCATAAAGGTTAAAATTCACTTATATCATATATTGGGTTATTTGAAAGATACACCTTTAAATGGGTCTTCAGGCTACCCTTTTTAAATATTGAATCTTTGAGGGTAATAAAGTAAAAAGTATTTTAAAAAACACACGTACTTAATTTTATTACCTGAAATGGGCGATGAACCAGAATTATATTTGAATATAGGCGGTATTTATATTTGAAACGTGTTCAGAAAGTAAGTACCGTTTCATTCTACTGCCGCCGTAGCGCTGCAATCGGTGTTCCGCGCATGCGCACTAGTCGTCCTTGTTCACTGGCTATCGACTCACGCCATTGTAGTTGATCTACGTTGTGTTTTCAGTTTTCTCTGAACGTTTAAAATGTTTAAGACAATTAGTGATCCCGCCGATTGTGAGATTCGTTCTGTAATTAGAGTTTTGAACGCAAGGAATGTGAAACCAGCTGAAATTTATCGTCAACTTCGAGATATTTACGGAGAAGACGTGATGAGTGAAGGAATGGTGAGAAAGTGGGTTAGAATGTTCAATGGCGGTCGAACAAATGTGCATGATGAGAATCGGAGCGGTCGGCCTTCTCTCGTCACCGATGATCTGGTAAGGGCAGTTGACGAAAAAATCCAAGAGAACAGACGTTTCACTATGACAACGCTATCTGACGATTTTTAACAAATTTTACGCACCCTTTTGTACGAAATTGTTACGGACCGCTTAGGTTATCGCAAGCTGTGTTCCCGATGGGTTCCAAAAATGCTCACTGACATGCACAAAACCAAGAGACTCGGAAGTCCTTTGACTTTTCTCACACGGTACAGTGATGATGGTGAGGATTTTTTAAACAAAATTGTGACAGGTGATGAAACTTGGGTGCTTCATGTCACAACGGAATCTAAACAGCAGTCAATGGAGTGGCGATACACGCAATCCCCGAAGAAACAAAAATTCAAGACGACAATGTCTGCACAAAAAATCATGTGCACTGTCTTTTGGGATCGGAAAGTTGTTTTGCTGATTGATTTTATCCCAAGAGGTGAAACCATTAATGCGGCAAGGTATTGCGAAACCTTAAGAAAACTAAGGCGGGCAATTCAAAACAAACGGAGAGGAATGCTCAGTAACGGAATTGTGTCCATGACAATGCTCGGCCCCATACCGCTGGTGACACTCAAACATTGGTTCGACAATTTCGTTTGGAGCAATTCGATCACTCGCCCTCCAGCCCGGACTTGGCACCATCTGACTACCACTTGTTCCTGCACATGAAGCGCAAGCTAGGCGGCCAACACTTTGAAACCGATGATGAAGTGAAAACTGCTGTGGAGTCGTGGCTACATTCATTGGCGAGAACCTTCTACGAAGAGGGTATAGACAAATTGATCACCCGCTACGACAAGTATTTGAACATCGGTGGAAACTATGTCGATAAATAGTTTAAGGTTTGGGCTTTCATGTAGAAATAAAATTGTGTTGAAAAAAAATTGTTTTACTTGTTTTTTTTTCAAACGGTACTTACTTTCTGAACATGCCTCGTATATTGTAATATATATTTCTGACCACCAGAATACAGTAACAGAAAACACTTGCCAATGTTTATAGCGCTTTTGTGTATCTTGTATACATCTTCAGTAAATTAAAATTAAAAAAAAAGTCTTTCTTATCAAAATTTAAAACTTCCTACTCGTACCATGGCCGATAAGGAATAGTCTATTCGTATATCTAAAAGTCTTGCCAACTTAATCAGTTGGTTGTCATATTCAAACTATGTGTTCATTAATTTTTCCTTGTTACTATATTTATAAATATAATATTTCTCCGAAATTTCAATTTCATTTTATCTGTCATTTATTTCTAATATTTCTAGATTATTTTTTATACTTGACATAGTCTGTTTAGTTTTGTTCATGTGTTCAGTTACATTGGAGAATTTTCGGTTTCCATTTTTATAGTTTAAATAGTGTAAGATACACAAAATTGCTATAAACATTAGCAAGTGTTTTCTGTTACAGTACTCTGGTGGTTTAGAAATATATATTTCAATTTTAAATAATACGGCTGTTGATTATCCTACATAGGATGTTTGATAAAATAATAAAATACAGAATGTAGTAATCTATACTATAAGATTTCAAAAAGTAATGATTATTTCGCTTATCATGTGATGTTGTTCATTTTTAGAGTATTGTGTATTGATTTTATTCATTAGAGTATGTTATCATTTTAATTTTAACAGCTAAAAGTAAATTTAATAAACCTTACAAAAAATAAAGGTTTCTAGACTGACGTGAAATGTCCATCAGTCAGTTATGACAAATAGGGAGCAGTATATGATGTTTTAGAGGAAAGAGGGTGGTTGAATTGGTGCAATACAGTCAGGGTTTAGGTTCAATTTTTTTTCTAATTGCATCCAGGAGAGTGTAGTACGTGTCAAGAAGTATAACACCTGAAATAAATATTACAATCACACTTTGTTCTACTACTACTAGGTACTACTGTTTAGAAAAAAATTCTTGTGTTCTATAAAAAGTTTCACCAATCAAGTAATTTTTCAGGTTCTTTTTAAAGGAATGCAAATTATCATATTTTAAAAATTGGGGTAATTTCTTTCTGTATTTTCTCCCCGCAAAAGTAGGGTTTTGTTCAAACAGTTTTGTTGTGTGGTTAGTAATAATCATTTCTGTTTCTTGTATTATGATAGTGGACATTGAAATTTTGTGTAAAAGTATTTTTTCTGACTTATATTATTACCTCAAAAATGTAAAGTGAGGGAACCATAAGTAATTTAAGCTCCTTAAATAAACGTCTGCATGAGGTGAGCTGGTTAGCTCCTCCATACACCTAATAGCTTTCTTTTGAATTAAAAAACCCTATTCATATTACCCATACTAGAATTACCCCATTCTAAAATACCATAATGGATAGGAGACAGAATTAGACCATGCTAAGCTGCCATTAGTATTTTTTATCATTTTATCTAGCAATTTGTTTTATTGCAAATACCCCAGATGATAGTTTACTACAAACTTAATTAGTATAGAAATCCCAAGACAAATATCTATCTATTGATACTCCTAGGAACTTTACTCTTTCTACATGCTCTAGGCTATTATTATAAATAAATAGATACAATTTTCTACTTTCTTTAATGTTATGTTTGTTTTTGAACTGCAAGTAGCTTTCTTTTGAATTATTCAATAGCTATTAAATTATTGAATTATTCAATAGAATTATTCAATTATTCAAGTAGCTTTCTTTTGAATTCAATAGCTTTCTTTTGAATTAAAAAACCCTATTCATATTACCCATACTAGAATTACCCCATTCTAAAATACCATAATGGATAGGAGACAGAATTAGACCATGCTAAGCTGCCATTAGTATTTTTTATCATTTTATCTAGCAATTTGTTTTATTGCAAATACCCCAGATGATAGTTTACTACAAACTTAATTAGTATAGAAATCCCAAGACAAATATCTATCTATTGATACTCCTAGGAACTTTACTCTTTCTACATGCTCTAGGCTATTATTATAAATAAATAGATACAATTTTCTACTTTCTTTAATGTTATGTTTGTTTTTGAACTGCAAGTATTGACACTTTTCCCATTAACTGTTAATAACATTCGATTTAAGAGCACATACCAGTAAACTTTTATTGACTACTGAAGTATCAACAGCCAACAATAAAGCTCTGCCATTAGGTATGACTTCTTCAATTAGGTGACTTCTGGTAACCTATTCATGTACAATAGAAATTAAATTAGACCTAAAACTGAGCCTTGTGGAACACCTGCTTTGACTTCAAGCTTTCCAAATAAAATCTTTTAAGTTTACCCTTGACAACTCTAGTTAACTCCACGCATTGTATTCTACCAATAAGGTAAGATTGAAACCATTTCAGTTCTACATCCCTAACTCCTAATGACTCTAATGTTTTTAATAAGAGTTTATGATTAACACAATCGAAAGCTTTATTCAGATCTAAGAACACAGCTAATGTATTGTTTTGCCCCTGCATCCAATATATCTACTACTTGCTCAACAGTGAGACTATTGCAGTTTTAATTGATCTACCTTTTTGAAAACCATGCTGATCCTCTGAAATGATTAGGTTGTCAGTCAAGCAACTGATTAACCTAATAAATACTACCTTTTCAAAAATTTGACTAGTTGTGTTTAAAATAGTTATGGGTCTATAATTTTCAACTAACTGGCTATCTCCATTCTTAAAAATAGGTAATATTTTAGCCTCCTTCAGTTTGTTTGGAAATACTCCTACTGTGAGTGAGAATTTTTTTTTGTTTGTTTAACGTACGACTGTTCTGTAATTACTGCTAATGCAGACGGTGAAGGATGAAATGATTTTTTGTAACGTATGAAAATATGCCGTGCCTGAATGGGATTTGAACCCAAGACCGCATGATGAGAGGCGAGCACGTTACCAACTATGCCAATGCAGCCGGCATTGAGTGAGAAGTTAATTAAATGAAGGAGAGGATATCACATAATTTTTATGTGATAACTGAAATATCAAAAATATTTTTGGGAGTTATAATAGATAGTTGGTTTAACTGGAATAAGAATAAAAGGACCTTAAATTACTTAGTACTTAAATGATCAAAAGGGATATTCATTGTTAGGAAGTCAGGAAATGTAACTTATTGAAAATGTAACATAATGCTTAATATACTTTCTCTTATACACGTGTTGTTTATTCCTTAATATTTTGGAGTCATACTGTAGTAATCTTGAGAATATTTTTTTGGTGCAGAAACAAGTACACAACAAAATTTTGGTAATCTGAACTGACTTTTTTGCTTTCTCTTGTATTATTTGAATGTATAGGGAAGGAAAGTATTGTTTTATGTTGATTTTTTCCAAATCAAGTTTTCACCGGATATACACGTTTTCAGACCCCCCTGAACCCAAAAAACATTTCAGTGAATGGTCTGTGTATGAACAAAATATCTCAAAAACAGAATTGTGTAAAACTTTGAAACTTAAGTTAGGTACCAGTACGGGATCTGACGTGAACATTTTAGTCAAAATCGGTCAACTGGAAGTAGTAGTTTATTCGTACGATTTTTCTTGAAAATGGTCTCTACATATTTTCTTAAAATCACCTCATTGCTACATTTTTATGCTCAACAAGATAGGGTAAGTGCCATGTCTGCTGAAATTCTTGCGGGGCCATGCTCTCGTGGTAAAAATGTTTTATTTTAAGATTGGACCCTTAATGTGCATTCTAAAGCAAAAGTGTTTATTGTCAAAATTTTAGAACATTAAAAAATCTACAACTTTTATTTTAAAATTTATTGTACAATGCTTAGTTTAGCGATAATTAGTAATTTTCTTTCTGTATTTTTTCAACAAAACTAAAAAAATGGGATTTTTTTTAGTATTCCTGCCTTAGTATGCATTCTACTATAAAAATGTATTATAATTCATTAAAGTAATCGGAAATTAATAAAATTACAACTTTTATTTCAAATATTTTCTTCTACAGAATTTAGTTTAGCGTCAATTAGTGATTTTCCATATTTTTAAGTCAAACAGAGGTTGATTTTCATTTTGTGTCATTCACTCATAATTAGTTAAAATAAGTTTCACTTTACATTGTTTACTAATGATTAACTGTAGGTTATATGTTTTATTATATACATTGGCAAGAAAAAGCCATCTGAGTGTTTCACACGAGATTTTTTTTATTATGCACATTTTTTCGGAAAATTCAATTAGGTCCTGATCCCTAATAGTTCAGATTATTGTGGTAGTTGTATTGTGATATGCATGTTTGGGATAAGTCAGGAGAAGTCTTGTAAAGAAAATAAACATTTTCTAACCGTTTTTGTGATCCATGAATATATAAAACAAATGAAGAAATATTTTATGCTATTAATAAAACGTTGGTATGTTCTCTATAAAATAGTCTTTGTATTTTATTGTGATACAGTGTTCTGTATGGTTTATTTGTGCAATATATTGATACAATGGTATTTATGATATGTATTATAATATATTTACTATAAGTTCTCAATTTTTATGTAATTTAATACTTAACAGTTCAAATTACATAGTTATGTTGCACAATTCTATTTAACAACCGTAAATTGCCAGCTCAGCTTTTAAGTTAATTGCAAATGTTTTTAAAATATTTCTTTTGTCGTTTTATTTGATTGACCTTCAAAAATTATCGACCATAAACCCACTGTTATTGTATTTCTGATTCTTCCAATATGACTCCTGTTAACTTCTAGTTTTATTGCTGTAATTAAAAAGCTATTAAATAAATTTTAATATCGATATGATTGTTAATCTAGTTTTACTTTTAACCCAAATAATTATTATTTCATTTGTAATTTATTTTATGTGTTTTCGTGCAGGGTTAGATCACGTAAAGTAACTTAAGAAGTTTTTTTGCAGCCCACATTCTCAGTATTTGTCCACTTAAGGCTTTTCTCCTTTCTTTCATCATCCATATTACATTCTGCTTTTGTTTTTTTTTTGGAAGCCATAAAGTCAGTCTCAGTTGTCTGAAATTGGTTTAGTCCATGTTTTTGTATCCTTTGTGACTTCTTTAAACTGCATATTCAACGCCTTAAGTATATTGTTAAGCTCCTTAAAAATTTGTTTTTTCAATCGTTTCTGATCCATTCTATACAAGTGTCCGTAGAATTGTAGTCTTTGTTTTTTTATCGTTTCTATTAATCAATAGATTTTTGTCCTTCTACTATCTACAAGTCCGTGCAGAGGAACTCTCTCAAAATTCTCTGCTTCTTAGACCAGCCTTCCCAGTTATATAAGGAATTAAATTGCACACATACATACGATTTATCACATATTTTAATTTAAATTGTATATTTTTTACCTTCTCTTGCCTGTATGAATATATAGGATGGAAAGTATTGTTTTTGTTTTTATGTCGATTTTTTGAAATCAAGTTTTTACCGGATCTACACGTTTTCAGACCCCCTGAACCTAAAAAACATGTTTTTAGCAATTGGTCTGTGTGTGTGTGTGTGTGTGTGTGAGAACAGAATATCTCAAGAATGGAACATCGTACGAACTTGAAGCTTCAAATTTAAGATAGGTACCACTAGAGGACCCGACCTGAACATTTTCATCAAAATCTGTCAACCGGAAGTAGTAGTTTATTCGTGTAATTTTTCACTTTTTTGTGATTTTCTCAAAAACGGCTCCTACAATTTCTTTTAAAATCCCCTCATTTACCACATTTTTTATGCTCTACAAGATGGGTTAGGCTCCATGTCTGCTGAAATTCTTGGAAAGGCTGTTTTCTCGTAAAAAAATGGTTTTTTTCAGGTTGCGAATTTAATATGCACTTTAGCGCCAAAATGTAGAGAATTTAAAACCCCACAACTTTTAATTTTAACATTTTTTTTGTATAACGCTTAGTTTATCGGTAATTAGTGATTTTCTGTTTTTTCTCACGAAATCTTGTAATAAAAAATTGATTTTTTTAAGATTTCAGCCTTAGTATACATTTTACAAAATAAGTGTATAATCAAATTTATAGGAAATTAAAAGATCTACCACTTTTATTCAGAGAATTTTTCTCTACACAGCCTAGTTTAGCGTGAAAGAGTGATTATCCGTATTTTTAAGCCAAACTGAGGTCGATTTTCATTTTGCGTCTTTCACTCATGATTAACATAAGGTTGTATTTTTGAGGTTAGTTTTTTGTTTATTTCTAATGTTTTATTACTAATGTTAGGTTATATTGGTCATCATTTGCATTGTCAAGAGAAGTTGTGCGAGTGTTTCACACCAGATTTTTCAAATAACTATTATTGTTGTACCAGGATTACTTGTACTCTTCACTGCACTTGCTTTTATGTTTTTTTTTTTTTTGTATTTATGATTTTATCTATTTGTAATATTCTGTAAAATCCACATTGAAATCGGTTCAATTTACATTGTTCATCCTTCTATGTTGTAATTACATTATTATCGGTATAAAAATATGTGAATATCTGAATGCAGCATCAGAATTAATCATAAAATGTGGTTCTGCATGAATATTAATCGAGGAAGATGCTTTAGAAGATTGCTGTACCATCTAACAAGTTAGGCCTATATACATTTATAATTGAATATGTTGTTTAGGTCATTAGCTAAAAGGCTGGTTTGAACCTCTAGAGGCTTTACGTAAAATGAGGGGTAAGGTGGTTTACCATTACCTTCCTTATTGAGTGGAAAAGTATGCTTATTAGCATGCCAGGCCCTTTGAAAATCATATACTTTCCACCCTGCAAATGACACGTTCACTTCATTCACCACAGGGTTTGGCTGTATGATGAAATTCATTACTCTCAGAGGAGATAACTCTGACTACTGTCTTTTACACCTCTGCCTCTTCAGTTCTTAAATGCACCAGTCATATAATTGGCTGACCATGTGATAAGAAACGGAACTATATATTTGTAGCCCCGGAACTAGCAGATTGAGGGCAAATAATCTAACCCTCCACTTGCCTGTTATGGGCTTATATTGAATGTATAAAACTTTCAATTGTGGTCGTATATATTTAGCTTCAGTCTGACATACAGCTTGTAGAGGAGTAATGTGGGAGAAGTATTGCCATTACTGTCTTATTGACATATAAACATATAAACAAGATAGAAAAGTGTCGTTTTCCCCTGACTAAAGAAGACTGAGATTATGTTTTGTTGCCAGATTAGTGATTCAGAATTATAAACTGGTTTGTGTTTAAGTTCTGACAACACAACTTCTCTCAGCAACTCTTAAGTTAAAGAGTTGACATTTCCTTCAAATAAATAAGTTCCTGTTAATGCAGCACTCAATATGCATAATCCTTATGCATATTGTAGTATCAGTCATTTTCAAGTCTGTTTGCATTATATTATTGAAAATTTTATCTGACCAGTACACACAAATATGCTAATTACCATGTCCATTAAATTTAAAGATTTTATAAAACAGGCTGCCTGCATTCCCTAAGTCATTATGGGCAATAAAAAGCTGTATTGTGTTGATATACACTGAAGCAACTTGATAATATGTGTCATTAAATATGTACAAATATCGTAGAAATGTATTTTTTAACACTGAATTTGAAAAATAGAAGAATAGAATGAATGAAAGACAGTATAACTCAGGCTTGTCTGTGTTAAAAGCAACAAAAAAAGGGTTACACTTCTTCTTCTTCACTTCATGGAAAAGGCAGTACCTGTTCCAGAAACCACCTTCCCCTCACACGACCAACACCCCTTCGACCATTTGGCTTATAATTCATTGCCAAACTAGACGAACTCCTTTCCTTTATGCGCTCCAGGTGACTACTCCAGTTGATTCTATACTCATTGATCTTGTCCTCAAGAGTGCAGCCCTTCACTGCCCGAAGAAATTTCATTTCCTCAGCTCTGACTTGGTTTCATTCTCTATTTGAAAGCACCCGTGCCTCCTTGTCATACATTGTAACTGCCACTGCCATAGTTTTGTAGAACTTAAGTTCTATTTCCTTTCCTGTTTTGTTTTAGGGTTCTGTAAATTGTCCCCCAAATGTGCCTAAATGTATTGATTTTGTTTGTCACGTCATCGTCCTTCATAAAAGATACTTCGCACCCCAAATAACTGAAACTATAGTCATTTGCACATTCAGTTGACACAACGGAGCAGTATAAGACAGTGTATTTCTTATGGGGCTTTGACTGCTACTAGCACATACACAAACATCGGCTTTGTAGATCAATCAATGCCATCATAACCAGTAACATTCCCCTTCTCCGCGCCTCATTGATAACAAACCTTTATAATGTAGGGTAGTCTAAATGACTATTACTGAACGTGCAAACAACTATAGATATCTGTTCCACAATCTTTTTGTTAATAACAATTTTCGATCTCACTGGGGAGTTTCCTCTGAAAACCATCACTTTCTTTTTCTCAGCGGATATCGTCAGGTTGTAGTCATCACACATTCTCTGCAGTGTGTGTATTCCTTTCTGTAGCATATCCTCTGCCTCTTGTACCATCACATCATCAGCATATGATATAATATTAAATTTTACCTCGACAAGACTAAGTTGGACACCAGAGTCAAAAGATCGCCTCCACCTGTGGATTATGTCATACAGATAGATAATAAAAAGTGTTGGAAAAATACAACAGCCCTGTCTAACACCTTTGTTGTAATTAACTCAGTTAAATGGTTGCTGGTGTCAATCCCCACAGACGAGCCATGGTACAATTTTTAACAGCATTAACAAGGTTAAAAGGAAAACCCTTTTAATTGAAATATTTCACAGCTATCATTTGGCAGCCGATCTAGGCTGCCAAATGCCTTTTGGAAATCTATAAAGGCAATATGGGTTTCTGAATTAAATTCACATCGGTTTTTTATTTACACTTGTTCAAATAATTATTAATTTTCTTCTACTTTTGTACCTCAAATAAAAAATAGTCACTGCCTTGTCTTGAAATTTTTTCAAAATTAGAAATCTTTCATTATTCCCGTAAGAGAGGTGTTAGCAGCCAATGTCGCCTTGTCAAAGTTGGTATTGAATGTCCTTCTCAACCCCTCCTAGATCTCTATGTTACTCTGTGTTACATTGCCATCAGTAAAGTTTAGCAAAAAAGTAATATTCCCTTATTTATTACATGAACTCATTCATGGTTGGTGTAGTGGTGAGTATAACTTGCTTTCTATGTCAGGGTTCCCCGGTTTGATTTTCAGTCAGAATCAAAAATAAAATGTAAAGCGTGTTAAATATAGCAGATTGTAAATGATGGTTGTGATTCTTTCAGCCCCTTAACACTGCCTATTGTATTATCTTATCCCTCACAGCTAACAGACCTCTCTTTTATATATTTATACGAGGGGGTACCCAAAAGTATCCGGAATAGCTCTGCTGTGGGCGGAGCTTGTGCAGTACAAATTCCCGCCACTAGGCTGCTTGTAGCGCTACTCATTGCCAGCTCAATGCCATTTTGTTCGTTGATCTAGCTTGTTCTGTTCTCGTGCAGTGATTGTTCTCGCTAGTGCTGTTTTGTGCTCGTGTCGTTTTTCATGATGGCAAGTTTTAATGAACAACGTGCGGCTGTGAAATTTTGCTTCTTGCTCGGTAAAAACGCCGCGGAAACAGTTGTAATGTTGAACACAGCTTACAAAGACGACGCTATTGGAAAAACCCAAGTGTACGAGTGGTTTTTGCGCTTTAAAAATGGCGACATGTCGATTGAGAACAAACCTCGTTCTGGACGACCGTCGAGTTCCCGAACAGACGAAAATGTTGTGAAAGTGAAAGAAATTGTACGAACAGACCGACGACAGACCATTGACTTTTTATCTTTAAGTGTTAAGAAGACTACGAAACAGCATTCGTCGTAAAAGACCTAATTTGTCGCAGACAGGGGACTGGTTTTTCCACCACGACAACGCGCCTGCACACACGGCAATCTCGGTTACCCAGTTTTTGGCGAAAAACGGCATGGTTTTGCTACCACACGCACCGTACTCACCCGATCTGGCTCCGTGTGATTTTTTCTTGTTCCCACGCATGAAAAGGGGCATGAAAGGTCTCCGATTTAACAACGTTGATGATGTCAAGAAAAAAACGATGGATGAGCTGGCAGCCATCACTGAAGAGGAGTACAAAAAATGTTTTGAACAGTGGAAGCACCGGTGGGACAAATGTATTAGTTGTAATGGAGAGTATTTTGAAGGGGATAAGGTTCTTTTGTAAAAAAATTAAAAATAAATAGTTTTAAAAAATAATTCCGGTTTCTTTTGGGTACCCCCTCGTATATGTAAGTTTTAGGAGACTGCTTACCAACTCTTTTTGTTGAAGATTATCCTTTAGGTTTATGTACCTTAGATTGAATAGTTCACGTTTGAAGAAAATATGGGAGGCAGATTTTTGCATCTCTCGAAACAGAAGACCTCCTGTTACATAGTTGCTTCCTAAGGTGACAGTGCTTCATTAACAGGCCCACAACTTCTGTAAGCTACTTCCTGCTCAGACCAAGTACATATCATAAGCAAGAGTATAAGATATGTTCCTCAGTTCAGTTTGGTTCCTATACCTCAGGAACCAAACTATACCTCAGGCGCTGGCCGCATTGGCGTAGTTGGTAACGTGCTCGCCTTTCATCATGCGGTCTTGGGTTCGAATCCCATTCAGGCATGGCATATTTTTATACATTACCAAAAAATCATCCTTCACCGTCTGCATTAGCAGTAATTGCAGAAGGGTCAGACGTTAAACCAAAAAAAAAATATATATATATATATACCTCAGGTGTACCCAATTGATCCACTCAGAATAGGTCCTATGTGTCAATGATTTCCTTGCTCACACCAGTATGATTTTAGTCCATCAAACCATTGTACAGGCTCCAGTTGAGCTAGAGTATTTGTCCTTTCATTGCTCGTGATCCTTCATTATCCACCACCCACACCAAAGCAACGTTGGTATGCCTTTTTGTTGCATAAGGTTCTACAGACTCTGGAAATCCTTCCAGAGCAATTGACATCTTTGAGCCCAAGAATATAACTGTAAGATTCAGTCAGCACTGGCTGTTCAGCCCCACAAGATTCCTCTCCAGTCTACTCCTTGCCCTGTTTAGGTAGTGCATAGTCCTCTCCCAAAGTTGTACAGAACCTCTGGATAAGAACACTGGAATATGTGAAGTCTAATGCCACCTCCTCTGGCCTTAGGTTTGTGCTCTGCACCAGTACGCTTAGCTACCCTCCCGAACTATTGCTCCAGTGGATATGACCTGGTTTACAGATGCTGTGTTCTCTCGATTATTCTGTGGGGGCCTACGTTTGACTTGACTCCCCAGCAGTGCAAGCCACTTGAATCTGCAACGCTTGTCTCTATGGTCACAACAGGAGCTTACTCCCCTATAATATAAAACAATTTATAGAGGAAGTAACTTTTTAGAGCCTCTAGCATCTCCTAACCAATTCATAGAACTTCCACCCCATCTCTGTATCAGCTTGTCCTTAAGCCAATGGAGTCAGTCCAACTGGAGCTGGAAGAGAAGAAGAAGAAGCTCAAAATATAGTGTAAATTGTATAAATTGTAGGGCTATCTTAATATTACCAAGAAATTTATTACAGTTTTGTGGCCATTTTATTACGTAATTTTTTATGTAATTCTAATTAGTCTATTCATTCAGGTAAGAATTAAATCAATAAGTATTATTATTGTATTCTTTTGTTGCTTTGATTTAATCTAGTTTTACATATTGTTTATAAAATTTATTTTTGTTATACAATGAATTTATCAGTTCAGTCATCGGTAAAGAATTCAAATATGTAATTATAGTTTATTATAACCAAAACAATTCTGATTACTTGATCTCAAGAATAAAACAAAAAGCACATTAAGTTTAAGGTATTTATGAAAAGTTACAATAAATCATTTCATTATTAGATTTTAAAGTTGTGAAGGAGTGGGGAAAGATGGTTGAGTTTTGTGCATAGTGGTGGTATTGCAGTTTGTCCTACGCGCTCTTACTACAGTTTTTCTGAGTTACTTGTTGTGAACTATTCTTGGAAACTTATCTTGTTTTTCCTGAACATGCAGCTGTAATCTTTTATCACATCAACTTAGATCTTATAGAGGGATTCAATTTTTTGGATTAAATAATTTTTTTTAATGGATAAAATTTGTGTTATTAAAGTTTCTTGGCTTGTTACGAATACGTGATTGATTCTTTGAGCGATGTTACAATTTATTTCAAAATGAGGGTTTTACTGAGCGATTTTCGTAAGTCGAAGTTTATTTTTACAATAGTATATCTATTTTTAAATTCTTAATTAAATTAAAATTTTACAAATTGCATTATTTTTTATGAATTAAACTAATGATTGTTTTTTAAATTAAATTTGAATATAAACATAATTTATAATTTAAATAATTCTAAAGAAACTGACATATATAAATTTTTGAGGCTTGTGCCTCTTCTTCAAAAATTGAATGCAGACTATACTTAATTATATCTTTTATATATCAATATTTTGCAGACTTCTACTTAAGTTACTTATCTTTTTCAGTTTTGTTAAATCTTTGGTTTATTTTGTTTGAACTTCAAAGAAGTTTCGTTGGAATTGATTTCATCCATTTCCTATCTTAATTGAACCAAGGAGTACCATTTTAGTTTGTTTAAGTTGGATTAACAGCTTGGTTGTTCACAATTTTTTAATCTCGTGCATTCGGATGTGGGGGACCACATACGAAATCCCAATTTGCCATACATCAGTGAATTCGTCTTGTCCTTCTGAACAAAAGTATTCAATATCTCTGAAATAATTTAAGCAAAATCACCCACAGTGGTGCAATTGAGTGTTGGCAACAATGTCAATTGAGTGTTTTTGCCGAAGTTTATGTATTTACTTATTATCTGACATGCAATCAACCTTGCATTTTGTAGCCTTTAAAAATACATCAAATTAATGATAAATAACTATAGAATACTTTTGATATAAGAAAACTGCTACAGAATTAACAAAAAACTTGAAATCCAATATTTACTGTAGACACAGGAATGTTTAAATTTCTTTCAAATTTTTTTTTGAAGCAGGGATCCTACAGCTGCTGCTGCATCCTACACCTGAATCTCCACCTCGGTCTGTTCCTCTATCACATCCTCCTCCAGCTCTATCTGCTACATAGCCTCTCTCATCCCTTCTTCCCAAGTTCCTTAGGATCTACCCCTCTTCCTCTGAGCGGCTGGTTGGTAGTTACAGATCCCTTTTTCGCCTCCAAGAAAGACCTTTAACTTTTCAGATCTTTTCTTTCAAATTTAATTAGGTAAAAATCGAATTGAATATTGTTAATAGTAACAGTTGACCAATGAAGTGTGAAACAACAGACAGAGTTGAAAAACATAGAACTTCAAAGTTCTCGAAGTGAATTCATTACAATTCTGTTCGATTTTCAATTACCTTCTACAATAAAATTCCGTACTTTACAAATGGGTGAAGGAAGTAGTGTATAAAAACATCTTAGCAAAAGAAAGGATAAGCTAGTTCGGCATATCTTAAGACATCCTCTATCAATAATGGAGGGTAATATTGTAGGGTGAGGCGAAGGTTAGAATAATTAAAGCGAATTAAAAAATGTGTAGGGTGTAGTAGGTATGTAAATATGAAACGACTGGCACAAGATAGAACAGCTTGGAGAACTCCATCAAACCAGTCGAGAGACTGATGACAAAAAAAGTTGGTAACGTGCTCGCCTCTCATCATGCAGTCTTGTGTTCAAATCCCATTCAGGCACGGCATATTTTCAGACGTTACAAAAAATCATTTCATCCTTCACCATCTGCACAAGCAGTAATTGCAGAACAGCAGGACGTTAAACCAAAAAAAAAAAACATTGTGAAATTACAGATTTTTTAACAAAACCAGCATTCTATTCTGAACAGGAGTTCTTAAATTATCTTGCAAAACATGTTCTTCAAATGTAATCTTTGTAAAATGTATGATTAAATAACATTGGATATTGTACAAACCTAGAATAAACTTAAGCCTAGTTGTAAATACAATTTGTTTAAATTGTTTTTTAATATGTATATATTATTATGTATGCTGAAGTCTATTCGTGTGTTTGGGTCCTTGATAAATAAAGATCTATTTATTCAACTTTCTGGTAAACTTGAGGTTTTTGAGGTTGTCTAATTGTCTCCCAACTGTAGTGAGTTGAGGTGATAGTTTTAACAATTATTTTCATACTCTTAGTTATGGTAGTTCTTTTTGTTTGTTTCAGTCAAACAACAACACAATTTTCATCGGCATAATTATTCAGATACTGAGGCAGAAACCAAACCTGTTCAAACTGGAACACCTGTCTTCATTAATGAACTAAAGACAAGACATTTTCACAGGTATGTTATCTGCTATACTATATCCTGTATGATCAATAAATTCTATTTGTTCTTTTAACTTGAGTGAAAGGAAGTAATTTTACAAAATTCAAGATATTTAGGCTTTCTTTTGAATGCACAGGTTAATTACAGGAGATACGAGACGTAATTTTAAAGTAAACACAGTTTTGATATTCCGCCGCTGTAGCGCTGTGGTCGGTATTTGGCGCTTGCACGCTGTGTACCGCTATCTATTGGCAAGCCACAGATGCCATTACAGAATCATTCTATTGTGTTTACGTTTGTTGTGAGTAATTGAAATGTCTCCTCTGATTAAGAATCCCGCTGACTGAAATATATGCTGTTATTTGTTTTCTTAGTGCTAAAGACATGAAAGCGACTGAAATCCATTTCCAGAACAGTGAAGTGTATGAAGAAACAATTATGAGCAATGGGATGGTACAGAAATGAGTGAGAGCTTTCAAAGATGGCTTTACGAATGTGCATGATTAGGAATGAAGAGGGCGGCCTTCAATCATTACTGACGACTTGGTGCAGAAAGTTGATGAAAAAGTGAGAGAGAACAGACACTTTATGATTTCATCGTTATCTGAGTTTCCTGTAGTTACGACGTGTGCTTTATGAAATTGTGACAGAATGTTTAAATTATCATAAGTTATGCTCATGCTGAGTACCAAAAATGTTGACTGAGGTGCACAAAAGCAAACATTTAGCCAGTTCTTTGACTTTCTTAGAGCGGTACAGTGAGGAAGGTGATGAATTTCTAAGCCAAATTGCCACTGGCAACGGAACTCGGGTGGTTTACGTTACACCAGAATCGAAGCAGCAATCCATGGAATGGTGGCATTCAACATCACCCAAGAAAGTGAAGTTCAAGCAAACAATTTCAGCGTGGAAAAGCATGTGTACTGTTTTTTGAGACAGGATGGAAGGAGGCATGTTGCTTGTGTTTTTTTTTGCCTCGTGGTGACACAATAAATTCTATAACTTATTATGAGACCTTAAGAAAACTATGCCGTGCAATTCAAAAGGCATGGAATGCTGAGTATGGGAATCGTTTTGCTGCATGGCGATGCCCGTCTACATGTGGCCAATCAAACTCAACAACTTATTGAATCATTTGGTTGGAAACAACTTGATCACCCTCTGTACAGCCCCGATCTAGCGCCCAACGACCATGTGTTCTGGCATTTGAAAATTCATCTGGGTGGTCAGTGCCTTGACGACAATGAAGATGTCAAAACAACCGTGTTGTAGTCTAATGAGGGGCAGATTTCTATGAGGATGGTATTCAAAAGCTGCTTATACGATACTACAAGTGCTTTAATATTAATATTAGTGGGAATTATGTAGAAAAGTAGAGTAAAATACAGGCTTTCATGTAAAAATTAAATTATTAAGAAAATTTTACTTGTTTTCTTTTTATTTCAAAACTGTACTTACTTTAAAACCATGCCTTGTAATATCTATTGAATACATGGAAGATAAATTTATACTAAATCTTTAGTAGTTCTTTGGGAAGGTACAGGAATTAATCTATTGCTTGAGGGTTATTACCTCATTTTATCCTGTAGGAACAAATGGTCCAAATTGGAATGCTTTATTTTTTTTATTTATGACTTGGAGAATATATATGTGAAAATTTTTTAAAATGTAGCTATTTGAGGAGGTATATAAATAATATTTACTGTTTTTATCTGAATAAGTCAACAATTCAGCTTAAATATTTATTATTTAGAGGTAATAATACTTTGGTATTTTTTTCAGTGCCGACACCGTTATTGTTAACCTACAGGGTCATGAGCTTACATTACCATACTTTCATCAGAATGGATTTGAACAGCCAATTGTGGTGCGAGACAAAGAAGGTCTTCAATTGGTCGTCCCACCAGAAAATTTTAATATCCATCAAATAGAAGAACTAATAGGTAACCATAATATAGAATATATATTGCTTTTGTGGTAGAAATGGTATGGATACAATTTACAAGGATGGTTCAGAAAGTAAAGAATATTTTCATATGATGTGGAGTACAATCCCCTCCCCCTGTTGCAGGTGTTTGTTGTTTATTTGTAAGGCTTTGAGATTTGTGAGAAAATTGATGGTTATTTAAAATGTGAGATACATAGTTAAATTTGCTTTTTGAAAGCAAAAAACATTCATCCGATTGAAATTTACAGGCAAACCATCAAGGTCAATGTAATAATGAAGATTCTGTTCACAAATGGTACATTCATATTTAATGGTATAAAAAGTGATTCACAAGAATGCCTTTTGCGTATGGATGGGCTGTGAGGAAGGGAAGAGAAATCTGACAAGTGTTGCCAACCTAAACCGTGAGACTATATTTTACTATCGTGCAATTGCACCGTTAGTTAACCAGGTCGTGGCTTTCAATTAATATACTTTGTTGTGGCTGACACTTTTTCCACTTAAACCCCATTTCCTTTAAAATTTTTCTTAACGTACAAAGTTTCCAACTAAAATTTAGCCTTTCTTTCAAAACTAGTAATAACGTTTCACATGTTGGTATCACTTTCTTATTGATATAACAGTTTCCTTTTTTTACCAGGTGTCAAAAAAAACTGTTGATGATGAATTATCTTCTTCATTATCTTTAACTTCCTTCTTTGTATTTCAAATTGTGAAAAGAGAAACATCACAGTAGTAAGCCGCTTGCTCACTGCTTTTGTTAAGAGAAACGGAAAGGTATTTTTGTTTAGCTTCAACTTCACAGCATTTTATTACTTTGCATATTAGATTTCGTTCAGCACTGTGAACAGTTTGATCGCGTTTTCGAGAAACTGACTTTTCTGTTTAAGGTAACAAACAGTTAACCTATAAAAGGTTCCACGATATACTGTATGTTCTTTAAGTATAGTTTACATTGTTGTGGTGGCAAACTGATACCAAAGCAGTCACGGATGCACTCTAGTGCTTTCCCCCCTCTACCCCTCTTTAAAACCAAAGGAAAACTCGTGATTCAAGTAACTATATACCAATGAATGTTCGCGATTAACACCCAGGCCAACCTTGAGTTTTGAATGAAAATTCTAATCAAAGATTGAGGAAAAAATTCAAGCAGATAGGTGTTTCATGCTTGATGTGGTGCATTTACCCTATCCTGAGATAGTAAGAACTGTTCTTTACAAAATTGTTAGTGGGGATTTGTCCACCAGCATCATGCTTCTGCACGTCCGCATTCGGCCACGTTGATGCAAGACTTGCGTCAATTGGGAGATCTTTGAACATCTACAATACAGCCGAGACTTAGCATCTAATAATTACCTTTTTACAAAAATGAATGAGTTTTTTGGAAACTGAACATGCTTTCAAAATTATTATCAATTGAAACTGGATGTTACTAACTGGTTAAAAAACTTGGTACAAACCGAGTACAAATCGGGGATAAAAAACTCGTACAATGTTAGAATTGGAACGGCAAATATATAGAAAAATAGCTTAAGACTCATGGAAGTTGTCAAAAAATTTTGTTTCAATATCTACATTAGTAAAGTATAAAGAAAAAAATGTTTATTTACTTTCTGAATGACCGTTATACTATATTGTCAGTTTGGTGGAAACGCTATAGAATATCTTATTTACACAAACATTGTTCAAAATTATAACAAAAAAAACTTATTATTGTTTCATTATCAACAGTTTTATTACAAAGTCAATTCGAATGAATCATTTTTATTGTGTTTTGTTCCAAGTAACGTAATAGTAATTAATGTAATATCTTAATTGTTTTAATTTGATTAGAAATACAATTCGATACTGAATATTTATTTGATAAGGTAACTTATGATGTTCATTTAGCGGATGTGTTTTGTTACTTGTATTATTTTTTAATTTAATTGTGTTGATGATGCCCCTCCCCTATTCATATTTTGATAGGAGGGTGTGAATTCGTCTCAATTTTCCTTGGATTTGATCGTTATCATTTCAAGTCCATATTCAAAATCTAGTTTGATTGTATCTCCTGTAACTATCAGTATGCCAAACATTACATAATTTAACACCTAAACAGCTTGGGCGAAAAGTCCCTTATAGTAATTGAATTACCACTCTCCTCTCCTCAACTGGGAATATGCATGCCCTAGTAATACTCATGCGTATTACTACACATCTGTTCCACATCAATTGCAACTGAGACAAGATGGCTGATACAAATGATTTTACTGTTGAGAAGCGTTTGGTTTGGAGCTGCTGTGTGGGTGCACGAACGTCCACATACCAAGCAGACAATGGAAGACGTGATAAATGACTTCATAATGCGATTCGGAAAACCTTCACTGTCCCGACCAACTTTATTGTCATGGGAGATGAAAGCATTTGCAATGGAAAGCATGCTTGATGCGCCCAGAAGTGGAAGACCAAGCAGTCGAGCTGAAACTTGTATTCCTGTTGAGGAATCCATTGTCCACGCGAAAACGTTCTGCAGAGTTATGTGTTCACAAACAACAATACGAGATCACATGTGAAACGATTTAAAAGTGAGGTGCTTTTGGCCACCTACAGGCATGTTGAGCATGGTTGAGTGACAGTGAAATCACATATGTATTCACGTATCACAATTTTCCTTGGAATAGTTACTTTTCAGTTACTCCATTTGTGGACTGTATTGTTATTAGAAGTCGTGCAAGGGTAAATAAATAATACATTTTTTGTCCAAAAATTGAGTCTATAATTTGAAGATATGATTGCATAATTGTGGGGTACTTTAACACAAAGTATCGGACAAATATGAATGATTTTCGTCAAATCAGACAAATATGAATTCATATTCGGGACAAATATGAATGATTCATCACTCATATGGTGAAACTTAATGGTAAGAACACATCTTTGGTAAAAGTTGTACTATCAGTCCTGTGCATTTAACCATCAAATGTTTTTTGTCTCCTCAATGGTGAGTCATGGCTAAAATGTGAATTAAACTTTTTTTGTCCCCCTTCTGGAGTACTTTAAGAATACCTAACTTAACATGCCCTTAGACCATCGGTTCCCCCTAGAAAACAAAAACCTAAATTTTGATGATTTGCACCCCTGGGTTTTATGGCATTCTTTTCTTTTGATTATTTTGCTCACCGTAGATTATTATTATATTAATTTAGTGTAGATTATTTTTATCTACCCAACCCTTTTGGTAGCCGAACTTCACCTTATGGCAAATTGTGGGTGCACAGCACACGCACTTCTATAGTTCTGATCCTCCTAACCCCTGTGGCGTTCTCGAAACAAATGTGGTACTGTGCAGAGTAACTATTTATTTTAATGTCCAATAGTTTTGCATATTATGCTTATCCAGATAAAGGGTGACAAAGAAAACAGAGTGATTAAAAAATATCAGATCATTCATTTCAGGATTTCACTAAATTTATTTATTTATTTGAATTGTATCTAGGTCGCTAATAAAATCTGAGTCTGGTTATTTAGATCAATTTTCTTGATGGAAAATTTTGTTGTAAAATGGTTAAAATTAAAATTGTTTGTTTTAGGATCAAACAGAGCAGTTGATGTAATCGATGTCTGTCGGCAGTCGGATATAAAAATGCGTTTTGGTGATTTTGTCAATTATTATGTAAATCCAAACAGAAATCGAGTACTTAATCTGATCAGTTTAGAATTCACCAATACCAAGTGAGTACATTTCATATTTGTACTTGTGTGTACGCGTTTTTAATTAATTAATATCACTGTGTAAAGTAAGTAAAGTATATACAGGATGTATAGTAAATATAGTATAGGTATCAGATGAACTAATGTCCCATAGCCGAGCGAGTGAGAGGGTGATATGTGGCATAACTACGCATGCGCTCAAAGGTCTTTACCGTTTTAATCCAAATCTGAAAACATACTACAGTCGTTATTTTGCTTGTTAGTTTACTGCATGCATAAATGCTTGCTCACAACAATGAGTGAAATTATACAATGTTATTGGAACGGCGCGTATGGCTTGTGCAAGTGAGAGTGTTATGTATTCTCTCACTCCCACGGCTAAGGGACTTAAGTTCATCTGAATACTGTACAGTATAGTTGGAAATGTTCCATTAAAATTTTTTTTATATATGGCAGTTTTTGTTTCACTAAAGTTACAAATAGTTTTTAATGAGTTACTGGTAATAAATTAGGATAATAAATAGAAAGACGTTATTCTTTATTGTTAGGAAATTATGTATCATACATATTCTTTGCATTGCTGACTTATGTGGCAGAAACATGGTCAAGAGGAAGAAACGCAGAGAGTAAAATGGTGGTAGTAGAAATGAAGTTAATGAGAAGTATGCTAGGAAAGACAAGAAACAAAAGAATGAGAGATTATGTAATTAGAGAACTATTGGGGATGGACAGCCTGATAAAGGAGGGTTGGACAGACAAAAATTTCATGGTTTGGTATGTAAGTAGGGAGACTGCTTAAAGGATGCTGTACTTGGAAACGAAGAGGAAACCCTTTAAATTTCATGTCTGCTGCCTGTTTTCTATTCTTTGCTTTCCTTCCCTCTGTTGTTGTTTAGGTCAACAGCCGAAAGGCTGGTTTGAACCTCTGGAGGTTTTACTAAGTAAAACGAGGAGTGAGGTGGTTTACCATTGCCTTCCTCACTGAGTGGAAAAGTACGCTTATCAGCATGCCGGGCCCTCTGAAAAGCACATATTTTCCTCTCTGTAAATGACACCTTCACTTCATTCACCACAGGGTCTGGCTGTACAATGAAATTCATTACTTTCAGAGAAGATAACTCTGATTAGTGTCTTTTACACCTCTACCTCTTCTGTTCTTAAATGATTCAGTCATTTAATTGACTGACCATGTGATAAGAAACAGAACTATTTATTTTAGCCCTGCAACTAACAGATTGAGTGTAAATAATTTGACACTCCACCTGTCTGTTATCTTCCCTCTGTACATGGTATTTTAGTATGAGGTAATTCTAGTACGGGTAATATGAATAGGATTTTTTAAATTCAAAAGAAAGCTATTAGGTATATGGTGGGAGCTAACCAGGTCACCTCATGCAGACCACTATTGTTGGAGCTTAAATTGCTTACAGTTCCTTCACTCCACATTTTTGATGTAATTATGTATATTAGACAAAATACTTTTATGAAAAATTTCAGTGTCCGCTTTCATAACACAAGAAACAAAAATGATTATTATGTGGCTAACCACACCACCAAAATTGAACAAAAACCTACTTATATGGTGAGAAAATACTTCAATAATTTACCCCAATTTTTAAAATGTTCCAATAATTTGCATTCTTTTAAAAAAAAATTTGATAAATTACTTGATGGGGGAAACTTTTTATAGCGTACAAGAATTTCTTTCTAAATAGTAGTAGTAAAACCATGTATAATTGTAATGTATTTCAGGTGTTGTAACGTCTTGACATATCCTATACTCTCCCAGGAGTTTCTTTGATGCTTATAGAAAACATGTTTCTGCTTCATAAGTCAAAATTGGCACAAAGTATGCATTATCCATAATTTTCTTTCAATGCTTAGGATCTTCTTACCCTTTGGAAGAAACTGCTTGCTTTCTGTACCCTTTTATTTTACTTCTTTTTCAGTTTTCCATCTGATGAGAAAACAGTCCCTAAATATGTGACTTTTTTAACTCCAACCAGCACCTTACCATTTAGCCTTCTTTAATGTCCCTGTCTTACCTCCTCACATCTCTTCTGCACTTTACTTGTTTACTTTCTCTTGCCTATATGAGTATGTAGGAAGGAAATTATTGTTTTCATGTCGCCGTGAAGACTGAAATTAAAGTTTATAGAGCATTATCTATACCACTCATTAATAAAGTCAAAATTCAACACAATCTATGGTGTATAGGGAAGTTATAGCCATTTACGCAAGAGTTTACAGACATCCAATGTGATCAGATCTGGTAGTTTTCAGAAGATGCTCACATCCGATTACATCGAACCTGGAACTCTTAGGGTTAATCCCGTTTGCTCCTCTAGAATTAGAATTTTTATGACGTATAATATATTTTAGGTTGGCTGAACTTGTGGAAGCACCTTACATAGCCCGAAAATTGGATTGGGTGAACAGTATGTGGCCGATTGATGCTGAAGAGGATGATACACGCTACAAAAAGCCCGAAGTTCAAAAATATTGTTTGATTGGTGTGAAAGATTCGTACACAGATTTCCATGTCGATTTTGGTGGCACTTCTGTGTGGTATCATGTATTGAGGGTAAGCTAAACTAATTTATTCAATTTTACTTGTAACAGATAACTGCAATGGTTATTAACATCATTTATATTCAATCTGTGTAGCACAGAAGATATTATGTGATGACAAAAAACTTGAGTAACATTTTTATTTTGTATCTATAATAATGGAGTAAAAAAAGAGCAATAATTGTGTGGGGTAATGTTTTTTGTACCCAGATTTCAGTTAATTTTCATTCCAAGAACCTCTCATCAATTTTTATGTATGTTATTTGTAAATTTTAAAAAGTATTCTGGGAAAATTCAAAAATGTTTTTTATTTTATATAATATAATATTCACTAACCTTTTCATCTGCCTTGATCCCTATCATCCACTTAACGTGTTTCAGTGGATCCACCATCATCAGAGTACACAAAATATCATGTGAAACATTAAATTATTTTTTAAAGAAGTACAGAAAATGTTTCATCTTCAGTCTTCTATATAAAACTGAAGTTGCAAGCAACGTCTTCTGTAAGTTCTTAAAAAAATATTTTAAAGTTTTCCATGATATTTTGTGTACTCTGATGATGGTAGATCCGCCAAAACACATGTGAGTAGATCATAGGAATTAAGGCGACTGAATAGGTAAGTGAAATTTATATTATATAAAATAGAATAGATTTTGCTGTAAGATGAATTACGAATATTTATTTGTGCCACATCCTAAACTGTGACCTTGAAATGTGGTTATCCGCAAAGGGCTCTTGAAGCATGTGGAATGTTTCGGTGGCATTCTTTCCAAGCCGCATGCAAACCTTGATAGCGTATCGCTGTTCAAGTGTTCAAGCTCCATCACGCTGTGTTACAAAGTCGAAAACACACTAAAAATGACGACATTTCTTTCTGCTCTGACAGTTCGGAGCAAATTGGTGACCGGCTGCATTGGAAGGGCAGACCCCCACCACACTTCCTGACTGGTTTTACCGGGCTGGGATGGATAGTTACATCAAAATAAAATCATGCACATTACTTTTTCGTAATGGACCCTGTATGTTTTACAGGAAAATCCATGTGATGACCAAAAAGTTGTCATATTTTCTTTAAAAAGTTGTTTTTGCAGTACCTAAATTTAGATCACTAACATTTTTCATATCTGTGTCTTAATTCAGAATTGTAACCTGCCCATAACAGGCAGGTGGAGTGTTAAATCATTTGCACTCGATCTGCTGGTTCCAGGGCTACAAAAATATAACTATGTTTCTTATCATATCACATGGTCAGCCAAATTATATGACTGAAGCATTTAAGAACAGAAGAGATAGAAGTGTAAAAGACACTAGTCAGAGTTATCTCCTCTGAGAGTAATGTAATTCATTATTATACAGCCAGACCCTGTAGTGAATGAAGTGAAGGTGTCATTTGCAGGGTGGGAAGTAAGATGCTTTTCAGAGGGCCATGCATGCTGATAAGTATACTTTTCCACTCAGGGAGGAAGGCATTGGTAAACCACCTCACTTCTCATTTTACTTAGTGAAGCCTCTAGAAGTTCAAAACAGTCTTTTGGTTGATGACGTAATCAATAACAACCTTAATGGTACGACCTGGTAAGATATAATCTGACGTAATATAATCTGTAATGAAGCATATCTGTGGTACTTTTTAAAAAACAAGTTCAGTGTTTATTGATTTGTAGTTGGAGTTAATATACGGTCTGTTTCAGGGAGAAAAAGTTTTTTATCTGATCAAACCAACTCTCGCTAATTTGTCTCTGTATCAGCGCTGGATGACTTCTAGTTCTCAATATGAAACATTTTTTGGAGACCAGGTTTGTTACTCTATAAAATTCTTAAATCATATTGTATCAGTAATAATTGTTATTTAACACGTTGAGCCTAAAGCTGGAATCGTGGGTCCATGCTATGCCAACACGCCATTACATTGAGGGAATGCCATGATGCCTCAAAGCGTCAGTCGTCAACACGAACGAGTTTACTTATTTGTTCATCTATTCACTAGCAAAATACAGTACTGTATTATATACTACAATTATATTTATACATAATACTACATTTTTTCATTAGTCGCTTGATTACAAAAATACAGTATGTAAAAAACACAGTGAGTAGAGGTCACGAGTTCTTAAAGTAACAGAAATTTAATAGAGTAATAATTAAACAATTTTTATGTAAAAAATATATTATTCTTACCTTTTCTTGGTAAAAAGAAGTTACTAGGAACGGAAAAATTTGTGGACTAAATGATATACTTAAATTATTGTAATGAAATAATTGCACCGGACTGGGAGGTCTGAATTGACTACACTTATAAAATACGTTCAAAAAAACTGTTATAGTGTATCAAAAGATTGATACACTGGTATGTGTGCAATGTTGATCTTGTCAACAATTTGGCATTCTTGCTACAGCTGCAGTTTCTGTATGTTTGCTAAAGAGTTAAATAAATAATTTCAACACATACACTAATTTGTAACTTGTAAAAATTGTTTAGAATTTACAGAATTGAACCCGGGATTTTCTGATTGATTGTTTTTTGTTGATAAGTTTTCAGTTACCTATATTTTTGGCTTGCCAAACATATGAGAAACTCTATTTAAAAATTAATTTAAATTCTAGTTGATAGGTGGAATTAAAAATCTTCTTGTATTTGCATTAATCTTCAGTTTTAAGTGTTTTAAATGTTCAATTCCAGAATGTCTTATACATTCTTGTTAAATTGAATCTTTTTAAATTATACTTTGTTTTCATAATATTTCCTTTAGTCTTTACATAAATTATTAATTCTTTTGGCTCCAAACATGGAAATGAAATATCATGTTCATTCTTAACTATTCAAAAAAATTTAATGTACTGCATTCAATGCATCTACCAGAAATTTCGGTTGTCCTGGAAAATACCTTTTTTATTTCTTTATAATTTTTGAGCAAACATATTTATATAATGAAAACAGAACACAGAGTCATTTGAGAGCTATTTTAAATTTTATATTGATGGCTTTAAGGTATGACTTCTTCTGTCTTGCTAGGTGCCTTCAATATATTCTGTATTCATCATCTCTGGTGTGATGATGAACTCCCTGTTCATTCTAATACTGATGGTCAACCTTGCCAGTCTTCTTTTACTTGGCAATTTATTAAACCATTTCATCTACACAAATAAATGGAATACATTCTGAGTAGAAAAGTGATGAAGGAATTAAACTATTGTGCCTAGTACTGAGCGGCAGTAATTTATAATAGACCATATTATTCTAGTGTTGTTATTTTACAGGTTGATGTATGTTACAAATTTGTCGTCAGAACCGGTGAAACTATGTTCATTCCAACTGGTTGGATACATGCTGTTCTTACTCCGACTGATTCCATCGTATTTGGTGGAAATTTTTTACATAGCCTCAACATACCAATGCAGCTGCAGTAAGTAGATTCATTACTTACAAATAATTCACATACACACCTTACGCACGTACAGGTGGCCTCTCTCTTAACCAACTTGGAAGAAACCAAGCCACAGTTGGATAATTGAACTGTGGCTCATTGGTGGCAATTTTTTAAATTGCCATGTATCATTTTCCTTTGTCCGTCCGTCACTCCTAGATCTCAGAAAGTAGAAAAGATAGCACTAAATGGTTTTAGCATTCATTATCTACACAAAAAGTTAATGGACCTGGATTGGTTTTGAAGTTCCGGTTTTGACCAGACGTGGCCCAAAACCAGAAGTCAAGAAATTAAAGGGGAATTTGGAAACAAGTATAGTATCATTCGATTCCTCTTAAAGAGTAGATACAGAAATAATGTAGTTTAAAGTTCTGGTTTCGATCGGAAGTGGCCCAAAATTGGAGTCACGAAATTAAAGTTGGAATTTAGGAACAAAAATATTTATCAGTTACATAAACAAAAACCAAAAGTAACATTATATTTATTACTTTTGTTTTTAATTCAATAACTTTTTACACAAATTGATAATTATAGTGTGGGGAAAATCAACTTACCCAATTATGGCACAGTCATGTTCTTGTGTAGATTTAGTGAGTGCTTCCTGTTAAGATACAAGTCTATTTTTATGGCGAAAAAATAAAGTAAGTAAACTAGTTAAGGATTAGGAGTCAATATCCGGTAGATCTCATGTCTATTTTGGCTAAGCAACCATATACTAACTACCTTTTTAAACTTTATGATATTTGGCAGATTTCTGATGTCAGTAGGCATAAGATTTAAAAGTTTAAGAGCTAAATAACTTGATTGCTTTGGGTGTAATTAGGTGGAAGCTCTGTGGAGTGGAACCACACGGTTAAAATTAAAATATTTAATAAATCACAGTTCTTTTTTCTATGATTTTATTTTCATATATATTATACCTTCATTTCATTACCATATATTTAATAATTTTATTTTCCATAAATACAAAAATAAGGAAAATATAGCAGCTACAAAAGTTTTTCAAAAATTACAGTATTTTTACAATTGGAATTACTATAGGTTGTAGATTGCAATCTTCTTCAAGTACCTCGTTAAAAATATTGGTAATCACCTTAGCAATTTTTATTTTGTTTGCTGCACTGTGGAATAACTCTTCTGAGCTTTTTTCAAACCAAGTTCTCAGCTTTTGAAGCTACAACAACCTTCTGCCTGGTCCTCTTTTTCTATATACGAGGGCTATTCAGAAAGTAGATTACGTTTTCGTCTGTTGCCGCAAGGGGCGGGGCAATCGCGGACATTTTGGTATGTGGGCGTTCTGCCGTTCAGTGGCTATCCAGCCGTGCTAGTGAGAGGGTGATCGCGCTGCTCGTTCCGTTTTTATAAGCTTTTGAAATGTGTGCTGCAATCGCAAATCCCGCGAGTTGTGAAGTACGATCTGTGATAAGGTTTTTGTTGGCAAGCAACCATAAACCAATAGAAATTTACCGGAAACTGTGTGCAGTGTATGGAAATGACATTATCACTGAAGGTGGAGTTCGTCAGTGGTGCATTCGCTTTAAGAATGGCCGAACTAATGTCCATGACGAAGAGAAGAGTGGTCGACCGAGCATTGTGACTGATGAACTGACTGAGAAAGTCAATGAAAAGGTGCGTGAAAACCGCCGTTTCACAATAACGGAGCTTTCCCTTTGTTTCCCACAAATTTCAAGAACTTTGCTGTACGAGATTGTTACACAAAAGCTAGGCTACCACAAATTCTGTGCAAGATGGGTGCCAAAACTCCTTACAGAACACCACAAGGATCAGCGCATGGCTGCATCATTAACATTTCTTGATGGTTACGACAAAGCTGGTGAGTCATTTCTTGACCGAATCGTAACGGGAGACGAGACGTGGGTAAAACATGTTACCTGCGAGACAAAATTACAGTCTATGGAGTGGGGACACACACATTCCCCTAAAAAACCAAGAAAATGTCTCCAAACATTGTCTGCAAGGAAGATTATGGCGACTGTTTTTTGGGATAGGAAAGGTGTTATTCTTATCAATTTTTTGGAGCGTGGTACAACAATCAACTCTGAGAGGTATTGTCAAACGTTGCAAAACTTAAGAAGAGCGATTCAAAACAAACGTCGGGGAAAGCTGACGAACAAAATTTTGTTTTTGCATGACAATGCCAGACCTCATACGGCAAATCGCACTCAAGGTGTCCTTGATGGATTCCAATGGGAGATTTTTCCTCATCCGGCTTATAGTCCCGACCTTGCACCCAGCGACTTCCACTTGTTTCCAAAGATGAAGAACTGGCTTGCAACACAACGTTTTGATGACGACGTGGAACTGCAGGCGGGCGTGACTAACTGGCTGACATCTCAGGCGGCTGAATTTTACGATGAAGGCATTTCAAAACTTGTTCACCGCTACGACAAGTGCCTCAATTTGTTTGGTGACTATGTAGAAAAGTAGTGTTTAAGTTGCTCTTTCAGATGTACATAATAAATTTTTTTTTCTGTAATTTGTTATTTTTTTATTCCAAAACGTAATCTACTTTCTGAATAGCCCTCGTATTTTCCCCAGCAAAATGGCTTGAAGTAATGAATATTCGGATTCATTCCTCATGATATATCCTAAGTATTGGAGCTTCCTTCATCAATAGATTATATAAATGATGTCCATGTCTTTCTTGAGTCTCCTGAGAAACTCTACATTTGTCATCTGAGCAGTACATGGGACTCTCAATATTCTTCTATACAGCCACTTCTGAAAAGCCTCAAGTTTCCTTTTGATGGCTTCATCCAAGTTCCAGTATGTATCGGAAAGATTTATTTGTAAATTAACACATTCCATGTGGATGTAATATACCTACCATGTAAGGATTTTTGTGAGTGACAGGTGTGGTAGGGATACCACGGTAGTCCTTTTCATAAATATAGTCTATCCTTACTAACCAATTCAATGTATCAAGGAAAGACTTTCACACACTCTCAACTCAATATATTATTCTAACTATTACTACTGAACTACGATTCTAAAAAATCAGATCTACCAACCCTACTGACAAAAAAAACTCGAATAGTGTTTTATGAAATATCCAAATGGTAGTCCTACCTCATCCATCAGTCACAAAAATCTCTGCGTGGTAGTCCTACCACGTCCATAATTCGGTGAAGCCGTTTTACGTCTCATTTAATTCTGTCGTAATCGGTATTTGTCACGTATATTAACATCGCACTAAATGTGTTAAGACCTTAAAACATTATAATTTACAGATTGAGGTTCAGTAGATAGTTTTTCAGTAGACAGGGTTTGGTGAAGGTAGCGTAAATATAAGTTCCTTTATAATGTAAATGTAGAGTATTTCCATTAATTTATTTACTGATAATTTTGTATTGCTCTAAATTGAGGTAAATAAATAAGGTTTTATGAATTTTTGCAGAGTTTATGAAATAGAGAAAAAAATTCGGACACCAGAAAGGTTTAGATTCCCTGCATTTGAAACAATAAACTGGTATGCAGCGAAACGTTTATGTGAAGAATTGAAGGACATTAATGAAGAAGGAACAAAAGTTCCTGGTCATCTTTTAGTCGGTGTTAAAGCCCTTTTATTCACGTTAAAACAGTGGAACCAGGACAAAGATGTATGTATTACATTTCTATTAATTCAACCAATAATACTTGTATTAAATGACTTATTTGGTATGAGTGAATAAAACACAATGAAAATCTTTTAAAATTTCAGAATGTTATCACATTACATTTACTAATGAACCAGTTGCATGTATTAATAAAATTCCAACTTTCTTTCACTTTTAGAAATACATATTTTAAATCCCATTGATTAGATACTTTGTATTAAACAATAAAAACTCAATAAACTATTAAACATTTTTTAGAAACTAGTATACAGTTAACAATGCAATATTGTTGAAAACATAATTGATTTTCTTCTTCTTCTTCTTCTTCTTTCTCTCTCCCCATGTGCCTTACAGCGTCGGGGTAGTCTCGGACAACTTCCTCCATTGTACTCTATCCGCCGCCAATCGTCTCATTTGCCCTAGGGCCATGCCTCTTTCCTCTCCCAATCTTCGTATGTGCTCATCATATGAGTATCGTGGACGTCCTCTTTTCCTACTCCCGCCAACGATTACGTTTGCATACTGCTTGGCTTTCCTTTCGTCATCCATTCTTTGTATGTGACCCCACCATCCCAATTGTTTTCTATCTATTACTTCCTTCACATCCTTCATTCCTATTTCCTCCCTGATTCTTTCACTTCTTACTCTATCTCTCAATGTCTTCCCAGCTGTCCTTCTATGGCACTTCATTGCAACTGCCCTGATTCTGCTCATTTGTTGTTGCTTCAAGGGCCAGCTTTCTGCACCATACAGGACTATTGGTTCAATAATACTTTTATAGACCCTGTTTTTTACTGTGGCACCCACTTCTTTTTTTCCAAAAATACAATTTCTGGTTGCATAGAAGGCCCGACTAGCTTTAGAGATTCTATTTCTTAGTTCATCATCTATTTTCCCATCGTCCCTTACTACTGTACCCAGATACTCATATGACCTCACCTGTTCCATTACCTGTCCTTCCACATCCATCCTAATTCTTTCACCTTCCAAGCCATTAACCACCATCACTTTACTCTTATTGATATTCAGAATTGATTTTCAATTACATATTTTATGTTTAATCATCAACATTGCTTTAAAACATTTATAAGTTATAACGTAATAAATTTAAATAATTTATAATGTATTTTAGAATACATTAATAATGTGGTAAGTTGTAGGTTTTTTTTTTTTTTTTTTGGGCGAAAAACCAGGACGGTTATCATTGCTTGTTATTCTACACATGGGTGTAAAGGGCCCAAGTGTAGAACGTAATTTTCTTATTATAATATAAACGTCTTACAAACTAGAAATATCACAGAAAAATAAATAAATAAATAAAATTTACATAAAAAAGAAAATGTATATTAAAAACTTACAGGATAAACATACAAACATAAACTTAAATTTAATATCACAGTTGGAATAAACAACACTTATAACTTATCAAATAAAAATCTTACAAACTAGTATCCCAGCAAACAAAATATAATTTACATTAAAAGGTAATATCACAGACCTGACGGATAAACAAACGGCTGTAAAGGGGCCATGAAAAAAAAAACACAAATACACATACAAAATTAAACTAATATAGCTATTTCCCTATCAGATACTGTTATATTACACTATTGGTTCTAAGAAATCTTAACGTTAAGTCCAAAACATGGCTATTGTCGCGACAGTGACAAAGTATTTTAACACTTATTTTTTTTTTTGTATTTTGTATTTAAACAGGTTTTTTTCAGGATGTAGTTATTTAAAAAAATGATAAAATTTCTTTTTAAACTTATGTGAATTATTTATTTAAAAATGAATAAATTTCAATTATTCATTACTATCGTTATTAAAAACAAAAATAACTTACTAAACTTAACAATAAAAACCAGCAGTAGAAGGATGGCCATTTTCAATTAGATTAATTAATTAATCTTACAAAACCAATAATTGTACATTAAATGTTGTATATGGAGAACTGTTACACTCATAACACATTAAGTACTACACTTGTTTTATTAACTAACACACCTAATTATATTTACCTCATGTTGTACTAACATTCTCTGACTAGTTATCTGGTGGGTGTTTTTATATATAAGGAGATAGATTTCAGTAGAAAAAAATAAAGAAATTTTTGAAATGTAGAAACTAATAAGTAAAGGATACATTATGCCATTAAAATAGATAAAAGGATCCTTATGAAATATGGAAACAAATAATGAAAATTTATAAAGAAATACAAAATATAAAATATATAAAACAATAAAAAGGACAAAGGGTTGAGTAGCCTCTAATTTACCCCACTCTTTGGTAATAGTCCACACCTGTTGTAGTAGCTATTGTTAAAGCAAATTACAATAACACCATAAATCCTATTCATCAATTGTTACAGTATTTATTTATTTAATTATTGTAGGAATTGTATAGTACTGTGATAAAACCTGTGGATTTGTATCTGTGGGTGTCAGAATGACTAGGAAGGCTGGTCCAAGAGAAGCAGAGAAATTTGAGAGAAAGATCCTCCGCTAAATAATAGATTCGAAGATAGTAGACGGATAATATAGGTTATGAGGTCGAGAAGAAGTGTACAAAGAAAATGAATGATTAATGGGAGCAATTAGAAAAACAAGACTAAAATTTTAGGACACCTGTATAGAATGGATGACAAACGGTTGACAAAACAAATTTTTAAGACACTAAATGATAGACCTAAGGTGTCAGAAAAATGGTTTAAAGAATTCAGAAAGGATATTGAAAAAACCAGAAGAAACTGAGAATACTTAATGAACCAAACTAAATTCAGACTGATTACCGACTTTAAAGGCTTCCATGAAGAGCAAAAACAGAATACCGGGTGGACAGAAAAAAAAGAGAAAAGTGTACAGTGAACAAATGCTGAGAATGTGGGCTACAAAAAAAAGAGCTTCCAAAAACGTTTAACGTCACCTCACGTGATCTAAAATTGGTCCTAATGAGTTAAAAAGAAAATTGTATGCCTAAGTCAGCAGGAAAGATAGAGAAGACATTATTAAGATGAACCATACCAAATGTAAATAGTATGATGTTACTATTATCATTATATATGGGGTATTTTTTAAATTAGGTTTGCTTTTTAATAAAAAGAAAAATACTGTGAATATCATTAAAATATTTGTTTTCCGTATTCTATGTATTCTATCTATTTTTCTATATAATTTCCATTTATGTTCAAACATTTGTCATACCGCTCAACAAGTTTTTGAATGCAAGAAGAAGTTTTTAGCATCAAAGAAATCTACCATCTTTGAAGAAGCCCAATCCATGACTGCAATGTTTTCTTCTTCATCTTCGTTGAACTTTTGACCACCCAGGAACTCCTTTAAGTGTTAAAACAAGCGAAAATCACTGGGTGCAAATTCATCCACCTTACTAATGGCGAGGCCTACTGTCTTCCAGTACGATGTAGCTTCATGACAATGGAAGGCTTTGTGGATAAACCCAAGGTCTAGTATTAACATATTAACAACCCTTTGTAAGATTAAGGTCGAAATATTTAATTTTGAAACAATACAATTACATTGTATATGGAACAACAATTATTTCAAAGAGCTTAAATTTCTCTATCTGTATTTTCTATTTGTAGACCAATAAAAGTAGAAGAGAAGAGATACCTTTGAGCGTGGAAGGACCAAAATTGTTAAAAGACCTTAGCAAGGAAATCCGCCAAGCTGAAAGGTACTTGAATTCATTAAATCCTCCTAAGCCAGAACGTGAGTCAAAACGAAAGAAGAGGAAACCAGTCTATAAAGATTTTGTTGATTATTCACAGCCTCAGCAAGCAGCAAATCAAGTCAATGATCAGGTAAATATGATTATAAATATTCATGTTCCATTATTATTTTTACTGTATTTTTTAAATAATCAGATATTTTCTTCTGAATTTTATTAAGATTTTGTGTTTCATTGATTTTCTCTCTGATGTCTAAACTCTACGCTGTTCTAAATTTTTCTTTATCATTTATCCAAACTGATACGGATTAAACACCAACCCAAGATCTATGGCAACAGCGCGCAATAATTCATTATTTTCTATCCTTTCTACAGCTTTAAGTTTTTCATCAATAGTCAAAACATACCTTTACATGATATTCTGCTTAAAAGAAACAAAACTTACTCTATTTAGGTCTAGCAACTGCTCATTATAAAAAATCTAGTGTGAAACACTCACAACTTTCTCTAGCCAATCTTAATAATGAACAGTATAACCTATGTTTAAACATTAGTAAACAACATAAAATGAAAAAAATGGCTGCCTCCATGATGTTTGCATGAAATGGATAGCACACTAGTCTTCTAAGCAGAGGTCCTGGGTTTGATTCCCAGCTAGGTCCTGGGAATTATCTTGTGCTGAAACCTATCATCACAGTTTCTAGTCACTAATGATCAAGTTGATGTTGATGTAACTTTTAATAAACAAAAACATAAAATACATAACCTAATTTTAATCATTAGTGAATGATGCAAAATGAAAATCAACCTGTTTGACCTAAAAATACAGAAATTCATTCTTTGACGCTAAATTGGGCTCTGTAGAAGAAAATACTTAAAATAGAAGTTGTAGGTTTTTAATTTCCTATAACTTTGATTTTATACACTTTTTTTTGTAAAATGCATAGGCCTACTAAGGCCGGAATCTTAAAAAATTTGAATTTTTTACTGATTTTGATGAAAAAAAACAGAAAATTACTAATTACTGCAAATCTAAGCATTACATAAAAAAGCTAAAAATAAAAGCTGTAGGGTTTTAAATGTTCTACATTTTTGATTATATACAATTTTGCCCTAAAATGCATATTAAGGCCGCGATCTTAAAAATACATTTTTCTATGATAGCACAGCCTCCCCAAGAATTTCAGCAGACACAGTACTTACCCTATCTTGTAGAGCATAAATAATGTAGTAAATGAGGCAATTTTAAAAGAACTTGTAGGAGCTGTTTTGAAAAAATTGTAAAAAATTGAAAATTTACACAAACAACTACTTCCAGTTGACTTTGATTTTGATGAAAATATACTTGTCGAGTCCTGTAGCTTAAGTTCCTAACTTAAGTTTCAGTTTCATACAATATTCTGTTCTTGAGATATTTTGTTCATACACAAACACACACACACACACACTCAGACCAATCGCTAAAAATATTTTTTTTTGGTTAAGGAGGTCTGAAAACGTGTATATTCGGTGAAAACTTACGTAATATTTTGAAAATTCTACATGAAAAACAATACCTTCCTTTCCTATATATTCGTATTGGGCAGGAGAAAGAAAAAAGCAGCTAGCAAAAAGTGAAGTATACTGCCACACAGTTAGAAGTGCTCATTATTTTCATGTAAATTACGTACATCAGAAGTTTATTAATTTTCAGTCGTTTCGGATGACCCGAATTCAGTTTAACGAGATTCATGTGTTTACAAAAAGAAAACATCATTTGGAAACATAAATCTATAACTACCTAAATTACATCATTGCCATTTTATTATTTATTCGATTAAATTTATTTTTATTATGTTTTAACTTTTGTTTTGTAAACATGTCTTCCTGTTTATTTATCGATTCTTAATTGAAATTTTTTTCATATCAGTCATTCATACTGTAGTTATTATTAGCCATCCACGGTAAACTGAATTATTGTACACAGACATTTATATAATTGCATCATCGCCATATTTATAAAGTTTATACAATCATTTAGTTACTTTTGTTGTTTAATTCTGACAAAAATACTCCTATAGTATTTCAACAATAGTACTCGGTAAATAAATTTTTCCGTGCTGGTTTAATTAAATTTTTAATGAAATATTTAACTTATTGTTCTAGCGTGTAAATTTTAAAATTTTAAACGGGGTTTTTTAAATGGTAAATAATAACAGTAATTCCAGTTATTCAACATGTTAAAATATTTTTTATTTTAGGTATTTTGTAAGGATTTTTTTGTATATTATTTTTAGTAAAGTTTATTAGAAATTGAAATGACATTTAATATTTTTATTTTCCTTAAATTACAAAATTATTCCATATACTTCTACTGTGGTGGAGGGGGTCATGAATTGAATTTTATGAAATAATTTTTGTGAATTTTCATTTTGAGTTATGAGTTTAATGCATTATAAGCCAACTGTGTTTTCATGTGGAATTATATGTACTCCTTGTGTGGTAAGCAGTAGTCAACAATTTACAGCACGTCTCCAGTAAATATTTCTCTATATTGATCTATATTATTGCATATATTGTTATGTTTTGTGCGATTTATTTTCCACCAGTGTGGTTTTCAATAATTTGTAAAAAATTTTAAATAATGATTTTAATTTTGAATTAGAATTTATTTTGCAGATGAAAATTTTTACTTTAATAGATATTTGAATTAGCATTTAATTTCCGAAAATGACATAAGCAGGCATGTAGGCAAAATACCTTAATGCAAAATTTCAGTATCCACTATCATAACACAAGAAACAGAAACGATTATTATGTGGCTAACCACAACATTAAATTGTTGGAGCAAAAACCTATTTATGCAGGGAGAAAATGTATCAATAAATTTCCCCAATAATTAATTGATTGGTGAAACATTTCGTAGTGCACAAGAATTTCTTTCTAAAGAATATTATATAAAAATAAAAAAAGATAAATAACTTAAAATAAATAAACACCTAAGTACAGTATTCAGATGAATTGAAGTCCCTTAGCCATGGGAGTAAGAGAATGCATAAAGCTCTCACTCGCACAAGCCATACGCACCATTCCAATAACATTGTATAATTTTACTCTTTGATTAAAGCAAGTGTTTATGCATGCAGTAAACTAACAAACAGTCTTATTCTTCTTTCTTTATTCGTTGAATTGTTTTTCGGGATGTTTTACAATATTCTGAAGTTCTTTCAACTGGTTTTTATATAGGGACATTAAGTCTATTAAAATTAGCTTCCTCTCGCAGCACTTAAATATGTGTAATATCAAATTTCTCTCTTCGCTATGGATTGTTTGCCCATGTTTACGAACAGTTACATCAGTAGACATTATTTTTATGCCGAATAAAATGCACCGTGACATCTCAATTTCAGTTAAAATTATATGTAGGCCAGTAACAAATCTGAGTCCCACTACAAACACTGATCGAATGAATATTTTCGCAAGAGTATAGTGTATAATACGAAAAGAATGAACACACACACACACACACAAACATACACTAGCACAGGCCAAGATAATGACTGTAGAATGTTTTCAGATTTATATTATAACAGTAAAGACCTTGAGCACATGTGTAGTTATGCCACATATCTCCCTCTCACTTGCTCGGCTATGGGACTTCAATTCATCTGACACCTTTATTGTAGCGAATGCTTAGAAAACTGTGTACTATTATTGAATAAATACTAAAAGATGACATTCTTATTGTAGTAAGTAAGCTTGTAATTGTAGATCAATATGTGATTGTGAATATGTGATGTGAATATGTGATTGATGTGACGTGTCCTATACTTCCTTAAGAGTCTCCTGGACATAATTAACACAGAAAATATGTGAACAGGATTTTGGTTAGGGATGTTGTAAGTCTAAATTTTATTGGAGGAGTCTGGAGAATTAAACAGGGACCTACAGCATATTTGTATGGTATGAAATTTAAATTTTACATTTGGTGGGGACTAAAGCCCCCAAGGCCCCCCTGCTTATATGCCTTTTTAATTGTGGGATTTAATCAGCTTATTGTTTATGTTTTTACTTCAGATTAAAATGGAAGTGAAAGAGCCTTTAAAGTTGAGCATAAAAGTGTTGAATAATAAGAAATTCAAACTGGCCAATGAAGAAAACCAGAAAGTGAAACAACCAAAAATAGAGCTCAAGACAGAGGAACCTGAAACTGGAGTGGTAGCACCTGTTCCTGCACCTACACCTCAACCGCAATTATCCAATCGGGCATTGCCACTGAAACTTACGTTACCGAAACCTGTCACGTATCCATACTCTACATCGTTACCAAACAGTGATAAACAAGACACCAAGTCATGGTTCGTTGCTATGGATCCATCGCCGCATGTGAAAATGAAAAAAGAAAAAGGTGAATTGAAAATGAAATTAGCTAAAACAACACCAACACCTTCAACACCTGAGTTGCCTAAGAGAACATTGCTTCATTCACAGCAGCCTCAGCCTCATCAAACTCTCGCCTCAAAAACCTCATTAACTGTTCGACCTTTCCATACCGGGTAAGTTTAATTAGCTTCTTATTCCTTTTAAAACATTTCATTTAATCCATTTTCTTCATTAGTTTATCATTAAATTGCTTGTTATATTTAGGGAGATCAAACAGGGAGCCAGGTTAATTGTGTGAAATTGAATATCAGTGAGTTTAAATGTGATAACTTTTTTTTAATCTCTAATGTGTGCACGTTGCAATCTGTTCAATTCAGAACAATAAATAACCCCCATGACCCAATGAGATGAGGTGATATGTATGACATGTAAATGAGATGTTGTCTTGTGCAAACCCAGGCTGACCATTCCTGAGAGAGTATGGTTAATTGAACCCCAACCATTGAAGTTCACCGGTAACCACTATCTAGTATTTAAATCTGTATAAAAGTAACTACTTTTACTAGGATTTGAACGAGGGACCTTCATCTCCGTAAATCAGCTGACTCACAGCGACGACCTTACATCTAGACTAACCCGGTGGGTCGTTTAAAGGTTATAAATTACATTAAATATGATGCTTATTCACCAAAATATAAATGGCCGGCCCATTGGTGTAGTAGTTAGCACAACTAGCTTCTACGCCGTGGTCCCAGGTTCTATTCGTGGTCAGGTCTGGCATTATTTCATTACTCGTCTATCATCCTTCTCACTGTCTGCATTAGCAGTAATTGTAAAACAGTCGGACGTAAAACCAAAATAAATTATATGTATATACATATAATTTATTTTAGTTTTACGTCCGACTGTTTTACAATTGAGACTGTGTTATATTGAGTATATATATTCACCAAAATGCAACTCTTTCTTTCTGTATACTGAAAGTACTTCTGATATTATTAGTTCCTGATGCAATCAACAAATTTTGATTGGGAATGAGGTTTTGGTACTGCACAGAATTCAAGGTGGCGATTCACCAGGGATTCGCTTATATTAATTAAAGAAAACTGTTTGAAAAAACTGCTTGATCAGGATAAATATAACAACAAATATTCTATTACCTCTCAATATTTTACCGTGTTGATCTCCACAAGTTAATTTATTAATAATTAAGTCAGATAAGATAAAAAGTTATTGTTCATCATTTAATTCACACTTTCAGAATAACAAAACAAACTAGAAAACAAGACATTAAATTTATTAAAATATTAAATGGACCTGTAACTTGACAAAAAAAATTTTGCTTTTTAATTTGCAATATTGTATACTTTCTTCTTTATAAAATAGTGTACTTTTATTATTGTATAATTATTACTTATAATTATTTTATGGTCAACATTACCTAATCAAATAATCTCAAAATATGTCCAAAATATCCATGTTTACTTTCTGTATAGTTACTTGAGTCATGAGTTTGCCTTTGGTTTTAACTAGGGGTAAAGGGGGGAAAGCATCAGTGCGCATGCGCAACTGCTTTGATATCAGTTTGCTAACACAACAACGTAATTTATAGCCAGAGCACATACAGTATATCGTGGAACCTTTTGTTGGTTAAATGTACATGTATGAATATAACTTAGTTACATAAACAGAAATGTTGGTTCCTCAAAAATGTAGTCGGACTATTCACATTCCTGTTGCTAAACGAAATTAATATGCAGTGTAATAAAATGTTGGAAGTTGAAGCTAAACAAAAATGCCTTTTCATGCCTCTTAACAAAAGTCATGAGCAAGCGACTACCTACGACATTTCTTTCCACAAAGAAATATAAAGAAGAAAATGAAAGATGTGAAGAAGCTATTCTTCTTCAACAGTTTTGTTGACACCTGGTAAAAAAAGGAACGGTTTGGTAGATATTAGTGGGACTGATAATAAAGACAACTGTGATAGCGATAGCAAAGAAAGCGATTCATTCCTAGAAGATTTTGTTCCAATAGAATAAGGTAGCTGGTAATTACAGTAAATCAAACATTTCTAGTCATGTGACTAAGCTATAGGCTGTATTACAGTTCAGATTTTTTTTTTTAAGGTTTGTAAAGAAAGAATTTTTTTGACAATAAACCACAGCTTACAAAAATATGTAGTAACTGCACGGTAGTGAAATTTAGTGTCTCACTGTTGAGATTGGCAGCACTGTCAAATTTTCATTTCCCATCCTCACAGCCCAACCATATGCAGAAGCCATTCTTGTGACTGCAGTCTCTATATAATATGAAGTGATTTTTGTTAAAATTTAAAATTTGTACACAAGATTCCCACTGTTTTTTTCCATACGAATGACCCTACTCAAAGACTTGGAGATATGAAGCTGAAATTTTGAAAGCATAGTATTTACATCCATTCTAAATTACTGTGGTATAATTGTTACAAATTAATTGGGATTTTAAAGCAAAGTTTTAGTTAGCTACTTTATCAATTTTTTGAAAAGTAGGTTCCATTTTTTGTTTTATGTATTTATTGTTTGCCATAATTGGTCGAAAGACTTGCAAACAATTCATTTTAAATAAATAAACAAATAAATTTTAATATGTGTCTATATATTGGTTACATGTCCTCTTACAGAAAATATATAGAAATAATAATTTTTTAAAAATTGTATTAGAAATAAAATACTGTTATGTATTCTGTATTTAGTTACTTAAGTTCCGGATCCTTTTTTTATTAATGCTTTAATTAATGTTGAAAAATTTTGAACATGTTTTATAAATTGGTTTTCATTTCTGTGAATAGATTTCGGAAGAAAAGTTGTGTCTATGATTTCCACGATGACAGTGAGGGTATGAATGATTTAGATGATAATGACAATGATGACGATGATGATGATAATTGCTTGATGATTGACGAAAATCCAAAGAAGCACAGTAGCGGTAATGTGTTATCTAAGACAGCATTGTTGAAAAGTGACCAACCTCTTCATGTTAAATATATCCCTCCAGCTGCCAACAACGTTGGTAATAGTAAGTATTATTGAATCAGTCATTAGCAGTTGTTTTCAAAACTATTTAGGCTTGGTGAAATTAGATGGTAAAAATCGTTTTTGTGTATACCTCTTGATTCAAAAATGATAAACTTATTTGTTTTATTTCCCATTCTTTTATGATTTTATATTTCACTGAAAACAATTCTTTGGAATCTTGTATCAGGCCTTAAAGAGGGATCAAACGTATAATACAGGAAAAAATATGATTGTGACTTTTAATCCAGGTTCTTTTAGGATCTGGTTATTTGTAAATAACAAAAACTCCTTTTAAATTTATATTAAATGTCTGTTTATTAATTAATTACTTAAATTAATAACAAACTAACTTTATATGAAATGCTCTAAAACTTAAATTCATCAGCTTAAATGAAACTTAACTGAAAAGTTATGTGGTCTTTTGTATTCAATTAACTAATTGATTCTTCCTTACAACCCGAACAATTGTACACTAACTGCTTCAGTACATTACATGTTATACACAAACCATTTTAACACACTCGCTTCACAGTAGTTCACACACTGTCTCACTAAAATAAGGTGGCCGGTTTTTACTTAATAACCATAGAACTTTACTGAAATATGAGGAATATATGCAGAAAAATATGTTTATATCAACAGGGAAAAGGCTGGTAGTTCGACCTCTAGAGGCTTTACTAAGTAAAACAAGGAGTGAGGTGGTTTATCATGGTTTTCTCACTGAGTGGAAAAGTATGCTTACCTTCTGAAAGGCATCTACTTTTCACCCTTCAAATGACACTTTTACTTATTTTACCACAGGGTCTGGTTGTATAATGAAATTCATTACTCTCAGAGGAGAAATTGCATCTGACTATTTTCTTTTACACTTCTACCTCTTCTGTTGTTAAATGCTTCAGTCATATAAATACAATATTTTTGTATTATTTATTTTCTCTCTATGATAATCATTGACAGTATAAGTGTGCTCAGATTAAATTGGTGCTATCTTGATTTCAGGCACGGTATTAACAAATTTAAAAGTTTCATCCGGGGATATGGAAATCGGAGGTGAAGTCGATGTTGTCTCAGATTCACCGAAGAATGGAATAGATGAACTTTTGAAGGCCTCAGGTTACACCAGAGAAAGTCCAAATATTGAGGAATTGGAGTGAGTAAATAAACTGACAAATATTGTATTTATTTTAAATCACATGAGGAGTGTGGTTATTAGCAACTATGTGGAGTTAATGGAGGGTTTGAACGTGTAATAATTTTCTATTCGCCAGCTGGGAATCAAACTTGGGACCTTCCAATTTGCAGCGTATTATCCTAACTGCTGTATCATGAAAGTATTCTGTATTTATGTGTTCACATTAAATGTATTTATTTGAAGACGAGGAAGTACAGGGTTTGTCTGTAAAGTAATGAGGCTGGGTCTGGTAAAAACAATTTATTGATCCGATTGGTGCATACTAGTTGAAAATCTTTAAAATAATCTCTTTGGTCATTGATACACCACTACCAATGTGATTCCCACGCTGCAAAGGCTCTCTGGAAGTCTGCTGTTGTAACCTCTTTCAGAAACTCTGTGACAGCCCGTTGAGTGGCGGGAACATCTTTATAACAATGACCTTTCAAACTTCTCTTGAGCTTTGGAAACAGGGAAAAGTCTTCCCGGTTCATATCGGGGATGTACGGTGGGTGTGGTCGTTTCTATTTGACAGTTCTGTGGGGTGCACAAGAACTTTTTGTAGAAAATAGTGTTGTTCATCCCAGTGCTACAAATTCTTTGTAGCCCACCCCACTTTTGTCAAAAAGACAATGAACATTGTCTTTACCATGGACTTGGACATTTTCGCTTTCTTGGGGCACTGGGAGTTCAAGATGTGCCACTCCAAACTTTGGCTTTTAGTTTTGAGGTCATACTGGAACACCCATGATTAATTACATGTTATTATGGTGTCTAAAAAGTCCACTTATCTTCCTAACTGCTCCAACATCTCACAGGTAATGTCAACTCATCGTTGTTTTTGTTCATCACTCAACACTCTTGGCACCAAGTTCACACAAACATTCTGCATATTCAAATTTTCAGAAATAATTTTGTGAACCCTCTTGTCTTTCTTACAATGTAAAGGAATTTCTTGATTCTAGACTTAGCTTCTCACACTTTGGAAGAAACCGCTTGCTCTCTGCACCCTTTTTCCTAAACTGCTTATCTAATTTTCTGTCTGTTGCGAAAACAGTCCCTAAATATGTGAATTCTTTAACTTATTCCTGCATCCTTCCATTTGGCTTTATTTCACACTTCTACCTTCCCTCCTCACATCTCACCTGCACCTGCACTATACTTTTGTCCTTACTAAATTCCACAACTCCAGTGCCCTTTCGACCTCCTCCTTGTGTCTTTTCCCATATAACCAGATCATTTGCAAACAACTCCTTCTGCTTCGTGTATTTTCTTTGATCTTCTTTGCTCTCTTATGTATTTCATCCATGGTTATTATGAGCAGGAGGTGGGATAATACAGTCTCTACCTCAAACTACTCTTTATTGCAAACCGCTATGATCGCCCTGAATTTAAATTAATACAAAGTATTGTCTGGATTGATTTCTAGGTCAGGACGGACATCACCATCTACAAAAGAAGCAATTGCTGGTATGCTTTCAATAAGTCAAGTAATTTTAGGTGGTGAAAATGGTAATCATGGTGCTAATCACACTTCTGCTGGCGGTGTTAATTCAAAAAAACGGAAGAAACCAGACCAATCAACTTCATCGAGTGCATTTGTTCAAGATGACTTTGAAGATAATATCATTGATAAAGTTCACCAAGATGAAGATTTCAGTAAGTATTTTCTTTCAATATATTGTAACACCTAAGCCTAGGTTATTCAGGATCTGGTTGTAATAAATAACAAACAGACTTTCTTTAAACTTATAACAATTAATTATTAAATTTAACCTACTATTTTTTATTTTTAAACTTGGAAGACATGGCTTTCTCTATGTACTGTTTTTGTCTCTCCCACTTCTGTCCACCAATACTATCCCTGTATTGTCAATCCAGCTGTGAATCACTGGTAATTCTGCTCCAACAATCACAAGGAGGTAGTTAGAAGGGAATTCTTCCCCAGTCTTCAGTTGGTGCAAGCGCATCGGTTTTTTACTACGTTGTTATGTAATAATTAATACAGTAAAACCTCCTCAAAATGACCACGTACACTGAACTCAAAAAGTGGTCAGTTTGAAAGTTGGTGAAGGAAGGTTTTTGTAAATATTAGAAGATGACACACTTTTTTATTTTTTTTTTAATTAATTTATTTAAAGTGGCATCAACTGCTTGGTCATTAGCGACTACGTTGGATTATGAACATTACTGTGGGATTTTACACGTGAAAATTTCCAGACCCTGGCCGGGAATCAAACCTGGGACCTCCTTGTGGCAGGCCAATGCGCTAACCACTTTGCTACAGAGGTGACCAAGATGACACACTTATTGAAGAAGTTAGTTAGCACGCAGTAAAAAAACCGAATAAAACCTTGTAGTAATTTGTTCTAGGTAGATTGTTATGCAGCCTGAGAATACAAGTATTCTTTTCTTAAATTTCTATTGTGTGTATGTTGCAATCTGTTCAATTTACAACAATAAGCAGCTCCATGGCCCAATAAAATGACAGTAATATGTATGATATGTAGTCTTGTTCAGGCTCAGAGTGTATGGTCAATTGAACCCCAACCTTCAAAGTACACCAGGTAACCTCTGTATAGTATTCAAATCAGTGTAAAGTGCTACCTTTACAAGGACTTGACCCACGGAACTTTATTCTCCGAAAATCAGCTGTTAAACAGTTGACTTGCAGCAACAACTACCACTAGACCAAACCCCTGGGTTTTGAAAATTGGGTTTGTAAATTGTCTTATTGTTTGTTTTCAGTCTATCCACCATTAGACATGTCTGATGAAGAAGAGATTATTCCACGTCCAGGTAGAAGAAAAGTAGATGAAGCATGGAATCCCAAAGCTAAAGTTGGTCATGTCACACCAAAAACTGATAGACCAGCGAGAGAAGGTGCCAGGAAACAGTCTGTAGAAAAGGGGCTGGAAGCAGCTGCTGCAAGAAGAGCTGGACTCCCACCCGCAGTGGTATGTATTTACAATTCTATTGTATTAATATTATAAATTTCACTAACCTTTTTAGCTGCCTTGATCCTTGTGATCTACTTTCACATCTTTTAGTGGATCCACTATCATCAGAGTATATAAAATACCTTTTTTTTGTCATCAGTCTCTTGACTGGGTTGATGCAGTTCTCGAAGCTGTTGTATCTTGCACAAGTCATTTCATATCTACATACCTGTGACTGGGTTGATGCAGTTCTCCAAGCTGTTGTATCTTGCACTAGTCATTTCATATCTACATAACTGTGTAACAGCCTGCATTTTTTATAATTTTCTTTTAATTATTATATACAATCGCAAGGACACTGACTGACTCACTGATGAAAATTCTAACCTATAACGAGGCCTCGGACAGTGTTTTTCGTTAGGACCTTTTTTCTCCGTCTTGCGCTGAAACCGGCCAGAAAATTGCCAATTTTCACCTAACCCTCTTAGGGGTTGCAGGGTTTTAGGGGTAGTTTTTAAAAGTTTTTAACGGTGCTTTAAATCGAAAAAAATTATTGATTATTTTTTCTTCGTCTCGTTGAGGTAGGCTGGGTCAATATGTTTAAAAACATTTTCACTCCTTCCTGGAGCTTCCAAGTCACGGAGAAGGGGAAAATTTTCAAATTAAAAAAACGAAAAATTCACAGCCATCTGGGTGCTTTGCACAGCTAAACTAGTTATTGTACCGTGACCGCCTTGCGCCAAAACCCCCAGGAAAAATGGGAAACAGTAAACTTTTTACTTAATTTATGGCGTTTGGAGGAGGGGAAAAATAAGAGAAATTTAAAAATTCAATTTTTACCAAATATTTTAAATGCAACGTTTTCAGCTACTAAAATTACATAGGGTTTTGTGTAACAGAAAATTTCACGGGTACTTGTCACTCCATAAATTTGAATAAACTAATTTTCTACCCATTAGGATTTTTGCTGAAATTTTTATTATATATTCTCATTAGTTCTACATTAAAGCTGCACGATTAGCTCGGATTAAATGTCATGCATTTTTATTTGGAGTGGCGGTGGAGGAGGCTATTTCTTTGGACGCGTTATAGAGGCTTCCTAGCGAAAAAGTCACCGACACCTTTTTTGTCGGGAATGAGCTAAAACGTTAGGTTCAATTAACGGATTTCAAAAATATTTAACCGTTTTCTGGAAAACCGGGATAAAAACAACGAATTTCGGGATTTTCAAAATTGAGTTTTAAAAATTCATGATAAATCGCCGTTAATATGTAGACACTTTTTTATTTTTTTATATTAAGTAGTTTTTAGCGTAGAATTCGATTTTGTCGTCTAAAATCCGGTGAAAAGTGACCCTGATTTTATAAATGGATTTGAAATTTTGAAACGCCATTTTAGACCCCAAGCACTTCAGCAATCAACTTGGCTATGCGTTTTTTCAATTTTAGAGCTTAAGAAATACTACTATACCGAATTTCAAAATTCTCCTACTTACCTAAGGTCTTACAGACCCGTAAACAGGGTTTTTTACTCCAATTTGAAAACCAGTCGATTATAAAGAAAACGTCCTCTGAGACATTTGTTTTATTTTACAAGAGGTATTTTACAAATGAGTTTTTAAAAAAATCCGTCGTTAAACTCTTGGAGTTAAAATTTTTACAATGGTCTAGTGGAGTGTAGAAGCATTTTATTGCTATATATTATGTTTGGGCAGTTTTTGGAGGTGCTTATCGATAGCCCCAGCATGTTTTTACCTTGATACATGCCATAGAAATTACAGGGGAGTGAAAAGTTTAAAAAACGTAATTTTGATGTTACCAATATTATATTTCGGGATTTAACACATTTTGCACATGGATACTTTGCTGATGGTTAGTTGTGCTTAATTGGAATTTTGTAGTATATTTCTAAGTTAATAATAATCAATTAAGAAATACGCAAAAAACGCATATCTGTATCGTCCATTGTTTTCAATTTTGTCCGCGGGGCGGCGGTTTCTATATGTTAAGAAGCGGGAAAAATATTTTGTGTTTATAATTCAATCGACAAAAATGTATTTAAAATGTTTCGGTAGACTTTTTGTTATTACTAATATTAACGATTTTTTAACGGAGATTCTGAAAATAAAATCGCTGAAGCGATACAGGGTACTCCCGAATAATTACGGTGATTTAAATTATTTCCAACAAGTTTTAACTTAAAATTATATTTGAAAACTCATGATAAATCGTGGTTATTATGTAGATACTTTTTTATTTCTTTATATTACGTAGTTTTTTGCGTAGAATTCGATTTTTTTGTCCCGGATACGGACAAAAGTTACCGTGGTTTTGTAAATGGATTTGAAAAATTAAATCGCAGTTTTTGATTCCAAGTACTTCAGCAATCGACGTGGCTATGCAGTTATCCGATGACTTAGCTCAGGAAGTACTATTTTACTGAATTTAAAAATTGTACTAAATACCTATGACTATCTAGACCCAAAAATAGGTTAAAGTCCCATTTGAAAATGTTTGATTTTGAGAAAAGATTACCCTGAGACATTTGTTTCTTTTACAGAGGTATTTTTCAAATGAGTTTTAAAACGTTGTTTGTAGCCATTTTGTTATTACTAATATTTAACGTTTTTTTAACGGAGATTCTGAAAATAAAGTCGCCGAACCGATACAGGGTACTCCCGAAAAAATACGGTGTTTTGAATTAATTGCATTGAGTTTTAACTTAAAATTATATTTGAAAACGCATGATAAATCCAGGTTATTATGTAGATACTTTTTTATTTCTTTATATTACGTAGTTTTTTGCGTAGAATTCAATTGCTTTGTCTTAGATACGGTAAAAAGTTACCCTGATTTTATAAATGGATTTGAATTTTTTTAATTCTGTTTTTGACCTCAAGCGCTTCAGCAATCGACTTAGCTATGCGTTACTTCGATTTTTGAGCTCAAAAACTAATATTTTATCGAACTTTATAATTTTAACATTGAACCTCAAACTTTAAAAGCTTCACACTGTGAACTTTGAATCTTAATACTGTTTTCCTTCAAATATATAACGTCCAAACCGTAAACTTTCAAACTTTAAACATGAGAATATTTGAGAATACTTTATCAAAATAGTTGACAATTGCAACTCTCAATCTTTAAACATCAAAAGCAACCCGAAACTTTCGAACCTCACTTTTTACAATTTCAAACCTTAAAATTATAAAAGTCAAACATTAAAATTCTTACATTCTAAACGTAAATCTCTTAAACATGAAACCTAAACCTAAAAAAGGAAAATATCTTCTAACTTAACAATATCTTCTGCCTTAACAGACAGGTGTGGTGTCAATTTATTTACACTTAATCTGTCCGTTGCAGGGCTAAAATAAATACATCTGTTTCTTCTCAAATGGTCAGCCAATTAAATGACTGAATGATTTTAGAACAGAAGAGGTAGAAGTGCAAAAGACACGAATCAGAGTTGTCTCCTCTGAAAGTAATGAATTTCATTATACAGCCAGACCCTGTGGTGAATGAAGTGAAGAAGGCATTTGCAGAGTGGAAAATCTGTGCTGTTTAGAGGGCCAGGCATGCTGATAAGCGTATTTTTTCACTAAACAAACGAAAATTTTTAAACGTATAAATTTTGAAATTTTAAAAAGCCACCCATTAAAACTAAAACACGTCATATTTCAAAACTTCAAGGTGTAAACTTAAAAATTAAAACTCCGACCTCTCAACGCATTTTGAAACATTAACCTCAACTTAAAAACTGATTATTCTTATCCACGTAACCCCTTGACCCAACTTTCCCCTATCCACTTATAAATTCAGATCCACCTAACCCCTTTGGCGGCCGAACTTTCATGGTTCTGATTCGCTTGTAAAATTCAGATCCACCTAACCCCCTTGGCGGCCGAACTTCACCCTATGACAAAGTGCGGGCGCGCAGCGCCCGTACTTTTATTGTTCTGATCCGCTTATGTATTCTGATCCACCTACCCCTGTGATGCGAGACACGGAAGCGGCGCGCAGCGCCGCTGGAGTGGCGAGTTTTCTTTTAATGTTCTAACCTTTGGCTTCCCCTACAATTCACTTTTTCAATATCACCCTCCATTATTGATAATACCTGAATGTCTTAAGATATACCCCACTAACCTATCCCAATACCATATAAACTTTTAAAACCTACAGAAGATGTAAAATCTTCAGTTATCTATGTGAAGAAGTTTTATATAGGTAACTGAAGATGATACATTTGTGACGTTTTGGCGGATTCACCATCAGAGTATGATGATGCATTATAAAGATTTATTTAATTTCTTTTAATTACAGAATTTTTTAATAATTAGAAAAAACAAAATTTTAATTACTTTTGCCTCCTAATTCACAAATTCGTTAATAAAATTTTTTGATTGTACAGTTCAGTAATTGGCTCAGAGTTAGATTTCATATCAACTAGATGAATGAAAGTTTATTATTTTAAATTGCTTTCATAAATATGATCTTGACAAGTTATAAAAAACTTACTGAGTGACGTTATAATAATTAAATGTTAAATTTGTATAGACTTGCATTAATGATGTAACTTGCCTTGATGAAAAGTAAAAAATAAATACAGATTTGGTAGTAGTGTATATTAGAATGTACATTTTTTAAAAGATAGTGTGCGTATGTGTGTGCATATTTGACAGCCCTTACTATTCACTAAATTTCTTATCTCCTAATCTTGTAGAGACCTGAAATTCAGCACATTGTTCCATAGTGGTTAAACAGAGAAAGCAGGATAAGTATGTGCATTTTGACCAACCTAAGGAGTGCAGATAGGTGCAAACTGACCTTAAAAAATAATCATTTTTTCTGTAGCTTTTCACAAAACTGATTCTGAAAATCTGCAATAGTATTCTTAAAGTGATATTTATAAAAAGTAAAGTGTCGAGTGGAATCAGGAAAAGAAATAAATCAGTTTATTCTTCTTGTGAGGTTAGCCATATAACCAAATGTATTTTTTGTGAATAGATCAAACCGTGATTACACAATTGGAAAACATATTCATTGTTTTTGCTGCATCAAAAATTCTCTTCTTTGTTTACTCTGACTCATCTTTTGATCGTTGACTTGCTTGGAAATGACTTAATTCATAAATTTTGAATAGTTTTCTCTAGCAAAACAATCAAAATCTTTATCCCAAGGGTATTATTTTTGACGTTCTTTTAGAATCTCTTGTAAGTTCTAGATTTTATAATTCACATTAAAGATCTTTTTATTGATATTTTAATTCATTCTTATCAAGTAAGAATTGCCGGCCACATTGGCGAAGTTGGTAACGTGCTCGCCTCTCATCATGCGGTCTTGGGTTCGAATCCCATTCAGGCACAGCATTTTTCATACGTTACAAAAATCATTTCATCATTCACTGTTTGCATTAGCAGTAATTGCAGAACAGTCGGACGTTAAACAAAAAAAAAAAACAAAAAAAAATATCAAGTAACAATAAAAATTTAAATGTATTTTATGCATTGAAGTCTTTATTGTTTCAATATTACTTTTAATTTCCTTGCTTGACTGTGATCATCTTAGTTTTTGATCCTTTTTGGACCGTAGATTGTTCTCAGAATTCTTCTTTCTACTTATAAAACTTTCCCTATTTCACCATCTTTGAATTGAGTTGTCTCAATTCTAGAAAGAATAACATATTTCACAATAGTTGAATAATATCTTAATTTGGTGTTAATCAAAATGTTTCTTTTGTTGAAAATTTGTTTTATTTGGAAAAATAATTTTTCCAACTTTCTAGTGCTTTCCTCCATTGCACTCATTCAAAAACGATTTCTTTGAATAATTTCACCCAGATTCTTAAATTCAGTTAAGAAGTCTTATTTTTCCATATTTTGTTAATCTACAGCAGATATTTATAGCTGTTCAATTTTTTATTTCAGCCACCACGAAGACCATACCACAGGAAGAAGGCAAAAGTTTTGACGGATTTATCTTCAAATGCAAAAATTGTTACTCCAGTTCCTTCTTCATCGAATTCAACCCCGTTACAATCATCTGTGTTATCGTCAGTGGCTTCCACATCTGCCGCTCCTCCTCCTGTTCCTCCAGCACCAGTTGTTGTAAAAACACACAATGATATTAAAAGTAAGTTACTTAATTTAATAGATTAGTCTATATTAAAATACCTTTCCTTTTTCTTGAGATTGGAGAAATATTAATAGAAACTTATTCTGATAATAATGATAAATCATTTCCCATTATTCAGTAAGGAGAAGTTTTGGATGTTTTAACACCTGGATAAGCTAAATTAGGGTGTTACCTATAAGACTTGACAAATACCATATTCAACTGAAAACAACTCGAAATATTCTGTACCCAGAGTTAACCACTGTTGTCCAATTCTCATATTTGTCTCTCTGGTATTTTAAACGTTCTCTGAGATTTATGAACGTAACTAGAAATATTAATACACAATTTTTACCGAGTCAGTTTTTATATAATCATCATTAACCCTTGTGCAACGAATAGGTATGAGAATAATAACTGTTTTAATACTAATCGTGAGATCGTGCCGATAGACTTGGGTTTTCTTATCCATTTTTTATCCAAAAAATTTAAAATTTTTATGAGACGTTAAGAAAACATTGAGAGATGTTTTAAAAAAAACCATGAAACTCCATTTTTTTATGCCAGTTACAGCAAATTTACAAAATGCTGTTGTAATTTATGCAAAGTTACGCGTTTTTTATCAAAATTTGGCAATAAATTATTTTTATTTTAGTCCGGTATTTTAGAAAAATGTCTAGCAAAAAATTTGATATATCAAACGCCCTAAGATATCGTATTTAAAAAAAAATAAGGTAGTCACTTGCCACACTTTACAACTATTGTCTGTGTTAAAAGGAAGGCGGAAAAAACTGCTCTCTTTGAGCTGATGTCATTGACCTATTCCTACAGTTATTAATATGATAGCATGGAATTATGTGAACACGTGCATATAAAAAAAAGTAAGAAAAGATTACATAGAAAATTTTAATTGGAATGGGAACATGTGTCTGAAAATTGCCTATTCTACGAATCTCAGATGGTTTTCATCTTTTTCAGGTCATTTTCAACTCAACCGGCGTTGGTAAAAGGAATATTATTGAACAAAATACCGACCCCTACCATTCAACCTTTTTAAAATTCAAAAGAAAGCTATTAGGTGTATGGTGGGAGCTAACCAGCTAACCTCATGCAGGCCACTATTTAAGGAGCTTAAATTGCTTACAGTTCCCTCTCTGTACATTTTTGAGGTGTTATGTATGTTAGGCAAAATAATTTTATGCAGAATTTCAATGTTCACAATCATAACATGAGAAACAGACATGATTATTATGTGGCTAATCACTCCCCAAAATTGTTTGGACAAAAACCTACTTATGCAGCGAGAAAATTCATGAATAAATTACCCCAATTTTTAAAATGTTGTGAGGATTTGAATTCCTTTAAAAGGAATCTGAAAAATAACTTGGTCGGTGAAACTTTTTATAGCGTACAAGAATTTCTTTCTTGATAGTAGTGTAGTGATACATTGTGTGATTCTTATATTATATTTCAGGTGTTATAGCTGACATGTCCTATACTCCTCGTGGAGTCTCCAGGGTGCAAAAAAAAAAAAAAATTCAAGCTTTCAAACGCAGTTATAACTTTATTTTTAGATGAGCTACAACCCTTACATGGTTTTCTTTAAAAGCCTTGCCATTTAGCGGCACCACAATATTCATAAATCAATAGAAAAATTCCCAGTAACTGTATAGTGTTTATAAATAGCTTACTTATTTCCTCCTACATTCAGCTACTATTTAACTGTAATGTTCACAGCTCTGTGCGTTCATTGACCTTCACTATTACACAAACTGTTGAGTACTTACACACTCGTCATCTAACAACAATGTATTGGCTATTCGACGGATAAGGGTTGAAGTCATATTTTATTATCAGTGAAATATATATTTCTAACCACCAGAATATGGTAACAGAAAATTACCAATGTTTATTGAGCTTTCGTGTATCTTGTACACACTTCAGTAAATTAAAATTCTTTAATTTTTTTTTCTCATTAAAATTTAAAACTTCCTACGCCTACCGTGGTGGATAAGGAATAGTCGATTCTTATATCTAAAACAGTCTTACCAACTTAATCAGTTAAATTGTCATATTCAATCTGTGTGTTCATTAATATTCCCCTGTTACTGTGTTAATATAATATTTTTCCAAAATTTCAATTTCATTTTGTCTGTTATTCATTTCTAATATTTCTAGATTATTTTTTACACTTGACAAAGTATGTTTATTTTTGATTATGTGTTCAGTTACATTGGAGAATTTTCGGTTTCCTTTTTTATAGTTTGAATAGTGTTCTGCAAACTGTTTTTTAAAAGATCTGGTGGTTTTACCTATATATACCGGGTGTCCATTAAGTCTGGAAACCGCTGAATAACAGAAAAGTGAGCGTGACTAGGTGACCAGAATGACTTTAATTGCTTGTTGCACCAAAAAAACTATTCTAGGTGATATTTGAAATTTTTGTCCGCCATCTTGGATCCGCCATATTAGATTTAACTTTCTTAATTTAAATAGGATGATGGTCATATGATACATGATTTCGATCTAAAATTTCAAAATAAATTCAATGGCGAAAACCGGAAATCGATATCTTTTTTCGTTTTTGAGATATTACCATTCAACTATCCAGATCGGGGCAGAACGGCCATTTCTCCCTCCTCCGTCTTTGAGCCTACATAGGCAATTTAGGTAGCAAGTGAACGACTACACTTAAGATTATTGAAAATAATAAGTTTTTTAATATCTCCACTCGTTCATAAATAGGAAATTATTGTCATTAAGAACTACGGAAAAACAATTTAACGGCGAATTTATTGCATTATAAAACTACAGTATTTAATTTGTTACCAATTAGCCTAATACTTATTGTTATTTTTGTAAATGTTAGTGTTTAAGGTTTAAGGTTAGTGTTATAAGGAACTAACTGTAAAAATGAGTTACATAATTGAAAATAAAATTACCAAATGTTTCTTGACTCAGAGTAGTTGTTCAAAGTGGCCTCCTCTTACTTATTGACAATATGATGTACGTGCGTAAAAACTAGATACAGCATTACGAATGAATTCCCTTGGGATTCCAGCAGATTCCTTTAGAATTCTTTGTTTGAGTTCATGCAGACTGTTAGGTTTCATTCTGTAAACTTTTTTTTTTAAGTATCCCCACAAGAAGTAGTCCAATGGACTCAAATCAGGTGATCTCGGAGGCCATTCAATTGCTCCTCTCCTGTATGAAGTTGCTTGTATGAGACTATTGTATGAAGACATGCTTCGAAATCATATTACTCCAGCTTTAAGAAATTATTTCGGACAAGATGTTAACAACTGTTGGTTTCAGCAAGATGTAGCCCTGCCCATTTTTCTTTTTAGGTTCGTGTTTTGTTGACCGATATTTCCCAGAAAGATGAATTGGTAGGAGAGGAGCAATTGAATGGCCTCCGAGATCACCTGATTTGAGTCCATTGGACTACTTCTTGTGGGGATACTTAAAAAAAAAAGTTTACAGAATGAAACCTAACAGTCTGCATGAACTCAAACAAAGAATTCTAAAGGAATCTGCTGGAATCCCAAGGGAATTCATTCGTAATGCTGTATCTAGTTTTTACGCACGTACATCATATTGTCAATAAGTAAGAGGAGGCCACTTTGAACAACTACTCTGAGTCAAGAAACATTTGGTAATTTTATTTTCAATTATGTAACTCATTTTTACAGTTAGTTCCTTATAACACTAACCTTAAACCTTAAACACTAACATTTACAAAAATAACAATAAGTATTAGGCTAATTGGTAACAAATTAAATACTGTAGTTTTATAATGCAATAAATCAGCCGTTAAATTGTTTTTCCGTAGTTCTTAATGACAATAATTTCCTATTTATGAACGAGTGGAGATATTAAAAAACTTATTATTTTCAATAATCTTAAGTGTAGTCGTTCACTTGCTGCCTAAATTGCCTATGTAGGCTCAAAGACGGAGGAGGGAGAAATGGCCGTTCTGCCCCGATCTGGATAGTTGAATGGTAATACAGTTGAAATCCCTTAACGCGAAAACGGTTAACACGAAAATTCGGTTAACGCGAAATGTTTTTCTGGTCCCTACTAAGCGTAATGTATTTTTTATACGTTTTTATTCTGATAACACGAACAATTCTATACTGAAATATCGGTTAGCACGAAAAAATATCAAGAGTTAAAAACAGGAAATAGATTTTGAGAAAATATTTCTGGGAATTATGTAATGAATTTATCGCTGGAAATGAAGATTCCATTGTGGAGTCCACTAGTACAGAGCGATAACAAAGCAAAACCCTGCCCTACAAGTTACCACGCCCACATTCCAAACCCTACCGTTTTCGAAGTTAAGCTAAATTCAATACAGTGCAGTTAGCGTTCAGTGCGTGTCCGAAACAGTAGTGTTGTACCGATCTGTTGTTCCTAAGTTATGCAAAACAAAAGCAGGTTATTTTAAACTGAACAGTAGTTTTGAGTGTAGGTTTTATTTTAAAGTGCAATTGTGTGTAAGTTCAGTGCAGAGCACCGGTCAGTAATTATGGAAAGAAAGCGTAAACAAACGGCGTTAACCATCAAAACCAAAATGGCGCTTCTCGATGCTGTTGAAGAAGGTAAGAAAACAAAAAGTGAAATTTGTAAACAGTTCAATGTACCAAATTCTACTCTCTCTACAATTTTAAAAAATAAGGAAAAAATAAAACAAAATTATGAAACTAGTAAATTTGATCCCGATCGCAAACGGTTAAGGACAGCTAATCACGAGAACTTGGAAACTGCAGTTGTGGCATGGTGTAAGCAGGCTAGGTCACAAACAGCTCCGATTTCTTGACCACTTTTGATGGAAAAGGCGAATGTATTTGCTGAAAAGTTAGGTTTAAAGTTCTCTGCAAATCCTGGCTGGCTCGAACGATTTAAAAAAAGAAATGGTATGATTTTCAAAAACATATGCGGTGAATCGTCATCTGTAACACCAGGAATGACATCGGAATGGCTCAGTTCAACATTACCTGCTTTATTAAAGGACTACCTTCCTGAGTGTATTTTCAACGCTGACGAAGCCGGCTTATTTTATCGTTGTTTACCGGACAAAACACTAACATTTAAGGGAGATAAGTGTACCGGTGGGAAAAAATCTAAAGAAAGAATCACAGTACTTGTCGCCTGCAACGTAGATGGTTCCATTAAACTGCCTCTGTTAGTTATTGGAAAAAGTCTGAAACCACGTTGCTTCAAAAACGTGAAACAATTACCAGTTACTTATACAGCGAATTCTCGATCTTGGATGACTTCCGAAATTTTTTCGGACTGGCTGCTGACTCTCGACAAACATTTTTCTCGTCAAAAAAAATCAATAGCGTTAATTATTGATAATTGTACTGCTCACTCGACTAACGTTAGACTAAAAAATATTAAATTGATATTTCTACCTCCCAACACAACGAGTGTTTTACAACCTTGTGATCAAGGAGTCATCCAAAATCTGAAGCATCACTACAGAAAAATACTTCTTCAAAAGTACTTGACGGCGATTGATGGAAAAACAAATTTTAGCGTTAACATTCTGGACACATGTAATATTGTACGTTCTGCATGGGATCTTGTGACTCCTACAACGATACAAAATTGTTTTCGTAAGGCAAGATTTTGTTTAAAAACTGTCGATTTTGTTGGTGAAGAAGAAGTGGAAGCGGAACCGACTTTTGAGGATTTATTTAATCGTTTTACAGAGGCTAATCACGTTTCATTGCAGTTAAGTGAATACATCAACGTTGACGACGATCTTACGACAACACCAGTTTTCACAGACACTGATATCGTAGATAGCGTCCTGAAACCTAGTGAAACAGGAGAAAACAGTGAGGAAGATGATGGGGAAAACACCGCAACAGACAATGATTTGGGAGTTCCAAGTGCTGCGGAAACGTTATCCGCGTTGCAAAATGTACGGCGCTTCTTTCAAGCCAATTCAGACGGTGTAGAGTTATTGCAGAGTATAGACGGTTTGGAACATTTCATAGAAAATATAATTTTAAAGAATCGTGTACAAAAAAAAATCACGGACTTTTTCATAAAAGACTAGGTAGGTCTGTGTACCTAAATTATTTGTTTCTGTATTACATTTGTTTTCTTTTATGGAATAAAGGTAAAAATGTATTATTAGACCTATTGTATAGATAATAAAGCAGTTCAGTTCCAATTGCTAACATGATTTTATTAACATAGTCCGAACCATTAATTTTTTTTGTATTCTTTTAACACGAAATTCGTTTAACACGAAATTATTTTCCGGCCCCAACGATTTCGCGTTAAGCGATTTCGACTGTATCTCAAAAACGAAAAAAATATCGATTTCCGGTTTTCGCCATTGAATTTATTTTGAAATTTTAGATCGAAATCATGTATCATATGACCATCATCCTATTTAAATTAAGAAAGTTAAATCCAATATGGCGGATCCAAGATGGCGGACAAAAATTTCAAATATCACCTAGAATAGTTTTTTTGGTGCAACAAGCAATTAAAGTCATTCTGGTCACCTAGTCACGCTCACTTTTCTGTTATTCAGCCGTTTCCAGACTTAATGGACACCCGGTATATATTTCATTACATTCATTACATTTAATTTTATAAATTCCACACGAATTGAATTGATTACTTTCTTTTTCTTTATCATTGACATTCATATTATTATGTTTTTGTAAAATAAATTTTATAGAAAACTGGGGTTTATATGCTATTTTATATTTATTTTTATCGTATATATATTAGTAATTTTATTTATTTTATTATTTATGTAATTATATGTATTTTTATTACCATCTTTGTTTATTTCTTCTTTATTATTTATTATTTGATAAAATAATATTTTATTATCAATATATGTGCTCATGAAAAAAAAATTATTTGAGTAAAGATACTGGGCCCTATGTCCTAGAGCCAGTTTTTTTACAACCTTCAATTGCCCATAAATATGAGAAGTGAATATAGAAAAAGTGTTATATTACTAAACGTTATGTACACTGGCTACTTTTCGACATTATTAACATGACGATTGAGGAAATTGTCGTATCTTTGCCATAAATTGTCGTAACTTTCCAGTATTCTCTTCATTAAATATACCTGCTAATGAATTTTAATTAGTCCTGACATTGTCTTGAAGCACCTCGTTAGTTTGGAAGCACTGCCTCCCCTTCTAGCCACTTCTTCAGTTCAGGGAAAATATGGAAGTTACTTGGTGCTGGGTTGGCACTGTTTGGCAGGTGATTGATTTGTTTTTGTGAAGCATTTGTCTTTACTATCTCTTGCCTATATGAATATATAGGAAGGAAAGTATTGTTTTCATGTTGATTTTTTGAAATCCAGTTTTCACCGGATCTACGCATTTTCAGACCCCCCTGAACCCAAAAACATGGTTTTAGCGATTGGTTTGTGTGTATATGTGTGTATGTGTGTGAACAGAATATCTCAAGAACGGAACATCGTACGAACTTGAAAATAGAAACTTAAGTTACATACCACTACCGGACCCGACACGAACATTTTCATCAAAATCGGACAACCGGAAGCAGTAGTTTATTCGTGTTTTTGCTATTTTCTCAAAAACTGGTCCTACAATTTTTTTTAAAATCGCCTGGCGCCATGTTGGCTGAAATTCTTGGTGAGGCTGTTTTCACGTAAAAAAATTGTTTATTTAAGATTACGGCTTTAATATGCATTGTAGCACAAAAATTTATCTAATAATAGTTGTAGAAAATTAAAAATCCTACAACTTTTATTTTAAACATTTTTTTGTATAACGCTTAGTTTAGCGGTAATTAGTGATTTTCTGTTTTTTCTCGCGAAAACTTGTGAAAAATCGATTTTTTTTAGATTTCGGCCTTAATATGCATTTTATGACAAAAGAATAAAATCAAATTTATAGGAAATTTAAAGATCTACAACTTTTATTTAAAGCATTTTTCTCTACAGAGCCTAGTTTAGTATGAAAGAGTGATTTTCCGTATTTTTAAGCCTAACTGAGGTTGATTTTCATTTTGCATCTTTCACTCATGATTAAAATAAGGTTATGTTTATTGAGGTTAGTTTTTTGTTATTTCTAATGTTTTATTACTAACGTTAGGTTATTCTTATTGGTCATTATTTACATTGGCAAGTGAAAGTTGTGTGACTGCTTCACACCAAATTTTTTTTCTATGTATTTGCTTCATCTTTTATTTCATATCGGGTATTTTTAAAGATTTAAATTTCTAAACGTGAGTCTATTAACAAATTGTTATTTTGGTACAGGAAGAATAATTTTAATTTGTTATATTTTCAGATCGTAAACCAAAGAAGGGAATGGCAACAGCAAAACAGAGGCTGGGAAAGATTTTGAAAATCCACAAAATGATTCATTGATATATTTCACCTTCAAATCGTGTTCAACATTTTACCAACGATCTGTTCAATTATGTTTTTACCGTTTGTTATTACCGATTCAAGATTTTTTATTAGCGTTACTTACCTAACCAACTTCATGACTCCAGTTTTTCATTAACATAAGTTATATAAATTTCTTTACTTATATAATTATGTAAAATTTGTTTTTTTAGTGTTGGAATTATTGTTATACTGATTTGTTTTTTGTTTTTGTTTTTTTGTTACTTATGAACAATTACTTTGTGTATGTACGTGCATCATGTACATGCATAAATTACAAAGAATGGAGATTTATGTAATCAATTACATAAATACATTCTTTTAAATAACTGATTAGTATATTCAATAACAGCATTCAAATTTTTTTTCAGTGTATATTAATTTCAAAGATTAATATGACTGTTTAAATTAAATTATTTGCAACAAAATTTATTGCATATTAATTTCAAAGATTAATGTGACTGTTTAAATTAAATTATTTGTAACAAAATTTATTTGATATAATCAAAATTACCAGTGTATCGGATAGATTGCTCATCTATATTGTATTTATTTTAATTAATGTTTGGCACAAAAAATGTAATTATGGATTGAAAAATATTGTCTTCAGATAATAAATAGCAGTTAAGAAGAGTTAATAATAACATTTCAAGGTTAAGATGACAAAATTTACAGTTATGATTGTGTTTGAAATTAGTTTTAAATCTGATTTGTTAAATAAAAAACTAATGTTATTTTTGTTTTTGATGTAAAAATACTTAAATTTCACTAACTGCTTTAATACAGCTGCTTAATTTTATCTTGTTTTATGAATTTTGTTTCCCCTAACTTACATGTTTTAGTGCAGGGGTTCTCAAACTGTGGGGCGCGACCCCCAAGGGGGCATAAAGGATAAATAGGGGAGGCGTGAGAAAGTTAGAAAAATAAAAAACTGTATTAATAACTCAGAAAAAATGATAAAAAACTAAAAAACATTTGCTTTGTTGGTTTTAATTTCTAACTCTTAACATGAGGGGGCGCAAGCCTAAAAGAGTAAAGAAAAAATGAATAAACTTATTCATTTGCTTTGTTGGTTTTAATTTCTAACTCTTAACATGAGGGGGCGCAAGCCTAAAAGAATAAAGAAAAAATGAATAAACTTCTTAATTTGCTTTGTTGGTTTTAATTTCTAACTCTTAACATGAGGGGGCGCAAACCTAGAATAGATCAAGTTGGGGTTCTTGGCCTAAAAAGTTTGAGAACCTCTGTTTTAGTGGATACACCATCATTACATTCATTATGATGAAATATGGAAATTGAAACAGATTTTTTCATCTTCTGGAAGGATTTTAACAAAATTAGTTTAAACTTGTATATTTTATATATACTCATACTATAATGATAGTGGACCCTAAGGAATTTTAAGTGGATGTTAAGGAAAATAAATTTATTTAAAAAATAAAAATTATAGTAGCTATGAAAAGTTAGTGAAAATTTTAAGTATTTTTACTGTCTGGTTAATAATAGACTGCAAGATGTATCATGAAAATTATTTGTGAATCAATAATCTTATGGTTGTAATTTATTTTCATATATAAATAAACAATGAAAAAAATAGAAAAATAGAAAGAAAATAGAAAAAAAACAATGTGAATTTAGTAACGAGAGTATATATTCTGAAATCAGGAAACTGTAGTACCTGAATAAATTTTCAGAGATAACGTCACTAACTTTTTAAATGTTTAGAAAGATCACAAGGAAATTTAAAATTATAATATATTATTAAAACAAGTGATGTCCTTTTAAAATTGGTACCTGTTGGAGTTCTTGTGTATCAAATGCTGTGGGCGGAAATGAAATCTTCCCCTTTTTATCACCTAATTAGTTTCTTAACATTTGTTTTCGAGAACCGAACATGCTACCCCTATTGAAAGAAATTCTACAAGTTATTACAGTCAACATCAAATGCTTACTTAATTATTGGCAAAAATTAAAATTTTAATATGATTCAGTGATTGAATGAGTAAAGAGGTTATAGTTAGAATCACAGTAATGCAAGCAAACAGCTTTTGCAGCAAACGCGTTTGCAGCTTTCCTGCAATCGGGAAGCTGTCAGGTTTGTTACTGTACTCAATTTATTAAATTAGTGCGGTCAAGTTATTTATAATTTATTTGTAATTTATTTATTACATGCGGTCTTGGGTTCGAATCCCATTCAGGCACGGCATTTTTTCATACGTTACAAAAAATCATTTCATCATTCACCGTCTGCATTAGCAGTAATTGCAGAACAGTCGGACGTTAAACAAAAAAAAAACAAAAAAAAAATTAAATAAGTCAAGGTCATTTACCTTGGCTGAATTGTAATTCTGCTCGATTATCATTGATAGTTCTCTCCTGTCATTACTACTGCAAGAACCTTATTTTAGTTGTTCTTATAACTTTTATTTACTTTCAGCAGAGGTAAATAATTAAATAAAAATAATACTTGACAAACATTAGAATACAACAAGTTAAGTTTATGTTAATCTGTATGAAGAATACATACATATCCAGTGCCCATTCCAGCTATCACCGGGTCTGGGTGTTCACCAAGCCTCTCCATCTTCTTCCATCCATCCACCATTTCTCCTCGATTCGTTCCCAGTTTTATCCCCATCCCTCCACACTCCTCTTAACTTTATCCTTCCATCTTTTTCTTGGTCGTCCTCTTGATCTCGTTCCCTCCACCCTTCCTTCTTCCGTCCTTCCAGGTATCCTTTCCTCCCTCATTCTCTTCACATGGCAATACCATCTTATCCTCATTTTCATCTTACCCTCATACATTTTACATTTAGCTCCCCTCTAATCTTGGTATTCTTTATTCTATCTCTCCTTATCCTACCCTTTATTATTCTTAAGAACTTCATCTCCCCTGCCTGTAACTTACTCCATTTCCTCTCATTCATCCACCACGTTTCCCCTCCATATAGCACTGCTGGTGCATAATACAATGTATACATCATAATTTGGCCTTCTCTGGTATCTTTCTGTCCCATAACAAGTTTTTTACCGCTTGTTATATATTTTCTCCTTTTTGCAACAGCTTTGTTTTCTCTTCATCTATTTTTCCATCTTCTGAAATCTCCCTAAAATTTTTCACCATCCTCAATGCCTCCTTCCGGCGTAATGGTCCCCTCATTACCCCTGTCTCTTCCAAAAACAATTATTACATTCCAAGCATTCAGCTGAATTTGCATATCTTCTACTTTCTCTCCCCAAATCATCATATCATCTGCAAAAATCATCTTATTATCCGTACATCCAACTATTCCTTTTACTTTTCCGTTCATTCTTTCCATGACCACGTTAAACTGAATAGGGGACAGTATACTTCCTTGTTTTAGGGCACTCCCAATACTAAACCATTCTGTATTCCTGTACATCGTTTTCACCCTACATTCATAACCCTCATACATCTCTTTTATATCCCAATATACCCTGTCTCAATTCCTATCCGTTCCATTTCCTTTTACAGCCCTTTTCACTGTACTGAATAAAACTGAATGAAAAATAAAACACATAAAAATAAATGGAACGTTTATGTACCACGATTACCATTAAAATCACATAAGACTCACATAATTTATTGGTAACACAACTAAATCAATATCCATGAATTTATAATGATACCAGTGAGGTAATTTAATCACCTAATCTCCCACAGAGCAGTAATAATAAACACTGTGTGGTATTAACAGATGCTATATGCAAGCTCACATTACTGTGAATCTGAATTTAGTTATTCTGGTATGCTAGTTGATTTTTCTGTTTATAAATTCCTGTATTTTTTTAACTAGTTCATTGAAAATAGATTTATCAAAACATTTTTGACTCGATTGATAACAAAGTTTATTTAAGTTATTGTTGAACTTGTACAATGCGTATAATTTATAATAATTAATTTTTTTATATTGGTGTAATAAAATGACAATCTCTTTGTCGTCATTAATTTACTATAAAGTTGTTGTAAGAAAATTTGATTCAAATTTATAGATGAAGGGGTGTTGTGAAAAATGTTGATCATTCAGAAAAAATCTTTTAAAATATTCAATAAATCAAACCAATGGTTTTCTTTAATTAAATGAGATCTCTTTATTTTGAAAATATTATGTAAAGGAAATACCACCGATGTATGAATAATGAAGTCTTAAGTAAATTCTGTTGTTGTGGCTAACAATGTAAATAGTGTTAGTGATAAATAATTGTGTATATATATTTATAAGAAAATATGCTGTTAGCCACAGTGTTTTGGGTATATCTTTTACGATTGAAAACTCTTGAAATTAAGAAAGCGGTAACATTCACACATTTTTCGTTTGAATTGTGTTTAACAATTAAGGATCCACAAATAAAAACTTGTAATGTGAAAAGTCTGTGAAATTTAGATGCTCTAGTTCAGTGGTTGTTCTACTGTGTTCTTTTATGTTATGTAATAATTGAGCATATAAATGTATTTTAGTCCTCAACTTTTCAGTTTTTATATTTTACTAAATCTTAAAGTGATGTGTCAATGTTTTGTTAAGACATAAAATTTTTAGTGTAAAAATTCTCAGATGTATTTCCTAATAATTATCACTATTTTTCTTATTGTAAAATGGTGAGAAATGGTTAAATATTTTTTATAGGCTGTTCACTTTGTTAACTTAGGCATGAATTTTTTTACCAAGTACTTTGAAAATTTTTTGATAGAGGTGGATTATTTTACCGTATTAGTACTATTAAAAACTTACTTTATTTATATACGAGGGCTGTTCAAAAAGTATCGGACTGTTTATTAAAAGTGCATTAATTGAACTAGAGCTACAAACTTCTGATCCCCTTCAAAGTAGTCTCCTTGGTGATGCACACACTTCTCCCAGCGCTTCTGCCACTGTTCAAAACGTTTCTGGAAGGCATCTTTTGGAATGCTGTTAAGCTCGGCCGTCGTATTCTGTTTAATGTCTTCTCTTTCTTGAAATCGAGTTCCTTTCAGGGGCATTTTCAGCTTAGGAAATGGCCAGAAGTCGCAGGGAGCCATGACAGGAGAGTACGGAGCTTGGCAAACCAGGGGAGTTTTGTTTTTAGCGAGAAAACTGAATTAGATGTGCAGAGTGGGCAGGTGCATTGTCGTGATGGAGCTGCCAAGTTTTTGTTGCCAACAGATTCGGTCGTTTGTGCCGCACACCATCACGTAGGCGACGAAGTACCTCAAGATAGTATTCTTTTGGTCCTCGGTGACTAAAGTTTACTTGTTCAATAACATTCTCATTCCAGCTTGTCGATGGCCTGCCTGAACGCGATTCACTTTCCACTGACGTTTGACCATTTTTGAATCGATTGTACCACTCTTTTATTCGAGTACAGCTCATGGCAGACTCCCCAAAAGCCTGTTGAATCTTGCAAATTGCCAAGCTTTTGGCAAAATTTAATGCCGTAACGCTGCTCAAGTTTTTCTGTCATTTTATAACTTGATAAAAATCGCCGAGCACAACAGAGAGGTCTACACTATTAGGCTGACTGTTGGCGACGGAAGCTTTATTATGACACGAAACAGTGCATGCGCGCGCATGACAGTCCCCTCCACATCCCCACTAAGCTTGGCCGCCAGCGCTTCATTCGTTTCAGCAGGAGGACAGAAGGTCCGATACTTTTTGAACAGCCCTCGTACATGTATGTGTGTATTACCTGACCATCTGTTCTGTTTACCCAGTATAATCTAGTTGATTCTGAACTTAATCATCTCCTTGATGCAGTAGCTGATAGAGTGATTAAACACTAAGGATTATTACCTTCTGCTACATTGTATTTCATGTCACCTACATTAATAGGCTGCATACAAACAACAAACAAAACTGTTTAATGTTGATATCAGTTAATTTTAATGATTAATATACTAATTTATTACACTTAATTGCAACAAACCAGACCTTTGGTTCAGTTAGCCAATGGTTTTTTCTACGCTTAGTAGAACTAGTTGGCTAACTTTATTCAAATACTACGATTGTACGACAACATTATTGTAGTAAATGACCAGCTATAACTAAAAAATAAACTGATTATACTCCTTGGTTATCCAATCTGTCTTTAACTAGGGTGACCAAACGACCCAGAAATCTGGGATTGTCCCAGTTTTTCAATGTTATGTAGTGTCCTGATTAACTTCAAGGATGCTCTATGATTCTGGAATTTTATTTTAAAAAATTTCAATTTATATTTTGTTATAATATGTTATATTTTAATTTGAAAAAATGTGCTCAATCACATCAAGAGACGGCCGATATCACTAAAGTAGCTATACTTGTTTAAGAAATAACAAATAACTCCAAGCAGGTATCTCTCCATACAGTTTGATCGCTTTGATTAGTCTGAAGATTAGTTACTTGCTATAAAAAATTCCTTTGAATTTCACTGTTCGGAAGGCCTCAAAATCATGTCAATCAAAAGTCTTACAATTGCAAAATGAAAATCCCCGCTATTTCAGGGGTATCTGTATATCTCAACTAGCTTCTACGCTGGGGTCCCAAGTTTGATTCCAGGTCATTTCTGGCGTTTTTCCATCACCCATCTTCATCTATCATCCTTCTCACTGGCTGCCTGCCCATTCCGGCACGGCGTATTTTATACGTTACAAAAAATCATTTCATCCTTCACCGTCTGTATTAGCAGTAATTGCAGAACAGTCAGACGTTAAAAACAAAAAATATATATACAATATACATCCCCCTGCTAGTAGGTTTGCAGTATCTTGAATTTTTTCAGGAATGATTTGGTCACCCTACCATAACAGAATTGCTGAGCTCTTTCTGGGGTAAACAATACTGTTGGTAAAGTTATAACGAAAGCTCATGTTTATTTTATTGAACAGATGCAAGTAAAGCCATATGAAAACAGATATAAAATTAACAAAGGCATAAAAATATAATAAGCTTTCTTTTTTAATTTATAAATCTATTATAATTCATTGTCCTTGTAATAATGGACGTTAAAAAACTGTTTGAATAAGATTTTAATTTAAACTTCTATTTATTTATAATTTGAGTAATTGAAGGTGTGATTTGATGTTGAATGTACTCAAATTATCTAGTGAATTGAATGACCTCAAATAACTCAGGCATGAGTATTTTTACTTAATTCCGTACATTTTTAAAAAAGTATTTATTTAAGTTACTGTGTTTTTGTTTTATTTGTTGTACTACATATATTGTTGTTTTTATATAATTTATTCTGTTTAGTTTTTATTTAGTATATTTTGTTACATCACTGTTAAGTGTTTTAGTTTTATAATTTATTCAATTCAGTGTATCAGTTATATCCTGATAAAAATATATTTAATTTTTAAGGGTTTATTACAATCTCCAAACTAATAAGAAATTCAGAATTTCAATCTATTGTATAACAAAATGGATATTTAAATTACTACTTTTTAATATAATTAATTTACTTTTAATCCTGAATTTCTAAAAGAATGTTTTTTTTATTATTGATTGTAACTCAAAGAATTACTACTTTTATTTATTTTTATTGTGAACTGACTACCTTGTTTATCTAGACTAATTGAAACCAGAAGCGATCCGGGAACTGTAGGAAAAAGATAAAAACAAAATGTAATAGAAACTTACTGTTTATTTGTAATAAAACTTCACTAATTCAGAATATATGGAGGAAAGACGAGTCCGAATTAGTAAAGTTCTGAACTAGGAGAGTTTTTGAAATACCGTACTATTACTGTATACTAGAATAAAGGATGAAAAATAACTTTAAAATACATTTATTCCATTTCAAACTTAATTACAGTTTGTTTAGGTCAACAGCCAAAAGGCTGGTTTAAACCTCTAGAGGTTTTACTAAGTAAAATGAGGAGTGAGGTGGTTTACATATGCCTTCCTCACTTAGTATAAGCTTCTGCTGTGTACCCTGCAAATGACACCTTCACTTCATTCACCACAGGGTCTGACTGTACAATGAAATTTATTACTTTCAAAGGAGATAACTCTGACTAGTGTCTTTTACACCCCTACCTCTTCTGTTTTTTAATAGTTCAGTCATACTATATTTATAATAAATGACCTCGGTTATAATAAATGATCATATTATTGTTTTTTATCACTTGGCTGACCAAGTGATAAAAAACAGAACTAGCAGATCGAGTGCAAATAATTTAACACTCCACCTGCCTGTTATGGGTGTATTAATTACAGTATTTCTTATAAAATAAAATGTAATTTAATTTTGTCCTAACATGGAACATAATGAAGAATTAATTTACAAAACAAACACTGCTACTAGTACTATCATAAATTGCAAAATAATTCAGTATATGAAAATATGTACAATTTTAAGTAGCCTACATTATTGTAATTACAATTTTCACTGATTTTACAGGAACTTATTTACTTCCACTAGTAGATGGTTGATCAAAATTGTCAGGTTTGCTATCTTTAACACTTGGTAATGGGGATGAAAAAGTAAGAAATTTTGGTTTGATTAAATTTTGTATTATTTCTTAATAACTTCTAGCTTCATTTCTTTTAATGTTAAATAAAACTTTTGAAAATCACTGTCGCTGTCTACAAATTGTATTAGTTCATCTAGATGTTTCGAAACTTCAGATAGCTTAATTTTGTAAATGTTAATTTCATCGTCAGTACAATCTTTATTCAAGTTTTCTGCTCAGAATTCATCTTCATCTATTGCCAACCTTTGCCTTATTTTCTGGACTTCCTCAGTACCGAAAGCTCCTCTGAAAGTTTTATCTTCTAGCCTCGCAAGATCAAATTCACATTGCTTATTGTACAAGAGTTTGTTCCAAGGACGCTGATTGATGACCCATATCTAGTACCTAGTTGACAGTTCGAATTACTGCGAATTCCGAATTAGTGAAGTTTTACTGTACGTATTTGGACAGAAACACACAATATATTCGTATTCAAATATTTACAAGTGTTTATTAAGTTTTTCATTATAAATAAATTATTTATTTTTCTTTGCTTTACTTTTTTATTCATCATCGTAAGTTTAGCTGATGTGGTATCAGGCTTCTGTTCCAAATATTGATGATGTCCAGTGACAACTCACTAAGCAGATAACAGTAACATCCATGCAATTGTTAGCTCTAAGCACTAATTTTTTACTTTCTCTTGCCTATATGAATATATAGGAAGGAAAGTATTATTTTCATGTCGATTTTAAGAAATTGAGTTTTCACCGGATCTACACGTTTTCAGACCCCCTGAACCCAAAAAACATGTTTTTAGCGATTGGTCTGTGTGTGTGTGTGAACAGAATATCTCAAGAACGGAACATCATATGAACTTTAAACTTGAAACTTAAGTTACATACCACTACCGGACCCGACACGAACATTTTCATCAAAATCAGTCAACCGGAAGTAGTAGTTTATTCGTGTAATTTTTTACTTTTTTTTTCGATTTTCTCAAAAGCTGGTCCTACGATTTTTTTAAAATCACCTGGTTTACTAAATTTTTTATGATTTACAAGATAGGGTAGGTGCCATGTTTGCTGAAATTCTCGGTGAGGCGTTTTTCACATAAAAAATTAGTTTTTTTAAGATTGCGGCGTTAGTATGCATTTTAGCGCAAAAATTTTTACAATAAAAGTTGTAGAAAATTTAAAATTCTACAACTTTTATTTCAAACATTTTTTTGTATAACGCTTAGTTTAGCGGTAATTAGCAATTTTCTGTTTTTTTCTCACAAAAACGTGTAAAAAATCTTTTTTTTTTTAAGATTTCGGCATTGGGATTTCGGCATTTTACGACAAAATAGTATATAATAAAATTTATAGCATTTTTTTGTACAGAGTTTAGCATGAAAGATTGATTTTCCATATTTTTAAGCCAAACTGAGGTCGGTTTTCATTTTGCGTCTTTTACTCATGATTAAAATAAGGTTATGTTTATTGAGGATATTTTTTTGTTTATTTTTAATGTTTTATTACTAGATTATTGGTCATTTTTAGCATTGGCAGGAGAAAGTTGTGTGAGTGTTTCACACCAAATTTTTTTAATAGTATGTAGGCCTACTGTGCGTCTATTTCGATTTTATGAATAAAAAAATTTCTAGTCCAAATAATCTGGATAAACAAGGTAAGAATAATTATATCTATAATGTATGTGTCAATTTAAAATTGATTTTTTTTTCTTATGTTATACGAAATTTTTGGATTTTTTAATTTAGGCGATGTATTTTTTTGTTTTTGTTTTAACAAGTATTACTATTATCAACATGTTTCCAATTGGAATTACTTTATCAATTTATCATTATTGAACCTTAATTAATGGTCGACAGGTTAGTTTTTTCGTTATGTATCTACAAAGAATTAGTTTGAAAATTTGTTACCAGAGATGATTGATTAATTAATCTTTGTACTTATATTCATCTCTCCAGAAGTTACTTCCGTATTGGAATTGTTAATTTTTTTATTATTATTATTTGAAAGTTGTTTTGTTATCGATTGTAATGAAAGGTTTATAAATTTGAATTTAAGAAACTGTTTTTGATTCTGGCTAACCTATTGTACAATTGTGTTAATTTAAATTCCCACTCGAGTTGGAACACAGTATTCTAAATTTAAGTTATACTGAATACATAAATTAAAAATACAAGATTACATTGACTGAAAAGTGAGAGAAAAGTTGGTTGAACACAAGTTCTTTATTGTGTACTATATGCATAGTTTTCAATTCAGAGAATTTTTAGTAATAGTTTTTTCTTCTTTTTTTTTAGTGTAAGTTTTTCTTATAGAAAATATTTTCCTGTGACTGAATCTTTGGTCATATTGTATTGTTTTGTCTTGTGAACAAATCTGTAATTAAGAATATAATAAACACTTTATTTCAGTCCAGAACAAAATTAAAATATTGCGTATTTGGAATTTAAAGATAATTATTGTACCAGCAGGCCTACTGATCTTACCATTTATAAAATATAAGTATAAACCTGACTAAAATTTTTTAAATATTTTGAATTTAAATAAAATATTTTTTTATGAATTTATTTCAGGCCTGTGGTGGTCACTTTAAATAATTTTTTTAATTTATTTCATAGATATATATTATTTTTTAATGAAACACTTCTGGTTTCAAGTGAAGAATTTCTCTCTTCATTCTACGTTAACGTTCTGAAAGATTATTATTTTCTATTTAATATTTTTTATAGCTTTTATAAAATACAAATTTACTGTATATTCTGTAAATAAAAATGTGAAAATTATTTGTATATATAATTGTTTTTTTCTTTCAGTTTTCTTGTTTGATTTTACGAGGGTCATTTTTTTCAACCGCAGATAGGCCATTAATAAAAGACAAGTGAATATAAGAAGAATATTTTATTACTATAAGTTACTTATACTAATGGCTATTTTATGACATAATCACGTTGACGATTGAAGCATTTGTCTTACCTGTGGATGAGCTTTCCAATACACTCTTCATGAAATTGTTGCTCCCAATAAATTTGTCGTGAAGTTTTTCATTAGTCTAGCTGTCCTTCTAGCCACTTCAGTTCACGGTAAAGATGGATGTTACTCGGTGCTAGGTCGGGTCTGTGTGGCAGGTAATTGAAAATGCCCCATTGAAATTGCTCAAGGAGTCATTGGGTTGCATTAGCACTGTGAGGACGGGCATTTTCATGGATCAGAACAATTTCAGAAGTCAACTCACCTCTTCTTTTGTTTTGAATGGTTCCACAAACTTCATAAAGTTTTACAATAAACAACTGCGTTAATCGTGATCCCCAGCTTCATGAACTTCACCAGAAGTATGAGGAGCTTCATGACAATATCAAGGCTCATTTAAATTCATTGGCGGCAACATTATATGAAAAGCGTATTAAAAAGCTCGTCTACAGGTTCGACAAATGCTTCAATCGTGAATGTGAGTATGTCGAAAAGTAGCCATATGTATACGTAACTTTTAGTAATAAAACATTTTTTCAATTCATTTGTCTTTTATTTATGGCCTGTTGTTGTTTAGGTCAACAGCCGAAAGGCTGGTTTAAACCTCTAGAGGTTTTACTTAGTAATAACGAGGAGTAAGGTGGTTTACCATGCCTTCCTCACTGAGTTGAAAGAGTATGCTTATCAGCATGCCAGGTCCTCCGAAAAGCACTCACTTTCCACCCTGCAAATGACACCTTCACTTCATTCACCACATGGTCTGGCTGCATAGTGAAATTCATTACTGTCAGAGGAGATAACTCTGACTATTGTCTTGTACACCTCTACCTCTTCTGTTCTTAAATAGTTCAGTCATATAAGTGGCTGACTATGTGATAAGAAACAGAACTATTTTTTTTAGCCCTGGACCAAACAGATAGAGTGCAATTAAAATAACACTCCACCTGCCCGTTTTGGGCATATGTATAATGCCCAAATTGAAATTGTTGAATATGTATTATATTCAACAGATAATTGTAACTTTTAGTAATAAAATATTTTTTCAATATTCATTTGTCTTTTATTTATGGCCTATCAGAAATTTAAAAAAAAAACAACCCTTGTAAATTATGTTCTGTTTACAGCCTAATTAAATATCTGACGGAGGGTTTTTATAAAGTAAAATGAGAAGCAAAATAGTTCATATTGGCTTCCTCGTTTCTAGCTCAATAGCCAAAATCCAGATTTGAAACGGTTGAGGTTTCACCATGTAAAGTGAGAAATCTATATTTAATGATGTAAGAATATAGTATAAAACAAAACTTTTTTTATAGTTATAGAATTAGCAAGTCATTTGTGGGCTGATAGTGTATGCTAACCAAAATACCTTTATACAGACCTAATGTTCGCAACCACAGTACAAAAAACTGAAATGAATAATACATCGCCACAATAATAAATTGTTCAAACAAAAATCTACTTTTGTAGGGAGAAATTCACCAATAAATTAACATAGTCTTTACTCTTGATTAGTAACACTTACCTCTTCTGTTCCATAATATGTAATTTAATCAAATAATGATGTAAGAAGAAACAGAACTATTTTTTATAGCCCTGGAACTAGCAGGTCATTTGTGAGATAATAAAGAATGTTAAGCAAAATACCTTTATACAGTATTTTAATATCCAAAACATCCACTAAATTGTTTGAACAAAAACCTGCTGTTGCTCGGAGAAAATACATCAATAAAGTATATACCACAATATTTATAAAATTTATATTTGTTCAAAAATAGTTGAAATATCACCTCATCGATGAAACATCTTACAGTGTACAAGAATTCCTTTCTGAATAATTACTTAAAACAAACATCCAGGCGAGTGTAAAAAAAAAGTGTACTACTCAAGGTTAGTATTACAAAATGACAAACTTATCGAAGTAAGTAAACATGTACATACCAAGACCGACTACAATACTAGAGTATTGTAGTCGGTCTTGGTACGTACCACCAATACTTGATAAAATCGGTATCGAGAATGAACGGAAAAAGTCGATTCTTCAATGCCGATTTCGTGTTTTCAGACTGGCAAATATGCCGTAATTCTCCAAGATAAAAGATTTTAAATATTAATACAGTTCAGTAATTTTGGCTTGGGGGGAGTAAAAAATTGTAGTCCTATGATATAACTGATACGATGAATCTTAATCATATACTGGAGTCTGACGGCTCGTTTTTTCGGATCGGCTATTCAAAAAAGGTACGAGTCCAAATGAATTAACAATATTACCGACCAATACGCACTGACTGTTCATTGTTTTGTTTGATTTGAAAGAATATCAGAATATGCACAAAAGATTATCAACCAAAGTTGTAATTTATTCAAAGATTTTACAAAAGTAAAATTTTAAGAACAACAGTACTTTGTATTTCATTGAACGAAAATGTCGTATTAAGCAAAGACCACGCCATCTGTCGGATGGTTGCAAGAAGTAAAAGTTTGAAACGGAATTTCTAAAGAAAACTATCGATACAAGTAAGGGAAATTAAGGGAATTTTATTAATAAAAATTGGTAAAACTGGCCCAAAAAAAGGTATATAAGTAAAGTATCAACGGGGGTTTGCGTGGGTGGGGCATTTCATTCCGTCTACAACCTTTGACAAGTGAACATCTATCTCTTATTTGCCGACAATCTTAATATTGTTAGAATTTTAAAATGGTAAAATATTGTTTCTTTTTTGTGAAAATTACAAGTATTAGCATGTGTGAGTAATTTAGAATTGTAAAATTACATCGTAAGTTTTCAAATGTGTTTTCCGCCATCCGCTAGATGGCGTAAGAATGCACTTTTACACAACTGTAGTTCCAAAGACATTCAATAGATAGCGTAAGAATGTTTTTTTTACACACACACACTGTAGTTCCGATTATATTCAATAGATAGCATGGAATGTACTTTTTCAAATCAAGTTGATTAATTTTCTTATTTTTGTTCTGTTATTTATGTAGCTTTATAGATCGATTTGTAAATCATCAGTTAAAATTACTATTTACAAAAGCCTTCTAATGCATGGATATACAGATTAAATATTTTTGGCAGGGCAAGACCAAACAACTTAAAAAAAATTTGAACCTTCCAATGCAAATTTTTGACCTTGACTAAATCACAAATTCACCCTCTCTACTACATCTCAAATTTAACTTTACATAATGACCCACACATTGAATTTATAATAGTTTTGTGTTTCTAGCGCTCTCCTTAAGGGGAATATACGCAAATAATAATAATAATATATATATGTATTAAGATTCGTACACCAAAGATTAAAAAGAAGATGGAGTAGAAGACCTCTTGATGTAATAAGAAAAAAAGTACTCTTCAAAGTCAATTATGTTAATTTTTTCAATTATTGTTTGTACCATACCTGTCCTGTTGTCTTGACATGTCTTATACTTCCTTGGGAGTCTCCTGGATGCAATTAACAAAACAAAAACCAAAAAATTGCTTTTTTCTGCAATTTCTCATAAAGGTATGTTTTTAAATACACATTTTTTTGTAAAAGTGTATCCATAGACTCTAGTTAAATTTACAAATACAAATGTTATTTTGCATTTCTCATTGTTTGTTCAGCATTTTTGTCGTTGTGCACTTTTTTTACAGTTCAAAATAAAGAATTAAAATTTAAAAAAAGTTGTTCTGTGAGGTATTAGTGTAATCTTAAAAAAACAAATGGATTTTTAAGAAAAAATCCTGCTATATTTCCTATTTTATTACTGATTTGCATAATAATGCACAAGTTTGAATTATAAAATAATGTAGTCTCCAAAAAACTGGCTTTTATAGTTGAATATAGAGGGAAGGAAATTATTGTTTTTACGCTGATTTTTCCAAATCGAGTTCTCATTGAAAATTTAAGTTTTCAGCCCCATTTAACCCAAAAAACATGCTTTCAACGATTGGTCTATGTGTGTGTAAACAATAATATCTCAAGAACGGAATAATGTACAAAGTTGAAACTAGGAACTTAAGTTAGGTTTCCACAAAGGACCCAACACAAACATTTTCATCAAAATTGGTTTACCAGAAGTAGTAGTTTATTCGTGCAATTTTTCGCTTTTTTGCAATTTTCTCAGAAATGGGTACTATTTTTTAAAAAAAATCACCTCACTTTTGCATATTTTATGCTCTAAACGATACGGTATGTGCCACTAATCGCCGCTAAACAAAGTATTGTACAAAAAATGTTAGAAACAATAGTTGTAGGTTTTTAAAGGTTCTACAACTTTAATTATACACACTTTAGTGCTAAAATGCATGTTAAGGCTGCAATCTTAAAAAGAACAAAATCACTAATTTGTATCTTGTCTGTGGCATTGTAGCTCCCAAACAGATGAACCAATTTTGCTTTAGTTTTTTTTTTGAAAGATAACTTGATTGAGTGTTCTTAGCTATAAAAACATTTTTAAAAAATCACTAATTGCCACTAAAGTACGCATTGTACAAAGAAATGTTAAAAATAAAAACTGTACGATTTTAAAGGTTCTACAACTTTAATTATATAGACTTTTGAGCTAAAATGCATATTAAGGTCGCAATCTTAAAACGAATAATTAGTATCCGTCTCTGGCATTGTAGCTCCCAAACAGATGAGCCGATTTTGATTTTGTTTTTTTATTTAAGAGGTGACAAGATCAAGAATGTTCTTAGACTGTTTTGACTAATAAAAATCACTAAACCAGAAGTAGTAGTTCATTTTTATGGTTTAATCAAAAACAGCTCCTACTATTTAATTAGGTTTTTATTTATATATTTATTATTACAACTGAGGGTATGCGCCAAGTCAGCTGAAAATCTTGGGGGCCTGTGCTCTCGATGAAAAAAATACTTTTTAAAGATTGCAGTCTTTATATGCATTTTAGGGCAAAAGTGTATATAATCAAAGTTCTAGAACATTAAAAAATTTACAAATGTTTATGAGCAACAATTTTTTTTACAACGCTTAGTTTAGCAGCAGTAAGTGATTTTCTGTTTTTTTTTCATGAATATCTGTAAACTAATGTTCACTAGTAAAAATTTAATTTAAAAAGTAAAAAGATAATATTTGTATTGGCCCTTTAGGTTTGATGTTGTGTCAGAGTGCCACTCGGTAACAGAATCAAACTTAGTTGTTCTACTTAGCAGAACCCCGAAGTGATGGTATCAAACCAAAAGTGACAATACATATTTTTTTTATTTTTACTATCGTTTGATTTTTGTATCATTGGAATTGAAATCGGGAATTGAGAATATAAAATAACATAAAAATTAAAACTATTTGCAAAAAAGTTTTATACAAGCGAGTGGATATAACTTCTTTTAATACATATTAGTTTCGACTTATTTTATTTTATATACTCTGACGGTAGCAGACTGGCTAAATATGTAAGTTTATCTAAATAAGATTATAGATAGATAATCAAAGCACCTAAAAAAGTTTAGTAAAAATTTAAAATATTTGTATATTAAAGTTGAATATAGGCTGCATTTTAAAGATTATTTTTTAATAGTTTGGAATGATTAATTGCTTACAACTTGCAATAGGTAAATAAAATGCAACTTCCAACGATTGAGGATTAATTATAGAAGTAAAAGTACTGTTCAAACAATAAATAACAAGATGGGCAAAATAAATGTAACAAACTGTTTAGTGACTTTACTGAAAATATAATGTATTCATAATATAATTTAAAAAGAAAACAAAGTGGCCAGTTCCAGTTAATTACAGTTTATTTTCTACATTTAACAATTTTAATAAATATAATGACACAGATACAGTTGTCAATTACCACCCAGATTATAATAACAATAATATTTTGTACGATACCCGACAACTCTTTGAATTTGGCTTTATAAAAACCACTATAAATAGCAGTCATTTTGTTCTCATGTTTACAGAAATGCAATCAGATTTCTTCTTCACATTTGGTGAAGACCTGTCCATCTATAATTAGATTAATAGTATTCTATTAATAGATGACAGATGGACAGCAGTCTATTTAAAGTGAAGATTAAATTTTAACTAGTAGTAAACAACACATCTATCTGTACATACATCACAAATTAAAGAAAATAAATTAAATAAATAAATAAATATTACACACTGCTTCAGACTACATAAATTATAGGCTAAAATGTTCAGTAAAAGTATTGTTGTAGATAAATTGCATTATAATAACAAAATATTGCATCTTTTATAATATTCACTATTGCTATCAATGTGACAATAAACAAAAAAAAATTATGAGCATCACAATAATAATGTATATTCCACGTGTCGCTCTGAAGAAAAGTTTGGTCAATGGTATCACAACCGACTGAAAATCATGGTCACCATAAACTCATTTCTAATTGGCTAATGTATTCAACACAGTAAGTGCTGTTTTCTAAACAAAACAATAGTGAATTTCAACATCCAATAACAATAATATAAATAAATAAAAACAAATTGTATACTAAAACTCCAAACACAACAACCCTGCTAATCAAAACTAATCGGTACCTGTTCAGATTAACCAAAAAACTGTGCATAACAAAAAAATAATTCAAAAATCGTTAAATTTAATATTACACACGCATTATCAGAATTGTGTTGGCCAACCGTGAATAATTAAACAATGAGAATACACTACAACTGTAAGTTCATGCACACATTCCAGGCTGTAAAAATTCAGACAATGTTGGCATAAAAAATGACATGGCTGTCACAGCTGATGATTCCAGACCAGAAAAAAACACATAAAATATGTAACATGGAGTGATTTATTTTACATTCAAATGCAGCAAAATCACTGGAGTTCATAGTGCAGAACAACAACACTATGCAAACTTACATCATGTTTATGAGGTGCTCGCAAAATATAGAGCCATTAAGGATTTTGGCATAATGAGATTTTATGCAGCCAGACAGTACGTACAATGTATAATTTCTTATACTTAGTAATGAACTAGAAGAAATGTTTTATCAGTAACTGATACATATAGTAAGTAGGACTACATCTTGTATTAAGAACTTTGCTATGTTCGTTTTCTTCTCTCAACTACACTATTTATCAATTTTTTAAATTTATCATTTATGTTCAGAAGCCATCAGGAATTTCTTTTCCATAATAAAATTACTTAGTTTTTATTTTAATTTTAAAAGGTGTTTCATATAAAAAACACATGTTAACAAATTAGAAATCAGTTACGATTTATCAGAAATTTTAGATTAGCAGGGTTGTTGTGGACACACAAATGAGCCAAAATTTATAAATGGACCTCTTGTTGAAATTTTCTGATTTAGTTATTAAAATTTTAAAATTCAACACTAAATTCTTGAGCAATCTGACACAAAATTTAGATATTTATCTGAGAAATTATGTAAGTTACAGCAACTTGAATAATTTCGACAGAAAATTTGGGTTAAATATTTTTAAAACTTATACATTATCATACGTTTTAATTTTACGAATTAAAAGTAACAAATTATACATAAAAAACACCAATAAATATCCTTTTGCAAATGCTATAAATTGTATTCAAAAATGTTAAATTATATGGCTTAAAATTCTTTAGAACAGTGTCTTTACTTCTTCAGTGGTTCTGCAAATGGGTTCAGTAGGTCAGATTCAGGCTTAAGATACCCACCTGTACCGGTTTCAGCAACTAATTCAGATTTCACTTCAAGACACAGAAGGTACATTCTCCTTTACAAAATGTTGTTATGTTTTAGAATAGATATTCTTTTCATTGCCTAGTTATCCCTGCAGGAGTAATTACAAATGGAAATCCAACATGACAAAAATTACAGTAATTTACAAAAAAAACTAATTATTGATATACTGACCGCAATTATTCATTTTGCTTGTACTGACATTTTTTTGGCATTCCGCCACATAGAAGCAAGAGAAACTGTTAATTTTTCAATTTACAGGTAAAGTCTTGAAATAAAATTAAAAATAATAAGTTCATTAATGCAATTCAAACAACCTTTTATTGCTTAAATGAAACTTATTTTTAATATCACAACCCAAATAATAATTCAATCAATGGTATTATATGTGCATCACAAAACAAAATAATCCATTATGGGTTTTATCAGTTTCTCATTTACATTTGGAGGATTTAATATAAGAATTCCACTAGGCCATTATATAATCTTATTCTTTTTTGTTTTACCTAGCTAAACTTATGGCCGATGCATAAAGTAACAAAAAAGATACAGACATAATCCAACACTGTGTGGTTTATCTAAAAAAATTTGTAACACTTTACATAATTTAGATTAAATGGTTAACATAAAAGAAATGCATGATGACACAACACAATAGAACTTCTCAACCTAAAATGGAGAGAAATGGAAAATTTGTTTCAAGCCATGACCAAATTAACAGTTTCAAAATAGTCACAAAACTATGCATACGTATTATTATCTTCAGTCCATCAGATATTTTTAAATATCTTCAAATATTTTCCATAAAATATTTGAACTGACTAAGTTATGATGATAACTTTGATAAACTGGATATGGACATGCCAAATCACAACCTTTTATTAAGCAACAAAAATTGAAAAAACAAATTAGGAAGCTCTTAGATCTTATTAAGCAGGAATGGCAAAGAAATTGTACTTGATTACTAAAAAAGCACCAACAACAGCTGGAAGGTGTCCCAGCCTATAATACAAATAAATTAGTTACCTTTCCATGTTTTATTATGAAATTTAATAAATACATTTTAGCATAGTTTTACAGATGGGACATTTTTTGTTTGATGGAGGGTCACGGAGCTACACTCTGCTCTTATCGACCAATCTTTTCCATCAGATCAATTACACATAAATATACACATTCATACACACAATATTTACAAATAATACACAATTTACACAATCAACGTAAAATAAAAAGTGCGAGTAGATGACAATACAATATATATTTATAGATGTATATATATATGTATCACATAAACAACTATTGCTAAATCACAGCAAATATTCATTAATTTATTTCTATACGATAACAAACATCATCAGGTAAAAGTTACAACAAATAATAGCCTCAGTTTCCGTTTGCTTAAAATAAATTACATCAGACCTCCTGTTAACAGAATCAATTGGGACATAAGAACAGTTAGCTGAGCAAAAAGTTATTCATACAGTACAGACTAATTAATAATTAATATTATATTTACTACCTACACGACAAAATTTAATAAGCGATTTTATTTAAATTATTAACTATAAAGAAATAATAATTATTGTCAGCTCTTGAGAATTTTAAACGTAAAAACAAAATACTACAATTATCACTAAAAATGTATTTTGTGATTAATTATAACTAAAACCAACTAGCACCAACTAACAGTAGGTTAAATACTGTATACCTAATGATATTGTGCAAAAATGTAACAAATTAAAAAAATTAATTAATTAATACCTACAAAAAATTTTACCAAATATACCCCCTACACACTTAAATGGAATACAAAAATAAAATAAATAAAATCAAACACTTAAATGGAACTGTAACTTTGCAATTATTTTGCATATAATATTTGCATGATTTGTTATACTATTAACCACAAAATTATGAGCTTCCTAGTAAACTCAACAGTCGTGTACCTCCACCCATCGTGCCTTACAGTGTTGCTAATTCCACCCGCCCTGCCCGTCGCATTTGAATTGCTTCACTCAGTCAGTTAAATGCAAGCGTGACATACACAACGTTTCTTTAAGTTTATGGGCTGTTTTTTTTAAGTCATTTTCGTTAAAAGGTTTCAAAATTTTATTTGACATTTTTCAGTGTATTAAATGTATATTTAGTTGTAAATATGAATGAATTCAGTGATTTTGACAAACAACCCAATAAATCCATTCCGAACAGCGTATCGTTATTGAAAGAAAGACCTTAGAAAACGATGTAAAGAAATAATCAGTAATGTTTATAAGTTTTTCAAAATATGGCTAACAATCCTAAAACAAGAACAAAATTAAATTTCTGATTTTTACGATTATAACAAAAGATGAAAAGTTTGTTCGCACTCTGCCAAATACGGCAACACTGTATTACTGTCTAACTAGATCCAGGCTTGCAATTTCATGGTAATTAGTACTATAGTTAACATAGTAAAGGTTTATGGTTCAATTTTCTTTTTAACAGAATCAACACTTTCATTTCATTGCTTTGTAATAAATAATTAAAATTACGAATCACTCTGTTATAAACACAGAGATTCACAATGGGACATGCCCTCGTATTTTGTAATGGCAACTGGCTTCTAGGCTCGAGTGAGGCATCATCACTCAATAAATAAAAAAAAAATTAAGCAAATTTGCCTGTGAAGTGTAGCAAAGGAGAATCAGTGTTGTTACACCAAAGTTCTATAATTTCGAGAAATTGCCCTTTTCAGTTCAGTTGTGTTCAAAAATCGGACAGTCTATTTTTCTATTACGACCAATAAATATAAAGGTCAGAGTCCTTCAGTTGCTGGGTTTAAACTAAGCGGATTCCCTGAACCCTCATGTCCCTGTTAACCCAATTGAAAATATTGTATGGGATGAAGCATTTCTCAGGGCAAATCAGTCACAACTATTAAAACTTATTTCCCCAAAATGATTGTAGCTATACAATAGCGATTTCTGTGGTTCAGTCACAGAGTACTGGACTTCAACACTGAAGTTCCTGGATTAAATCTGAAAGATTAACAGATATTTTTCACAATGTTTCTTAAAAAATACAGTTCCACAACATCAATAACAGCAAACCTCTACTGATGTTGACAATTTAAAACAAGTATTGTTCAAAGAACAATTATTAAATATGACACAACTAGTGGAGAAGAAAATTACTTATTTGTTAACAATAAGTTCAATATGTTTAAAAAAAACTGATAAACTGAAATTAAAGTAGATAATACAAAGTAAACCCGAACAAATATCTTGGAAACCAATAATTTTGTGATGATAATATGAATTACTTTTACTGTACTTGTGCTATTATAAGATCATTGACATAAACAGATAGACAGAGGTTTCCAAGAATGCTAATCATATAAAAGACATCAAATTTTTAACTGCAAGTTAGTCACTAGCTGAAATTTCACTGCAAAGGCCGAATTTTATTACTGCTTACATTTTTCACAGCCTACACGAGTTAACTTATACTATGAACAGTATCATTTTGTATACCAAGAAAAATCATTATTTTAAATTAACACTTTCACTGCTGATCCCATCAACTGACGTCACAAAACTTTTCTGTTCTCCAGATCCCGTCATTTGAATTCCCTGCTTGAAAGTTTTATTTCCTGTCTGTGGTTATTTTAACGTATGCTGAACTAGGCATGTTTATAACCTACAATTTGTGTTGTATAGCGCATGCAATGTTTGTCGTTTTGCAACATGTCATTGAATAATGATAATATTATTCGTGTTGTAAATTGGTGTTATACGAGGGCTATTCAGAAAGTAGGGAACGTTTTGTAAATAAACAAAAACTATGTAAAAGAAAATTTTTTTATTATATACATCTGAAAGAGTGACTAAAATACTACTTTTCTACATAGTCACCAAGCAAATTGAGGCACTTGTCATAGCGGTGGACAAGCTTCAAAATTCCTTCGTCATAGAAATCCGCCGCCTGCGACCGCAGCCACTCAGTGACGCGCGCCCGGAGTTCCTCGTCGTCGTCGAAGCGCTGTGTTGCTAGCCAGTTCTTCATTCTTGGAAACAAGTGAAAATCATTACAAAGTATCGATATACTTTAATACTTCAATACTTTCCAAGCGCCGAGGGAAGTTGTCGTCAAAAATTTTGTTTCTTCATGACAATGCCCGACCTCACACGGCAAACCGCACAAAAGAACTCCTTGATTCATTTAAATGGGAGGTTTTCCCTCATCCACCCTATAGTCCTGATCTTGCACCGAGTGATTTTCACTTGTTTCCAAGAATGAAGAACTGGCTAGCAACTCAGCGCTTCGACGACGACGAGGAACTCCGGGCGCGCGTCACTGAGTGGCTGCGGTCACAGGCGGCGGATTTCTATGACGAGGAATTTTGAAGCTTGTCCACCGCTATGACAAGTGCCTCAATTTGCTTGGTGACTATGTAGAAAAGTAGTATTTTAGTCACTCTTTCAGATGTATATAATAAAAAATCTTTCTTTTACATAGTTTTTGTTTATTTACAAAACGTTCCCTACTTTCTGAATAGCCCTCGTATTATACATTTCTATTGTAATATAATATACTTAGGCCACACCTGTAGCATAGTGATAGTGTGCTACTAAGGTCCTGGGTTCGATTCCCGCCTAGGGTCTGAAAACTTTTACAAGTTAAAAACCCATCATAGTCGCTAATAACCAACCTGTGAATGCGACTTTAAAAAAATAAACTAAAACAACAATATAGGCCAAATTAGATCAAGTTTTAATATTTTTAGTACAGTTCAATTCTTGTTTTTTTCTCTAAAAGTGGTTCTATATGTTAGCATATTTTTAAACACAAAAAGTATTTTTATGTTTAAATAAAAACAACAAATAATGCAACTTAAAAGGAAAGATTATAGCTTTAATTTGAGGTAAGTAACAATGAAACTGGTTCAAAAATAAAATTAGCATAAAATCTTGAAAACAGTCATAAATGGCCAGCATGGTACTGGTAACACGCTATAAGTTGACGATTGCGCCTATCATGCGGAGGACAGTATACTAACTATACTACTTACATCGGCCAACCCGAAAGCATAAGACATGTATAAAGTGTGTAACTCAAAATGTAACCACCACAAACACTTAAGTAATAAAATTTAGTTCAAGACCCGTCACACTAAATAAGTAAGGAGTAATGTAATTATTTAAAGAAAGTGAATTGTTTAAAATTCAATTGTAATTTAACATAACTTTACTGAAAATAATGAAATATGAAAACCCTAAAAATACAATAGCATTTTGAAATTCCGTAAAACTGCTATTACTCACGATAATAAGCTCGCATCGATGGAACTTTCGGATTAACTGGTTTATCACTACAAATGGCAGAGTGCAGTAATTCAATTTACTGCTGTTGACCAAAAAGGATACTAAATATAGCTTAGGCCTAGTATTATGGCTTATTTAGAATGAATGTTTATTATTTAGGATAATTATTAAGAATCAATGATACAATGGGATGTTTATAAAACGACATAGTTGTAAACATTAAAATCAATGTAAGAGTAAAACTTCAACATGATGTCATGGTTAGAGCTGTCATTATGATGTATTTAGAAAAGATCATATAGTAGCACTTCCAACTCCCGCATAGTCCAGTCTTGCTCTCGCTGACAATCGTCAACTTATATAGCGTTACCAGTACATAACTATTGAATTTAACTCCCAGCAGTGAAAGTTATAACAAAAAATCTAATTAAAAATAAAATTTATCAATAACTTGAATAAAGAATTCAAGGGGGGGAGATAAATAATTTGATAAAACAGATTTTACTGTATAAACAAAAACAATAAATCCTTTCGAATTATGAACACTATTTCAATTTAATGTTAATACATTGTAAAAATTTTTAAAAAGTTACGAAAAGTCCCCATACATTCTGTATATGTTATTAACTGACATAATTGAGTATTGTTTAACAGGAGGTCTTTTGTAGAACAGATTTACATCATAATTATGACCTACTATACAATTATTAATAAATATGATTATCTAGGCATTATGCTTTATGTATTAATTAGGATTATAATCAGCTAATGTAACATCCATTTATCGATTTACACCTACTTCATACAAAAATCATCATTTCTTTATACACTCTAATCAAATTTGGACATATGACGTCTAAAAAAAGGTACTCATCTGTTATGAGAGCTAACGTCTTGAATACATACTTACATTTATCTCCCACAGACCACTAACTATTAAAAACTATTTATAAACTTAATCACAACCAATTTTTATTCAACACAACACAGAAGAAAAGCGTAACAATTGTAGAGTCTCTAAAAATATTATTCTTTAATATCAATAATGAATAGTTATAGATGCCTGTGTCAAATAATTTTTTCAGTTATACAACTTTTTTGAATGTACATTATTTTTTTATGAAAAATAAATTAATATATTTTTTTTTATAAATGTTTTGATAAAAGTTGAATACAAATGGTATATGTGGGAGATATGTGAAAATGAAGCGACTCATACATGACACAATTTTTAAAAATTTACAAAAGATTGATTTGATTGGAGGAATCAAAACAATAGAGTGCTTTGTCTAACACTTTGAACCTGGAACCCATGTATTATATGGTCTGTTGTATTTAATTCCGTTATGGTACGTCCATACTATACAACAAAACACGTCATTTTATGTTATATAACAAAATCCTTGTTGATGTAGCAAGTTATATGTTTCCCAACGGGTGTCGGTAAAGATCAAAGGAAGTCGTATAACATTGTTTTGTAAGTTACACATTCATCCACATTTTTGTTATTCGTTTTCCAACCCCCCACCATAGAGCCACAGCCTCTCAGGCCATTTTTCTCATTTCTCTTGCTCGTGCACAGTGTTGTTTTTAATAAGTTTCGTGTTTTGTAAAAATGGAGAAGTCGCAGATGGACTGGACCAAAGAACAAACGAGTGCTCTAATAGAATTCTATCGTGAAAAAGAACTGTTGTGGAATCCAACTTATAAAGACTTCAAAAACAGAAATAAAAAAACATGATGCTTGGTTAGATTAGACGCTGGTTGGACAATTCAACCGAGTTAAAAAAGGGTAAAAGTGGGAATAGGGCTGAGGCTTTTTACAAAAAAAAGTGGATATATTTTAAGTCAATGTTATTTCTTCAAGACAGAAACACTCCAAAACATCAACAGGAAATAGGTATTGAGGAAGCGCAAGGAACGGAAAACTTTCTTCAAATAGTTGGGTCCTGCCATATTGTAGACGAGTTTTCAGTGATGGGCGCACCCAGTATCTCCTTTTCTTCTTCAAAGCTTTTCGGCGAATTCCCAAAATGATAAAAGCTGCAGCAGCGAGCACTACTTCCTCTCTTGACACCATGTTCACGACTGAATTATGTTTTCAATTGGGTTTCTACAACCAGTAGTATGTGGATGTTTCTATAACTTGTATAACTAAGTTACATAACAAAGTTATACAATTGTCGTATAACTTTGTTACACAACAAATGTTTTGTTATTTAGTGTGGACGTAACTTTATACATTTCAGAATACAATCTTATTAAACATTTTCCTGTGTATTGTTTAAAAATAAGTAATACAGAAAAAATCATCAAATATACATTAGATGACACAGCAGATTACACAAATAGGTCTTTTCAGATATCATATATCCATCATCAATTTATTTGACGATACCAGAAATTATATTGAGTAGAAATATGTAACTATGTGATCAGGTTTACCAACTTACAAAGTTAATCATTTTCAAATTTTATTTGCTGATTTATTAATTTATGTTTAAATTTGTATTTATAAACACAGTAGAACTTTGATAGTTTAACACTTTGTAATATATCAAAATATTTGAATTATAAACAAAAGTAATGGATAAGATTATTTAATGGCATATACAAAATTAAATGCAATGCCTGTGATTCAATACATATAGGTAAGACCAACTTTATTTAGGATTGGATTCAATGAACATTAGATCATATAAAAACAAAAAATAAAATTTCAAATAAACTTACTATAACTAATAAAGATAATAATATGAAAATTTTTTAAATATGTAATAATTACAGAAAAATAGCTAAGTTGAAAAAATTATAAATTTAAATATAAATTAATTAACCACCATATAAAATTTGAAAATATTCTTCTTCTACCCTTCAAGAATGTTCCGAACGTCTGAAATCTGCCCATCTATTCCTTAGGCGCCTTCAGTCTCTCCTTCCCTCTGGTTTATAACTTAGCATCTGTTTAGGTATCCTATTCTTGCTCCTCCTGTCTACAAGCTCTATCCACTGTAATTTATTTTACAGTACCCTATCCCATGGCTATTGCTGGAACTGCCATTGGGACCCTCACCGGGCGAAGGGGACACTCACGTACATTGTGGTAGGGTGCTGAGGAAATAAAATACTTAGGGAGGGCAAAAGCCAGTAAAGACAGCAATCAGCCCCAAAGAAGGAGGTGGAAGTGGAAGTTATTTTGAATGGCAGCAGAGGCAGAAGAGCCTAGAGCAACAACTCGTAGGAACTGTCCTGCAGGCTCATATGCAGTAAAATGGCAATCCCTCTAATGAGCTTAATATTTACAGCGCTCGTATCGTGGCCAGACGATTTTCTTAACTACTGGTAAACCTCCCAAAATTTGAAAATAAACTCTATAATTTGGTAACCCTGATCACATAGCATTATCTATTTCTACTCAATATAATTTTTGGTATCGTCATGACAAACTGATGAACGTGTGCTAGTATTGATGCATTTATATTACAATCCATGAGATCCGAAAGAACCTTTTGGGTAACTTAATCTGGTAAGTCATTTAATGTGCATTTGGTGATTTTTTCTCTAATTATATTTTTAGATTGCCTGTGCTCTAGTTCATTAGTAATTTATTTCATAGTTAATTTTTGAAAACACTGAATAAAAACTAACCACATTGGATATGTTAGAAACATGTGGTTGAACAGGTTATTCTAATGTTAATGTTGTGCATCCATCTTGTTTTAAAGTTTTTATTCGGTGTATTTTTGTGAATATATTTTTAATAGTTACAACAAGAATATAATACAATACATTAAAATAAACTGCATTTTACGTTTCAGATTTCATAAAATTATCATACACTTCTTTGTTTTATGACATGAAAGTTAGTTACATAAAGAACGAAATTACATTTAACAATGATTTTCCTTCATTTTCAAGGCTTCATAAATGTAACAACACAACATTGAATAATATATAAAAATAAACTGGTTTCTATTATCTTATAAATTATACACAGAATATAAATCTAAAAGACAGACTGAATGAACAACAAATTTTTATACTTCAAAAAGCTTCAGGATCCTAGGACAGAGCATATCTTAAAATTCCAGGGTTCAAAGCATTATGATGTTTCTTTATAAGGTTGTTAATTCATTACGTAGATCATTAATCATCACACCAACAAAAATCCAGTCGGCCATACAAAGTAACAATGTTAATAAACAAAAGAATTAAACTTATATGGCTGATATTTGCACTTAAAATAATAACCCAATAATATTAAATAATTCAGTCCATTGGTCCTTCAAATAAATATTTAAATAAAAATATATATATTCAACTTCAATAAATATGTCCAAGTTTGATTTTACAATTCACTATAATTTAAATAAATGACACAATTTCTTGATCTGATTAATGATTGCTTACGAAGAGTTACTGCCAGTGAAATACCAATTAAAAATTAAAACAAAATTTATGATCACAGCTAATGGATATTCACAAGGACAAATAAACAACTCGTTCATGTCATTATTAGAAAATGTATCCCGATGTTATTTCGTATGATATTTGTTCGATTCCAATGGCATACAGAAATCGCTTCTTTCAATTCCTTTCAGTCATGTGTCATGATGTCAGAACATCTTCACCTGAAATAATCTGGCATCATGGGTTTTATGATCATAAAAGCATGCTCTGGCGTCTTTCCTTATTGTTTAACAGCCTATTCTTCGCTAAATTCGAATATATACAATCGACATCCTTACTTAATTTTATGCCTGGTACAGAGAAAATGGAAGTAACTGAAACAAAACCAATGTACATATGTTATAATATAATTGCAAATACTCTATATAAAAAATACCTGAATACTTAAACAAGCAAAGGTTTGAATTAAACTTTAAAAATTTTATTACTATTTTTATATTCACACAACTGCAAGCTTAGAGTCTGTCTACGCTAAAAGTACTCCGACATAGGCAACCAGCAACACAAGTGAGCATGCGCATTAATTAAAAATATGCACAGCATGATCAAAAACAAAATTCCATACAACACTAATTTGCTGTAAGCTTAATTTTATAATGAAAACACGTTCAATTCATCTGTTAGAAAATATTTTATAAATCGAACATTAGTTTACCATTAATAACTAAAACTTTTACTATTGTTACTCTTACATTGTTATTTTTTGTTAATTATTTACTATTATTACATTTTTATTTATGATTAGTAGATTTTTAATAAAGACTCAGTTTTATTTTTGGTCACAAGTAATGTAACACTAATGCGCTTGAATTATAACAGGAGAGTAAACAATTTCAGTGATTCGTTGTTTATCATTTCAGATTGTTTACTTCATATCATTAAAATTAAAGTCTGTGAATAGTTTAATACAACTGTTTGCACGTGCCCGTGTTAAACTCATTTTTTGTTTTATTAGTTATCTTTTGGTATTGTATCGGTTTGTTTCAATTTTTTTCGTAGACTGCAGTTGAAAAGTTTTGTAAGCTGTGTTTTGTTAACATGTGTGACAGTGAATGTTTTGAGTTTTTGAAACATAAAAGCGGCAACCATTAAAAAGAAGAAAAAAATTGTCTTGTTAAATGTAACAGTTAAAATAATTAATTAAGGAGTCTCTATATGAAACTACAATAATTACAAGTAATCTGAACGGTATTATTGAAAAAGATTTTAGCTAAATGTAGATTGTAGATTTTTACGATTATGATGGAACGTAGTGCAAGTAAATTGTCAGGCGGAGAGGTAGATACGCGCCAAATAGAGTAAAACTGTCGTTTACAACCTACAGGCACTTGCCTCACGCAGAGTACTCTTACAGTAGATAGACTATACATGTAACAGCTAACAATGGTAAAATTATTGACTCATCAATAAAGGTTTTGCTCTTTTATTTCATAGCATTTAATTATAAATTTTTAGTATCAATTCAGTCATGTTTTTAGACCTCTTACAGCTGCTACATTACTTGCTTTCACCTTGTTATTACACAATTCTATACTTGACTGAAATGTTTTGGTGGATCCACCATCATCAGAGTATATCAATTTTAAAAATGCTGTGTGAAACATTCAAACAACTTTCTATTGACAATGTAAATAATGAACAATATAACCAATATTGAGTAAACAATGTAAAGTTAAAAACAAAACCTAATTTTAATCATGAAAGCATGACACTAAATGAAAATCAACCTCTGTTCGGCTTAAAAATATGGGAAATTAAGAAAAAGCAAGTAAAAAGCAGCACATGAAGCCACCTAATGACATAAAATTGTCAAATCTATTTCAGAGTGAGTTAAACATTGTCGTGGAAGGCTGTAAAAAAAACAGCTTGTAGAGCCATATCCAAATATGCTAGGTTATTTTATCACTAAAGTTTTCCAAGCTTTTCTTTTTCTTTATGTGCAACAACTGCTCAACCTATCATAATATTTGAAAAACTACTTAAGTAACAGTTTACAATTCAATAAACTTGATAGAATTTCTACACACTTAGAAAATTATAGAGAAACACAGAAATTTTACCATCAGAGAGTTTGTGAACAGCTGGACCAAGTGATCTGAAATAGGCATGTTTCATCGCATCTTCAGCAGATACACGTTTCTTAGCCTCATACTGTAATTAAAGAAAAAAAAAACAATTTTTTACAAATTTCAAAAAATTACTGTCAATTAAACCATAAAACGTAAAGTATAATAAAGAGTTTTTCTGATTACGAAGGTATGATATCTTCATAAGAATTTTTTAATTTTACTTTGAGTTTACTGTTTACAATGCACCTTTAGTAACTCAGGTTTCTGTTTCCTGAAATTTAGGTTCTACATTATCACAGATTACTTTAAATCTATACAAATAAAATTTTGATTCTGTCAGTACAATCTTTAAAATGCCTCAAACTGTTTTTAAGTTGGATCTACCAAAAAAACACTAAAATTACCCCTTTCAGTTTAAATGCCTTTGATTCCCAGTTAAGTGTCTTCATGACCATCAATTAAACTAAGGACAACATGGTCTGCTTAACATTTCCGGCTCTAGAGTTCAGTCAGTTGCACATTTTGCCCCTGATTGAAATACAACAGACATTGCCTTCAAGGAAACCTTCCTCAGCCAAAAATGTTTTAATTGTTTTACAGCAAAAGTTATTATTTATTAGTCATCACTGTAGCTTAGTGGTAGAGTACTGGACTGTAACACAAAAGCTCCTAGATTAAATCTAGAAAATTAACACTGTTCTATAAAAAAAAGTATGGTTGCTTAACCTCCACAAGGGGTTATTGTCTAAAGAAGTTGATGTCACATAAGAAAGTATTTTATAATGTCAAATACTCAATATTATTCATACTTAGTAAAATAATTATTTTTTTAAATCAAAAAATTAACTACATATCTGAAAATGATTTACCCATATGTATGTGAACCAGTCATGGGATGGCACAGTAAAATAAATGAGCTAGCACACCCCGCTCCGCACACTTGAGTGAACGGCACAGAGCGTGCCGCACAATTGGACAATGAGATGAGGTGAACTGTGAGAGTGAGCTAGCAGATTCTAATACCTACCTATGTATAGCATTGAGCTGATCTATATGAATAAACGGACAGTGAGTCACTTGCTCACTCCTTCGCACACAGCACATTGTGTTTGCGCGGGTGTCAACCTGAGCGTTCATGCATCCCTTTCCACAAACAAATTTTTGTCATGTGTCTATCTTTGTTTCGTATGCACGTGGTAAAATTGCCACACCCATCTCCTGCACTCTCACAAACAGAGGCTAAGTTTGATACGATATGTATACTTTCCACACAGCGTTTAGGTAGCCCTTGCTATGATGGGACTAGAAAAAAGTGGTTTAGTCATGGAGGGGATGTACAAGTAAGCTCTCTGCGGAGAGCGTGCTGCGTGGGGAAAAACGCTCGGTGTGCTGTTCGTTCAAAATAAAAGAGGTGGTAGCTCACTGCTCAGTTAAAAGAGCCAGCTCTTTTGTGCGACTCGCTCATGAGCATCACATCACTAATGTGAACATTAAAGTAACAAATAGCCTGTTTAAAGAACAGGTTTTTCAGCTAGTTTCATAACAGTGAAAAGTTACAATATACACATACATATATCCTCCAGGATATTGAAAAGACTCCTTGATTAAAAGAATAGCAAATTTTTTTACTTTTCTGAATTCATAATGCTACCACGTAAATGAGTATGGGTTGATGTTCGTAAGCCAAAATGTTCATCTGACATGCTCTACAAAAAAGCTAATATATATTTTTTTAAATCCTAACGAGACAAATACAATCACATTTCAAATTGGCGATAACTTCATGTTTTGCTTCTCAATATCGACATTAAAATAGACACAATGATTTCGCGTTTTTCTTTGTATCATTCTGTATCGCATTTAGATTTACCATAAATTTTTTCAAATTTCTTTGAGGCAAAATGGCTGAATAAAAGTTATTCTATTTCGTCCGTGCAATTACAAAGGGGCGTATCTCGATTTTGTTGATTTTTCAGGAAAGCCATTTAAAGTTTGAAGTGAACCCTTCATGTAACTTAACACTTCATTGTTCACTCATTATTGTTCATACTTTCTTTATTTGTATAAATTATAATAAACAAATGTACAGGTTTTGGATAAAACAATTAAAAAAAGATTTTTATCATTACAAAATAAAGAAATGATGACTCAAAAACCCTTCTTACTGAGATACGCCAGTTTGTCATTGCTTTCGTAATTTTATTAATGCACGAATTCCAGTTACGCCCTTGAGAATACCAGTATGTTAAATAAATAATAACAAATAAAATAGAAGTAATTTGTTTATTTAAAATATTTAAGCTAAGATAAAAACACGGGATCTTAAAAACTAATCATTATAAATTTCTGATTAGCATAATGACATTTACTTGACGTTAAAAGACTATCTGTTAATGATAATAACCATTAGGTTTCTTTTGCAGTTTTATTGACTTTCCGAATTTGCTTTAGAAATGTGTATGATTTATCACAAATTAATTTGATCATTGATTATATTAATGAGAACATTATTGAACTACAATATTTAAAAAATTACAGTATTACAAACACTTCCAAATACAATTCCACAAGGTGATACACATTTTCGAAAAATATAAGTTATAAAACTAAGCACCTACCAACTAAGCCTAATAGAAACCATGTTGTAGTCAACATTTTTTTTTAGTGTCAACGATAATTAGGCCTACTTCCTGTTATAAAAGAAATAGTCGCATAAATACTATTATTTTGACAGCGGTAATAAAAATAATATGTACTGGACACATACTAAATACACTCAATGCGCTCCCGGACTGAGAAGTAACATGAAAATGATTTATAAAACTAAACACTTACTAACTACACCTAAGATAATTGATTTAAGAAAAAAAATTACTTAAACAAGTTAAACAACACAAGTAATAAGACAAAATTTCTTATGAGGTAAATTTGTGTAAAATGTCGTAAATCCTGGATTTTTTATTACAAGAGTATCTCTTAAGCATAATTTCACCAAGTTATTATATTTTGCAGTGGCTATCAGTGGAGATTTCCCATTAAGTTTTTCTGGATAGCTAAATTCAGATTTTCAAAAAGTGAAATGCTATTGTACACGTTAGAACAATGGGTTGTTTTAAAATAATCTTTCTAGGCTGATATTTTATTACCATTAATCCTCTGAAGGTTGTCTAGTCAATCTTATCATTAGCATCATCCTTCCTAACCCTAACCCTGAGAATTCTAATACCTATTGAAAGTTTTTTGAAGTTAAGAAAATCATCGAAATTTAAAGAATAAGTAATGTAGAATTATTTGCTCGTGCTAAACAAAAAATTGGTGTTAAATGTTTTGGTAAAATATTTCTCCAGACAACTTTAAAGTTGTTTGAATAGTTGAATGAGCAGATTTCTGCAGAAAAAAATCTGCAGATACGCCTAATTGGTGCTTTAATTCAAAAACAAACACAACCACAAACAGGCGTATCTAAGATATGGCTGTATGTGACTGTTTTTCCACGTGAAAATATTAACTTACGCCCTTCATTTTTTTTAGTAACTAAGAAACTAACATGAATTGAGATACTTCAGTTTGTCACTTCACAGAACAGCACCAGATAAGTATGGAATCGGCCTTAACTCAAAACAGGCAAAAATCGAGATACGCCCCTTTGTGATTGCACAGACGATTTGCGCAATGCTTGAATCACTTCATGCAAAAAGGGCCTCAGTCCAATTTTTTACAAAATTGACTTTTGAGTATTTCTGCTTTCTTTGTACGTAAACACACATTTTCATTACAAAAAGACTTCAGTCCGAGCAGTATAAATAATAGTAAACATGAGTAGCTTTTTAGATTTTTTAAAATTCATGCTAAAACAGCTTCTAGCTTGAGCAGCTGATCAGCTGTTTTATATTTTATAACTTCTAAAAATCATACTGTCAAAATATCTCATTACAAAGAAAATGAAATATACAGATGAAAAATTAAATATAAAAACAATTTTTTATTTATTTAAAGTGAAATACCCACAAGTAAAAGTAGGGTTTATTACATTTTATAAGTTTTTAAACATAAGTTTTGTAAAAGATTTGGGCATCGACAAGTAGATATTTGTTGCATTTGTGAAGATTTGCAAATCAAATTAAAGAGCCCTCATTTGAGTGATTCAGCCAAAAGAACTGCAGCAAGGGGAATGAATGGTTCACAAACATAAAATTAAAAAGTTTTACCATGCTTTACAATCAGAAGTGATGCCAGAAAACAAGTGTAAAACTAATATTGAAGGCTTAAGTTTTGATTATAAATGCTAAATGTCAGCATTTCAAAAATACCAGTTGAGGAAACGTTTTACTGGATGCAACTTCCTGTCTTGTTTTAGTATACACAATATTAAAACTGGAAAGGCCATTATATTTTTACACCATGAAGGCCAAGCAAAAAATGACCAAATGCAATCTGCTCTTTTTTGAATTATTGTACATAAATAGTGAAATTTCCAGTACTGTCGATGAGTTGCATTTGTATTCAGACAATGTTTTTGGGCAAAACAAAAACCACACACTTAGCAGAATGTTGTTGGCATTAGCAGATTCTGGCCGATTCAAAAAACTTAACCAGTATTTTTAAGTCCAGGGCCAATCAATTTCGCTTTTGACAGGGATTTTGCTCTGATTAAGTGCAAACTCAACAGAATAGATAGCATTTACACATTGGATGAAGTTACTGAATACATCTGTGATGCAAAACCAACCAAATTTCAGGTTGCATAAGTAAATACTGTCACAATGTCATTTTAAAGCTACATAAAGAAAGACTGCTGACGACTAAGGGTATAACATTTACAAATTATAATTATTTAAATGAAATAAATGAAAAACAAAGGGTAATTCACAAAACAACTTTTGAATTTTAATTAGAAACCCTAAATAACAGCACTGTGATTGAACAAATAATTCAAGATTTCAAAATCATGGGAAAAGACCCTCAGTCCATCACATTTTAAGGGTAGTATAATAAAATTTAGATTATGAAACTATCATTTTATTTCATAAATTAATTTCTCAAGTTAAAAACAGAAATTCTAGTACTTTATTGCAATGATATATGTTTATTTTAGACATGAAATCAGTTTTTTGTATTAATTTGAAAGTTTAGGTCACTGGACTGAGACCCATTTGGCATGAAGCGATTATGTAGACCAGTGTTTCCCAACTGGTGGTCCGCGGACCAAAGATGGTCCGTGAGAGTCCGGTGACTACTTATAAAAAAAGTAATATTTTCCCGTGATTAAATCAAAGTTACGATTTTCATTGAACAAGATTAAGTAAATACATTCAAGATTCAGATTAAGTAAAGGTAGAAGAGTTGTGGTGTAAGAAAGCCCTGGGCTTCTTCCTCAAGATTCAGCAAGTAGCTTTGCGGTATCTTATGATTTTTTTCAACCACTTATTAGTGTGAGCAGGGGTTCTCCAGTTTATTGTTTAAAAACAAACAACGAAATCAGCTAAGTGTAAGCAGTGATTTGAGAGTAGCTCTTAGCAAGAGCCTAAAACCTAGAATTCCTCAGCTAATCAGAAAGATTCGTGCACAAAAGTTGCATTGAAATTTTCATTTCATTTTTAATTTCATTTCATTTTTTAAATTTTCGTTGTTATTTTCAACTAAGTAAATTCTGTATTCCTTATTTTATTAAAAGACAATTTACAATTAAAATATTTTTACTTTTTGTGATGTACAATGTACCCTACTTTCTGAAAATAACAATTATATGTTTGTAATAATAGTTTCTTAATTAATAATAATAGTTTGTTTATGAAAATTTGTTTTATTTAATCACCTTTAAATTTGGTTACAACTAATAAGATATATGCAATAATGTAATGGGTGGTCCGTGGTAGTTCACTTTCAAGCTGAGTGGTCTGCAGACCACTGCAGGTTGGGAACCACTGATGTAGACATACACTAAATAAGCAAGCCATTTTACGAGCATTAATTACAATCAATACACGTGAAAAAATGAAGATAAATTGAATATTTAATACTGACACAGAGGAATTTTCCTAGGAGATCGATTGCATTATTGTCAATCAATTGACTACGTGTGATGAGAGGCTTAGCTGCATAATGAGGAAATGTATAAGGGATTGTAAGATCCGGCCAGCAATCCGGTGGAGGTGAACCTAGCCCTCTAAAAATCAGTTGTAGTTCTTCTCTAACAGTTGATCCTGGAAAGAGCGGTCTACCGAAGGCCATTTCATAAAATATACAACCAACACCCCTGTAACATACAAATAATATCACTATAGTTATTAAAAATTTATTTATAAAATGTATTATTACACAAAAAGATCAAGAGTAGTACAACTTTAAAACTAACACAGAAGACAGAGTACTCAAACCCAGTCATGATCCTTTTGATCCCAACGATATTTCAACTAGTGTGTACCCAAAACCCTGCTCCTTTTTACTTTCTCTTGCCCTACATGAACACAGAAAAATCTGGTGTGAAACACTCACACAACTTTCTCTTGCTAATGCAAATAATTAACAATATAATCTAACATTAGTAATAAAACATTAGAAATAAACAAAAAACTAACCTCTAAAAATATAACCTTATATTAATTATGACTGAAAGACGCAAAATGAAAATCGAACTCAGTTCGGCTTAAAAGTACGGAAAATCACTCTTTCACACTAAACTAGGCTCTGTAGAGAAAAATACTTTAAATAAAAGTTGTAGATCTTTTTATTTCCTATAAAATTAATTATATACATTTTTGTCGTAAAATGCATACTAAGGCCGAGATCTTAAAAAAATAGATTTTTCACACGTTTTCGTGAAAAAAACAGAAAATCGCTAATTACTGCTAAACTAAGCGTTATACAAAAAAATGTTTGAAATAAAAGTTGTAGGATTTTAAATTCTCTACATTTTTTATTATATAAGTTTTTGCGCTAAAATTTATAATGAAGCCGTAATCTTAAAAAAACTATTTCTTTACGTGAAAACAGCCTCACCGAGAATTTCAGCAAACATGGCGCCTACCCTACCTTGTAGAGCATAAAAAAATGAGTACACCAGGTGATTTAAAAAAAATATCGTAGGACCAGTTTTTGAGAAAATCGCAAAAAAGTGAAAAATTATACGAATAAACTACTACTTCCAGTTGACCGATTTTGATGAAAATGTTCGTGTTGGGTCCTGTAGTGGTATGTAACTTAAGTTTCAAGTTTCAAGTTCATATGATGTTCCGTTCTTGAGATATTCTGTTCACACACACAAACACACACACACACACACACAGACCAATCGCTAAAAACATGTTTTTTGGGTTCAGGGGGTCTGAAAACGTATAGATCCGGTGAAAACTCAATTTCGAAAAATCGACATGAAAACAATACTTCCCTTCCTATATATTCATATAGGCAAGAGAAAGTAAAAAAGGAAAGTATTGTTTTCATGTCCATTTTTCAAAATTGATCACTCAATGTGATCAGAATGAAAATTTTGGAAAAATATTATACTTATAAATACAGTAACAGGAAAAAATAATGAACACACAGATTGAATATAACAATCAACTGATTAAGTTGGTAAGGCTGTTTTAGATAAAAGAATCGACTATTCCTTATCTACCATGGTAGGAGTAGGAAGTTTTAAATTTTGATGTGAAAAGTTTTTTAAAGAATTTTAATTTACTGAAGATGTGTACAAGATACACGTAAGTGCTATAAACATTGGTAAGTGTTTTCTGTTACCGTATTCTGGTAGTTAGAAATATATTTCAATTTCAATTACTGATTGTTACTAATGAATCTTCGAAACGTAGAACGTGGGTTAAAAATTATAGAGAAAAATTTAGTCACAAGCCATTGCTGGAACTCAGATATGTTAACTCTGATTTTTTTTTATAAAAGCCCGATCAGCTTCGGGGAAAGTTTCCTTACAAAATGAAACTAGTTTGTCGCATCATTCTTTTAATTATTTATTGCTGTAACTTTTACTTTTAATTTTCCACAAACAACTGGCTTCTACACCGGGGTCCCGGGTTCGATTCCCAATCAGGTCTGGCATTTTTTAATCATTCATTTACATTATCATCATTATCCACCGTCTGCATTAGCAGAAATTGCAGAACAGTGAGACGTAAAAAAAAAAGAAAAAGTATTTTATCCATATTGATTTATAAAGTCTGTAAGGAACTCTTTATTCGGTTTGTTGTTTATTTATTTATTCCAACAACGAGAATCTGCCATTTAGCCCTCACGTAATAATAGAAATAAATAACGTTACAAAAGTAACTAGTGGTGTTGAGAGACGTGTGGTGTGGAGCATTGGCCGAGTGAACTAAAAATGGGAAGATAACGCGGTTTGTTGCAAATCTGAACATACTACTGTCACTCCTACCAATGTTTCTTACCACACGCCAAAATTACCTTTCAACGTACATTTCTGAATGCAAATCTGAGTGGATTGCATTCTTGTATGCCGGTAAGAGTGTACGTGCAAACGCCCCTTAACTGTAGTAAGCATGTAACATAACCACTAAACTAACTGTTACTAATCGAGGTAGCACGCTAAAAATTGATTAACATGTACTTACCACATATCAATCTGTGTAGAATACTCAGTGGACCCTAGAAGAACATCTGGTGGTCTATACCACAGTGTAACTACTTCGTTTGAGTATGTTTTTGTAGGGACGGATTTCGCTCTGGCTAATCCAAAATCTGCCAACTGAACAAAAAAAAATTACAATCAATAAAATAAATAATCACATTGTGCTCTGTGACTTACTACCCAATCTAAATTAAAAAACAGTTTTTAATTTGCACTGATAGGACATAACATTTATTTTCTAGTCAAAGAAACTCGTATGTTGCCAATGGTTATAATTGCACATTTGCATATCAATTACAAAAGAGGGTCTATCCATAAGTATTCATACTGAAGTTATAAAAAATAAATTATTGTAGATATTTGTACAGCAATATAAAATACTTTGAAATGCTCTCCTTGGGGTGTTAAAACACCACTGTCAATGGTTTTTCAGTTTTGGTGTCATTGAAGTCCTAAACTGCTGTGCAGTATCGTAGCCCTTTGAACTGTCGTATCCACCCCAAAATGATGTCCTTTCAGGTTCCTTGACCTTCACGAAGAGAAAGAAGTCACAGACAGCAACATCTGGGTTGTACAGGGGTTGGGGCAGTGTTTCCATGCCACTCTTGACCAGTAGCTCTGGTGCAATGAGGCAAGTGTGACTGGGTACATCATCCTGATGATGTAGTGGCATCAGTGATCTCCAATCGGACTTTTGCCTTCAAAACCTCAAGTTTTAGTAAAATTTACTGCCGACTGTCTGTCTAGGAGGCACCAACTTTCTGTGGAAATTTCCTAAGTGCCAAAAACGACACCCATTTCACCTTTGAAGCATGCCATTTTTTGTCAAAGAGAAGCGCTTATGTGCCATTCAACACTTTGCCTTATTGTTTCTGGGTCGTATTCAAATACCCACAATTCTCTTTTTCCAATGACGGTGTTACTCAAAGTAAAGAAGATTTTATTTACATTCTGAACTCTATTGTTTAATTTTTCTTTAATAGTTTCATTTGTATTGCACCATGTTTCCAGACATTCATAGCTTAATACTTGATCCAATATTGTACACTTCCAGTTTACATTCTACAATTTCTCCAATTCTCCTTCAATGTACTGCACCACTCTGACTGCATCCTGAAAATCCCTTCACAGTGCTCTTTCTTAAAACACACGACTTTTGACAAGTTGAAAAACAGCCACAAAGCTATAACTAGTGTAATAGATTAGATTTAATAAAAACAGACATAAACATACCTTCAGTTCACCCTTATCATTGATGAGCAGATTTTGAGGTTTCAAGTCTCTATGTAATATTCTTCTACGATGGCAATATGCAAGCCCTCGTAAAAGTTGGAACAGGAACAACTAAAACACATACAACAATAATTAATCTCTCTTCATTGCACTTGAAGTTTATTCCAAGAAAACATATTCTAATTTATTAAGCTCTTTTATCCTTCAGCCTTTTCTAACATAGTAAATATCTCAGATGACCTTCAATTCAAAATAATATTGAAGTGTGATCAGATTCCTCTTGTTTTTTTTTCAAATCAGAAGAAAATTAATACCTTTTAATCTAACAGAATTAAGTGGAACTATAAGACACTTGAGCCAATCTGGGATAATAAAACTCTAGAATATGCTACAAAGTTGTGAAAGATCAATAGAATAATGCAGTTAATTTTTTGTTTATGTATTGACCAAAACATGTATGAAACAGACAGAAAAATGTAGCCACCATTTTGTAAACAGTACAAATGTGTGCTACATTTTTTTTACTTTCTCTTGCCTATATGAATATATAGGAAGGAAAGTATTGTTTTCATGTCGATTTTTCGAAATCGAGTTTTCACCGGATCTATACGTTTTCAGACCCCCTGAACCCAAAAAACATGTTTTTAGCGATTGGTCTGTGTGTGTGTGTGTGTGTCTGTGTGTGAACAGAATATCTTAAGAACGGAACATCGTACGAACTTGAAACTTGAAACTTAAGTTACATACCACTACCGGACGCGACACGAACATTTTCATCAAAATCGGTCAACCGGAAGTAGTAGTTTATTCGTATAATTTTTCAGTTTTTTGCGATTTTCTCAAAAACTGGTCCTACGATTTTTTTTAAAATCGCCTATTTTACTCAATTTTTTATTCTCTACAAGATAGGGTAGGCGCCATGTTTGCTGAAATTCTGGGTGAGGCTGTTTTCACGTAAAAACGTTGTTTTTTTAAGATTACGGCTTTAATATAAATTTTAGCGCAAAAACTTATATAATAAAAGTTGTAGAGAATTTAAAAACCTACAACTTTTATTTCAAACATTTTTTTGTATAACGCTTAGTTTAGCGGTAATTTGCGATTTTCTGTTTTTTTCTCACGAAAACGTGTGAAAAATCGATTTTTTTAAGATTTTGGCCTTAGAATGCATTTTACGACAAAAGTGTATATAATTAAATTTATAGAAAATTAAAAGATCTACAGCTTTTATTTAGAGCATTTTTCTCTACAGAGCCTAGTTTAGAGAGAAAGAGTGATTTTCCGTATTTCTAAGCCAAACTGAGGTTGATTTTCATTTTGCGTCTTTCACTCATGATTAAAATTAGGTTATGTTTTTGAGGTTAGTTTTTGTTTATTTCTAATATTTTATTAATAATGTTAGGTTTATTATTAATCATTTGCATTGGCAAGAGAAAGTTGTGTGAGTGTTTCACACCAGATTTTTAAATTTACTCGAAAGTTTTAGCTAACTTAGATTATTTTTTTCCTACAATGATTCAGGTTATCTGGTGAGTCGAGTTAAAAGAGGCCAATTTAACCATTCTTCTACTGAGTTTAATAAAAGCAGGCATACACAAACTACAAAAAGATAAATTTATCTACAAAGTACACAAAATTCCACAACAAATGAGTACAGTAAACCATCAGTTATCTGACTTATATATATGGCGGACTTTTGGTCAGATATCCGAGGAATCGGATAATGTACTGAGCCTACAATTAGATATACAATCAGAGTGATGTTAAAAAATGGCAACACCTATAGTACTTAGTAGGCATACTGTTCCATTGCTCATTACATACACTACGCTATTGTAGTATATACAATACTATACTATACTATACTAGTGCAGCCAGACGTCTTTCTTGCTCACCACTCTCCTTACGATAATTCATATCTAAAGAGAGTATAGTATATTATTTAATATTCTAAAAACATCAAACATATTATTGTATCAAAACTATCCTTTTGTATCAGTGTACCCTTCTACTTAAAAAAAGTTTGTGCCTTTTATTAGCAACGTTTAGGTTTTTGAAAATCTGGTCACATAATCCGAAGGTCGGAAAACCGAGGGTTTACTGTATCTAGAATAAACAAAATATTTCTGACAGTGGTAAGCAACTGAGGAAAGCCGCATAGTAACAAGATTTACCAATTATAAAACATTATACTGTACATGTATTGTAATAATAGTTGCAGTAGTGTTATAAGCGTTTTGACAAATAAACAAAAAATGTTCTGATTCATTTAAGTTTATTAGAAAATTTAAAAAATGAAAACTACATTATGATACATACATATTTCTTATTTAGAAATAATAAGTAAATCAAACCACAAAGTAGCTTTTATGATATAACGAATGATCATTTTAATAAATAATGATATGTATTTGTCTTTAACGATCTACCAACATGTTCAATATTAGCGTGAACTGATTCATCGTCACTATCCTCCCAGCAATAATCAGAGTCACTACCCCGTAAAAATCTTAGTTACCATTGTCGTCCTCTAGTTCTTAATTCATTGCCTCGAAACATTTTTTTGCTAGTCGTATCCAATTTCTTTAACAGCCATTTTTTTTGTCATCAATCTCTCGAATCGTTTGATGCAGTTCTCCCAGCTCTTCCATCTTGCATAAGTCGTTTCATACTACATAACTGTAAAAACCTTCATCTTTTATAATTTGCTTTATATAATCTAACCTTTGCCTCCCCCTACAATTCACTCCCTCAATATTACCCTCCAATACTGACAGACCAATACCTGGATGTCTTATGATATGCTCCACTAGCCTATCCCTTCTTCTGGTAAAATTTTTCCATACACTTCTTTTTCATCCACTCGTCTAAGAACCTCTAAATTACTTAACTCTGTACACCCACCTAATCTTTAATATTTTCCTATAACACCACATTTCAAAATCTTCTATCCTCTTCCTTTCTACAGGCCCTATCAACCACAATTCGTTCCTGTATAATGCTAAACTCCAAACATGGTGTTTTAAGAAATTTTTCCTAATCTGTAAGTCAATGTTTGTAGTCAGTAAGCTGTTTTTCAATTCAAAGGCTTTTTTAACTTGAGCAATCCTACTTTTGATATCATTTGTGCTTCTACCATCCTTTGTTATTTTACTCCCTAGATAGCAGAATTCTCCAACTTCCGTTGCCTATTTTAAAATTTTCTATCTCTTCTAAACCACTCTTGCTGCTGCAAAACACTTTGTTTTGTTCTTACTAATTTTCATGAAGCAATCCTTTCTCATGTTCTCATCCATTCCATTTAACACATCCTCTAGGTCTTTCTTTGTCTAGGTTAATACTACGATATCATCGGTGAATCTCAGCATTTTTATCGTTTCTCCTTGAATTTTTATTCCTGCATCAAATGTTCCCTTCATTCATTTAATGCCTCTTCTATAAACAAGTTAAAAAGTAGTGTTTTTTTTTGTGGTTTAACAAGTAGTGGTGACAATGAACATCCTTGACATACACCTTTTCTTACAGCAGCTTATTTATCGTACCCCTCAATTCTCAAAACAGCCGTTTGATTCTTATACAGACCGTAGATAACGTTCCTTTTTTTGAATTTAATTCCTAGGCTTTTCAAAGTTTTGAACATTTTACTCCAGTCAAGATTGTCAAAAGCTTTCTCTAAATCTACAAATGTCATATACGTAGATTTTATTTTTCTTTATCATTTTCTCAATAATCAATCTCAGAGCCAATATTAAATCTCAAATTCCCGTTCTCCTTTTAAATCCAAATTGGTGATCATCCAAAACTTCTTCTACTTGGTGTTCTATTCTCCTGTATATTAATTCTTGTTAGTATCTTGGATGCATGGCAAATTAGGTTGATCGTTATAAAATGCAGGTCTATCACCCATTATAAACACAATAACAATAAAAAAACTAAACCACACATTCAAGCAAAACACCATTACACCATTACTATTGAGACCACAGCTGAAAAGCTGATGATGTAAGGACACACAAAACATGATACTGTATGGAACACACACATAGTACTCTTGACTCAACACCCGAAGTATTCGTTGGCATCACCTACGCAACCCTGGCAGTCAATGTGTTACAACAGAAAACACAAAATTTTATTTTTTACGTGTAATGAAAAGTACACACACACACATATTATTTTGTCAAACATCCTATGTACGATTTTAAACAGCCGTATTATTTAAAATTGAAGTATATATTTCTAACCACCAGAATACGTTAAAATAAAACACTTACCAATGTTTATAGCGCTTTCGTGTATCTTGTACACATCTTCAGTAAATTAAAAAATTTTTTTACGTCAAAATTTAAAACTTCCTACTCCTACCATGGTAGATAAGGAAATTGACATGGAAAAAAAACATAGTAGATTCCTTATCAACCATGGTAGGAGTAGGAAGTTTTAAATTTTGATGTAAAAAAAAAAATTTTTTTAATTTACTGAAGTTGTGTACAAGATACACGAAAGCGCTATAAACATTGGTAAGTGTTTTATGTTACCATATTCTGGTGGTTAGAAATATATTTCAATATATATATATATATATATATATATATATAAATACAATAGCAGGGAGAAATTAATGAACACACAAATTGAATACGACAATCAACTGATTAAGTTGGCAAGACTGTTTTAAATATAAGAATCGACTATTCCTCATCTACCATGGTAGGAGCAGGAAGTTTTAAATTTTGACTTGTAATAAATGTTAATTTACTGAAGATGTGTACAAGATACACGAAAGCGCTATAAACATTGGTAAGTGTTTTATGTTACCGTATTCTGGTGGTTAGAAAATATATATTTCAATTTTAAATAATACGGCTGTTTAAAAATCCTACATAGGATGTTTAATAAAAAATAAATATAAATATATATATATATAAATCAACACCCCAAACATAACATGAGGTGCTTAGACCATTTTTAAAATGCAACTGTGTGTACAAACTGACAATAAAAATCAACTTCCGATTAAGATGATAAAAAAAGGTGACAGATCTACAGTTAAGTATTTACTTACTTTAACGTTATTCAAACTCAATGTGTTTCCACAATCATCCATGTACTGCTTCAAGTCTTTATCTAAATATTCAAACACCAACGTCAATGACTTTTCCGTATGAACTATGTCATGCAGAGTAACTGAAACAACACACGACATACATCAACTAAGTTATTAGTTCGACTAAGATGCACTAACATCTAATTTATCACGACATAGTTAAGTAGAAAAATTATGTACAGAATTTAGTACATGCACTAAACTTATGACATTCCACAAGACTGTCAAGAGCTAAAATCATATCAACTTTTTAGCGTGCTGATCGTAAATACAAGGTACATTCGTAAAGTAAATTCCGTTTTGAAATAAAATAAAGAACAAGTACAGATACAACAATGAAGTTTATTTCATAAAAATCTACAACTCAAATTTTTTTTTGACATAACTCCCGTGATTTTCCAGGTATTTATCATAGCGTGGTACAAGAGCTTATGTATACCCTCTTCATAGAATGCTGCCACCTGAGTAGTCAAGCAAGAGGTATTTTTTCATCAACTGATTACTAACCACAGATGGATATCCACTTCGATCTTCATCGTGCACTGTATCACGCCCTTCTTTGAACTGTCTAACCCATCTTCTCACCATTGAATTGCTCATCGCATTTGACCCGTAAACCTCGAAGATTTGTCGAAGAATGTCATTTGGTTTAACGTTTCTTGCATTCAGAAAACGAATCACCGATCTAATTTCAAAAGCGGCGGAATTTTTGATAAACTCAGTCATTACAAACAAGCGGTACAAAAAGCATACAACAATTAGTAACCTCAAAATGACGTCATTTTATTCTGCTTGACACAGAGTGACGGCCGCGCATGCGCAAAACTGCAATCGCAGCGCTACCACGGAGAATGACGGAAAGTCATGTGTACAGTGTTTTGGGACAGGAAAGGAATTATACTGATTGATTTTTTGCCGCGAGGTCAAACAATCAATAAAGAAGTGTACTGCGAGACTCTCAAGAAACTGCGCCACACGATACAGAACAAACGCCGAGGAATACTCACGAAAGGCGTGATTTTCATTCATGACAATGCCCGACCACACACTGCGAATGAGAAAAAAAGACTCCTTCAGGACTTTGGCTGGGACTTGTTCGACCATCCTCTGTACAGCCCTGACCTCGCTCCTAGCGACTTTCATTTGTTTCTGCATCTGAAGTCTTTCCTTGGCGATCAGCGGTTGAACAGCCATTAAGAGCTGAAAGAACATGTTACCTCTTGGTTGACTACACAGGCAGCAGCATTCTATGAAGAGGGTATACAAAAGCTTGTACCACGCTATGACAAATGCCTGAAAAATCATACGAGTTATGTCGAAAAATAGTTTAAGAGTTGTAGATTTTTATAAAATAAATTTCATTGTTGTATCTGTACTTGTTCTTTTTTTATTTTAAAACGGAACTTACTTTACGAACGTACCTCGTAACTCATGTTTATACAAAATCTTGAATAGTTAACAAGCATGAATGAAAACACTCACATTTTAATGAAAAAAAAACTAATTTATTAATCACTGGACTTAGTAATTATAGATAATTTATTCGTTTTCAATACTACAGAAAACCCTACAAGATATGTTTCAAATGCAGTGGCTTGAGAATAGGCGTCATCTGGCCTCGGTAACCTACTTGAAAAAAATAGTCTCTAATGAAGTCAATGATCCCCACACACTGGAAAAAATTTTGTTCAATGCCCCAAGTTTTAATAATCGCTCCAAAAATGTGTTCAATCGGGGGACCTTTTCAACTAATTCTGTTACCCATTCTCCGTTAAATACCATGCTATTGAATTTTAATCCAATTAATGAAATTATTTCATTAGATCTATTTCATCAGTCAAGCCTCATTTAGGCTGCCAAGCTCCAATGCTTTAGAAATGATTTAATTTTTAAATGTATTTAATATCCTTGATATTTTTGGTTTCTTTTAGTAATTTTTACACATTAAGGAAACATTTTTTAGTATTATTTTATGTATTAAGGTTTATCTCTTGAAATCGTTCTCTATCTTCAAACTGAAGTTTTATTTTGACACTCTCTCTACCCAATTGAGTTACTTTCTTTTTAATCTTAATATTTTGTTTTATTGTTTAAACTATTGTTTATGATTAAAATATATTTTAATTTATATGAGCAATCGTGATTTAAACTGTAATACTGTTTATTTTGTGTGTAATGTTGTTTCAATCATTGGGCCACTTTGGTCTGTTGTAAACAATGTATTGTAAATAAAAAATAAATAATAGTATAATATACAAATAAATAATTGCATTTTGCAAATGAAACACAGTTTACTGACATATTAAAGCTTTTAGTAAAAAAAAGCTGCCAATTTCAATCAACTATAAACAATTTTCAAGGCTTGTTACTACACATCTACATAAAAAATCTAAATGGATCATTATATCAAAATCACTATTAAGACCTAACCGAGAATTTCATTAGTGAAATTTATTAACAAGGACATGATAGGTCTAATGAATGAACCTTGAAGACTCCAACAAATGCAAATAAATCATTGGGCAAATATTAATAACAATAAGATAGTGGATAAATAGAAAACTCACCTATGTTGGCATGCCTGAGTTCTTTCAGAAGCGATACTTCTCTAATGGCTGTACATGGTGCACCCTCTTCGTGTTCTAAACGAATTTCCTTCAATGCTACCAGATTATCAGTCAGGCGAGACTTCCCTTTGAATACAGTTGCATATGTCCCCTGTAACAAAAAATATATTTCTGTTAAAACTCATATTGGCTCAGTTAACACTTTTAACACACTGCTGAACCGCTGAGACAAAGACAACAGCTGTGCTGTTTTTCTTTGGTAAAAGTAGAAGCCTTCCCCCATGGACAAGGTGCTATTATTAATTAATTACGTCCTAGACAACAATTACAACAGATTATAAAAAATACTCTAAAGCAGAATTACGACAGATTCTGTAACAAGCAATTCTCTGAAGATAACCATTCAAATTTTAAAACTAAATGGCTCCAGCCAATAATTTTCTACGCAATACATTTTTCAAAATTGTGTTTTTGTGCAGAAATGTTTGAATCAACATCCTGAACTAGTGTAGGGTATTTTATAAGTTGAATTCTTTCGCAGTAGGACCAGTAAAATACTGCCAGTTTCGGGCTTCATGGTGGAGAAACATTATAAATGCCCAAGAATATCTACTCCGCCACACTTTGGTCTGTCCCCATCTGATATAGATTGGCTCACCCTTTTAAAGTTGTAAAATCGTTCCAAACGACTGTCGTTTATAATGTTGTTGTAATTTAAAATTCCCGATTTTGGTAGTAACTTTCTAATTACATTTAGTAACATTATAATATTTCAAATCATGACTAAGTACATTACTACATACTTCACTAAAAAAATATTAATCTACTATTATTTTCAATTTATTAATCTACTATTAACGAACATTACTGGCGGGAGCCATTCAATTAATCATCAGGAAATTATTTTAATATTCTCTTTCATTTTATTTCATTGGTCCTTTAATGCGTTTCGTTGTAATATTATGCAACCAAATATCAGATCCCAATGCGTGTTGTCATAATTTTATGCATTCTGTTATATTTTGCCTTCTAACAGTCTCAGTTTGTCCTTAAGTAAATTAACTAAATGCAGTATCGTTTAATACAATGTTCGTTTTGCCATAGATAGTAATTCACAAGCACATATGAAGTTTAGTAACAGATATTTTGAAAGTTCCTTGCGCACATTGTTTCTACCCATCAGCCGTACCTCCGTTCGTCATGATTGTTTATTTAGTTAGTTCCTTGTTCTTAGTGGTTTTATTTTTTAGTGAGTTCTTGTACTTTTCTTAGAATTCTCGTGTAAATAGTAAGTTTATACTGCCTACATTCACGATAAAACGCAGTTTCGATTTCTTTTGTTTACAGAGTTATTTTATTGTTTAAGGTTACAAACTGTTATTATTGACGGCAATTTTCACAATTGACATCTACCATTTTGTTTTGTCCGTCCGGTACACCCAGATGTTAGAAACTACAAGAGATAGTAATAAACGGTTTTCAGATATGTAATCTGCACAAAAAGTTAGTGAACCTAAATTGGGTTTGAAGTTTCGGTTTCAATAGGCAGTAAAAATCAAAGTCAGAAACTACAAGAAATATCAACAAACGGTTTTTAGATTTGAAATCTACACAAAACGTTAGTGGGTTTAAAGTTTTGGTTTTGTACAGAAGTGTAAATAGAAACTGAAATGCATGCCGTTTAAGTGCACAAAACATTTGTTTTTTAATTTCTATAAAAACCCACCCAGTTAGGCACTAACACATAACAGAATTATAACAGATTAAAGGGTTAAATTAAAACAAATGCTACTGTTACTGAATAGATCTTTCAAAAAATATTTCAAGACTTTCAAATTTATCTTACCTACATCTGTTCTTATTAGAGCTAAAACAGTCAAGATTCGTTTTAAAGAATAAACCGATGTATTATCGTTCTGTACTGATGTTATCTACACAAAGCTGCCATGAATAAAATATCCCTCATGCATGTATCGTAATAAATGAAGCAACTGATAAATAAAAATTACCTGTCCCAGTTTATTAAGTTTCGTGTACGTTTCCATCCTTCCAAAACCAATTTCCGAGAGCGATTGGCGTCTCGATGAACGACTAAGAGGACCATCAACCATTGGGCTGACATTTTGTTTCGCTACGAATGACTCAGGCAGGTGCAAATCAGCAGGTAATGACAGTCTTTTGTTTATGTCCTGCTGCTTAACATAGTACATAAAAAATTCCATTAAATTTACAAACATTTATAATAAAAAAATCTGGAGTGAAACACTCCCACGACCTTCTTTTTCCAATAAAGAAATACCAATTTTGATGAGCAGTATATGTAAATTACTAACTACTAAAACAAAGCAAGATAAATTAATACTGTTCAAACAATAAAGTTGTGGAGTTTTTAATTTTCAAAAACTTTTACATCAGTACCATTACCAAATTTTTAAAACTGTAAATTCAGAACATATTTTTTGATTAATTTTATAAAAAAATATACTGCCATTATACAAAAACACACCGGTTTGGTCTAGTAGTGAATTCATCACAGTGAGTCGGCTGAATTTTGGAGACGAAGGTTCCTAGTTCAAATCCCAGTAAAGGTAGTAACTTTTATATGGATCTGAATACTAGACTGTAGTTAGTTGGTAGGGGTTCAATCAACCATACTGTCTCAGGAATGCTCGGCCTGAGTCAGTACAAGAGTACATCTCATTCACATGAGATCATCTCATCTAATCTCATCTCATCTCATTTAATCGATTTCAATGAGCAAAATATGGAATAACAATAATTGCCATTAAACTAAGCACTGAAGAAAAAACTGATAAAATAAAATTGAAGGTGTTTAATTTTCAATAACTTTTAAAGTAGGTAAATATACTTTCCCCCTGATATGCATATTAAGGCCACAATCTTTAACCCCTTGCCAGTCTCCGACATAATATTACATAGCTCAGAAAATTTACAAAAAACGTAGTTGACATAATATTATGATGGGAGTTTTCATCCGGTTTTATTTTGTTTCGTGTCGGCTTATTGTACTGATAGCTATTTAGGCCTGCACTTTTGTAACAGACAATTGGAGTTTTACAGTAGTCAAATTTCAACATACTATACTATAAAATTTTTGATTCATTATAAAATTATGTATCGAGGCCATATTTCTCAAATACTCCAATTTTATGTAATTTTGCAAATGATCTAAATGTATACCGAAATATGTCCATACATTTTGAGATTAATATTATATGAAACATGACTTACCTCACTGAGTCTTCTGTTCTTAGGCCGTAATTTTACAGGAGATGTAATATCATCGGAGACGTCTTCAGACTCTCCATCAGAACCTATTCTAGGATTTTCTGGAACTACACCTGAAAACAAAAAATCAATGACAATTTACTGACTTCGGCAATAGCCTTACATTGTACAGCCAAACCAATGTTACTTAAAACTTTGAAAATTTATTATGATGCATAAACAAAGTAATTTGACAACCATGGTAAGATATGAGTTTTTTTATTTATTTCATTTATTAATCAAAAAGTTGTTGCTAACATTTTTAAATTTAACCGGAAATTTTCGAAAAACTTAAACTTAATAAAACTCATATTAACAAAACTAATTTAAAGATTAGAAAAATTTACTGAGTGTGAATATGAAGATTACATTGGGGGAGAGAGGTAAATTCTAAAATAGTAGGCTACTCTCTTTGGACACCATTGTTCCCTTTCTACAGATCTAACATTTAAAATTATTCTAGAATTGAGTTTGCAGCTTTTTTAATAATAAAATGACTGAACAAGATATGTGTAAGAGTCTCTTTAGTCAGAGTCCATCACAAGATAAACTTAAAAAAACATGTTCAAAAGCATGATTGTCCGAATAAGTACCTAATCTATAAAAATTCATGTACTTAAGTTTTTATATGAAAAAATTTGGTGTGAAACACACAATATTCTCTTGACAATGCAAATAATGAACAACATAACCAAACATTAAAAATAAACAAAAACCTAACCTCAAAAAACATAACCTAATTGAGTAAATGATGCAAAATGAAAAACAACTTTAGTTCGGCTAAATAATACAAAAAAAAATCACTAGGCTCTGTAGAGAAAAATGCTTAAAATAAAAGTTGTAGATCTTTTAATATCCTATAAATCTGATTACATACACTTAAAAATGTGTAGTAAAATGCATGCACAGCCGAAATCTTTAAAAAAAATCAATTTTTTTTAAATTTTCATGAAAAAAAAACAGAAAATCTCTAATTGCCGCTAAACTAAGCATTATACAAAGAAATGTTTGTAATAAAAGTGGTAGATTTTCTGTTTTTAGTGGTTGTAGACAATTTGAAAATCTACCACTTTTATTACATGCTCTTTTGCACTAAAATGCATATTAAGGCCGCAACCTTAAAAAGACAATTTTTTTTCTAGGAGACAACAGCCTCCCCAAGAGTTTCAGCAGACATGGCGCCTACCCCATCTTGTAGCACATACAAAAATGTAGTAAATGAGGTAAATTTTTAAAATTTTTAAAAAAATTGTAGGAGCCGTTTTGAGAAAATCAAATTAACCCATTCATTCACCTTGGCCATATACATGTACATAAATTTTACCTATTCTTATGCACTAAACTGCGCACATATCGCTTTGCGTAAAATTGGCCACATACATGAACAAATTCTTTAAGAGTCCAGCAAGTGCTGCAATCTATTAGGACTTTTGAAAAGCTTTAATAATAAAAAAAATAGTACTTTAAGAATATATATATTATATTTAATTTTTAGTATGTGTACGTTGCAATCTGTTCAATTCAGAACAATAAGCAACCCCACGACCCAATGAGATGAGGATGATATGGATGACACATAAATGAGGTGTAGTCTTGTACAGAATCAGGCCGACAATTCCTGAGAGAGTATGGTTAATTGAACCCCAACCATCAAAGTACACCGGTAACCACTGTCCAGCATTCAAATTCGTATAAAAGTTTACTAGGATGTGAACCAGGAACCTTCGTCTCCAAAAATCAGCTGTTAAACAGCTGATTTTGGCGACGACTTTACCTCTAGACCAACCCGATGGGTAAGAATATATTAATTTTTTTTTAAATTCTAAGATAAAACTTCGTGACTGAATGGGTTAAGTGAAAAATGACACGAATAAACTACGGATTTTAATGAAAATGTTCATGTCGAGTTCTCTAGAGGTACTGGTTTACCTAACAAAAGTTTCAACTTTATACAATATTCCGTTCTCGAGATATTTTGTTCACACACACACACACACACAGACCAATCACTAAAAACATTTTTTTGGGTTCAGGGGGGTCTGAAAACATATATATCCGACAAAAACTTGAATTTGAAAAAACGACATGAAAACAATACTTTCCTTCCAATATACTCATATAGGCAAGAGAAAGTAAATATAAAGATCAATATTCTCAGCTGTTCAGGAATAAAACAAATTTTACAAAGGTAACCAGCACTATAAGACTGTAAGTAATGAAAAAAGAATTACACACCTATTATTAACATATAATGAGATAACATTAATCTTCTTATAATAGGTTAGGTTTCACAAAATCGTACAAGGTTAAATCTCCCCAAGATAATACAGCAAGTTTTTATAAAAAGTTATTTCTTATAATAAATATAAGATAAAACATTTCACACAGCACAACTGCTCATAAAATACCCATTGGCCTAAAAATAATCAACAGAAAAAATTTGCTGACAAAACACCCCATCCTATTTACTTTTTAATTACCCATTTAAATCCTAAAAAAAAAACATTAAACAAATATTTCTATTTCATATAATGAATTAATATAATAATTTCACTAACTTTCTTTTTAAACTGCGTCACCTTTATTTTAATTCCTACTAGTAGGAATTAAAATAAAGGTGACGAAGTTTAAAAAGAAGGTCAGTGAAATTATTATACTAATTCATTATACGAAATAGAAATAATTTCAAACTGCAGGATGCATTATAAAGATTTATTTTTAAACAAATATTTTACTATAAACTTATCATTATGAATAATGAAAAGAAGAAATTTTATCAATACTTGTGATATATTTTACCATATCAAAGAAGGTCATCAGCGAAAATTTATCACATTTATTATCATAAATTATCACATTAACGCAATAATTCCATAGAGGTCATTGCTACCAGACTTTCTACAACTAATTTTTGTTCAGAAAATTTGGTACTTCTGTATTAAACCGATATAGTTTAAATTCAAAACTGACACATTGAACCTAGTAGCACAATAATTTCTGACTGTTGGAAGGGATACAAAATGAACGAGTTAAAAGATGCAGGTTTTCAACACTTTGCAGTGAATTATAAATATAATTTGTTGACCCTAAAACCGGAGCGAATACACAAATGCATGTGAGATCAGCAAAATGGTGAAATAAGAGATAAAGAGGTACAGCTCGCTATCACTTCCGATTTTTACCTCAGAGAATACATGTACGACTGGCTAAAGACAGAAATCTCTACTAAACACTCCTCAATGACATTGCTACATTGTGGGAGTCACAGTAATGTAAATAATCATATAAGCTCTTGTAATTTTTAAAATACAATATTAAATTTTGTTCAATATACAGTAAAACCTCCTTAATCTGGCATTCTATAGTCTGGAATTGTCTATAATCCGGCATCAACGGCAATAGACAAAAATTATAGAATTACCTTCACAATGAACATTGTAAAGTGAGCAACCCGACAGCTACTGCCGACACTCAAGTGCCACAAAGCGTCACGCTCTGAGTTTGTAAACTCAGTACGCTTTTTTACACGTTTGTAAAATTTGCTGAGTCAAATAAACAATACAGTATGGCCGAAGTTATGAACTTGCATATAATAAAAAATGAAATACTAGTCGTAAGAAGCAAGTAGATATTAGATCTTTTTTCCAGCCATCTACCAGTGCTGTTGCTAAAAACCACGAATAGTACAGTACTGTACTGTATTCAAATTTATTTCATCATGTTCTGTACTTAAAAAATGCATTTAAATATTTCTCCTGTACTCATATATTGATTTATATTGTTTAAATAATCCATGTTTAAATAATAAATACACACAGTAAAAGTTTCTTGTGCAAATTGTGTTATTTTTTATACGACTCCTGTATTTTTATAAATAACCTCCATAGTCCGGAATTTCCTTTATCTGGCAAGCTTCGAGTCCCAAACATGCCGGATTAAAGAGGTTCTACTGTAGTTTGTTTTGGTATTTTTAATGCATAAGTAACCTGAAGATGATAGTCGGTTTAATACATAAGGACCAAAAATTCAATAACATGATTGTAAACACCTACATTCCATATTATATATTCAAAAACTCAAGGAACCTACCTCAACATTTCATTTACACAGTAAATATTTCTCAAAAGAACACGCAGAAACAAGATTACTTATTCTTATAAGGATCATCTTATAGCAACACAACAAAAATGAGAACTCAAGGTATAAACAAGAAAATTATCAGCATTAGACATCCTGCTTTCTTATCACCAATATTTCTTTTACTGAGGGTTGCAAAATCACACAGCACTTACCGAGAGTTATACTTTTTGATGCTTTCTTCGAGCGAATACTCAACGTTGCGAACCATGCTCCAATTTTGTGAGTACTGCCAGTAGTAAAAGAATTAAAAGTTGAACTTTTAGTTAATGATTTTATATCCATCGCGTGAACCCTCTATATATTTATGAGATCAGATTAATTGTAAACGTATTAAATTCAAATTCAATAAAATTTATAATATTCAGTCAGTCAGTCACTTATATAGGCACACTATTTAAATTTGAGACTAGAAAATGTTTATGAAAATGGTGTAAAGGGACTAGATAATCAAACGACACCCTAGGTCTACACCTCAACTTAAGAGTTTATTATTTAATTCATGATTAGGAATACGGTAGTCGCATTAACCTAGGCCGACATAAGACATCAGCCGTCGTCTGCAACGATTGATAAATACGTCGGAGACAAAATTGTAGACACCAACATTAAACCCAAACATTTTATGAATCCAAATGAATACATCTCGTATATATTCATGAAACATCTACACCCAGCAAAAAAATAATTTAACTTCACTCCCAGATATTGTATGACACGATAACATCAACCGTTATTAAGTTTTACATGATAAGAGAAACCGAACTGCACCAAATTCAGAGGTTATTGCCAATCACAAAAACACTATTTAATTAACTATTACTCGTTTATTTTCACCAAACAAACAGGTCTACCAAGTTTATATTACCGAACAGCAAATATGTTAACACTTCGCGTTCCTTCAGATAAAAACAGATAGACTCCGATAACGTTACACCCAGTATTTCTCTACAACAGCTTGCGACGTGAATAATTTATAAAAACTATTATCTACAGGCTCACTGATGTGTTGAGTGGAACAGTTCAGCAGCAATACACTAAAAATCTGTATATAATAAACTCGTCTGGAGCCAGCTTATGTCGAGGTGCGCATCATAGCCATGAAGCTTCCAGTTTTAGCCACCAGTCTTCGATTTGGATGAATTTATTTGAAAAGAAAATTATTACCATATACTATACATTTGTAATAAGAATTTTGAATTATGTCAATTCGGACAAAGTACAAACGGGAAAAGACAATAAATAAACTATAGTACCGTGTAACTATACGTGACAACAGAACTGTAGTTAATGGAATCTACATCATCCTAGTTATCAAGTGACAAACTATGTCAAATAAATAGTTTAAATGATAAAAAGAAAACGTTAATAACTTCTGATATAGTTGACATAAAATTAAAACCACTTAAGAGCTACTTCAATCATATCTATAAAAAAAATTTTTTTTAATTGCCACTGAACCCTCAAACGACGCTGTTGCTACGAAAAAACCAGTGTCGCCACTGACTCATAGAATGAAGGGAAATTAAATTATTGTATGAATTTATTTTACGTGACAACGAAACTGTACTTTTCAGTATTGTATAAAAATAGTCTGCAGTACAAGAAGTAATAAGATTTTTTTGAGGAGCGTAAACAACCCACGCAATATTTATTTCATATTTTGGAACCCTGGCGGGCAGTAAAAACTTAGTTTTACAAAAGTCAAGTTTGGAACACTGAATTTATTATTGTCATGAATAATTGACATTGAATTTGTCAATTAACGGCCAATTAACATCATTGAATACGTATCATGTCATATTTATAAACATGTCAATTATTGTTACCGGAAATTTGTCAAGCCATTATTTGACGTCGCCATTGCATGTTGAAAAACTTATAAGCCATTAAAATGTAATTTACTACCAATCCCTCAAACAATATGTACATCGTGTTCTGTTCTAACGGATATTTTGTCAGTGTTCAGCTTGACAGATTTTTAATTTCATCCAATCGCTCGAGTTTATTCTGCAAGCCATGGAATTATGATTTGGTAATAAGATGGTTTAATTAACAAAATTTTGTTTAACCCGAACCAATAATTATTTTCATCTCGATAGACATGGAATCTACATCGAACGATGTTCATTGTCGCATCAACAATCAAGTGGTGTTACAATCACCGCGAACATTTAAACAAAAGACCAAAGATGAAGCTCTCTAAAAATATACTGTTACTGATAAAAGATATTAGGTATTTAGGAACAAAATTAAATCTAAGTTTCGAAGTACATGAAAAACTCACGACGCTAAAATACTAAAACTTCTGTTCAACTTAAAAATACGGAAAATCGCTAATTGACGCTAAACTAACCTTTGTAAAAACAAATCTGGTGTGAAACACTCACGCAACTTTCTCTTGCCAATGCAAATAATTGACAATAAACTCTGCTTCTCTCAATAACTAGTATCAATGACTCAAATCAATAGTCTCAATAACTCCTCTCAATACTAGCCTTCTCAATAACGCTTCATTATGCATCAAGTCCAGTGTACTAGTTAGTAGCCTAGTAGTAGTAGTAGTAGTACATAATGACATGTTATTGAGAAGGCTAGTAGCAGGCCGATTCTGCTGCTCTCTGCGGGAGGCCATCAAGTTGTAGACAGACAGTACATTCTTATGTATGAATGATTCTTAAGGCGCATTTACACGTGCAATGATTTGCTGGCGCCAGTGAGAACTGGCGCTCCAGTAAAACGATGCATGCGTGTGTAAACCATTGTTGGCGCGCAAGTTTCAACATGCATGCACAGAAAGAAACTTGCATGGAATTTTCTGCAACCTTCTGAAATTTTGTTCGCCAGTAAGTAACTGGCGCACCACTAAATAAACATTTACATGTATAAACCTTCACCTCGCCAGTAAGCTATTTGTATACAGAAGGTGGTTCAATTGCGAATTGATTTTTTTTACTATCATCCATTATCTGTTATTATATATTTTCATATACATAGCTTTTTATTTTGCTGTATCTTTAAACGGTAACTAAAATGAGCTAAATTTTTTAAATAAGAAGTGAAGTAGTGATGAAAACAATAAATTTTTGGGAAAATATGAACAACTTCCTTATTTGTGGGACGTACATTTTTCGTCTTATAAAAACAGACCTCCAAACTATCAATACCAATGTAACAAATCACTGTTCTTGAAGTTTTCACGAACTTGACACTACACAACAGCAAAATAAAATGGAACTGGCGCGACAAAAAGTGTTTAATGTGTAAACCTCAACTGGCATGCAAATTAAACTTGCATCAATACTGGCGCCAGCAAATCATTGTACGTGTAAATGCGCCTTTATTGTTTTTAATAAATTAAAGGAGTCGGTGCGCTACTGGATCCAACAAAAGGTAACACTCACAACTCCATAATTTACTTCCTTAATTGGACTATGGCTATCTGTGACAAAAGTACGGCGGGTGTAAAGATCAGAAATGGGTTCTAGATTACTGATCAGGTCAGTGCACAAAAGCACCCCATGTGCACGAACGAAAGTAAAACTAGAATTTTCAAAATATTTAACAAGAACCTACGAGCAAAATGGAATCTATACCAAATCTCAAGTTACTATGCCTTTTAGTTCTGTTGATTCCATGATATTTTAAATTTATAATTATAACCCCATTAATTATTTTGTAGATTCGTTATAGTAAGACAATCGAAAGGATGTACGGTTATGGTGAAATTATTTTCCTGATTTACGGTGATTTTTTTATTAAAAAATTATTGAATATAAAACATACATATTACTTTGTACATGGTTGAATGCAAATAACAGTTAACCTCTGTGACAAAAACAACCTTCGTACAACGTTCGTATTGTAAATCCAATTAACAATTTTGCAATGGATGCCGCATAAAAATTGATTAACCGTTATCTGTATACAGATTTGTTTGTGAGTTTGCGATAGTAATGCAGCTTGTCGGATTTATGGTCGTTTTGTACGTCATAAACTTTGCTCTTCTTGTTATATCTTAGATGATAACAATATTTCCGTTATTTCTGTTTACAAAAATGTGAAACTCCTCACTGACTTTTGACTAAATTCTCTATCTTCCCGATCACTTATACAGCTGAAATTCAGCACGTTTTTCTGTTAGGGATTTTAACAGAAAAACTAAGGTATTTATATAAAAAAGTACCCACCTATCTTTTTCCCCTATGGTTCAAATTCCGTGAGACACCCGGTATAAGTGTACAATATATCTATATAGAATAATTTTGAGGGTCAGATATGTATTGAAAAGGAGTAATTATTTAACTCCAGAAAGAATCCTCTCACCTGAGGGGTATTCGGAAAACTGGAGATGATTTCCCGCAAAAATAGCCTAAACGTAAACAAAATTTTAGATGCCAGAATGATGTAAAATATAATTTCCCAGTATTTCATTTTCAAAATTTTTCGGGGGGTCTGAGAGGTATGAAATATATCCAGACCCTCCAGTACGTCTGCCCCTAAGAAAATTCTTGTGTGTACGTATGAAAATATGCCGTGGCTGAATGGGATTCAAACCCAAGACCGCATGATGAGAGGCGAGCACGTTACCAACTACGCCAATGCGGTCAAGGACACTGAGGACACCAAATTGACTCATGGATACCTTATGGCTTCTGGCGATGCCTCAGTTTGTGGCAGATGTAATTATCAGTTAACTGTCAAACATGTGTTGTTAGATTGCATCTATTATACCGCATTGTGTCGCCGATTACTTGGACTAATTAGTGACATATTCGGCGATGACAAATTGACATTACACACGACTCTCAACTACCTCCGGTCAATCAAAATAAATGTCTCGTGACTTCGATAAAAATAACCTGAAGTAGTAGTTTCAAAAATCTGTTAAATACTCTACGAGTCTACATCGCTCCGCACAAGACCCCTCAACAGATTTGGGTGGAGTGGACTATTCGATTTATTGTGATATTTGGTTAAAGTTTGTTTCTGTTGGCGTGATATATGTGACCCCTTTACAGCTTTTATCACTTGTGCATCAGTGATGTTATTTACCTGTTTTGTGTGAAATTTTAATTTCCGATTTTGTGATACTAGTGTGTAAGATTGTAATATAATGAACAGAGACTGTGAAATTACATTAAAGCTTTTTTTAATGGAACGTGAAATATAGCACTCCACTCGGTCTGTAGTGCTCCTATACACTCTTACGTGGAGTAACAGGGGATGATAATCACCCTGGCTTTTCGCCTTTAAAAGCAACATTTAAAATAGGTAATAAGAAACGTATTGCAGTTGCCAATAACAGGCAGGTGGAGTGTTTATTTACACTCGATCTGCTAGTTACAGAACTACAAAAAAATAGTTCTGTTTCTTATCCCGTCAGCTAATTATATGATTGATGCATTTAAGAATAGAAGAGGTGGATGTCTAAAAGACGCTCGTCAGAGTTATCTCCTCTGAGAATGAATTTCATTTTACAGCCAGACCCTGTGGTGAATAAAGTGAAGGTGTCATTTGCAGGGTGGAAAATAGATGCTTTTCAGAAGGCCTGGCATGCTGATAAGCATATACAGTCAATTCCGGATAATTGGGGCACATCCGGACCGGAGCATTTTGGCCTAATTTAACGGGTGGCCCTAATAAACGAATTTGTAAACTGGCGTATACGATACTGTATTTTATTAAAATTATCACATACATAAATTTTACATGCAAGTTCGATCCGTATACGCACGAAACAAATAAAAGGGTATCAGAACACGATTAACTTTTTAGCAAAACTTTTTGCCTTGGTTTTAAACATTGGACCATTGACATTACCACCTTGCGAAGTTAAAATGGTGAACCATTCATTCAACGCTTCTCAACAAGTGGATCCTTCTTTCACGTTTTCTTTTCCGAGATGTTCCATGATCTTTTAATGCCCACTCTTGGCGTATTTTCTATTCTCGGAGCACGATACAAGATATTGTAATTTTCAGTACACTGGTTAGTTCCGATAGTTTACGTTGGCTTAAGTTAGGTGGATACGTTTTTGTTTCGTCGAGAAGCTTTATTCGTTCACACAGTCATATCGTTACGCGGCATTTAACTCACAAAGACGTTGATAGTAGGTACTGACTGTAAGCCTACGTATAAAAATATCAACAAAATGTGTGAAACGAATAGGAATTAAAAATAAATAAAAAAGTATGCCTGCAGATAACAAAACAACCAGACTCGAAAAATAGTGTGTTACAGTACACTCATTATATCACAAAAACTGATGAGAGCATAAAATTACAAACGTTTTATGTACGTATGACAAGTGACAACTAACCATAAGATGTAAGGAGGCTATACAGCGTGTAAGGTTGGGCAAAACTAGTGGATATGACTCACTGAAATTTGTGCAATGACGATTATGTAGCCTACACACTGTAGGCTACTGTAAATAACACCTCTGTTATGACTGACGTGTGATTACTGTTGTTTATCTGTCGAAATGTTTACTTTACTACACCTATCCTTCCCATTATCTTATCTTGCCGCTTAGAACTACGTGTTATTCGTCGCTGGCCTGTAATGGTTTTAATAAAACATAAATATTGTACACACATCAGATTGGCTCCAATAAACGGCATTATGGACCGAATAAACGGCGTACTTATCAATGTAAAATCCCGTTCTGTTTTTGTTCATTAAGGAACTGTCCCAAAAAACCGGCTGCCCCAATTTTTTTTTTTTTTTTTTTTTTTGGTTTAACGTCCGACTGTTTTGCAAATTGCTGCTAATGCAGACGGTGAAGGATGAAATGAATTTTTTGTAACGTATGAAAAAGTGCCATGCCCGAGTGGGATTCGAACCCAAGACCGCGTGATGAGAGGCTGCCCCAATTAACCAGTGGACTAATTATCCGGAATCGACTGTATTTCCACCCAAGAGAGGGAAGCAATGGTAAACCACATCACTCCTCGTTTTACTTAGTAAAGCCTCTAGACTAGAAATTTAAACCAGCCTTTCGGCTGATGACCTAGACAACACAGTAGTATATTGCAGGCACTGCATTTTTCACGTCTATATAGATAATTTTAGGTCGCCTACTTGTCATAAAAGAATTGTAACGGGTGTTTGAAAACGGATGCATCCATAACATTAAGAAGGTAGTAGTAACGCACAGGTAGAGTTCATGTCTCCTTACATATCAGTTGGCAGCACGATACTCCACCATTTTTTATTATTTATTTTTTATTAGTTAACAGCTTGTAACAATTTAAATGTTGTTCTTGAGCACTAGTGCTATTCCAATATCCATTCGTCTTTGTTTAAAGTCAACGATGTAATTTTCCAAAGACGAATATGTGTTCATTCTTGAAACTTATTACGTTTAAAATCTTACGAAAGGATAAAAGACGAATACATTTCACAAATCTACTGTTCCGAATAAGTCGACAATCTTGCGTTTGCTAAATAAAGTCCTGAGACTATGAGTGCACAAGATCGTAAAATCACAGGTCGACCATCAGTGATAACTGTGGAAGTTCTGGAGGATGTAAGAGAACGTTTCACTCGCTCTCCTAGAAAATCGCTCAGGAAGTTATTTTCACACGCTGGGATTTCACTATCTACTGCTTTTAGGGCGGCTGAAAAATTACGTTTGCGTGCTTATCGCATCGGTCTCGTACACGAACTGCAAGAAGTAGATCAAGGAAAACAGTATTATACATGGTTTAGTTCTCTTGTCGATGAAAACGGTATTGAGATGCCGGATCGAGTTTATTTTAGTGATGAGTTGTGGTTTCACTTAAATGTCTATGTTAACAGTCAAACCTGCCGAAAATAAAGCACTGAAAATCTTCACGAGTTTCAAGAATGACCGTTACACGCACGTAAAATCGGTAATTGGTAAGCGATCTATCAGCGTCGTGTAACAGGGCCTTTTTTTGACAAATTTGTGGATGGTGTAGTTTATCGCGACTTAATCCATCAGTTTATTGCAATGTTGGATCTACACGTACTACAATGTTGATTCCAGCACGATTAATTAAATATTTTTGTACTACACTCATGTTAGCTGAAAACGAGGTGCGTTTTGAAACACCCTTTATATCAATACAAAACAGAGCTTCTACAAAATATAGTAAGATCAATAAGATATTTATAAATGCAAAGAAACGGCGAAGGGATTGCTAGTATTATAAAATTAGACTATTCACAGCGGTAAAATAAAAGGATAGCATGTATAAATTAACATTTATATTGTTTTTGAAGGTCCTGGCCACCACCCTCTAAATCTATACTAATATAACAAAGAAGAAACTTCTGTTTGTTTGTTTGTTTGTTTGTATGAGGTAATCTCAGAAACTACTGAACTGATTTTAAAAAATCTTTCATTGTTGCATAGCTTAGAGCTTCCTGGTCAATATAGGCTATTTTCCTACTTTAAGTAACTTTAATTAAGTTAGTTTAGCAACTTAAACTGTGACGATGTCGCATGTTTTAGTCCATCGGGCTTATATTTATCGGATTATATTCCGATAAATCGGGTTTATATTTCTATTATTTTTTCTAAGTCCTCTGATGGTGTAATTTTTGGGCTAGAAGCACGATTCAACTTTTATATTTCATAGAAAAACGTGAAGAATAACATTCGGTTCCAAAATAAAAATTCGGATATATTCCAAATTTTTATTTTTGAACTGTATTTCATATATTTATTTTCATTCGACAGATAGCGAATGAGTCATATATTTCCAATTACTGCGTACCGCACCCACGTATTACTGTCTCTTATCTCAGCTGAATATCAACTGCCTCTTTCTTTTCCATCGGTATTCTTCTATGCATTCTATTCAATTTTGTTAAATTGCAGACAAATATTTAAACGGTGGGCATCGATTTGAGACAAGAGTGCTTCCTTCACTCATGGAAAACTTTGTCGGACTTTTTAGAGCTGCAAGTGCAGAAAAACAATTTATTTTGCTACCACAGGGCAACAATACTACAAAAGAGAGATTTTAAAATAATTTAATGAGGCCTACATTAGCTGCTGTGAAACGAAGCGAGCGGAGGTTGCTAGTATACCCATATTTGTTAAACAGGATTATTTAAAATTTACTTTAAGTATGTAAACTACACTCAATTTGGTTTTGTACTTCTAGTTCATAATATGCTAATAAGTATTACGTTTGGAAATATAATTTTTATTCAATAAACCGAAATTCTTAAAATGGTTGATATTATAACACCTATTACAGTCCTGAGCTTACCGGTTTTAACCCGGACAGTGCGCTATTTTGATCTGTGTCCGGGATTAGCATTTGACCAAAAGTTGATGAACAAAGATAATGTATTTGTCCAAGCGGTTTAGTTTAAAATAAAATAAGAAAAGCTGTAACTTACTGAGTTAAAAGTGCTTGAAATAATAACATGCCGAAAGACTTATTAAAAATATATTCTTGTCACCGGATGGCGACATTAAGCGGCGAGAAGAAACCTTACATGTTTGGGATCCTGAAAAGGACGTTTAAGCGGTGGTTGTCTAGGCGGGAAGCGACGAACGTAGTCGTCGTCCAGCGGAGACGTCATCTTCTTCCTTCGAAGAGATGCATCGATGTGTCTTCGTCCAGATCCGGTAGGCGCAAGGCTCAGCCGAGGGACCGCTGAAGGCATCGCTCGCGGCAGCGAGCGATTATATCATTCCACTCTACACAGTGGAGCCCGATAGTGAAATTAGTCACCGTAATATGCTTTTCACGGTTGATGAGCTCTGCTGTTCCACACGTTTAGACCAATCAGAACGTTTGCCAGCGTTGCCAGATTGTACCTAACAAACATTACGCGCGCATGCGTATAAGAGCCGCGATAGTTCACTCTCATTTTGCATCCCGTACTGAACACATCAATAATTATAGAGTGCGTTAACATCCAATACTTAATAATATAATCAGCTGATTGTATAGATTATAATTGTTATTGAAAGATAAAAAAAATGGCTGACGAAATATTTAACAGAGCTACGAGAGCAAGCAAGTATTGGCAACGTTGCTGGCAAGTCATTGGGTAGCTATAAATAGTGTAGTAGTCGCATAGTAGTCACCGGTAGTGATAGAACTGATAGTAGAATCACTATCGAGCTAAATGGAGCCCAATAGTAGTAGTCACCAGCCTTAAGTAGCCATCAGAAGGGCATCTTATGAGCCCTTACATAGTCCCCAGAGCGCTGCGGTAGGGGCGGTTACTTTATATACCAGTCGTACCACGGAATTTGAACCATAGGGAAAAAGCATTGATTTTCATTAGTTTGTTAATATTTTCTTTCCAGTCTTCATTTATTCAAATGAAGACTTGTTATAGTCAGGAATCATTAGAAAATGTTAAGACCTTATAAAAAATATCAATTCCGGTACATTTTAAGCTGTATTACAGCTTAAATACAGAAATACATTAATTTGTAACCGTTTTTTTCATTTAAGTATTGTAAATTTTATCAACTTTTGTTATTGTTATGTTTGGAGTACTGGTAACGTTTTGGTTCGGAGATGTAATGATAGGTGGGTCGAATCCATCAGCGGTAAAATATTTTTATTGGTCAAAATATACTGGAAATATTAAAAAGCAATTATTTATTAGTTTGTTCTATCATCTAAAAATATTTACTTAAAAATTTTGTTTCTTTTTGGAAGCAAATTCAGTATTATTTTCAATACCTAAATATTTCCTTCAGCAACATTTAATTTTCAGAGACAGCTGATTGTATAAATTTTATAATTTTTAGATATTGTAGATATTGTTGATGATAAAACGAATTGTCAGAATTAAAACCTAAACAAATATTTTTTAAAAATATTTCCAATATTTTTTAAAAATATTTCCAATATTTTTTGAACAATAAAATTTTTTTACCGCTGATGGATTTGACCCACCTATCATTACATCCCCGGACCAGAACGTTACCATTACCCAAACATAACAATGCGACAAATTGATAAAATTTACAATACTTAAATGGAAAACGGTTCCAAATTTATGTACTTCCGTATTTCAGCTAAAATACAACTTAAAATGTATGAAAATTGCTATTTTTTAAAAAGGTCTAAACACTGTCTAATTATTACTGACTATAACAAGTCTTCATTAATTCGTGGGAAGAAAATATTAACAAACTAATGAAAATCAATGATATTTCCCTATGGCAAATTCCGTGGAACACCCCGTATAGCGGTTATTATATTACAGCCCTTTGCAGTGCCGACACAGGCCTGCCGCCCCAATCGGAACTATTCTCTCTGTCGGTGTGTCGGAAGCTTTATCGCTTCGGCGCACAGTACCGAATCAAAGAAGGCAACGATGACATTCTTTTTTAGATTTTACACAAACAGAATAAATTACAATATTTTAATTTAATTTTTATATAATTATTCAATTTTATTAAATATGCGAGTACATATATATGAAAAGTTATAATAAATAATTTAATAATTAATAGTATAGTATAACTATACAACTATATAACTAGTATTAATAGTATAGTAAAACGTTGTTTTTTTAAGATTACGGCTTTAATATAAATTTTAGCGCAATATTAACAGCATTAACAGTACAATCCTATTTCTTTGGCATACCTTTTTACTTTCTCTTGCCTATATGAATATATAGGAAGGAAAGTATTGTTTTCATGTCGATTTTTCGAAATCGAGTTTTCACCGGATCTATACGTTTTCAGACCCCCTGAACCCAAAAAACATGTTTTTAGCGATTGGTCTGTGTGTGTGTCTGTGTGTGTGTGTGTGTGTGTGTGTCTGTGTGTCTGTGTGTGAACAGAATATCTCAAGAACGGAACATCGTACGAACTTGAAACTTGAAACTTAAGTTACATACCACTACCGGACGCGACACGAACATTTTCATCAAAATCGGTCAACCGGAAGTAGTAGTTTATTCGTATAATTTTTCAGTTTTTTGCGATTTTCTCAAAAACTGGTCCTACGATTTTTTTTAAAATCGCCTATTTTACTCAATTTTTTATTCTCTACAAGATAGGGTAGGCGCCATGTTTGCTGAAATTCTCGGTGAGGCTGTTTTCACGTAAAAACATTTTCTTTTTAAGATTACGGCTTTAATATAAATTTAGCGCAAAAACTTATATAATAAAAGTTGTAGAGAATTTAAAAACCTACAACTTTTATTTCAAGCATTTTTTTGTATAACGCTTAGTTTAGCGGTAATTTGCGATTTTCTGTTTTTTTCTCACGAAAACGTGAGAAAAATCGATTTTTTTAACATTTCGGTCTTAGTATGCATTTTACGACAAAAGTGTATATAATTAAAATTATAGAAAATTAAAAGATCTACAACTTTTGTTTAGAGCATTTTTCTCTACAGAGCCTAGTTTAGCGTGAAAGCGTGATTTTCCGTATTTTTAAGCCAAATTGAGTTCGATTGTCATTTTGCGTCATTCACTCATAATTAAAATAAGGTTATGTTTTTGAGGTTAGTTTTTGTTCATTTCTAATGTTTTAATACTAATGTTAGGTTTATTGTTAATTATTTGCATTGGCAAGAGAAAGTTGTGTGAGTGTTTCACACCAGATTTTTAAAATTAAATAAGTTGAATTGTTATTGTGTACTTTTGTATTATTCAATATAAAATACATATAGTCTACTACTATATTATAGTACGAATATTGTGAAGAAGTACCGTTAGTTTGTCTGTTTGTACGAGGTAATCTCAGAAACTACCCAACCGATTTCAAACATTTTTTCACTGTTACCGCGTTCAGACAAGAGCACACATACGTGAAAAATTTTACGGATTAACTATAGGGTGATTCAAAAAGAGCGCCGGTTTTGATATATCAAATTAAGAGATTTATTTTATTGAAAAACTGAAAATAAATACATCAACAAGTTCATCTTACCTTCCGATTTTATGTATGAAAAATGATGTCATGCATGTGTCCTCCTCTACTGCGCTGGCACGCATCAACTCTGTCCATGAAATTGGATATTACTGCACGACAAGTTTCGACTATGTGGGACAAGTTTCCGTATGTGGGGTTTTCTAAACCCCACATACGGCAGTTCTGTTTATTAACAAAACCGTTTAAGTGGAAGTGCGCCTAATCACTGAAAATGATTTTGTTTGCGAAGGTGTCATCATCCTGCCGTTTTCTCAATACCCAGTCAACAAACTGTCGTCTCTTCTGGTGGTCTGCCACGTTCAAATGTTGCGTCAACTGAATTTTATACGGGTGATATTGGAGATCGTACCGAAGAATTCTCCGTACAGAAGAACATCTTAAACCCAATTGTTGAGAACGGCGACGTATTGATTTTGCTGAGCTAACAGCCACACTGTCACGAACCAACGCAACGTTCTGCTCAGTTCGGCCAGAACGACGACGTCCAGAACTTTTAAGGTCGACTGTTGAACCCGTCTCAAAAAACTTTTTCATGAGCCTGCGAACTGTTGATTCATTCGGTGCTTCATACGTCCTAGAGTACCGCGAAGTCGCCTGACAGTAGCCGCATAACTCTCTCCACTCTGGTAAAATGTTTTGACGATTAACACTCGTTGCGCAATAGTAAACTTCTCCATGGTTAGACAGAGACTGCGAGAGTATTACACTGCGAACAAGAGAAACTACAACTGAATCGTCAATCGGAATGTTCTCCGAAATAGAAATGAGGTCAAACAATGTTGCCAACCGATAAACAAAAATTTACCAGCCGTTTAAAAACCGGCGCTCTTTTTGAATCACCCTATACTGTCTGTCTATAACTTGATGGCCTCCCCCAGAGAGGAGCAAAATCGGCCCGCTACTAGCCTCAATAACACTTCATTATGTACCTAGTCCAGTGTACTAGTTAGTAGTAGTACGTAATAAAGTGTTATTGAGAAGGCTAGTAGCGGGCCGATTCTGGTCCTCTCTGCGGGAGGCCATCAAGTTATAGACAGACAGTACTATGGTCTTTTCCGTTTTCTGTATGCCACTATCAAATCCGAATTCCCTGAAGGGTTACACAATTCTCTTACTCCTGCGTCTAGCGTGCCAATCTGACTAGCAACATTCCAGCGTAATGTCAACCACTCCGATTTCACAGTTAATTATTACAAAGTCTGCATAGTCAGTCTACTATAAATTTTGTAGTTACTTAATAATATTCAGACGGAGGATGATGCTGCAGAGTTCCTTTAGGAGGGAGTTATTGCATAATCCCAGAAGATGTGACAACTAAAAAAGTCTGTGTGAAACACTCAGACTTTATCTTCCCAATGTAAATAATTAAAAAATCGTAATATAATAATAATTTAATATAAATAATTAGAATAAGTTAAAGTAACCTGTAAATAAAAAATATAAAATAATAAAAAACTCAAAATAAAACAATCTTAATAAGAAATAAAACAACAGAACGTGTAACATAGTATTTTTTTACTATAAACTGGGACTGGGAAGGACGTATGTACGCGTGCGTGTGTCTGTCTCAGTTTGAGTTTCAGTGCGGCAGTGAGTGGGAGAAATGAACACTTGTGCAACCCTTCACGGAATTCGGATTTGATAGTAGCACACACAAAACGGAAAAGACCCGAATACTACTTCCAGTAGACCGATTTTGATGAAAATGTTCCGTGTCGGGCCCTCTTGTGATATCTAACTTAAGTTTCAAGTTTCAACCTTCGAAAAATGGCCATCTCAGTGACGTAGTGGATAGCGCGCTGGTCTTTTAAACAGAGGTCCCGGGTTCGATTCCCGGTTAGGGTCCGGAAATTATTACGTTCCAAAACCCATCATTACAGTTTCTTCACCCTCCGTAGTCGCTAATGATCAGGCTGTTGATGCAACTTTAAATAAACAAGAAAACTGAAAAACATAAATTAATGCTAATCATGAGTGAATGATGCAAAATGAAAACCAACCTCAGTTTGCCTTAAAAATACGAAATAAACACTCTTCGGCGCCAAACTAGGTTCTGTAGAGAAAAATGTTTAATATAAAAGTTGTTGGTTTTTTAATTTCCTACAAATTTGATTATATCCACTTTTGTCGTGAAATGCATATCCACTAAGGCCGAAATCTTTAAAAAAATCCAATTTTTTTACAGATTTTAATCCAAAAGCAGAAAGTTATTAATTACCGCTGTACTAAGCGTTATACAAAAACAAAACAAATAAAATTTGTAGGTTTTTAAATGTTCTACAACTTTGATTATATTTACTTTTGCCCTAAAATGCATATTAAGGCCGCAATCTTAAAAACTCATATTTCCTACGAAAGCACAGCATCCCCAAGAATTTCAGCAACATGGTGCGTACCCTATCTTGTAGAACTTAAGAAATATAGAAAACTGCTCGTGATTTTTAAAAAAAATCACGAGCAGTTTTTGAGAAAATAGCAGAAAAGTGAAAAATACCACGAATAAACTACTACTTCCGGTTGACCGCTTTTGATGAAAATGTTCGTGTCGGGTCTTATAGTAATAACTAACTTAAGATACAAGTTTCAACTTTGTACAATATTATATTCTTGAGATAATTTGTTTATACACACTCGATCGCGCGCGCGCGCTCACACACAGACCAATAACTAAAAACATATTTTTTTGGGTTCATAGGGTCTGAAAATGTATATATCCCGTGAAAACGCGATTTCGAAAAATCGACATAAAACAATACTTTCCACCTATAAACTCATATAGGGCACGAGAAAGTAAAAAATCTTGACATAAAAGTTGAAGGTTTTTTTTAAATGTCTAAAACTTTATGTATACTTTTGTTGTAAAATGTATATTAAGGCCGTAATCTTATAAAAAATAACAATTTTTTACCACGAAAGCATAGCCCTCCAAGAATTTTAGCAGTCATGGCGTTACCCAATCTTGTAGAACACAAAAATTTAGTTAATAAGACGATGTTTTTTTTAAATTGTAAGAGCCGGTTTTGAGTAAATCTCAAAATATGAAAAATTGCACGAAATTGACGAAAATGTTCGAGACGTGGTACCTAACTTAAATTTGAAGTTTGAATTTCATAAGCTATTCCGTTCTTGAGATATTTTGTTCACGAGAACAAACTGCACACACACTGTACTGTAAGTACCATACGCCACGGAATTGATTAGCCCGACTGTCTACTATGACAATAAATAACTGTTCTGAACTGTGCAGAATTTGTTTTTCTATCTCTACCTGACCGTGGGCGTTTTCAAAAGGATTACACCTACAGCAATATGGAATTTCAGGTACAGAGTGTACTGTATTGATGGAATGAATTCTCAGAAGTTCGCCTAATTAACGCTCCGCGTGTACTGTTAACCGATAAGTTTATTGATGATACCAAATAAGCCTGCATCACTATTCCAGTGAAAAAAACGGTTCATCATTTCATATCAAATACATGATTTAAAAAATCCAGGAATTCTTAAAAATATGGTTTGATAAAACAAAAAAAGTATTAAGGATTCCAGGAACAGGAGAATTTCTCCCTGATTTTGTACGAATAAATTGGTATTTTCAAAAATACATTATATTCAATAACGCGTTTGATTCAATTATCAAGTGATCCGAATATACAGGAACTAACAGTACAAATGATAAAAATCTGGTGTGAAACACTCACACGACTTTCTCTTGCCAATGCAAATAATGACCAATATAAGTAATAAAACATTAGAAATAAACAAAAAACTAACCTCAAAAAACATAACCTTATTTTAATCATGAGTGAAAGACGCAAAAAGAAAATCGACCTCAGTTTGGCTTAAAAATAAGGAAAATCGCTCTTTCACGCTAAACTAGGCACTATACAAAAAATGCTTTAAATAAAAGTTGTACATCTTTTAATTTCCTATAAATTTTATTACATACACTTTTGTTGTAAAATGCATACTAAGGCCGAAATCTTAACAAAATAGATTTTTCACACGTTTTCGTGAGAAAAATAACAGAAAATTGCTAATTACCGCTAAACTAAGCGTTATACAAAAAAATTATTGATATAAAAGTTGTAGCATTTTAAATTCTCTACAACTTTAATTATATACATTTTTGCGGTAAAATGCATAATAAAGCCGCAATATTAAAAAAACAATTTTTTTACGTGAAAACAGCCTCATCAAGAATTTCAGCAAACATGGCGCCTACCCTAAAAAATTTAGCAAACCAGGCAATTTCTGTTTTTAAAAAAAATCGTAGGACCAGTTTTTGAGAAAATCGCAAATAAGTGAAAACTTACACGAATAAACTACTACGTCCGGTTGACCGATTTTTATGAAAATGTTTTTGTCGGGTCCGGTAGTGGTATGTAACTTAAGTTTCAAGTTTCAAGTTCGTACGATGTTCCGTTCTTGAGATATTTTGTATACACACACACACACACACACACACACACACACACACACACACACACACAGACCAATCGCTAAAAACATGTTTTTTGGGTTCAGGGGGTCTGAAAACGTGTAGATCCGGTGAAAACTCGATTTCGAAAAATCGACATGAAAACAATACTTTCCTTCCTATATATTCATATAGGCAAGAGAAAGTAAAAATTTATTTACAATAGTTTTTATCATTGTATAATTTTGCATCACATTTAGTATGTTAGTTTAGAGCGGGTTAATTATTTCTGGGTAATGTGAGGAAAGTTTTTAAAATTCAGAAGAGAGCTATTAAATAGTAATACAGTCGATTTTTGATATAATGAAAACCTTGATAACACGTATTTTTTTACTGCACCGTGACATTATAATTAAACTATATGTAAATTTACCTCGATTTAACGAATAAGTACCTTCATATAACGAAATAGTGTTATGCAATAAGCACGAAGTGACACGCTGTATTATGATTTCTCTGTGAGTTTTAAGGTAGATTCTTTTGATTTCCGTCAACTGGAAACATCAGTAACGAAGTTACTCTAGAGAATTTCATCACGGGTGATGAACAAACTACTGTTAGTGATTTTCCGAACGATTACGACATACTTCATGGTGTTAGTAAGTCCGCTAACCGGGATGATTAAGAAAAAGAAGATAATGATGAAAACTGTGAAGATCAGCAGCGAGAGAAAACCTACCGACAACGAGATTTTACAGTTAATTACAATAATTAGGCTCGGGCTCAAGGATGAAAAAATTAAAAGCCTGACAGTATTTTTGAAAATTTAAATAAATGTCAAACTTTTTTTGAACGTATTGGTTTATTGAAACACAAGAAACAGCGGAAAATTACTCACTTTTTCAAGGCGTAAATTAACATTTACAATACTGTAATTAAATATTCTAACCAATACCTGTCAATATCAAAAACTAAAATATGCATTTAGAATTAGTGTTTTTATAAACGATTTAGATAAAATTTGTGTATTTATCTTTTATGTTAGTGTTTTGAAGAAATATGTACTAAAAATTAAAATACAATATTAAGCTACAAATGAGTTTCACATGCTTTTAATATAGCCAAGATCTATGTACGAGGTAAGTTCCCACTTGAAATCAATACATGCTTTTTGTACTATTATTAACCGTAATTACGTAAAACATGATCAATAAAAAAATTAATTTACTAGTTAAGACATGTCTATTAAGATAATTAACTGTAATTAATTCATCATACAACGTGAAAAAAATTTGTTAATAAAAATTAGCTTTGAAATTCTTGTTACTTCGATACAACGAATACCTCGATTTAACGATTTTTTCCCAGGATTCTCGATTTCGTTATATCGAAGTTCGACTGTATTATAGTTGTATAGTCAAAAGTTCTGTGCATAACGGACAGGTGGAGTGTCAAATTATTTACACTCACTCTGTTCGTTGCAGGGCTAAAATAAATAGTTCTGTTTCTTATCACATGTTCAGCCAATTAAATGACTGAATCATTTAAGAACAAAAGAGGTAGAGGTGTAAAAGACACTAATCAAGAGTTATCTCCTCTGAAAGTAATGAATTTCATTATACAGCCAGACCCTGTGGTGAATAAAGTGAAGGTGTCATTTACAGAGTGGAAAATATGTGCTTTTCAGAGGGCCCGGCATGCTGATAAGCGTACTTTTCCACTCAGTGAGGAAGGCACTGGTAAACCACCTCACTACTTGTTTTACTTAGTAAAACCTCTACAGGTTCAAACCAGCCTTTTGGCTGATGACCTAAACAACAAAAGTCTAAAGTTATTTACTCTTAGATGAATGAATTTCATTATACAGCCAGACCCTGTGGTGAAATGAGTGAAAGTGGCATTTGCAGGGTGGAAAGTAGATGCCTTTAGAGAATAAGCATGCTGATAGGCATACTTCTCCACTCGATGAGAAAGTCAAATAACCTCACTCCTCGTTTTACTTAGTAAAGCCTCTAGAGGTTCAAACCAGCCTTTCAGCTGATGACTGTAGAGGTTTTACCAAGTAAAACGAGGAGTGAGGTGGTTTACCATTGCCTTCCTCACTGAGTGGAAAAGTACGCTTATCAGCATGCCGGGCCCTCTGAAAAGACATATTTTCCACTCTGCGAATGACACCTTCACTTCATTCACCACAGGGTCTGGCTGTATAATAAAATTCATTACTTTCAGAGGAGATAACTCTGATTAGTGTCTTTTACACCTCTACCTCTTCTGTTCTTAAATGATTCAGTCATTTAATTGGCTGACCATGTGATAAGAAACAGAACTATTTATTTTAGCCCAGCAATGAACAGATTGAGTGTAAATAATTTGACACTCTACTTGTCTGTTATGGGCAGTAAACAACATTATAGAGTTTGTTGCAAACCACAAAACATTTGGAGTGTAAGTGTATTAGCAGAAAGTTCAGAAAAGCGAAATAGGAGAAGTAACAAGGAAAATACTAATCTACATAGTTTTCATTTTGTACATTACTGTAGTAATAGTTACCTAGCCAATGTGTCCATTGCTTTTTGAGCCTTCTACTCCTGGAATTTTTCCGCCTCCGAAATATTTTTTTGTTAGCAACAAATTCCAGTTGTAAGGAGGTAGCAAAACATCTTACCTCAAGCAGACCACTATTTAAGGAGCTTAAATTGCTTACAATTCCCTCTAGATTTTTGAGTTTTTTTTTTAAACTGTAGATATGTCCCGATGGCTTTGCAAGGAAAGTATTGTTTTCATGTTGATATTTCCACATCGAGTTTTAACCGGATATTCAGGCTACCTGAACCCAAAAAAACGTGTTTTTAGCGATTTGTGTGTGTGTGTGTTTGTGTGCGTGCGCGTGTACGTGCGAAAATAAATATCTCAAGAACGGAATATTGTACGAAGTTGAAACTCGGAACTTATGTTACGTACCATAAGAGGACCCGATATGAAAATTTCCATCAAAATCGGTCCATCGGAACTCGTAGTTTATTTGTGTGATATTTCACTTTTTACGATTTCTCAAACTATATTTAGCAATATAATTGCAATTTGTTAGTAGTCTAAGTTTAATCAATTAATTTTGTCAATAAATATTTGTTTTAAGTTTGTTTATTATTTATTACACCCAGATCCAGAACGCACCTAGGCTTACGTGTTACAATATTAATGAATTACCGTAATTTTTAAATAAGTTGTATTAATCTGCAATTAAGTAAAAAAACCTGAAAAATTACTTGATCGGGATAACGTTTTATAGTGTACAAGATTCTCTTTCTAAATAAGTGTTTGTTTTGAAAATAAATAAATGTCTAAGTGACAGCTAAAAAAAATTGTGTACTATAATTAGGTAAATATTTTAAGGTAAAGATTTTTTGAAGTAAATAAACAAATAAAATTTAGACAAAAAAATCTGACATAAGTGGCAATGCGTAATAATTTAAGTAATTGAGTAACAAAGTGGTTACGAGCAGGGTTAATATTTACATTTATAAGTTATAAGAAGACATGCCGTATACAATCTTTGGAAGTTTCTTCTATGAAACTTACAAAGGAAAACCCCAAGAAAAGCTTTCAAAAAGTTTTTCATTAGAGCAATGGCTTGATTTGCACAACAAAAATCTGCTCGTGTAAAAAATATCTGCTGTTTAACTCTCACACGACTTTCTCTTGCCAGTGTACATAATGAAAAGTATAACCTATGTTTAAATCATTAGTGTTAACAAAGTAAAATGAAAAATATAACCTAATTTTAATTATGAGTGAATGACGCAAAATGAAAATCAACCTCTGTTTGCTTTAAAAATACGGAAAATCACTAATTGACGCTAAACTAGGGTCTGTAGAAGAAAATGCTCGAAATAAAAGTTGTAAGTTTTTTTTTACCCATAACTTTGATTATAAACTTTTTTCTCATAAAATCATATTAAGGCCGTAATCTTTAAAAAAATCCGTTTTTTACCGATTTTTAATAAAAAAAGAATATCAAAAATTTTAGAGCGTAAAACTTTAGTAAATGAGGCGATTTTTTAAAAAAAAACTCGTAGGAGTCGTTTTTGAGAAAATCGCAAAAAATTGAAAAATCGCACGAATACCGATTTACCGATTTTGATGGAAAAAAAGAAAATCACATATTGTCGCTAAACTAAGCGTTGTACAAAAAAAATTTCTAATAAAAGTTATAGATTTTAAAATGTTCAACAACTTCCAATTATTAGCCTATACTTCTTCTCAAAAAAATTTTTTAGTAGATGAGTTGATATTTAAAAACAAATCGTAGGAACCGTTTTTGAGAAAACCGCAAAAAGTGAAAAACGAATAAACTACAACTATTTTTGTTTGACCGATTCATTCTTATTTATTCATACAATGATAGCTACACACTATTTTCCATTTAACAGAATACATAATCTGGTATAACTAGATCTAGCGTAACTAGTGTATCTGCTGAATAAAGTATCGCGAAGTTGGTATTAATTGGTACGGGTTTCAAATTCTTGTATATTATTTTATTTATAAATTGACAATCTTTTGTCTGAAGGTGGGAATTTTAGATTCACTGAACAGCAATCGGCCAGGATAAAATCTATCCTTACCTAATGCTGCTCTCACTATACATTTTTGAATAAGAAGTACTTTTTGAATATGCGAATCAAGGGCCACGCCCCATACAATTAAGCCATATGACAAGATCGACTGACACAAAGCATAGTAAATTATTTTTATAATTTGTAAGCTATTTATTTTATTAATTTTGTAAAACACAAAATATTAAATATTTTAATTTAAAGCACAAAAAATGGTCGATATGTTGGTTCCATAAAAAGATTTTGCGTCGGGTCCTGTAGTGGTATCTAACTTAAGTTTCAAGTTTCAAATTTGTACGCTTTTGAGATTAATACACGTACTTGAGATATTTTGTTCAAACACATACGAAGTGTGATCAAAAAATACCGTGAATGATTTTACTACGAATTAACTGCAGACACTACGTCCGTTTGAAGTAAAAAGTTCAAAAGCCTAGTTCTTTGAGATAATAAGTATCAAGATTGAACACGTTGTGACTTTTCAGTCGGCTTCCAGAACCGGAAGTGTGAGATCATGTTTACCGTGTCTGTCATGCATCATGGATTTTGAACATCGGGTTAACATAAATTTTGTTAAAGTTCTAAAAAAGTGCCATAGAAGCTTATGAAATGTTAAAATTAGTGTATGGCGATAATATGATAACTCTGAAGATTGTTAACAAGTTGTATAAGCTATTTAAAAGCAGAAATGAGTCTATTGAAGACGAGGAATGGTCAGAATGTCCTTCGACCTCAAAAACGGACGAAACATGCAAAAAGTGGTATATAACTGATTCGTTCAAACATCCGATTGACTATTCAAGAGCTTACTGAAGAACTAAACATCTCGTCCGAACAAAGCATTTTAATCGATAATTTTCAAGTGAGACGAGCGAGTGCGAAATTCGTTCCCCGACTTTTGACATCCTTGCCACACCTCCTTTTTGATCCAGAGTCTTCAGCTAAAAAAAGATTCCTGTCAGTCCACATCAGCCATACTCTCCAGATTTAGCACAACGCGACTTCTAGCCCTTCTCAAAAATAAAAATTGAGCTGAAGAGTAAACATTTTGACACCATTCCCGACATTGAGAGGGCCTCGACAAAGCAGCTAAAGGCCCTCCAGAAAGGAGCGTACCAGAAATGCTTCCAATCATGAAATTACAAGTCAGATAAGTGCATTGCTAGCCAAGGAGATTACTTTGAAGGAGATTATTTCAAATTTGATGTAAGCTTATTACTTTGTTCGTAATAAAATTATTCACCGTATTCTTTTTATCACACCACGTATACACAGACCAGTCACTAAAAACATGATTTTTGGGTTCAGGGGGCTAAAAACGCGTATATCCGGTGAAAAATCGATATGAAAATAATACTTTCCATATATTCATATAGGGCTATATGAGCTCACATATTGTTTGCGTTTTTTATCAACATAAGACACCAAGATTTGTAAAATCCAAGTGAAGGGGAACAATACCAAGGTATTGAATCATAAGTAATGAAATAACTAAACAGTAATTTCTTACTCACATTTAACAATAGCTGCGGTAACACAATCAGTCATACAGAACTATCTGTAATGGATACTCGAAATAGCAATAAACATGAATAATACATGTTATTTCAACCGTTTCAACTTAATTCACGAACGATTAATAGCCTACTTTAATATTGTGCGGTACATATTTTAACCGATTTTGTTTAATTGTTTGTACATGTATTCTCTAAAATTATAAATCGGATTTAAAAAAGTGTTTTATGAAAATACTAGCAACACTCTGCTCGTTACGCTTCGCGGTAAATTAAACTTAGAGCGTTTAACTTCTCACATAACCTTAAACATTGAAATCAGTCAAAAATTGTACTAATAATAATAATAATAAAAAATTTATTTTCATATTTTTTACAATAGTAACCCTTACACATATTCCTTCTTAAAGCTATAATACATTTATACGATTCACAGTGTACAAGGTGGAGGAAATCGAACTACCCAACAATGGCTAAAAGCCATGTCCTAGGGTAGATGTTATCTTCCTTTATTAAGTAGACTGTACAACTGAAATACAAAACTAGTTTTTGGCTTAAAATCATGAAAATTAAAAAAAAATTACACTGTAAACCTATGGTTGGAGTAGACATAATGATAACGTTCTGGTCCGGAGATGAAAAGATAGGTACGTCGAATCCATCAGCGGTAAATTTTTTTTATTGTTCAAAAAATATTGGAAATATTAAAAATATATTAATTTTTAATTTTTTAATTTTGACAATTTGTTTTATCATCAAAAATCTTGCAACAATCAGCTGTCTCTGAAAATTAAATGTTGCTGAAGGAAATATTTAGGTATTTTAAATAATACTGAATATGCTTCCAAATAAAACAAATTTTTAAGTAAATATTTTAAGATGATAAAACAAATTGTCAATATTAAAAAATAAATAAATAATTTTTTTTAATAATTCCAATATTTTTTGAACAATAATAAATTTTTAGCGCTGATGGATTCGACCCACCTATCATTACATCTCCAGACCAGAACAATACCATTACTCTAAATATAAAAATGCGAAAAGTTAATAAAATTTACAATACTTAAATGGAAAACTGTCACAAACTTATGTGTTTCTGTATTTAAGCTAAAACAGAGCGAAAAGTATCAAAATTGATATTTTTTAAAAGGTCTGAACATTTTATAATGATTCCTGACTATAACAAGACTTCATTTATTCGTGGGAAGAAAATATTAACAAGCTAATCAAAATCCATGCTATTTCCTAATAGTTCAAATTCCGTTGGACACCCGATATACGAGGAGAACCAAAAACTTTAATTTTGAAATTAACATTTCTATATTGTCTCTTTCTACATTTTCTACATACATGGACACTACTTTTAAAATACCTATAATTTACGTTTTTAAGTGCAATACTTCAACAAGTAAAGTTCGTGCTATATCTTTGGACTATGAGCGATATTAACCATTATAGTAAAAGGAAGTCAGGCCGTTCATGATATCTCTCGGTTAAGGCTATGAAATCTAACTTTTTTAAAAATGGACTCTGATCGTATTCTCCACGACTCTGCAGTTTTAATTGTTTAAAAAATCTTATGTGAAACACTCACACAACTTTCTCTTACCAATGCAAATAATTAACAATAAACATAATAATAATAATATTTATTTATTCCACTTTATACAAATACAAAATTATATCTTATGTACTAGGAATAAATAACCACCAACTCAAGTAAACGGTGGTTATATATACAAAAAAAAAACACAAAATACATAAAAATAAGTTTACAAATGAATTACAAATCAAATAAATTATAGAAATAAATTACAAATCAAATATCGTCATCCACTACAAATGACAATTCAAATTGTAGCGGTAGCTACAGCGCATGTTAACTATATTTTTTAACAACAATATTAACCAAGCCGTCAATCTTCAGAGCAGATATTCACCTGTACATGATTAACACTAAAATCAGTTATTATTGTTATATTGTTTACCAAGATCAGTAAATTCCTACAAAGGCTGAATAGCAAGCACTGCAAGTCAGCAACGGTAAAACACCAACACTAACCAACAATTCTTACAAGTGAATCAACATCAGTTATGTCATAAACCTAACGTTAGTAGTAAAACATTAGAAATAAACAAAAAACTAACCTCAATAAACAGTATTGAAAATTCCCTAAACCTTGTTGCTGTAAAATTTTTGGTCGCCCAAAAACTAAAATGCCTTTTTACCCGGTGGTCGATGGTCGGAGTGAGGGTTAGTCACTTAATAGGGGTATAGGGGCTCAATAGGGGCATTGGTCTTATGAGTAGTAAAATAGGTTCCGCAAATATTCGGTCTGAGAGAGGGGTGGTCGTTAAAAGAAGTTTAACTTTATTAATTTCATCAATAAATAATATTGTAATAAATAAAAAAAAAACATAACCTAATTTTAATCATGCGTGAAAGACGCAAAATGAAAATCGACCTCAGTTTGGCTGAATAAACAGAAAATCACTCTTTCACGCTAAACTAGGCTCTGTAGAGAAAAATGATGTAAATAAAAGTTGTTGTGGATCTTTTAATTTCCTACAAATTTAATTACACACTTTTGTCGTAAATGCATACTAAAGCCTAAATCTGAAAAAATTGATTTTTCACAAGTTTTCGTGAGAAAAAACAGAAAATCGCTAATTACCGCTAAACTAAGCGTTGTACAAAAAAATGTTTGAAATAAAAGTTGTAGCATTTTAAATTTTCTATAACTTTTATTGTATACATTTTTCCGCTTAAATGCATATTACAGTCGTTATCTTAAAAAAACAATTTTTTTATGTGAAAACAGCCTCACCGAGAATTTCAGCAAATATGGCGCCTACCCTATCTTGTAGAGTATAAAAAATTTAGTAAACCAGGCGATTTTTTAAAAAATCGTAGGACCAGTTTTTGAGAAAATCGCAAAAAAGTGAAAAATTACACGAATAAACAACTACTTCCGGTTGACCGATTTTGATGAAAATGTTCGTGTCGGGTCCGGTAATGGTATGCAACTTAATTTCAAGTTTCAAGTTCGTACGATGTTCCGTTCTTGAGATATTTTTTATACACACACACACACACGCGCGCGCGCGCGCGCGCGCGGCACACACACACACACAGACCAATCGCTAAAAACATGTTTTTTTGGGTTCAGGGGTCTGAAAACCTGTAGATCCAGTGAAAACTCAATTTCTAAAAACCGACATGAAAACAATACTTTCCTTCCTATATATTCATATAGGCAAGAGAAAGTAAAAATTAATTACAATACTTAAATGGTAAAAGCAATGTCCTAGGGTAGATGTTATCGTCTTTTATTAAGTAGGCTGTACAACTGAGATACAAAACTAGTTTTTGGCATAAATTCATGACAATTTAAAAAAAAAATACACTATATGGTTGGAGTATACTTAATAAACTCTACAAATTCTTAATATTGTTTATTAATATTAATATTAACGGCTAATAAACCTATGACCAAAGGCGCCAGCCACTTTAGCCTTTTAAAATCCGCGAGGGCAATCTGGTACAAACCATCGACAGATTTCTTGAATTTAAATAACTGATACTGTTTAGCTAATAAAAGAACATGAGAAAAATTTTAACAAATGTTTCACAATTGTAATAATAAGAGGTAAGTAAAATCAATACAATACTTTCAAAGATTCTGTCAGATGGCGTTGCGCCCTGCGCTCCCAAATAAAATCTACAATAAAATATATAAATTGCATTTTATCAGCCGGCCGTTTATAAATATTCCTTTATTAAAAATAATGGTGGGTCATATGCGGAGAACTTATTAAAATTCATTCATTCGAAATAGACACGCTATATTTTAAGGAAAATCATTACTGTTAATAAAAATTTAGGCTTCCGCATAACTTAAGCTAATCCAAACCTTTGTACATCAATAAAACAATTTCTAGCGTATTCGATTAGTCCATTTAAAAATATTTCCCTTCTGTATCAGCTACCAATAAATAAGCGCATGCTTATTGCCAGTAGGTATCGTTGCCTACCTACAGGATGTGCATGAGTACTGTGAACAATCAAAACTGGCACTACTCTCGCTCTACGTGTACACACAGTTCCGCATAAAGTATATCCATAACCTATTCTTTCAACAAGGTCTACAAATTTTAATGTACGCAAAATGCCTACAACCTTAATTCAATGTACAAACAAACAAATCTGCCCATAACAGACAGGTAAAGTGTCAAATTATTTACACTCAATCTGTTCGTTGCAGGGCTAAAATAAATAGTTCTGTTTCTTATCACATGGTCAGTCAATTAAATAACTGAATCATTTAAGAACAGAAGAGGTAGAGGTGTAAAAGACACTAATCAGAGTTATCTTCTCTGAAAGTAATGAATTTCATTGTACAGCCAGACCCTGTGGTGAATGAAGTGAAGTTGTCATTTACAGAGTGGAAAATATGTGCTTTTCACAGGGCCCGGCATGCTGATAACCGTACTTTTCCACTCAGTGAGGAAGGCACAGTAAACCACCTCACTCCTCGTTTTACTTAGTAAAACCTCTAGAGGTTCAAACCAGCCTTTCGGCTGTTGACCTAAACAACAACAACAAACAAAAAAATAATTATTTATTTTTTAAAATATGTATTTAATTTGTTCCAGTAAAAATTTAAATCATAAATTACAAGAACTAAACCACAAAAATTCACTAAACTATACTCTAGAGACGCACGCAACTAACTAAACAAATTGGTCTAAATATATAATGAACAGAAAATCATTTTTTAAGAAAACAAATTAGTTACATCATTATGTCTGACAGATCAACAACAACAGTGAAAACAAAGCGTAGTGACCGTGCGTGAGTCGCACATTACAGTAGTGATTGTATACTTTTGTGACTGTACCGTTGTTGCATAGCGAGGGGTGAAGAGTGGAGTAGATAAACACCGAAGCTGCTTGTGCCAATTCGAATTGTTCAAGGTATAGAACTGTAAAAAAAAGTTTTAACAAAAAATTTACACGGAACGATATTCATCGTATACGATATTTACCACAAAAAAATTATGTAAGGTAAATCGTGGAAATTCTTGAATTGAGGAAACTAAAAACGTTTGTTCGACTTGCAACGAATTTTCATAAGGTCTAAGTTGACAGAAGAACGAATTTTTTTTTGGGAGGGGTTAATCGTCCGACTTTTCTGCAATTACTGCTAATGCGGACGGTGAAGGCTGAAATGACTTTTGTAACGTATGAAAATATGCCGTGCCTGGATGGGATTCGAACCCAAGACTGCATGACGAGAGGCGAGCACGTTACCAACTACGCCAATGGAGCCAGCGAACGAATAATAAGACATAACAGTAAAGAGAAAAAAATTCTAGATACACCAAATTATGATACAAAAAGCTAAAGGGATTTTTGGGTGAGAAAAACAATTTACTGAAAAAAATTGGAAAGACAGCAACAACAAACGATGTAGTAAAACTTTGGTCGAGGGACAGAAAACACAGAAAATACACCAAAAACAAGAAATGAAAACGCATATATGATCGGGCCATTAGGAAAATCACCAAAACGATAGCGCTGAAAAATGGCCAGTAGAACATCCCCTGACTTATACACACACAAACACATTCAGAATCCCGCGATCAGAAACCATCAGTCATTTCCATTCAAACAATAGACTCAATCTTGATTGGGAGGAAAACCTTGATCCCTCGGTACAATACCTTCCTTCTCGCAGCACCGAAGCGACAAGTCGGGTAGGAAAAAGATATTTCCCCTAATCGCGGTGGGATGATCAGCAGTCAATGGGAACAATTTTTTTTGTAGTAATTTTTTTTATACGATATTTTTCTTATATTTAAAACTTGAAGGGTTTTAAATATCATAGGGGTTGGTTACACAAATTGTAGTTATTAAAACAAATTTCTCATAAATCTATACTAATATTATACAGACAAAGCGTGTTTTTTTTTGTGCAGGCTAATTTCCAAAACTACTGAACGGATTTTCGTGGAATTTTGATAGTATATTCGTATTTATATTCACAGCAACCATTTTATTTTAAAATTTTCAAAAATGATAACCCTAAGGGCCCTAATGAAGATTTTCATAAATGTGTGTGTGTGTGTGTGTGTGTGTACATGTGAGTAGGCTACGTATTGCTGTTGAAGTAGAGGAAGGGGTTTGATGATGTCGAGAGACGTAAGCGGGGGGGGGGGGAGAAATTATCAAAACGTCGTTTTGTGTGTGTGCGTGCGCGCGCGCTAGTAGAAGACCGTACATACTTATAAAGACAATCGAGAGACGTACACGGGTGGTGTGTGTGTTTGTGTGTGTGTACGTACGTACGTACGTTGGTGTATACAGTCGATTTAATAGCTACACAATTTCTGTTAAATATTTATTTTTAAAAAAATAATTAGGCCCTACACATGTTTTGCGTGCGAAGCCGCGCGAGGCATGCTAGTATAGTAATAAAAGGGCTTATCGTCAAAATAGCCTATTATAAATAATCAAAAGATCGTTTGTCAGTAACTCAAAATGCAGGTAGACACATTTATAAGAATGACACTATTATAAGAAAATTAAAAATATAGAAAAACCAAAGCAATTAACAAATCCAACAAACAATGGACAGAAAAATTTTACACGAACATTTTAATGATGATTTAAACTACAACGATAAAAATAAAAAATTAACAGACAAAATAAACGTATAAAAAAATAATGACATTTATGACTGTCCTAATTTTTTACATAGATTCTGAAAATGAGGTCGCCGAACCGATACACTGTATCACTGAATAAATACATTTTTGTAGTTATCTTAATCGCTATCTACATAAATAAAATTGAGATTGTGTCTGTACATTTTTTTCAAAACGCCCCAAATTTTGTTTTTACGCCAGATCTACCATGTAAACACTGAAAATAAGTTCAGCTGAATTTTTGTCTGTCTGTTACCGTGTTACAGCATCACGCAAGAGCCGCTGAACCAAATTCCTGATTAAAAAAATAATAGGAATTCTAATATTATTTTCTAACATGTCACTATTTTTTTTTTTAAATCCCTAATGTGTGAACGTTGCAATCTGTTCAATTGAGAACAATAAGCAACCCCATGACCCAATGAGATGAGGATGATATGCATGACGTGTAAATGAGGTGTAGTCTTGTACAAACTCAGGCCGGCCATTCCTGAGAGAGTATGGTTAATTGAACCCCAACCATCAAAGTACATCGGTAACCACTGTCTAGTATTCAAATCCGTAAAAAAGTAACTACCTTTACTAGGATTTGAACCAGGAACCTTCGTCTCCGGAAATCAGCTGTTAAACAGCTGATTTTGGCGACGACTTTACCTCTAGACCAACCCGGTGGACTATGTCACTAATGAAAATATAATTTTCTGACCGAATATTTCGATTTTTAATGAATTGTTTAGTATTAGTTTCATACAATTTGGGATATTCAAAATGTCTGGTTTTCTGAAACTGGCTTCTTCCATTATTTTAGATAACTGGGAGTTTACTGTACATTAAGATTGCCGGGTGTATCCTTTATAATTTGCGTTAAAATCCGTCCAACTGTTTCAAGTACAATTTTTTTTAACTATCAATGTAAATTAATACAATACTCCAAGACCTAATTTTTTCTTTCTCCTGCCTATATGAATATATAGGAAGAGAAGTATTGTTTTCATGTCGGTTTTTCAAAATCAAGTTTTCACCGGATAAACACGTTTTCAGACCCCCTGAACCCAAAAAACATGTGTTTAGCGATTGGTCTGCGTGAGTGTGTAAACAGAATATCTCAAGAACTGAAAATCGTAAGAAGTTGAAACTTGAAACTTAAGTTAGGTACCACTAGAGGGCCCGACACGAACATTTTTGTCAAATTCAGTCAACCGGAAGTAGTAGTTTATTCGTGTCATTTTTCACTTTTTTGAAATTTTCTCAAAAACGGCCCTACATTTTTTTAAAAATCGCCTGGTTTACTAAATTTTTTATGCTCTACAAGATAGGGTAGGCGCCATGTCTGCTGAAATTCTTGAGGAGGCTGACTCGTAGAATTTTTTTTTTTTAAGATTGTGGCCTGAATATGCATTTTAGGGCACAACAGTATATAATAAAAGTTGTAGACAATTTTTTAATAATTCTCATGTAACTGAAAAAAAACTTAACGTTACAACATTTATCTGTAGTGTAAAATTGCATTTCCTTAAAGGGATATAGCGTTGGTTCTAACTCGTTACGTCCATCGGGAACGAAAATAACAATTTAAAAATAAACGCTGGAATTCTTTAACCCTTTGTAATAAAAGGCTGAATTTTAGCTTAAATTAATTAGAAAACATGCGGTAAAACTATTCTAAAACGCCATATTTTTCCACTTAAAATTGATCGTGCTATATGTTCTGAAACATGGACTAAGTGAAAAATGTGCTAAAAAATCTAGTGTGAAACACTCACACAACTTTCTCTTGCCAATGCAAATAATTAACAATAAACCTAACATTAGTAATAAAACTTTAGAAATAAACAAAAAAATATCCTCAATAAATATAAGTTAACCTTATTTTAATCATGAGTGAAAGACGCAAAATTAAAATCTACCTCAGTTTGGCTTAAAAATACGGAAAATCACTCTTTCAAGCTAAACTAGGCTCTGTAGAGAAAAATGCATAAATAAAAGTTGTAGATCTTTTAATTTCCTATAAATATGACTATACACTTTCGTCGTAAAATGCATACTAAGGCCGAAATCTCAAAAAAAATATTTTTCACACGCTTTCGTGAGAACAAAACAGAAAATCAAAAATTACCGCTAAACTAAGCGTTATACAAAAAAAATGTTTGAAATAAAAGTTGTAGCATTTTAAATTCTCTACAACTTTAATTATGTAAATTTTGCGCTAAAGTGCATATTAAAGCCGCAATCTTAAATAAACAAATTTTTTACGTAAAAACAGCCTCACCAAGAATTTCAGCAAACATGGCGCCTACCCTATCTTGTAGAGCATAAAAAATTTAGTAAACCAGGCGATTTTTAAAAAAATCGTACGACCAGTTTATGAAAACATCGCAAAAAAGTGAAAAATACACGAATAAACTACTATTCCGGTTGACCGATTCTGATGAAAATGTTCCTGTCGTGTCCGGTAGTGGTATGTAACTTAAGTTTCAAGTTTCGAGTTCGTACGATGTTTCATTCTTGAGATATTCTGTTCACACACACAGACCAATCGCTAAAAACATGTTTTTTGGGTTCAGGGGGTCTGAAAACGTATAGATCAGGTGAAAACTCGATTTCGAAAAATCGACATGAAAACAATACTTTCCTTCCTATATATTGATATAGGCAAGAGAAAGTAAAAACGCTCTAATTACACAAAAAAATCCGAGAATGTCCCATTATCTAAACAGATACAAAAATCTTTTTTTAAAAAAATACAGAAAAATATGTAAAGAAATTTAATCGTTTCACGAGTTACAAAATTTGACGTTTCTAATCAGAAACGTGGAAAACATTTTATGCAACATTTAAGGGTTCATTCATAATCAGCAAGATAGGCCTGTTAGTAATTTTCAAGGTCTATAAATGGGTGGGTGAATATACAGCGATAGCAGCAATTCAATTCTCCTATAATAGTGAATTATAACAATGGGAGTACAAGAGGAGGGGGTGTGTGTGAAAAAGAGACAATGCTAATTATTCTATTTATAACAAACGTTGGTTAAATTTATTTGCTTTTTTTGTCAAGTTTTGTGCTGTTATCTTATCATGCAATAAAACCGTTGTAAGTAGGCTTCATGTATCGCAACCGCACTAACGACTGATCTATTCGTTCTTTCTCCTTCTGAAATAATTCTTCGACCCCCTACCACATCCTCTTTCTCCTCCTCTACAATCATAATAAGACAATAACACCAGTAGCTGTCAGTTTCTTCTATTTTTAAACAAGTCTCATTTCAATTAATAAAGAAATAACTGTACCACAATAAAGTTTGCAAGTTGAAACTTTTAGTCTTACTTCAGTTAAAATTTTACCTACATCTTTATAGGATGGAAAAATCTGGTGTGAAACACTCACACAACAGTTTCTTGCCAACGCAAATAATTAATAATATAACCTAACATTAATAATAAAACATTAGAAATAAAAAAAACTAACCTCAAAAAGTATAACCTTATTTGAATCATGAGGAAAAGACGCAAAATGAAAATCGACCTGTTTGGCTTAAAAATACGGAAAATCACTCTTTCACCCTAAACTACGCTCTTTAGAGAAAAATTCTTTGACTAAAAGTTGTAGATGTTTTTATTTCCTACAAAATAATTATATACACTTTTGTCGTAAAATGCATTCTAAGGCCGAAATCTTAAAAAAATCGATTGTTCACACGTTTTCGTGAGGAAAAAACAGAAAATCGCTTATTACTGCTATACTAAGCGTTATACAAAAAAACGTTTGAAATAAAAATTGTAAGATTTCAAATTCTCTACGACTTTTATGATATACATTTTGGCGCTAAAATGTATATTAAAGCCATAATCTTAAAAAAACAATTTTTTTACGTGAAAACAGCCTCACCAAGAATTTCAGCAAACATGGCGCCTACCTTATCTTATAGAGCAGAAAAAATTTAGAAAACCGGGCGATTTTTAAAAAAATCGTTGGACCAGTTTTTGAGAAATTCGCAAAAAGTGAAAAATTATACGAATTAACTGCTAATTCCGGTTGACCGATTTTGATGAAAATGTTCGTGTTGGGTCCGGTAGTGGTATGTAACTTAAGTTTTAAGTTCGTACGATGTTCCGTTCTTGAGATATTTTGCACACACACACATATACATATACACACAGACCAATCGCTATAAACAAGTTTTTTGGGTCCAGGGGGTCTGAAAACGTGTAGATTCGGTGAAAACTCGATTTCGGAAAATCGACATGAAAACAATACTTTCCTTGCTATATATTTATACAGGCAAGAGAAAGTAAAAAAACAAAAATTACCCTTCAAAAATTAGGTTAAGAGTGCGCAAGTGACATATTTTTGTATTTAATTTTTAAATCCAGCATGTTAATTGATAGGTTATTGAAACTTGGTAGGATGGTATACCCGGTTTCACACGGAATTTAAACTATAGGGAAATATCATTGATTTTCATTAGTTCGTTAATATTTTCTTCCCACGAACAAATGAAGACTTGTAGTCAGGAATCATTAGACAATGTTTAGACCTTTTAAAAATAGAATTTTTCATACATTTTAAGCTGTATTTTAGCTTAAATACAGAAATACATAAATTTGTCACCGTTTTCCATTTAAGTAGTGAAAATTTTATCCACCTTTCGGATCCTTACGTTTGGAGTACTGGTAACGTTCTGGTCCGGAGATGTAAATATAGGTAGATCGAATCCCATCAGCGGTAAAAGTTTTTATTGTTCAAAAAATATTGAACATATTAAAACAAAATTAGTTATTTATTTTTTAATATTGACAATTTGTTTTATCATCTAAAATTATTTACTTAAATTTTTTTCTATTTGGAAGCAAATTAAGTAGTCTATTATTGTAAATACCTAAATACTTTTTTCAGCAACATTTAATTTTTAGAGATAGCTGATTGTTTCAATAATTTTAAATTGTTGATAAAACAAACAGTCAAAATTGAAAAATAAAGAACTTTTTTTAATATTTCCAATATTTTTGGAACAATAAAATTTTTTTACCGCTCATGGATTCGACCCAACCTATCTTTACATCTCCGGACCAGAACGTTACCATTACTCCAAATATAACAATGCGAAAAGTAAATAAAATTTACAATACTTAAATGGAAAACGGTTACAAATTTATTTATTTCTGTCTTTAACCCTAGAGCCGGCACGCTTCTTGAACCGGTCGCATCGCAAAATCGGATTTGCTTCAAAGCATTGCATGTTGTCATTTTAGTTTTAATTTCATCTACAGACAGTGTTGCTGGTTTGTACAATAGTTTAGTAATGTATAAAGTAAATTTTTACGTATAATACAATAGTTTTAGTTGCATATTCCGCTTGTGTTTCTCTGTTGAAACCACGCTGTCTTAAAGCTGAATTTGGTTATTTCTTGGTTTACATGATGTGTTTTTGTATATATTTTCTTCAGTTTTGAACATAGATTCGTTTTTTACTTTCTCTTGCCTATATAAATATATAGGAAGGAAAGTATTGTTTTCATGTCGATTTTTCGAAATCGAGTTTTCACCGGATCTACACGTTTTCAGACCCCCTGAACCCAAAAACATTATTTTAGCAATTGGTCTGTGTGTGTGTGTGTGTGTGTGTGTGTGTGTGTGTGTGTGTGTGTGTGTGTGTGTGTGTGTGTGTGTGTGTGTGTGTGTGTGTGTGTGTGTGTGTGTGTGTGTGAGTGTGTGTGTGCGTGCGTGCGTGTGTGTGTGTGTGTGTGTGTGTGTGTGTGTGTGTGTGTGTGTGTGTGTGTGTGTGTGTGTGCGTGTGTATGTGTGTCTTTGTGTGTAAACAGAATATCTCAAGAACGGAACATCGTACAAACTTGAAACTTAAAACTTAAGTTTAATACCACTGCCGGACCCGACACGAGCATTTTCATCAAAATTGGTCAACCGAAAGTAGTGATTTATTCGTATAATTTTTCACTTTTTTGCAATTTTCTCAAAAACTGGTTCTCAAAAAAAAAATTGCCTGGTTTACTCAATTTTTTTTGCTCTACAAGATAGGGTAGGCGCCATGTTTGCTGAAATTCTTGTTGAGGCTGTTTTCATGTAAAAAAAATTGTTTTTTTAAGATTGCGGCTTTATTATACATTTTACCGCAAAAATGTACATAACTAAAGTTTTACAGAATTTAAAATTCTACAACTTTTATTTCAAACGGTTTTTTTGTATAACGCTTAGTTTAGCGTTAATTAGCAATTTTCTGTTTTTTTTTCTCACGAGACGTGTGAAAAATCGATATTTTTAAGATTTCGGCCTTAGTATGCATTTTACGACAAAACTGTATATAATAAAATTTATAGGAAATTAAAAGATCTACAACTTTTATTTATAGCATTTTTTTGTACAGTGCCTAGTTTAGCGTGAAAGAGCGATTTTCCGTATTTTTAAGCCAAACTGAGGTTGATTTTCAATTTGCGTTTTTCTTATATGATTAAAATTAGGTTATGTTTATTGAGGTTAGTTTTTTGTTTATTTCTAATGTTAGGTTAATTGTTAATTATTTGCATTGGCAAGTAAGTCGTGTGTGTTTCGCACCAGATTTTTTTTTATATGTTAATTCGAAAGAACAGTATTGTAGGAATAAGGATATTTACTCTCGCTGAGTCAATACAGTAAAAATTTTACTGTAACCTGAAGCGAACTATTTGTTTTAGACATTCTGACATATTTTGGTCTTGATTGCTCAACTGTGGATTTTTAAAGTTTTAACGCTTTGGATATTCAACCCTCGAATGTTTCTCGGAACCTGCAACTAGTGTGTGTAGTGAAATCGTATGTTACAGTCGTCGTTACTACGTCGTCACGTACAACGCGTGACGGCATCGTATGTAACGAATGTCGAGAAAGAGTGACATGAATAACGAACAAGGACACCGGGGATTGACGAGCTGAATTACAAATGCATTTCTATTTTAGAAAGTTTAAACAAACCGCCGTATCTACCACCTATTGTCTAATATTTCTGCACTCAAGGGCTTAAATGATAAATTAAAGGTAATCCGCGCTGATCTATTCACAATTCTGCTAGTGATACATTATTTTTTACAGTCTTAAATGTGCCCCTAAAAAATACCAAACTAAAAATAATATAAAAAATCTGGTGTGAAACACTCACACAACTTTCTCTTGCCAATTCAAATAACTAACAATAAACCTAACATTAGTAATAAAACATTAAATACAAACAAAACAAACCTCAAAAAACATGAGTGAAAGACGCAAAATTAAAATCTGCCTCAGTTTGGCTTAAAAATAATGAAAATCACTCTTTCACGCTAAACTAGGCTTTGTAGAGAAAAATTCTCTAAATAAATGTTGTAGATCTTTTTATTTCCTATAAATTTTATTATATACAGTTTTGTCGTAAAATGCATACTAAGGCCGAAATCTTGAAAAAATCGATTTTTCGCACGTTTTCCAGAGAAAAAAAACAGAAAATTGGTAATTACCGCTAAACTAAGCGTTATACAAAAAAATGTTACAAATAAAAGTTGTAGGATTTTAAATTCTCTACAACTTTTATTATATAAATTTTTGCGCTAAAATGCATGTTAAAGCCGTAATCTTAAAAAAACAATTTTTTTACGTGAAAAAACCTCACCAAGAATTTCAGCAAACATGGCGCCTACCCTATCTTGTAGAGCATCAAAAACTTAGTAAACGTGTCGACTTTTAAAAAAATTGTAGGATCAGTTTTTGAGAAAATTGCAAAAAAGTGAAAAATTACACGAATAAGCTACTACTTCCGGTTGACCGATTTTGATGAAAATGTTCGTGTCGGGTCCGGTAGCGGTATGTAACTTAAGTTTCAAGTTTCAAGTTCGTACGATGTTCCATTCTTGAGATATTCTGTTCACTCACACACACACAGACCAATCGCTAAAAACATGTTTTTGGGGTTCAGGGGGTCTGAAAACGTGTAGATCCAGTGAAAACTCGATTTCGAAAAATCGACATGAAAACAATACTTTCCTTCCTATATATTCATATAGGCAAGAGAAAGTAAAAATCTGGTGCGAAACACACACGACTTTCTCTTGCCAATGTAAATAAAAATTATATAACCTATGGTGAATCATAAGTAAACAATGTCACATGAAAAATATTAACTAGTTTTAATCATGAGTGAATGACGTAAAATGAAGATCAACCTCTGTTCGCTTTTTAAAATACAGGAAATCACTTATTGACGCTAAATTAAGCTCTGTAGAAGAAAATGCTTAAAATCAAAGTTGTAGATTTTAACAATCTACAACTTTGATAACTTTAATTCTAAACATTTTTGTTATAAAATGCATAACTAAGACTGCAATATTAAAAAATTTACTTGTAACCGATTTTGATAAAAACACAAAAAAAATCACTAATTGCCGCTAAACTAAGAGTTGTACAAATAAATGTTTGAAATAAAAATTGTAGGTTTTTAAAGTCCTACAACTTTGATTACATACACTTTTGTACTAAAATTTATATTAAGACAGCAATCTTAAATAAAAAAAAAACATTTCTTACCACGAGAGCACAGGCCCCTAAGAATTTCAGCAGACATAGGACTTACCCTATCTTGTACACAAAAAAGTGAAAAATCGCACGAATAAATTACTACTTCCGGTTCACCGATTTTGATGAAAATGTTCGCGTCGAGTCACTTAGTGGTACCTAACTAAAATTCCGAGTTTCAACTTGATAAGATTTTCCGTTTTTAAGTTATTTTGTTCAAACACAAACAACCAATTGGTAAAAACATACGAGGGGGTACCCAAAAGTATCCGGAATAGCTCTGCTGTGGGCGGAGCTTGTGCAGTACAAATTCCCGCCACTAGGCTGCTTGTAGCGCTACTCATTGCCAGTTCAATGCCATTTTGTTCGTTCATCTAGCTTGTTCTGTTCTCGTGCAGTGATTGTTCTCGCTAGTGCTGTTTTGTGCTCGTGTCGTTTTTCATGATGGCAAGTTTTAATGAACAACGTGCGGCTGTGAAATTTTGCTTCTTGCTCGGTAAAAACGCCGCGGAAACAGTTGTAATGTTGAACACAGCTTACAAAGACGACGCTATTGGAAAAACCCAAGTGTACGAGTGGTTTTTGCGCTTTAAAAATGGCGACATGTCGATTGAGAACAAACCTCGTTCTGGACGACCGTCGACTTCCCGAACAGACGAAAATGTTGTGAAAGTGAAAGAAATTGTACGAACAGACCGACGACAGACCATTGACCAAATATCACAGGTTAGTGGGTTATCTTGGAGCTCAGTCCAACGCATTTTAACAGAAGACTTGACAATGAAAAGAGTCGCTGCCAAGTTTGTGCCTCGGTTTCTGACAGACACTCAAAAGGAACGTCGAATTGAAACGTGTAGTGATTTGAAACAACAGCTTGAAACTGATCCAGATTTCATGTCAAATATCATTACGGGTGACGAGTCTTGGTGCTATGGGTACGACCCAGAAACCAAACAACAATCCAGTCAATGGAAGACTTCATTATCACCCCGACCAAAAAAAAGTCAAGTCAGATTGAACATCAAAACAATGCTGATTTATTTTTTTGATGTGAGGGGAATTGTTCATTCAGAGTTCGTTCCACCAGGCCAGACGGTAAATCAAGCTTTTTATCTTGAAGTGTTAAGAAGACTACGAAACAGCATTCGTCGTAAAAGACCTAATTTGTGGCAGACAGGGGACTGGTTTTTCCACCACGACAACGCGCCTGCACACACGGCAATCTCGGTTACCCAGTTTTTGGCGAAAAACGGCATGGTTTTGCTACCACACGCACCGTACTCACCCGATCTGGCTCCGTGTGATTTTTTCTTGTTCCCACGCATGAAAAGGGGCATGAAAGGTCTCCGATTTAACAACGTTGATGATGTCAAGAAAAAAACGACGGATGAGCTGGCAGCCATCACTGAAGAGGAGTACAAAAAATGTTTTGAACAGTGGAAGCACCGGTGGGACAAATGTATTAGTTGTAATGGAGAGTATTTTGAAGGGGATAAGGTTCTTTTGTACAAAAATTAAAAATAAATAGTTTTAAAAAATAATTCCGGTTTCTTTTGGGTACCCCCTCGTACATTTTGTGTTCAGGGGACCTGAAAACAAAACTTTCCTTACTTATACGTCATAAAGGACAAGAGAAAGTAAAAAGTACTGTATGAATCTAAGCTTTGTGCAGCTGCGGGATGAAGGGGACAGATGAAGTACCAGACTACTGCTATGTCATAACCCTGTACTAACCATCTCATTGCTATTCGCTAGGCTGCCTAGTGCGGTGACATACGTGGGTGTTGTTTTGACTATTCGCTGTAGACGGCGACACCGAATATAATATGTAGTTTGGATAGTACCCTTGACTACTACAAACATAGTACAAGTAAAACGTTACTACTACTAACGCAATCTCTCACAGTAGTAGTGACGTAATGCATACCTCTCAGCTGCACAAAGCTTGGGACGGGCAGTAGAACTTTTTTGCAATGCTTATAAATTTAAGTAGACAACAATGTAAAACTTATCTAGGATATGCAATGAACCAATTTCAGTAAAATCATATCGTTTTATCCCCCAGATTGTATCGTTCTATCCCCCAGTTGTACTTAAGGGGTAAGAATGAGCATCAACAGTAACTCTGTGTACTCTCTGGCAGTACAAGTCAAAATAAAGATTTAATATGCCTCCTAATAACAGCCCCATTGTTTAAAAAAAATCCAAATTATTGGAATAAATTAAATTCATTAAATTACTACTTAATTGTACATTAGAATTCAGTTATTTATTAACACTACCTAACAATGTTTCATAATTCTAAAATCTACACACATTACATTTAAAGAGCATTCATTGTAAGATAATAATTTAAAAATTCCTGATCAGAATAAAATGCATGTTTTGTTAAAAAACCTTTTACTTCCCAAAGTTTTTTAAATTAAGGAGTCTTATTTTGGATGGTAATCTGTTGAAAAACCGAACAGAATTGTAGTGAATTCCTTTCGAGAACTTTGAAGTTCTATATTTTCAATTCTGAAGTCATCATTGTGTTGAGTTTCATAATTATGGTTGTACTTATTTTTTGTAAATAACACAATGTTCCTTTTCGCGAATTTAAAAATTTCATATATATAAAGAGACGGTAAGGGCAGAATATTCTGCCCTTTGTATTTAACAAACAATCCTTTGCAAGAATAATGCCTTGGAATTTTTGCAATAATTCTAATTGCGTATTTTTGTATGCGAAAACTCTTAAGGTGTTCGGTTGTGTTGCCCTACAGCGCGACCCCATAGCTGAATACAGAGTGGAATAACGCAAAATAAGTAATTAACATATCTTCTTCCGATAACATTTTCCGGAGATTTCGCAAACTAAAACAAACTGAGCTAAGACGGTTCAATAAGTAAGATATATGTGATTTCCAGGTTAGGTTCTCATCTATGTAGACGCTCAGACACTTGGTGTCCGTTACGTTTTTCAAAATATTTCCGCTTAAATAGATATTTGATGCCGGCGTTACTGTATATGGAGAATAACCACAGGATGTACAATAAACTATCAGGAAACAGACTTCACACTTCAACACTTAACATCACCAACACATCTGAAAACAACATCACTTCAAAATCTGAAAAATTCTAATCTGGTGACAAGGAACTCGAACACCAATTCCAGCATAATGAAAACCCATACCTTGCGAAAACTTGCCGAAGAAATCCAAGTACACAAGACATCTTCTATCAGCTACTGTCTGTCTGTAACTTGATGGCCTCCCGCAGAGGAGCAAAATTGGCCCGCTACTAGCCTTCTCAATAACACTTCATTATGCACTACAACTTAACTAGTACACTCGAAGTGGTACATAATGAAGTGTTATTAAGAAAGCTAGTAGCGGGCTGATTCTGCTCCTCTCTGCGGGAGGCCATCAAGTTATAGACAGACAGAAGTTTAGTTATACTGGTAATAAATACTCATACTTTTTTCTATACAACACTACAGTATTCCAAATGGGACATGACCAGAGACTTATTAGGAATATAAAACTATTTATACAAAAATATTCAAGAAGTGCATGCAAAAGATGACAGAAGAAGAACATAAAAAGTGCAGAAAAGTAAAATAAAGAAGTGAATGATAAAATCTGAGTGAACTTACTACTTGACTGAGTTCGATGACTTTGACACTGCTGAACAATTCCGAGGATGTGAGGCTGTGATACGGAAAGTGAAAGGGTACCATTCAGACTGTAACCTATTCAATCAACCAACCAACCATGTTAGTAAATTAGGATTTACAGGGTAGTTACATCTATAGTCCTAACCCTAATGTAATTTTACCCGACTATGACGAATCCAAAAGGAGGGTAGTTTTATTTCCGTAATCCATCTTCCACAATTTAAGTACTTGGGTTGTGATATGACATATGAAGAGGATTTGATGTAATGATGAAAGTTTCTAAGTTTCACTGTATTTGCGGTTGCATAAATAAAACATTCTGCCCATAACAGACAGGTGGAGTGGCAAATTATTTACACTCAATCTGTCCGTTGCAGGGTTAAAATAAATAGTTCTGTTTCTTATCACGTGGTCAGCCAATTAAATGACTGAATCATTTAAGAACAGAAGAGGTAGTACACCTCTACCTCTTCTGTTCTTAAATGATTTAGTTATTGATTTAGAGGTATAAAAGACACTATCAGAGTTATCTCATCTGAAAGTAATGAATTTCATCATACAGCCAGACCCTGTGGTGAATGAAGTGAAGGTGTCATTTGCAGAGTGGAAAATATGTGCTTTTCAGAGGGCCCGGCATACTGATAAGCGTACTTTTCCACTCAGTGAAGAAGGCGATGGTAAACCACCTCACTCCTCGTTTTATTTAGTAAAACCTCTACAGGTTCAAAACAGCCTTTCGGCTGATGACCTAACCAACAAATAAAACATTTAAAGTAAGGGCCCAGAAAGAAACCCAGTTGAGGCTACATGATGTAAAGGCATCAACTCTTTTGTTGTATGGTAGCGAAACATGGTTCCTAAGAAAATCTGAGGGTAAGAAATTGAAAGCAGCTTAGATACGTTTTTTGAGAATGGTGAGAGGAGCAACTCTTAGTGATCACATCAAAAGTGAGATAATCCGGCATGATTTGGGTAGAATGGAAATTGTGAACCAGAGGACTGATTGATGTAGGGAAAGGTGGTTCTAACATGTAAGTTGCATGCCAGAGGATCGATACCCACAACTAGCCTTATCATACCATCCGCAAGAAGCACCATTGTTGGGTAAACCACAAAAAAGATGTATAGAAGCTAGAACAGGCAATGTGCCTAATTCGTAAAGAAGGAATATCTTCCACAATGGAGCTTATACATTTTTACCAATGTCTACAATTAAGTTATTAGATCTGTCACAGAACTCCATAAAGTACGTGATATTCCAAAAAAAAACTAATTCAACATAGTGGACATTAGCTCCATATTGTGGAAAAGAAGAATTTTTAATCGTATAAAAAATGAGTACAAATAAAAGATCTCAGCATGAGAATTCCAAAAAATGAGTATACAGGGTGCTTTTTACGCAGTAACCATTAGGATTACAAAAAACTTTACATGAGCAACTTTCCCAACTTTTTTCTCCCTACATTTTAGTTTCTGTTACTTAATTTTTTTCATCAAGAACTTTACAGCACTGACAACCACTCAATTTGATAGCTACTTTTCGCTGTATTTTTGACATGGATTAGGCATGAGTTTGAACAGGGACCCCCGCAGAGTTTGTTCATGGATGACAGTCAGGTAGTCACCATACAAAGTCTCTTGCCCAACTGGTGTTATTTAAAAAATTATAGGGTCTTTCCACCAGCTGACTGATTGGGCTGGCCCAACACCTCAGTATTTTAAAACTGTAAATAAATCAACAAGAAACACTTAAAATAACTTCTGGATATGAACATTACATGAAAAAAATCAGACATTTAACATGTAATAGACATCCTGGCTTTTCTGGTTAGGTTCTTGCACAGTTTCCCTTGACCATACCAAGGGAAAGCCCTTTTTAGTGTTCTGTGCAGTAGCACAACCTCTTTAATCACTACCCCCAAAATTTGACCTTATACATAATACACATTATTTTTACAAAATGACAATAAAAGTTTATTTGGTTATTTCTGAACTAACACAAACAACTGAAGCTGAAGACAAATAAATATTTTAAAATTAATTATTCTAGATTTAAATTTTTGAGATAGGCTACTGGCTTTCAAGTACTTAAAAATTTAATATCCACTTCACAAACAATGATCCATTAAGATGTTACTATAAAATAAATTATAATTCTATTTTTAAATCTACTCCTTCAGATAATAACAAATACTTTAAATTAATCTACTGTAAAAATATTGTAAGTTTTACTAACCTTTACAGTTGGTATCATTATTATTTTAACCCTAATGTGTTTACGTTGGAATCTATTCTTTAAGAACAATAAGTAACCCCCATGACCCAATGAGATGAGGAAGAAGTGTATGACATATAAATGAGGTGTAGTTTTGTACAGACTCAGGTCGACCATTCCTGAGAAGTATGGTTAATTAAACCCCAACCATCGAATTACACTGGTAACCACTGTCTATTATTCAAATCCGTATAAAAGTAACTACCTTTACTAGGATTTGCACCACGAAACATTTGTCTCCGAAACCAGGTATTAAACATCTGTTTCGCGGTGACAACTTTATTACTAGACCAACCCGGTGGGTTTGCTATTACCTTTTTCCTATAATTTTGTTCTTTAACTACCATGTTTTGGTGGATCCACCTTATCATCAGAGTAAATAAATTTAAAAAATCTGGTGTGAACACTAACACAACTTTCTCTTGCCAGTGAAAATAATTAACAATAAACCTAACATTAGTAATAAAACATAAGAAATAAACAAAAAACTAACCTCAAAAAACATAACCTAATTTTAATCATGAGTGAAAGACGCAAAATGAAAATCAACCTCATTTTGGCTTAGAAATACGGAAAATCACTCTTTCTCTCTAAACTAGGCTCTGTAGAGAAAAATGCTCTAAATAAAAGTTGTAGATCTTTTAATTTTCTATAAATTAAATTATATACACTTTTGTCGTAAAATGCATACTAAGGCGGAAATCTTAAAAAAATCAATTTTTCACACATTTTCGTGAGAAAAAAAACAGAAAATCGCAAATTACCGCTAAACTAAGCGTTATACAAAAAATTGTTTGAAATAAAAGTTGTAGAATTTTCAATTCTCTACAACTTTTATTATATAACGTTTTGCGCTAAAATGCATATTAAAGCCGCAATCTTAAAAAGAAAATGTTTTTACGAAAAAACAGCCTCAAGCAGAATTTCAGCAAACATGGCGCCTACCCTATATTGTAGAGCATAAAAAATGTAGTAAACCAGTTGATTTTAAAAAAAATCGTAGGACTAGTTTTTGAGAAAATCGCAAAAAAGTGAAAAATTATACGAATAAACTACTACTTCCGGTTGACCGATTTTGATGAAAATGTTCGTGTCGGGTCCGGTAGTGGTATGTAACTTAAGTTTTAAGTTTCAAGTTTGTACGATGTTCCGTTCTTGAGATATTCTGTTCACACACACACGCACGCACGCACGCACGCACGCACGCACGCACGCACGCACGCACGCACGCACGCACGCACGCACGCACGCACGCACGCACGCACGCACGCACGCACGCACGCACGCACGCACGCACGCACGCACACACGCACACACACACACACACACACACACACACACACACACACACACACACACACACACACACACACAGACCAATCGCTAAAAACATGTTTTTTGGGTTCAGGGGGTCTGAAAACGTATAGATCCGGTGAAAACTCGATTTCGAAAAATCGACATGAAAACAATACTTTCCTTCCTATATATTCATATAGGCAAGAGAAAGTAAAAATCTGGTGTGTGCATGTGAGTGAAGAAAATATCTTAAGAATGGTAAAGTGTAAGAAGTTGAAACTTGGAAAATCAGTTAGGTACCACACGGGGAACCGACACAAAAATTCATCAAAATTGGTCAACTTTAAGTAATAGTTTATTTGTCCAATTTTTCAAAAAACAGTTCCAAATTTTTTTTTCTAAAATCACCTCATTTACTACAATTTTTATGCTCTACAAGATAGGTTAAGAGGCATTTCACCTGAAATTCTTGAATTGTTTTTTTTTTATGATTGCAGCTGTAATATGGTTTTTAGAGTAAAATCATTAATAATCAAAGCTGTAGGAAATTAATAATTAATTAAGAATTAATTATTTATTAAAGTTGAAGAAACCTACAATTTTTATTTTAAACATTTATTCTACGATGCTTAGTTTAGCACAGTTAATGATTTTCTGTATTTTTCTCATTAAAATTAGTAAAAATGGGATTCTTTAAAACTGCGACCTAAGTATGCATTTAATGACAATAGTATCATGTAATCAAAATAATAGAAAATTAAAATAGCTACCACATTTATTTCATGCATATTTTTAGCTTCTACAGAGGTTGATATTCATTTAGTGTCATTCACTCATAATTAAATTTAGGTTAAGTTTTTCATTTTAAATTGTTTACTCATGACTAAACATTGATTATGTTTTTAAAAATAATTGAATAATATTGTAATATTAAATTACAACATAATTAATATTTTATTTATTCGTTAGTCACAAGTATAATATAAATTGTATACATTTTATACAAATGACTGAGATACAACTAGAAAATTTTTATAAATTTAGTTTCAATTTTTTCAAATTTATATAGAACGGTACTTTGATGATGGTGGAACCACCAAAACATCTAAGTTAGAAAATAAAATCGTAGGCAAAAAAACGAATAATATGACAGCTGTAAAAGGTTATTAAAAAATACAATATTTTTACATTAGGATTATTTATAGATTATTAGGATTACTTGTGAAATAAATTAGCTACATACCAATTTTTAATGTAAAAAGTTTGTGCTTTAATATTTCAGAATAAATTTTCAAAAAAGCTGCATATTATAAGGAAATTAACATACTTTAAAAGGTTAGGGCGACTGGATTTTATGCCAGTAGTTCTGGGTTCGATTCCCAATCAGGTCTGGCATTTTTCATCTTTATATCACCTTATATCATTACCAATACACTGCGTGTCAAGGCTCACGTACCCTTGACAGACTGAATGTTACATCATTCAAAAACAAATTCTTACAATAGTTCAATTGATAAAATTTATAATTTTACATCTTATTTACTGTTATGTATTGATTTTGTAAAAATTTGTTTTCAAATACGGAAAATAAAATAAAATATTAGATTGTCAGATAGTTTTACATTAAGATTTCTACACCAAAATTAATTAATTAATTAAGGTACATACATTCGATACTTGAATTAACAGATTTTCAATTTAATGGACTAGCCTCCTAAATAAATAACACGATTTGAAAAAAAATCTAAGAAATGTTAATTTTTGTAAAAAAAATACCAATAGCAATAAGTATTAAGTTAATTGTCTTTTTTTTAATCAATGTGATGTAATTTAACATCTGTAATTTAAAAAAATGTTCTATTAGCTTACTATTCAGTAAGACTGTATTGGTAAAACCATACAAATTAAAATTAGTGTTTTATCCACCAATTTATATTGTTTTTTACTTTCTCTTGCCTATATGAATATATAGGAAGGAAAGTATTGTTTTCATGTCGATTTTTCGAAATCGAGTTTTCACCGGATCTATACATTTTCAGACCCCCTGAACCCAAAAACATGTTTTTAGCGATGTGTCTGTGTGTGGGTGTGAACAGAATATCTCAAGAACGGAACATCGTACGAACTTCAAACTTGAAACTTAAGTTACATACCACTACCGGACCCAACACGAACATTTTCAACAAAATCGGTCAACCGGATATAGTATTTATTCGTATAATTTTTCACTTTTTTGTGATTTTCTCAAAAACTGGTCCTACGATTTTTCTTTAAATCGCCTGGTTTACTCATTTTTTTATGCTCTACAACATAGGGTAGGCGCCATGTTTGCTAAAATTCTCGGTGAGGCTGTTTTCACGTAAAGAAATAGTTTTTTTAAGATTACGGCTTCATTATAAATTTTAGCGCAAAAACTTATATAATAAAAGTTGTAGAGAATTTAAAAACCTACAACTCTTACTTCAAACATTTTTTTGTATAACGCTTAGTTTAGCAGTAATTAGCGATTTTCTGTTTTTTTCTCACGAAAACGTGTGAAAAATCGACTTTTTTTAGATTTCGGCCTTAGTATGCATTTTACGACAAAAGTGTATACAAATAATTTTATAGAAAATAAAAAGATCTACAACTTTTATTTATAGCATTTTTCTCTACAGAGCCTAGTTTAGTGTGAAAGAGTGATTTTCCGTATTTTTAAGCTGAACTGAGTTCGATTTTCATTTTGCGTCTTTCAGTCATGATTAAAATAAGGTTATATTTTTAGAGGTTAGTTTTTTGTTTATTTCTAATGTTTTATTACTAATGTTAGGTTATATTGTTAATTATTTGCATTGGCAAGAGAAAGTTGTGTGAGTGTTTCACACCAGATTTTTTGTATAACACTTTGCAGCTCTTCCCGTAAAATAATTTCTTCCTGAAAGGTACAGTATTTTGAAAGTTATGCTAAGAATAAGGCTATAGGCAAATCCAATTTTTACTTTAACACACAGAAACATATTATGTGATCGATTGTGTTATAACTGAATGACTTGAACTGAATTTAACGGACTTGAATTTATGCGGTCTTGGGTTCGAATCCCATTCAGGCAAGGCATTTTTTCATACGTTACAAAAAATCATTTCATCATTCACCGTCTGCATTAGCAGTAATTGCAGAACAGTCGGACGTTAAACAAAAAAAAAAAAAAAATTAACGGACTTCCCCAATTAGTCCGTTAAATCAAGCAGTGACTATACTACAATTTTTAGTTTGTTCAAATTTATTTAAGATATATTAGTTACTTAAGGAGAAATATTTTTTAGAAGAATTGTTTAAAATATATGAATAATTTGGCACTTATGATTAAAAATTAAAAATGCAGTACTGCAATTTTTTCTAACTTGCAAGCTGAATAAATTAATAATCATGTGATAAAAATTATGGTTGTGCAATTTAATTAAATGATATAATAGTTGGGATTGAAGCCTAAAAAATTATATTTTGATTAATATTTATTTTCTAAGTCAATAATGGTAGTTTTTACTTTCTCTTGCCTATATGTATAGGAAGGAAAGTATTATTTTCATGTTGATTTTTAAAAACGAGTTTTCACTGAATATACATGTTTCTAGACCCCCTGAACCCAAAAACATGTTTTTAGCATTGGTCTGTCAGTGTGTGTGTGTGAACAAAATATTTCAAGAACGGAACATCGTACAAAGTTGAAACTTGAAACTTAAGGTAGGTATTACTAGAGGACCTGACACTAACATTTTCATCAAAATTGGTCAACCGGAAGACGCAGTTTATTTGTGTCATTTTTCACTTTTTTACAATTTTGTCAAAATCAGCTACAATTTTTTTTAAATCGCCTCATTTACTACATTTTTCATGCGCTACAAGATAGGGTAAGTGCCATGTCTGCTGAAATTCTTGGGGAGGCTCTCATAGAAAATTTTTTTTTAGATTGCAGCCTTAATATGCATTTTAGGGCAAAAGAGTATATAATAAAAGTTGTAGACAATTTAAAAATCTACAGCTTTTATTTCAAACATTTTTTTTTATAACGATTAGCTTAACGGTAATTTATAATTTTCTGTTTTTCTTTTTTGTGAAAATCTGTAAAATAAATGGATTTTTTAAGATTTCAGCCTTAATATGCATTTAATGACAAAAGTGAATATAATCAAATTTACAGAAAATTAAAAGATTTACAACTTTTATTTTAAGTATTTTCTCTACAGAGCCTAGGTTAGGGTGAAAGAGTGATTTTCCATATTATTAAGCCAGACTAAGGTTGGTTTTCATTTTGCATCATTCACTCATGATTAAAATAAGGTTATCGTTTTTTGTTTATTTTTAATGTTAGGTTATACTGATGCTACTAACTCAGTGGGTGTAGAATATAAATGAAAATGATATTAAATGAAAAGTAAAAACAAGAAAATTGGACAGGATAACTCAACAGTTTTTGAGAAAATGTCCTTACACATTATGGAGATAGGTATTCTGGGTTCCGTTAATTAGGCAGTGCTATTTGAACAATGAGTCAATGAGTAAAAATCGGTTGTACGTAACACATCATGAACTGAAGTAGTTTCTTTGTGATGTACAATTAGTGTAAGATTGTTATTCGGTTGTAAGTAGAATAAATAAATTACTTAAGATTTAAATGACCATATTTGTTTTTAGTTAATTTTCATTTAAATCTTAATAAATTTTTAGAAAATTTTGTATAAAACTAAGTCTGTTATTAAGTTACAGTTGTGTAATTTTTACTTTCTCTTACCCTACATGAATGCACAATAGGAAGGAAAGTATTGTTCATTTCAAATTTTCACCGAAAATTCTACACATTTTCACGCCCCCTGAACCCACAAAAAACATGTTTTCAGCAATTGTCTATCTGTGACAAATATCTCAAGAACAAAAAATTGTACTAAATTGAAACTTGGAACTTAAGTTAGATACAATGAGGGGACACAACAATAAACATTTTCATCAAAACCAGAAGTAGTAGTTAATATAGTAAGTAGAAGTAGTAGTGATTTTTTGTTTAACGTCCGACTGTTTTGCAATTGAAGGATGAAATGATTTTTGTAACGTATGAAAATACGCCATGCCTGAGTGGGATTCGAACCCAAGATCACATGATGAGAGGCGAGCACGTTACCAACTACGCCAATGCAGCTGGCTAGAAGTAGTAGTAGCAGTAATAATAGTCATTCGTGCAAATTTTTGCGATTTTCTCAAAAACAGCTTCAGAATTCTTTTTTTAAATCACCTCATTTACTACATTTTTTAAGCTCTACATGATAAAGTAAGCGGCATGTCTGCTGAAATTCTTGAGGGGCTTTGCTCTCGTAAAAAATAGTTTTTTAAGACTGTGGCCTCGATATGCATTTTACGGCAGAATTGTATAATTAAAAACCTACGACAACACTCGTTTTTTCAACGGCTCTTAGTTATCATAAGCATCAATTAGAAATTTTCTTTATTTTGATCACTAAAATCAATAAAAAAATGGGGTTTTTTAAAAATTCAGTCTAAGTATGCATTTCATGACAAAAGTGCTAAAGAGATTGATTTTCATTTTATGTCTTTCACTCATTGTAAACATTATATTTTTCATTTAACATTGTTTACTCATGATTAAAAAAAAGTTTTATGTTTTATTATTTACATAGAAGAGAGAAAGTTATGTCAGTGTTTCACACCAGATTTTTACTTTCTCTTGCCTATATGAATACATAGGAAGGAAAGTATTGTTTCATGTCGATTTTTCGAAATCGAGTTTTCACCAGATCTACATGTTTTCAGACCCCTGAACCAAAAAATCATGTTTTTAGCGATTCTTCTGTGTGTGTGTTAACAGAATATCTCAAAATGGAAGATCATACGAACTTGAAACTTAAGTTAGGTACCACTAGAGGACCTGACACGAACATTTTCATCAAAATCGGTCAGCCGGAAGTAGCAGTTTATTCGTGTAATTTTTAACTTTTTTGCGATTTTCTCAAAAACTGCTCTTAAGATTGTTTTTAAAATCAGCTCATTTACTACATTTTTTATGCTGTACAAGATACGGTAGGCACCATGTCTGCTGAAATTCTTGGGGAGGCTGTTTTCACGTAAAAAAACTTGTTTTAAGATTGCGACTTTAATATGCATTTTACCGCAAAAATGTACATATTTAAAGGTGTAAAGAATTTAAAATACTACAACTGTTATTTCAAACATTTTTTTGTATAACGCTAAGTTTAGCGATAATTAGCAATTTTCTGTTTTTTTCTCTTGAAAACGTGTGAAAAATCGATTTTTTTAAGATTTCGGCCTTAGTATGCATTTTATGACAAAACGGTATATAATAAAATTCATACGAAATTAAAAAAATCTACAATTTATATTTAGAGCATTTTTCTCTACAGAGCCTAGTTTAACATGAAAGAGTGATTTTCCATATTTTAAAGCCAAACTGAGGTTGATTTTCTGAGGTTTATTAAGGTTAATTTTTTTGTTTATTTCTAATGTTTTACTAATATCAGGTAATATTGTTAATTATTTGCATTGTCAAGAGAAAGTTGTGGGAGTGTTTCACACCAAATTTTTAGTTGTTATAATTGTAACTATCAGTTTAAGTGGTTAGTTTTAGAATCAATATCTCTTTATTTTGATTCCTTCTATGATATTCCAGAATAGAGGCAAAGGGTCTTTATTGTTTTATTTTTTTTTTTTTTTTGGTTAAACATCCGACTGTTCTGCAATTACTGCTAATTCAGATGGTGAAGGACGAAATGATTTTTTGTAACGTATGAAAATATGCCGTGCCTGAATGGGATTCGAACCCAAGACCGTATGATGAGAGGCGAGCACGCGGTCTTGGATTCGAATCCCATTCAAGCACAGCATATTTTTATACGTTACCAAAAATCATTGTTTTGGAAACTATTAGACCACAGATATAAAAACAGGTCTTTACAGTTGGTCAGTTGTTACTTAAATAGTGAATAGGACAAGAGTTGTCAGGCTGTGCGAAATAGTGTCGTTACAAGACTGGTTTTAAATCATGTTAGTAGTACGTGTCCACACAAGTATTAGCAAGTGGTTGTTGTTGTTTAGGTCATCAGCCAAAAGGCTGGTTTGAACCTCTAGAGGTTTTACTAAGTAAAACAAGGAGTAAGGTGGTTTACCATTGCCTTCCTCACTGAGTGGAAAAGTACGCTTATCAGCATGCCGGGCCCTCTGAAAAGCACAGATTTTCCACACTGCAAAAGACACCTTCACTTCATTCACCACAGGGTCTGGCTGTATAATGAAATCCATTACTTTCAGAGGAGACAACTCTGATTAGTGTCTTTTACACCTCTACCTCTTCTGTTCTTAAATGATTCAGTCATTTAATTGGCTAATCATGTGATAAGAAACAGAACTATTTATTTTAGCCCTGCAACTAACAGATTGAAATAATTTGACACTCCACCTGTCTGTTATGGGCAAGTGGTTATAGATAGGTAAATAAATTGTTTTGATTGTTTGTACAGTGTTTTAATTATTATGATCAATTTTTTAAGCTTAAGTTTTGTAATTGATTTAATTTATGTAACCTAATTGTATTTATTAGTAGGCTAAGTTTAATCATTAAATAAGCAAACAAAATAATTAATTGTTATAAGTTTAAAGTAAGTCTGTTTATTATTTATCATACCCCGATCTTGAACGAACCTACACTTAGGTGTTACAATATTTTTGATACTTGGCAACTTCATCCATTAAGCTCTTAAATTCTGAATAGGTTTGATATTGAAGTAGTTGATATCGGAGTACTTTGTTGTTAATAGAAAATTTATAAGATAACTATTCGTGATAACACAGGTTCATAACAATAAATTGTACAAAATGTATGTAGTAAATAAATCCATTGTAATAAAGTTGAAGAGTCTTATACTACGAAGCAATCCTGAGTAAAATCGGCAAGGAGATTATGAATAAGCACTCATAACTATAATAAGAGCCATTTCTGTAGTAACTTTTGTTAGCTTTACACCTATCTGTACATACCTCACCACTATAAACTAGCTGTTTCTGAATTGTTCCTCTCCACTAGGACACATATTGTAATACAATTCGTGATTAGTCTAGAAATGGTTATGTAATATGTTGTTTATTTTGTATATGTTGCCTTTATTTTATTGTAAGAATTGTGTATTGAATGGGGTGGAGTGTGTTGAAGGATAGTAAATTGCAATGAATGAGATGTATTTCTAGGAAATCGAAAGTAGTAGAAAAGTTAGTTTTTATTTCTTCTACATGGTGCCAGAATAGTAGTGAAGAATCTTGAATTTTAGGGATACTATTAGACCGCAGGTATAAAAACAGTTAGCGCCTTTGTGGTGGGCAGACAATAGTCAGCTTGTGAATGAGAAGTCTTATCCAGTCGTACGAAATAGTGGCGTTATGGGACTGGTTCTGATATGTTTATAGTGATTGTCGTGAAGGTGTTAGCGAGTGTTTGTGACAGGTAATCATTTTGGTTCTTAACCCATGTGCTAAACGAAGCCAATTATGTGGCTATAGAAATAGATAGTGAAGAACGCAAAAAAACTTGTTGCAGTGAGGTCAATATACATCTAAAACCGGTCGTTGATGTATTTATTTTGTAGAGAATTCTTCAACACAACTAAAAGCGTTAACAGAAATAAAATACGTTGAAAGGGAAATATTTTATTATAATTTTAGTGTAAAGGGTAGGCTAGAGTGTTGAAAATTTTTTATGTAAACAGATATCGCATCCATGCCATCCATAATTCAAAATACAAACACGTTTCTTAGTTTGTGTGAAAGCTGTGGCGTTTTCCTATAGGAGTTGGCTTTTGTTACAAACGGTTGAGTCTAATGTACATGGTAGAAAAGGGGAGAAGGAAGTGGGGCACAACAAAACACTACCTGCAGTGTTCCCAAACAAGTCACTCTCCTGCAACCTACAAAACTGTGAAATATACATACATGTAGGTAAAATTATGCTTTACAAATGGTTTTTCACAAGTAAAATCAAACTAATGTTTTTTTTATTTATTTTTTTTGGTTTAACATCTAACTGTTTTGCAATTATTGCTAATGCAGACGGTGAAGGATGAAATGATTTTTTGCAACGTATGAAAATATGCCATGCCTGAATGGGATTTAAACCCAAGACCGCATGATGAGAGGTGAGCACGTTACCAACTACGCCAATGCGACCGTGTATGTGTGACGTAATGGGAAAGGAATGTAATATGGCTGCTGTGTATTAGAAGCGGAACAGTACAGAACATCCGGAGCCTTAAGGGTTAAGAACAGTAATCTATCGTTGGTTAAATTGGTTTAAGCTTAAGTTTTGTAATTGATTTAATCTATGTAATTGTATTTGTTAGTAGGCTAAGTTTAATTATTATTGTAATTATTAATTTTGTCAATAAATTATAGCAATAAGTGGTGAATGGTGGGAGGAAACCACCTAACCTAATGAACTTTAATTGTTTACAGTTAACCTCACTTTTAATTTTTAAGGTGATAATGTATGTTAAGCAAACTACTTCTTTACTTTTTTATTTTCTTTTGCCTATATGAATTTATAGGAAGGAAAGTATTGTTTTTATGTCGATTTTTTGAAATCGAGTTTTCACCGGATCTGCTCGTTTTCAGACCCCCTAAACCCAAAAAAACATATTTTTAGAAATTGGTCTGTGTGTGTGTGTGTGTGTGAACAGAATATCTCAAGAACGGAACATCGTACGAACTTCAAACTTAAGTTAGACACCACTACCAGACCCAACACAAACTTTTTCATCAAAATCGGTCAACGGGAAGTAATAGTTTATTCGTGTAATTTTTCACTTTTTTGCGATTTTCTCATAAACTGGTCCTACAATTTTTTTTTAAATTGCCTGCTTTACTCAATTTTTGTTGCTCTATCAGATAGGGTAGGCGCCATGTTTGCTGAAATTCTTGATGAGGTTGTTTTCACGTAAACAATTGTTTTTTTAAGATTGCAGCTTTAATATGCACTTTAGCACAAAATATATATAATTAAAGTTGTAGAGAATTTAAAATCCTACAACTTTTATTTAAAACATTTTTTGTATAACGCTTAGTTTAGCGGTAATTAGCGATTTTCTCACGAAAAAGTGTGAAAAATCGATTTTTTTTTAAGATTTCGGCCTTAGTATGCATTTTACGACAAGAGTGTATATAGTCAACTTTATAGAAAATTAAAAGATCTACAACTTTTATTTAGAACATTTTTCTCTACAGTCTAGTTTAGCGTGAAAGAGTGATTTTCCGTATTTTTAAGCCAAACTGAGGTTTATTTTCATTTTCTGTCTTTCACTCATGATTAAAATTAGGTTATGTTTATTGGGGTTAGTTTTTTTTTGTTTATTTCTAATGTTTTATTACTAATCTTAGGTTACACTGTTAATTATTTGCATTGGCAAGAGAAAGTTGTGTGAGTGTAAGTTGTGTGAGAATAGATTATTATGTTGCTAATCATAACACTAAATTTTCTGAGTAAAAATCTACTAATGGAAGTACAAAATACAAAATGACCACTGCGAAGAAACAGAAAATATTACTACGTTGCTAACCACAGCGCTAGATAATGTAGTTTAATCTAAAACCTATTTAAGCAGGTAGAAAATCCAGAAATAAAATACCAGTCTTTAAAAAGTTGTACCAATTTGTATTAGTTTATAAAAATTTAAAAAACATTTAATCGATAAGACATTTTACAGTGTACACGAATTCATATCTAAATAAATTAAAATTTAAAAAAATAAATTAACGTCCAAGGAATTGCTGAAGAAAACTATGTACAATGGAATAAATATTGGAAGACGTCACTTACAGAAGCAAGTAAGCAAGCAAGCAAGCATAAAGTAAGCATATAACAAGCATAAATAATTATTTATGTCATATCTAATTTAAGTAATATGTGTTAAGTTAACTCATAAGTTCTTGACATGTCATATACTCCCTTTGGAAGTCACCTGAATGCAATTAACAAAACAAATGACGTTAACATTTATGCTAAATGGTTCTAATCCTATTGTAAAAATTTAATAGATTTTACAAATCTTTTACAGCTGTATAATTAATTTTTTCAACTATGATTTTATTTTTTAACATACATGTTTTCATGAAACCATCAGAGTATTTAAATTTTCTAAAAGATGAATCTTCAGTCATATGTATGACTTCTTGACAGCTTTTAGAAAATTAAAAAAAAACTTTAAATACTCGTTTCATGAAAAAAAGTATGTTAAGAAATAAAATCATAGGTAAAAATGAAATATATTAGTAGTAAAAGTTTAGTAGAAATTACAATAATAAATCATTATAATGCATCCTGCAGTTTGAAATTAATTCTATTTTATATAATGAATTTATATAATAAATTTCACTAACCTCCTTCTTAACTGTGTCAACTTTTATTTTCACTTAAACGTGTTTCGGTGGACCCACCATCATCAGAGTAAATAACATATAATTGAATCTAAAAACTTTATTTATTAAAAATCTATAGAGATGATACATCTTCAGTCATTTGTATAAATATTTTATTTTATTTATTTTAAAAGCATATAACAAGCACTGTTTTTTTACAAGCACTTTTATTTATTATATAAATTTTATACAAATGACTGAAGATGTATAATCTTCTGTACATTTTTAATAAATAAAGTTTTTAGTTTCAATTATATGTTATTTACTCTGATGATGGTGGATCCACCGAAACACGTTTAAGTGAAAATAAAAGTTGACGCAGTTAAAAAGGAAGGTTAGTGAAATTTATTATATAAATTCATTATAAAAAGAAGAAATTACAATAGGATTAATATAGGCACCAGGATGTATTAAAAAAATTTATTTATTAATTTTTATCTTGATATGACCGATACTCCCTTTTTTGGAGTCTCCTGGATACAATTAAAAAAACAAAAATTGATAATACTTTAACAGAACACATAACATAAACAAAGGACCAATATGAGTTGACATTGATTAATTTTTACTTAACTATCATTAAAAATATTTAAAAAAAAAATTAAAAAATTTACCACCATTTAAAAGGCCTTACTCAGTGGTATAAAGAAAGAAAATAAAGTTTCAGTCATTCTGGTTCGTGATGCACAGATCCAGCGCGATCAATTAAAAGACCAGTGACCACTGATGGCCCGGTCAATGTGTCAATAAGTTACTGATTGGTAGTAATGTAAATTAATGTGTATAATGTCAGTTCTATTTAGATAAGACATACTGAAAACTTTTATTTATTACAATTGATTCTACAGAGCGTTCAAAAAGTCACTCTGCAGTAGCCGCACATGACGTATGTTCTTCTCCTGTCTGGGTTACTATAGATACTGAAGTCATAAGATTGCCTTTTGCGTATGTATGGGCTGTGAGGAAGAGCAATGAAATATTTGCAGTGTTGCCAACCTCAACAGTGAGACACTACTTGTACATTTCACTATCATGCAGTTTCTAGATACATTTTGTAAGCTGTAGTTTATTCCGAGAAAATGTTTTATTCATAAACCTTATAAGAAATAAATTGACCTGTAATATTGCTTATAGCTTAATTACATGACCAGAAATGTTAGATTTACTGTAATTACGAATGAATCGCCTTTTTTACTTTTGCTGTCATCGGCGTTTTCATTATCAGTCTTACTAGTATCTACCTAACCGTTTTCTTTTTTTAGCGGGTGTCAACAAAACTGTTAAAGAATACCTTCTTCACGTCCTTAATTTCCTTCTTTATTTTATTTTTCGAATTGTGGAAAAAGAAACATCACAGTAGTTAGCCGCTCGCTCACGGCTTTTGTTAAGAGGGACGGATATGCATTTTTTTTTTAGCTTCAACTTTACAACATTTTATTATATTGCGTTCAGCTCTGTGAATAGTTTGACCACGTTTTCAAGAAACCGACATTTGTATTTACGGTAACAAACAGTTATATTCATACAGTTAACCTACAAAAGGTTCTGCGATATACTGTATATGCTCTGGGTATAGTATTAGTTGTTATGTTTGTTGTATTGAAATTAAAGCAGTCGCGCATGCGCACTGATGCTTTTCCCCCTTTACCCCTCGTTGCAAACAAGGGCAAACTCATGACTCAAGTGACTATACACTTTATATGAACTCGCCCAAAATTCCTCCGTCTCATTTATCTTGACCAGCATCAGTAGTCACTGGTGTATCATTACATGTTTTAGGTTACGCCCTTTGTTCATTTTATCACTGTTTAAATGCTAACCATTAAAGAATTTGGTTTTCACGTCGAACAAATAATTAAAGCTAGCGATAACACACAGATTCAGTTCATCAAACATTTAATTTGGTTTTCCCGGAGACAAGAATCTCACATCACGAAAATGTGAGAGATTTGATTGATAAATTTCAAAGTGGCAGATGCACCAAGAAGTGGTCATCCTAGTGTTTTATCTGTTGATAAACTACTCAATATTTCTGATAAGATGTCCATAAGTCCTAACAAGTCAATAAGAAAACTTGCATAGGATATTAATGTTGGAATGGCCCACACAGCCGTAAGGAAAAAATTAGAACTTTTCCCATACAAAGTGACAGTCATGCAAGAATTAAAATCTACTGATAATGGCAAATAAGAAAATCCATTGTGACTTTATGAGGAACCACTTCGTTCTGTGAAAATTGAAGTTTTGATTGCAATTTCTAAACGTTGGATTGTAGGTCCCATATTTTCAATGAAATAATAAACATAAAACAATACTGCAATGAAATTCTGTATCTATTCATAGGTGAACTTGAGTTAGTGAAATACTGAACAGTTCTTTTCAACAAGATGGTGTAACTGCACATACAGCTCGCGTTTCATTGTGTACGAGCTGTGGCTATTAAATAACGAGACTGACATTGTAAACACTTTTATTTTTATTTTATACATAATTACTTATTGTCACCTTCAATATACACTCCTTCTCTATCCCTATAATGTTCCATGCGAATTTTCCATTGTTGGAAACAGTGCTGGAAGTCATCTTCTGACAGCTTCTTCAGGACATGTGCTGCTCAAAAATGTTTGTACGGGCACTTTGTACGCGATTGAAAACCCAAATTTTTTGGAAACGATAATAACATGTGATGAAACGAGGTTTTTTACTTATGATCCGGAAACCAACCGCCAATCCATGCACTGGAAGAGCCAAACTTCACTGAGAGCCAAAAAAGCTCGAATGGGCAAGTCAAAATTTAAAGCAATGATGATTGTTTTTTTATATTTATGGGATTGTGTACCTTCACTGGGTTCCTGAAGGTTAAACAATTAATCAATATTACTACCTTGAGGTACTTTCTAAACTACGTCAAAGAGTAAGGAAAAACACTACTTCCGAAATGTGGAAGGACAAATCATGGGTTCTCCACCAAGACAATGCGCCAGCTCATTCCGCATTATCTGTGAAGAGGTTCCTAGCCAAGTACAGTATCTCCGTGTTAGAAAATCCTCCTTATTCACCAGATCTTGCATATTTGACTTCTAACTGTTCACTAAGGTGAAATCTGCAATAAAATAGACAAGATTTGCGTCTGTGGAAGCTGTAAAAGAGAAAGTGGCACGTGTCCTGAAAGAGCTGACAGAAGATGACTTCCAGCACTGTTTCCAACAACGGAAAATTTACATGGAGCGTTGTAGGGATAGAGAAGGAGTGTACATTGAAGGTGACAATAAGTGATTATACAAATAAAATAAAATTTTTTACAATGTCAGTCTCGTTATTTAATAGCCACACCTCGTATATCACAGTGGAGCGACTTTTTGAACAACTTGTATAACGCCTTAAGTTTATACGTCATTATGCATATTGATAATGAGATATTCGTTCTTAATTATCTGTATAACTAATATAGAATTTAGATTTCCTTAATAAATGGGCTTCAGTTCATATTCGGTAATGCATAAATCGAACAGTAATCGGGTTCATAAATCAATTTACACCAATTATATACACTTCATACATCAACTATAATTGTCAAGGTCATATTATTAAATTTATCTATAACTTAAATACCACAAAAACCATATCACAAAGACCAAACACAATTCAATACAAAATATTATATGAGTTATCTTAATTATATTATTTTTTATTGCAATAGTTCTAACTAACTGTATAATATTATATTTTTATTAGCTTTATTTACAAATTGTTTTGCAACTTATTGTTTTGTTATAATACTTGCTGTAATTCAGCATATATGGGACAATCCTATTGATGGATTATCAAAAACGACGGATTCCTAAAAATGTACATGATATATAAGAAGTGCTGTAAACTAGATAAGTTTTTCAAATAAAAAGATGAAAATTTTACTTTCCTATTGCATATTTTTTTATTATATTCAACATTCTTATTGTATGTATTGCAATAATTCAGCATATGGACGTCAGAGGCTACCAAGTGTCAACTATGCAGAATCGCTCAAATTTCCAAATAAGATATATGTTGTTAAGGTTTCTTTAAGAATAATAAGCTTAAATTATCTTACGATGTAGTAATGAAAAAAATTGATAATTCAACATACATGGGATAATCCTATTGCCGGATTATCAAAAACAATGGGTAGTGAAAATGTACATGAAACATATGAATTACTACAAATTGATCTGTTTTTTTAAATAAAAAGATAAAAAGTGTGCATTCGTGTTGTATATTTTGCTTTTAATTAATGAATAAACATAAAAATAAACAGATATTTTATATACGGCTATAATTTAAAGCCACTAACACAGCGGTCACCAACTGCCGGACCTTGGTTCGCATCCAGACTGCTGACTCATTTTTTGCGGACCTTAAGCTCTAATGAATCTTTTTTTTGTACGCAGATCTTTTAAGTGTGTTGTAAATTTTTACATTCAGGTTGTGTGCATGCTGAGAGCAACTGGTGATGTCAACAAGATATATACCCAAGTTTCTCTGAAGAGAGTTGATGCTTACTGGAAAAGTTTACAGTCGTGATCAGGATGAAAGCAACCTGTGATAGCGCGCCATGCTACAAAGCACAAAACAACTGCAACTTTTAAAGAAGGGCTTACAGTAGTCTGAAACTGCTGTTCACATTCTATTGCCCAAATATTTTGAAAATTAACAATTAGTATTAAGATTTAGCATGATGGTCATATCTAAATTTTTAGAGTCGGCAAGGAAGGTCTACGTAAAACTTGGTTGGACCATGGTGGTCTCATCAAAATTTAAAACTGACCTTGATCAAATTTAAATTTAGTTTATTAACTGATAAAAAAAACTCTTCAAACTTATTGTAAAAATCTAGTGTGAAATACTCACAACTTCCTCTTGCCAATGCAAAAATGAAATATATAACCTAACATTAGTAATAAAATATTAGAAATAAACAAAAAAACTAACCTCATAAACTTATTTTTATCACGAGTGAATGATCCAAAATGAAAATCAACCTCAGTTTGGCCTAAAAATACAGAAAATCACTCTTTCACGCTAAACTAGGTTCTGTAGAGAAAAATGCTCTAAATAAATGTTGTAGATCATTTAATTCCCTATAAATTTAATTATACATACTTTTGTCGTAAAATGCATACTAAGGCTGAAATCTTAAAAACCCATTTTTTACAGATTTTCATGAAAAAACAGAGAATTACTAATTACAGCTAAAATAAGCATTATACAAAAAAATGTTTGAAATAAAAGTTGTACGTTTTAAAATTTTCTACAACTTTCATTATATACAGTTTTGCCCTAGAATACATATTAAGGCCGCAATCTTAAATAAAACCCCATTTTTTTCTACGAGAGCACAGACCCCCCCCCCCAGAATATTTCAGCAGACATGGCGCTTACCCTAGCTTGTAGAGTAAAAAATGTAGTAAATGAAGCAATTTTTAAAAAATCACAGGAGCTATTTTTGAGAAAATTGCACAAATAAACTACTACTTTCAGTAGACCAATTTTGATGAAAATGTTTGTGTCAGGTCCCATAGTGACACCTAGCTTAAGTTTCAAGTTTCAACTTTGTACCTTTTTCTGTTCTTCAGATATTTTGTTTTCACGTGCACACACACACACCAATTGCTATAAACAAGTTTTTTTAGTTTCAGGGGGCCTGAAAACATGTATATCTGGTAAAAAATCAATTTTGAAAACTTAACATGAAAACAATACTTTCCTTCCTTACATATTCATGTAAGGCACGAGAAAGTAAAAAAAATCAGTTGTTATATTATAACTACCTTACCATACACAGACCAAGGATTTAAGGAACTCCAATTGCTAAGTGTTACTTTATTACTTTCTCTTGCCTATATGAATATATAGGAAGGAAAGTATTGTTTTCATGTCGATTTTTCGAAATCGAGTTTTCACCGGATCTATACGTTTTCAGACCCCCTGATTCCAAAAAACATGTTTTTAGCGATTGGTCTGTGTGTATGTGTGAACAGAATATCTCAAGAACGGAACATCGTACGAACTTGAAACTTAAGTTACATACCACTACCGGACCCGACACGAACATTTTCATCAAAATCGGTCAACCGGAAGTAGTAGTTTATTCGTATAATTTTTCACTTTTTTGCGATTTTCTCAAAAACTGGTCCTACGATTTTTTCTAAAATCACCTGGTTTACTACATTTTTTATGCTCTACAAGATAGGGTAGGCGCCATGTTTGCTGAAATTCTGCGTGAGGCTGTTTTTACGTAAAAACATTTTCTTTTTAAGATTGCGGCTTTAATATGCATTTTAGCGCAAAACGTTATATAATAAAAGTTGTAGAAAATGTTAAATTCTACAACTTTTATTTCAAACATTGTTTTGTATAACGCTTAGTTTAGCGGTAATTTGCGATTTTCTGTTTTTTTCTCACGAAAACGTGAAAAAATCGATTTTTTTAACATTTCGGCCTTAGTATGCATTTTACGACAAAAGTGTATATAATTAAATTTATAGAAAATTAAAAGATCTACAACTTTTATTTAAAGCATTTTTCTCTACAGAGCCTAGTTTAGAGAGAAAGAGTGATTTTCCGTATTTCTAAGCCAAACTGAGGTCGATTTTCATTTTGCGTCTTTCACTCATGATTAAAATTAGGTTATGTTTGTTGAGGTTAGTTGTTTGTTTATTTCTAATGTTTTATTACTAATGTTAGGTTTATTTTTAATTATTTGCACTGGCAAGAGAAAGTTGTGTGAGTGTTTCACACCAGATTTTTACAATTATGTTTAAAAGAAGTGTATGTTAAGCAAAATACCTTTTTACAGAATTTCAAAGTCCGTAATTACAACACAAGAAACAAAGTTGATTACTATTTTGATAATAAAAACACTAAATTTTTTGAATAAAAATATATTTATGCATGGAGAAAGTAATGAAATTACTTAAAGTAATGAGAAAGTAATATTGGAGAACGTAAGGAAAGTAATGAAGCATGAAAGTAATGCATGAAGTCATTAATAATATTACTGTGATCTTTAAAAAGTTGTGTTTATCTATATCTGTTTTCTAAAAAAAATTATAATTTATGACCCATTTATTAGTTCGTATACAAGAATTATTTTCTAATATTTTTACTTTTAAAAATAAATTTCTATATAAACGCTATACGGTAAATTGTGTATTATAGGGTTATAATGATTTATTAACAATTACTGAAGGAAGTACGTTGGTAGGTTAAGTAAGCAGGTAATAAAAAAATGTATTTAATATGAGACAAATTGGTAAAGTATTTAGCACATTGTTAATATTTCAAGTTAATACATCAAGATAAAACATAAATTTTATCTTAACATGTTCTACACACCATTTACGGAGACTCCTGAATACGGTTAAAAAACAAATTTACAACTGATTGATTCTGAATCATTACTGTACATATTTTTAGAGTTTTGGTCTGATTTTTAAATAAAAATTAGTACGGTATAGAAAAATACAGCGGAAAGAACCAAGTGCCCACAAGCTGCTTACATTATATGTTTACAAAATCAAATGACACGGAAATAAAGTAGAGAGTCAAAAACCCGAACCAATTGGGACCAACGGTAGTACAGATTACCAATTTGTTTGGATTTTCGAACATAACCTATATTCAGTTCTACGTTCATCGTGCAGTATGAAAAGTCCATTAGCCATGTTATTCTTACAGAAGTTAGGTCGCAACTAACCATCCTGTAAATATCGACTTGCTCCATTAAAGATGACCTAAGCTTACAGTCTTGAACACAGACTTTTTTCTTTCCATGTTTTATTTGTTTCCATCTGATTTCAACGTTACAAAATAATACAACTTGAACTTAAAATGGTCTGATACTTGATTGGAAAACTCGTTTAATTGGTTTAAATAGTTACTGTTACCTTCCAGTAAAAATAACACTGGAATAGATACTAAAGTCATGAGATTGCCTTTTGCGTATGGATGGGCTGTGAAGAAGCGAAGTGAAAATTTGACAGAGCTGCCAACCTCAACAGTGAGACACTACTCATACATTACACTACCGTGCAGTTTTTACATACATTTTGTAAGCTGTGGTTTATTCCGAGAAAATGTTTTCTTCATAAACCTTATAAGAAAAAATGTGACCTGTAATATTGCCTATAGCCTAATTACATGACTAGAAATGTTTGATTTACTGTAATTACCAGCTACCTTATTCCATTGGAACAAAATTTTCTACCACTGAATTGCCTTCTTTACTATCGCTGTCACTGGCGTCTTCACTATCAGTCTCACTTGTATATACCTAACCGTTTCTTTTTTTACCAGGTGTCAACAAAACTGTTGAAGAATAGCTTCTTTATGTCTTTAATTTCCTTCTTTACATTTTGAATTGTGGAACGAGAAACATGACAGTAGTTAGCCACTCACTCATGGTATTTTTTAAGAGGCAGGGAAAGGCATTTCTGTTTAGCTTCAACTTCACAGCATTATTACGCTGCATATTAGATTTTGTTCAGCACTGCCCACGTTTTGTCCACTGCCCACTGAGTAGTCTGCCCACGTTTTCGAGAAACTAACATTTCTGTTTACGATAACAAACAGTTATATTCTTATCGTTAACCTACAAAAGGTTCCACGATATACTGTATATGCTCTGGGTGTACTATAAGTTGTTGTGTTTGTTGTACTGTAATTAAAGCAGTCATGCATCCACACTGATGCTTTTTCCCCATTACCCCTCGTTGCAAACAAAGGCAAACTCGTGACTTAAGTAACTATACCATACGCATACTACCGACATTAATAATTTTTAATAACTAATTATGGAAGTCACTGTATCTAAGTGACAGAAATATTCACAACCATCATCATGCATCACGAAGCAGATGAAACAAAACATCATGTCGAGAGGTTATGAGCTGTCACCCCCTCGACATCTGCATGTCAAAATACACATATTACACTCACACATTCAATACTTATAACATCTAAAATAATAAACAACACCCTTCCGTTTAAAATAAGGCAAAAATTGCATAAGATTTCAACATTAAATTTTAAATAGGGATTTAAACATTTCTCTAATTTTAAATATAAACTTTTATGACAGAAAATATATTTACTTATGAAGAAGATAAATGAATAGTAAATAAAATACATGTGTACCTTGATACTCTACAAATTAGTATTGTTTATTTTCATAGTCTGTACTGTAATGGGAAGATTTTTAAAACAAGCATAGAGTGGCCTGGTACACTCGATGTTATTAGGTTCGGTAATAAGAGGCACACCACCCATAAGAGCTATACTGCTCAGTGAACATGGAATTGACAGTAGAAATGCCACTTACGCCCATAGTTAACATTATAAAAAGTTTGAAATAAATAAAAACAAACACTTCTCTTACGTATATTTAGTTGATTTTAATGAACAAATATGTAGGCCTAGTCTGTAGTAATGCAAAGGTAGAGTAGAACTGTACTTTACTTTCACCAAAAAATTATGAACTTAAATAATAAAACTACAGTAAGTATTTTACTGTATATGCAATAGATGCAGCATGTTTCGTATGTTGTTGTTTAGGTCATCAGCCAAAAGGCTGGTTTGAACCTGTAGAGGTTTTACTAAGTAAAACGAGGAGTGAGGTGGTTTACCATTGCCTTCCTCACTGAGTGGAAAAGTACGCTTATCAGCATGCCGGGCCCTCTGAAAAGCACATATTTTCCACTCTGCAAATGACACTTTCACTTCCTTCACCACAGGGTCTGGCTGTATAATGAAATTCATTACTTTCAGAGGAGATAACTCTGATTAGTGTCTTTTACACCTCTACCTCTTCTGTTCTTAAATGATTCAGTCATTTAATTGGCTGACCATGTGATAAGAAACAGAACTATTTATTTTAGCCCTGCAACGAACAGATTGAGTGTAAATAATTTGACACTCCACCTGTCTGTTATGGGCAGTATGTTTCGTATATTAAATTGAAAACTAACAAAACACTATATACAGTTAAACAAAAGATTCACTATAAACCTTAGCTGGCCCCATTGGTGTAGTTGGTAACATGCTCGCCTCTCATCATACGGTCTTGGGTTCGAATCCCATTCAGGCACGGCATATTTTCATAAAGTACAAAAATCATTTCATCCTTCACCGTCTGCATTAGCAGTAATCGCAGAACAGTCAGACGTTAAACCAAAAAAAAAAATATTAACACATTACAAAATCACTGAAATCTTACTTAAACACTCCCCAAACATGGCTTTTCGATCCTCCCTCGAACTTGTTTTGAAACAAAAACATAAAAAAATGTTACACAGTGCCAACCATGCTTTACTTTTGCCGTTCTCGCGCAAATTAAAATATTAAAAAAATCCTCGAATGACGTTTGGATTATCGACACTCTACTAGTGTAAGTGTAATTTTAAAAGCAAAAATTAATAATAAAAGTTAATTTTCAATAGTACATAATTGTACTGTTAAAAGCTTGCCTCTCATCATGCGGTCTTGGGTTCGAATCCCATTCAGGCACAGCATATTTTCATACATTACAAAAAATCGGTTCATCCTTCACCGTCTGCATTAGCAGTAATTGCATAACAGTCGGACGTTAAACAAAAAAAAAATTTTACTGTAAAATTTTGAATACATTTTTTAAAAAAATATATTATAATGTATAAGTTACTTTCTTTACCAGTTTATTTGAATTTTCAAAAACTAATAATTAAAATTATTTGAATAATTTATGCTACACAATCTATAAATTCATCCAGAAAATATCCGGTTCCAGATGGTTTGAATTAACCGTATTTTATTGTATTAATATAAACCATAAATTATATGTATAATTGAGTATACTTGGATAGTTACCATTGGTTTTTCGTTGAGAAGTTTCATCCACAGTTAGTTTTTCAGCTAATTCTGACATAGACCCTTCAATACTAGATCTGAAGGTCTGCGAAAGACGTCTTCTTATTTTTTTGAGGCTCATTACGAAAAGGCACCTACGGGACCTGAAACAAACAGACACTATATCAAATTCTGTTACTTTATTTATCCTGCCATGATTGTAAACAATTTTTATAAATATCTTCTACCAATAACAGGATAACAATTATATTTTAAAATATCTTTTCGCTGCCTTCAGTTCTTAAATAGATTTGAAAATTTTTTTAACACAAACTGCGTATATGAATTAAAATTAAATATGTGTAACTCACTGAAGTCACTAATGACCAAGCAGTTGATGTGACAGTGAGTAAACAAACTAATAAAGTATTATTATACTTCTATTTCAAAATATTAGATAGACCATTTTAAATACACAAAAGTGTTTACAAAACTTTATAAAATTATTCTATTTAAAAACCTGCATTAGAATTGTTTACACAACAAATAATCATACAATATAACTAGGGTGATAGGGGAAATATATACAAGTCAAATAATTTAATTTGTCAGAAGAAAAATTTTTTTAAATGGTTTTATATTTTCAACAACAAAAATGATCAATCCTCATCAGATTTTGAAATAGAAATTGCTATATTATTCTATATTTTCAAACCATGTAAAGTAGTCCACACTCTTGGTATTATTTCACTATAAGCTTTTCACCTTTCTTCTTTCAATTTGCTGTTCATTCTTGTCACATTGTTCATAAGGCTTCTGGGAGGTTCTGACTCCTTTGTACATGTTAGTACAAGCTCCCCACAATCTGATGGACTGTGTGCACCTCTTGATGGATTCTCACCTTGAGGGTGGTTACCACATAGGTTAGTTCTATTTTCAACTTTGAAATTATAAAACCTGGATCCTATAGTTAAAATCCTAGAACTGTAATTGTAATCCATAGAGCTCTCCTTTTCAGTTCAGAAGACCAGATGCTCCACCAACCCAAGGCATAAACGTGGAGAGCTTACTTAAAAATTTGGACCTTACCATCTCCAACAGAAGGTAATGCCAGTTCTGATCACTTTGAACTCTTTTCAGTGCACGAAAACGAGCCCAATCCTTTTTTCCCTCGTGACCTTCAACTGTTATTCATTAACATTCTCCCATTAATAAAGTACATTGTTTAATAGCGTAAGTGGCGAGGTTGATATTTTTCATATGAGATTGGAAGAATTTAGATGAGTATGTTCCGGTCTCCTGATGTACGGTTGAGAGTTGCAGGGGAATCAGTCCTGTTTCTAATTCTTTTTTGTTTTGTTAAATGATATATTGATAATTAATATTAATATTTTTATGAATTCTACTTTTTATTGTAATTATCTAACTTATTTAATTGGTTGATTTCTGGTTTTGTTTTTTCTCTCTTTTTTTATATAATACTGTTGTCTATATCTATTTATTGTATTGAAGCAAAATGAGGGTTTATTGTATGAAGCAAAATCTGGTACTAGTAACGGTACAAGCACTAACAATGCAAGTACCAAAAACAAAAAGTTTAGTGTCTCTAGACATAATAAAAATAAAAAATTTGTCTATGATTCGTCATACAAAAATCTTGAACTATTCTGTTCAAGAGAGCGATCGAGACATCATTCTATCTGACTCTTCTACAAACTCGGAATTTTTATGCCACTTTCAAGAGCTAGAACTCAATAGTTGGCTGCCTCTAATGATTTTGCATGGGTTAACCCTTTCAGTGCCGAAAAAATATTTTAAAGTTTGATCTAAAACCATTTAATTTGAATAACGGGTGCACAAAAAGTGCCAGCCCTTATATCGAAAACTTTCGAGCATAACCCAGTATTGCCAATCAAAATTTCAACGTTAAAAAAAATAAAATTTTTTGTTAAAAATTAATTTTTATTATGTTCATATAAAAAAAGAAATCGTTCTAACACTAAAAATATTTAAAATAGTTTCTTTTTAGTTTATTTAAAGTCGGATCGACAGCTTGGTCATTACCAACTACTGGGGGTTTTGGTACCTTAACGGTTGGTTTTAACGTGTTAAAATTTCCAGACCCTAGCTAGGAATCGAACCTGAGTCCTTTTGCTTTGTTGGCTAGCGCGTTAGTCACTGTGACTTGGAGGCGGTTTCAAAATAAATTATTCAATTAATTTTTGTTTAAAATTTTTTTTGTAAATGTTCGGTTATCCGGACGTTCGCACTTTATGCATAACTTACGGACGTCTGGTTGTGGCTACGTAAACTGTATCGACGTCCTGTTTTCCGGACGTTGGTACTGAAAGGGTTAAAGTGTATAGGAAATCTAAACGTACATGTCGAATATACTCGTATGCTTCCAAAGTCCAATTCATTTATTGTTTTACATATTGAATGATATTCAATAAATTTTAAGTTTATTCAGAATGGTGTTCCTATTTACCTCTCAACAATACTGATGATAGTTTCTTTCGTTCCTACCAATTCTGTAAATAGAAACAGACAAAAAAAAAACCTATGGCTGTTTCTATTGACCCCACTCTACAGGTGTATAGAAACAGCAAGTTTTTAAATTTTATCTTGTGCTTAAAAGGAAATCACTGTTGTGGACTTGTAGAGGGTGGAAAGACCCATAAACCAAGGCAAGTTTAAATTCCATATCATATAGTATGTGTAAATATTTGTGGTCAACGTTCAAAACTGTTACTATTCACCCCATTTTACGGTACCTATTTTGCGAAGCACAAGTTTCATAGAACATTGCAAATACGGAACATTATATTACAAATTCATTGCAAATACGGAACATTGCCGCACAGAAAGCTCAAGCCACAAAGGACCTCAGGAAGACAACAGATGAAGTGTAAGCACAGAACATCTTAAAAGTAGACCTAGAATTTCTAAAGAAAGTTTCTATTAAAAATCAATTTATAGTTCTGAACCAGGTTTTTGTAGTTTAGTTATATATATATATATATATATATATATAAAATTTGATGTATGTGGGGAACGTACATACTGTTCCCCTTTACCTCCTAAATTACTGAACCAATTTTCATGCAGTTTTTTTATGTTGTTATTATGATGCTGGTGCACGTTTTAGGCTATTGAAACCCTTAAAAAGTTAGCCCTAGAAGGTTGAAAATAATGTTTATGTCCTACATTTAGGCTTTTATGAGGTTAGATAAACTGCTGCTTTTAAACCAGCTGATGTGATTCAAATAAAGATTTGTCATAATTAAAGTCATATGATTTAGCAAATAGCAACGTGGTGCTAAGGATCAGCTGGTGACAACATCACACGATAATTTTATTGTATTTTATTATGTAGATACGATTTTGTATTGTTGAATATTTTATAAAAGTAAAGTTCCGTGTTTTTTTAATTTGTCTTAATTTTTCTTTAATTGGCGAGTGATCAATTGCTTTGATATTTTATTTTGACTTCGATTTTATTCAACGTAGATTTAAGTTTTTGGTTTTGACAATTATTTTTGGGGTTGTTTTTTTTTTTTTTTAATTTTTTTTCTATTTTCAATAATGCCATCAACAAAACATCACTACGAAGAAAATCTTCAAAAGCAAAAAAACTTCAAAAAGCAAGAACTGCTGGAACAGAGGAACAACGAGAATCCTGCCTTCTACAAAACCGCGACCGAGCTTCAACTTCGAGAGCATTTGAAATGAAGGAAAAAATTTATTTTTAAATTTTCAAAAATGATAACCTTAAGGGCCCTAACAAAGATTTTCATAAATATGTGTGTGTGTGTGTGTGTGTGTGTGTGTGTGTGTGTGTGCGCGCGCGTGCGTGCATGTGAGTTCATTTTCATCCTGACCACCAGTGAAATTAGGCAACATATTGAAAATGTGAACTGTGAATTTTCCGTTATCCATCAGGGTCACAGTCCCAACGCTGATGGACAATTGAGGTTACAATCTACATAATTATAATTAATGATATAATTATCATGTAGACTCAGATGAATTTATGTGAATTACAGAATAGGTTATTCACAGATTTTTAATTTATTTATTATATGTTACTACGATTTCTATTTTTTATTGTTTTATTAACGCTACCACAAATGACCACGATTGATGATACTAAAACTTTTACAGGCAATAAACATAATTATTATTCTGTACCTACATAGAGACTGTATAAAGTTTTAAATTACCAATGCACGTGTTCTGAAGGTCAACCTTTTTCATTAGAGTATAGGTATTTTTAAATCATGATTTGATCACACTTCTTGTCTTGTATAACAGTATTTATTTATCTACCTAGATAATGTCATTAAGAAATGACATAAAAGATTTCATCATGACTTAAAATATTCACGCAGTAAAGTCCTGATTATCCAAGTGGGTATCATGAATTATATTTCTTTTTTAACAAAAAGGTAAATTTACTGAAATTTTTTTACTGGGAATGATAATTATTCACTCATTGCTAGGGATTTAAGATAACATAAACTATGAAATTTTGGCTGTTTTAGATAGAAAACGAGATGACATAAACAAGTAGCTACAATGCGATTCAACTGATCCTAGATATTGAATTTTCATAATTAAATGAAAAAGATCATATTACTCTAGTTGAACCGGAGAAAGAATATGCAAGTGATATTATCTCTTGATACAGTCCTAAAGTGCTCAAAGAAATATTTTAGCTTATCATTATTTAAAGGGATAGACGACTCGAGAAAATAAGGCCAGCCCTTTTGCACAGTGGTTAGCACAACTAGCTTCTACGCTGGCGTCCCGGGTACAATTCCTGATCAGGCCTGGCATTTTTTATCACTCATCTTTATCTATCATCCTTCTGCATTAGCAGTAATTTCAAAACAGACATAAAACAAAAACAATTAGAACATGAATTTTTTAAATATTTTTGTAGTATAGAATTCTTGAATAAAATCATGTATTCATTTCGTATGTACATTGATGGGAAGTTGAAAAAAATAAGTTTCAGACATGTTTTGTTACCATAGTAACAAATTTAATAAAAATTTTTATAAATTTTCAAAAGGTTATAACCTGACACAGAATTATCGACAATGAAAATATTGAAATGACAAAATAACTATCAAATAAATTAACTACCTCCTTAAGATTATTATTTGGATATTCTATATTCTTGGAAAATTAAAACTGGTGTTATCCAGAATCATGTACTGTTACCTGTTCACTTTAAATAAGTGCTGGAAAAGGTTATTCAGAAATGGGAAATGGAACTTGCCAAGAACGGATTGTTAAAACAAGTATAGTATTCAGATGAACTAAAGTCCCCTAGCCGTGGGAGTGAGAGAATGCATAACGCTCTCACTTGCACAAGCCATATGCGCTGTTCCAATAACATTGTATAATTTCACTCATTGTTGTGAGCAAGCATTTATGCACGCAGTAAACTAACAAGCAAAATAACGACTGTAGTATGTTTTCAGACTTGGATTACAAATGTAAAGACCTTTGAGCGTGTGCGTAGTTATGCCACATATCTCCCACTCACTCGCTCGGCTATGGGACATTAGTTTGTCTGATATCTATACACATTGAAGGATCAAAGAATGAAGTCAAGATCAACTGTCTAGCTTTTGCAGACAACCTGGCAATTGTTTCTAGGAACACAAAAACATTAATAGAACAAATAAGAAAAATCTGGTGTGAAACACTCACACAACTTTCTCTTGCCAGTGCAAATAATTAACAATAAACCTAACATTAGTAATAAAACATAAGAAATAAACAAAAAACTACCCTCAACAAACATAACCTAATTTTAATCATGAGTGAAAGACGCAAAATGAAAATCAACCTCAGTTTGGCTTAGAAATACGGGAAATCACTCTTTCTCTCTAAACTAGGCTCTGTAGAGAAAAATGCTTTAAATAAAAGTTGTAGATCTTTTAATTTTCTATAAATTTAATTATATACACTTTTGTCGTAAAATGCATACTAAGGCCGAAATGTTAAAAAAATCGATTTTTCTCACGTTTTCGTGAGAAAAAAAAACAGAAAATCGCAAATTACCGCTAAACTAAGCGTTATACAAAAAAATGTTTGAAATAAAAGTTGTAGGTTTTTAAATTCTCTACAACTTTTATTATATAAGTTTTTGCGCTAAAATTTATATTAAAGCCGTAATCTTAAAAAAACAACGTTTTTACGTGAAAACAGCCTCACCGAGAATTTCAGCAAACATGGCGCCTACCCTATCTTGTAGAGAATAAAAAATTGAGTAAAATAGGCGATTTTAAAAAAAATCGTAGGACCAGTTTTTGAGAAAATCGCAAAAAACTGAAAAATTATACGAATAAACTACTACTTCCGGTTGACCGATTTTGATGAAAATGTTCGTGTCGCATCCGGTAGTGGTATGTAACTTAAGTTTCAAGTTTCAAGTTCGTACGATGTTCCGTTCTTGAGATATTCTGTTCACACACAGACACACACACACACTCACACAGACACACACACACACACACACACACACACAGACCAATCGCTAAAAACATGTTTTTTGGGTTCAGGGGGTCTGAAAACGTATAGATCCGGTGAAAACTCGATTTCGAAAAATCGACATGAAAACAATACTTTCCTTCCTATATATTCATATAGGCAAGAGAAAGTAAAAATTCAGGACTATAAATTTCCTTTGGAAAACTAAATATATATGAACATCAATACAGACCAGTCACAGATATTTTTTGAAAATAATAATGTATATACTTTTTAAACTAATATTTTATTATATTAAATAAAACATTTTATAAATATTAGTCTAATTTCTTCAGTGTTTAAAGTTTATTTTAAACCTTTCACCATATCATAGGAGATACTTATTCATATTGAATATGGGTTAAGCAACCTTGTATTTCAGATGTGGGAAGTTATATTGTATTGTGATAAAAATTTAATTTCCATACAAAAAAGTCTGGTGTGAAACACTCACACGACTTTCTCTTGCCAATTTAAATAATAAAATTTATAACCTATGTACAATCATGAGTGAATGACACAAAATGAAAATCAACCTCTGTTTGAATTAAAAATACGGAAAATCACTAATTGATGCTAAACAAGGCTCTGTAAAAGAAAATGCTTGAAATAAAAGATATTTTTTTTAGCTACACAAATATTATAAAGACAAAGCGTGTTTATTTGTGCAGGGTAATTTCCAAAACTAATGAATGGATTTTCATGAAATTTTGACAACATATTCGTATTTATATTCACAGCAACATTTTATTTTCAAAAATTATAACCTAAAAAAACCCTACTAAAGATTTTCACAAATATGTATGTGTGTGTTTGTACATGTGAGTACCTAATTGTTGAAGTAAATGAAGGGGTTTGATGAAGACGAGAGACATTATGTGGGAGAAATTATCATCAAAATGTCGTATGAGTGTGTGAGTGGATGTGAGCATGTGTGTGTGTACGTTGGCAGTATACAGCAATCAAGCAACTACCTAATTTCCATTACATATTTATTTAAAAATAATTGATAACACATGTTTCGCATGCGAAGCCATGCCCCGCTAGTTTCCTACAACTTTGATTATACACAGCTGTAAAATACATCCTACGGCCGGAACATAAAAAAAATTCAATTTTTTACCGAATTTAATGAGCGAAATACAGAAAATCACTAATCGATGCTAAACTATGCATTCTAGAAAAAAATGTTTTAAATAAAAATTGTAGGATTTTTAATGTTCTACAACTTTAGTTATATATACTTTTGCCCTAGCATGTATATAGAAGCCACAATTTAACAAAAAAAATAAACATTTTTTTAAAACAATTTTTACCATGAGAGCACAGCCCCCCTCAGAATTTCAGCAGGCATGCCGCTCACCCTATCTTGTAGAGAATAAAAAATTTAGTAATTAGAAGATTTTTAAAAAAATTACAGAAGCCGTTTTTTTAGCAAAATCGCACAAATAAATTATTACTTGCAGTAGATCGATTTAGATGAAAATGTTTGTGTTGGGTGACCTAACTTTAGTTTCAAGTTTCAACATTGTAGAATATTGAAATATTTTGTTTACACACAGACCTAAACACAACTAAAAACATGCTTTTTTTGTTCAGGGGCCTGCAAATGTGTATTTCTGGTGAAAACTCGATTTTAAAAAATTGACATTAAAGCAATACTTTCCTTCCCTATATATATTTACAAATAAGGCAAGAGAAAGTAATTAGACAAGAATTAAAAAATACTTTCTCTTTTATGTATATTTTTCTACAAATTAATAAAAGAAGAAAAATAAAAGACACTGTATACTTTTGATAACAATACCTGGGAGGATGGCAAATGTAAAACGAAGAGATTGAGACTTATTTAATCACGACACTATATGTAATTCAAAACTAAAAATATTTTCTGATATAGTAGGCCTAACAACAGCCAGGTAGCATCAGCATCCAGCTCATTATCGCTGTTATCACGAAAGTAACTTATTTAGTATAATCACCTCTGTTTAATTGTTTTATTGTTTGCAAGCATTCATATAAATAAGTTATCTATTTCATTACATAATAATTTCAAAATTTAATACTACTTAAATACTGTCTGAATCTGGAAAAAAACATTGTAAATAAACAGCTACTGAAGCCTGTGATCTAAATATAAATAATTAGGGGCATACGCTCAGAGCAATCTACAATTTACTACAATATTCACTACATAAATTTATTTACTATAAAATTTTTTGACCAATTAAAATTTGAAATTCTATAAATTATAATTTTGTGAAAATAATCCAAACACTTAACTCACTCATCGTGAAATCTCTAAAAATACAAGGCCTAGAAACTTACCATATAATAAATAAGTAGTTTTTTTTTGGTTTTATGTCCAATATTTTGCACATTACACATATAACAGGCAGATGGAGTGTTAAATTATTTGTACTCGATCGGCTAGTTCCAGGGCCACAAAAAATAGTTCTGTTTCGTATCACATGATCAGCCAATTATATGACTGAAGCATTTAAGAATAGTAGAGGTAAAGGTGTAAAAGACACTAGTCAGAGCTATCTCCTCTGAGAGTAATGAATTTCATTATACAGCAAGACCCTGTAGTGAATGAAGAGGTGTCATTTGCAGGGTGGAAAATAGATGCTTTTCCAAGGGCCTGGCATGCTGATATGCATTCTTTTTCACTCAGTGAGGAAGGTAAGGTAAACCACCTCACTCCTCATTTTACTTAGTTAAGCCTCTAGAGGTTTAAACCAGCCTTTCGGCTGATGAAGTAAACAACAACAATATTTGGCAAAATAATTATAATGCGGCCGATAAAGGGTGATAGATGAGAACAAGTGATGAAAAAGTGACCAGGGACCTGACCAGGGATTGAACCTGGGACCCCTAATGTAAAAGCCAGCGGGCCTGACCACTATACCACAGACCAGCCTGGGGATGTAGATGCTCGATTAGAAAGTATTTTGAAAAGTTCAAATTTTAATGGAAAAAACTTAGATTTCTTGATTTTTTTAAAATAGTTTCATTTGTATTTTACACGAAAATTAAAATATAAACCATAACAAGACTTAAAGAAAAACGCTACCTACCCCCTGAACCCAAAAAACATGTTTTTAGCGATTGGTCTGTGTGTGTGTATACAGAATATCTCAAGAACGGAACATCGTACGAACTTGAAACTTAAGTTACGTACATACCACTACTGAACCCGACATGAACATTTTCATCAAAATCTGTCAATCGGAAGTAGTATTTATTCGTGTAATTTTTCACTTTTTTGCGATTTTCTCAAAAACTGGTCCTATGATTTTTTTTAAAATCGCCTGGTTTAATAAATTTTTTATGCTCTACAAGATAGGGTAGGCGATATGTTTGCTGATATTCTTGGTGAGACTGTTTTTACGTAAAAAAAGGATTTTTTTTAAGATTACGGCTTTAATATGTATTATAGCGCAAAAATTTATATAACAAAAAATGTAGAGAATTTAAAATCCTACAACTTGTTTTGTATAACGCTTAGTTTAGCGGTAATTAGCGATTTTCTGTTTTTTTCTCACAAAAATGAGAAAAATCTATTTTTTTAAGATTTCGGCCTTAGTATGCATTTTACGATAATAGTGTATATAATCAAATTTATAGGAAATTAAAAGATCTACAACTTTTAGTTAAAGCATTTTTCTCTACAGAGCCTAGTTTAGCGTGAAAGAGTGATTTTCCGTATTTTTAAGCCAAACTGAGTTTTATTTTCATTTTGCGTCTTTCACTCATGATTAAAATAAGATTATGTTTTTTGAGGTTAGTTTTTTTGTTTATGTCTAATTTTTTATTACTACTGTTAGGTTATAGTGTTAATTATTTGCATGGGCAAGAGAAAATTGTGTGAGTGTTTCACACCAGATTTTTTAAATAAAATTGCATAAAACCAAAAGTAAAACAGAAAAGAGTTAAAATCTTAATATTACAACTTATTCTAATGTTTAGTTTAGTTGAAATTTTCCAATTTTTTAACACTGCATCAAAATTGGTCCAATTGATTAGATTAATAAAATAATTCACGTAGGGCCTATTGCATTCTCAAAAAGTTTACAGAGAGACAACTCAAACCTCCCTACTAACATTGTAAATTAATATAAAATGAAGCTTACTAAAAATATTAACAAGTGAAATTTAGCTCTTTGGGAAGGTACAGAAGTAATACAAATTTCTTTAGGTTGTCTCCAATTCAGTAAGCCAATGTATTTCTGAATGGATAGCACACCTAGCTGGCTACCATTCTAAAGATATCATTAAAACATAATGAACAACATGACTAATAGTACCCTATTGTAACATTATAACAGCGATATTCTAGAAATAATTAAGGAAAAAGATTGTTTACTGTAAGAAATTGTGTATTGTATGAGGTGGAGTGTATTGAACAAGAATAATGAATTGCGATAAATTAAATGAGTTGAATGGGAATTCTCGGAAATCGAAACTAGTAGAACAAGAATAATGAATTGCGAAAAATTAAATGATTTGAATGGGAATTCTCGGAAATAAAAACTAGTAGAAATGTTTGTTTACATTTTGATTCCCTCTACCATGTTCTGGTAAAGCGGAGAAACTGTTAGAAGGGTCTAGATTGTGTGACAAACTATCAAACTGCAGGTATAAAAATAGTTAGCATCTTTGTAGCGAGTTAGTACCTGAACAGTGAATGGAATTAGTGTTGTCGGGTCAATTTTGAAATAGGATCATTATGGGACCAGTTTAGAATTATGTTGGAGCATGTGCGTATGGGTGGTGGCAAATGGTTAAGGACAGGTAAATCATTGTTTTGATTGGTACGAGAAAGTATCTTATTTATAGACTAATTTAGTTTCAGCTTTAAGTTTTGTAATTAATTTGATTGAAGTAATCTAATTGAAATTTGTTAGTAGTCTGTGTTTAATATTGTGACAATATTGAAGAAGGGTATGGTTCGCAAAATTTCTAGTATTTAATTCATAAAATGGTAAAGAGTAGATAATAGAGTGAAAAAGTAACAATAGGGCTAGTTATAAAAGGTTATTTAAAAAGAGCCGCGCTATTGTGTATGATAAGGAAGGGTCTTTGTTGTACAACTAGTTGTGAAAGGGTCGGTTGATTACCTGTAACACCTTTTATTCTATTGTTGACTTGTTTACAATAGTCAAGATTTCTCCAGAAAAGATTATTGATCGAACCTCGGGGTCTTTCGAGAAGGCTTTTTGAACCGCCTATATAAATAGAACCCCGAGCGCGGTCAGTGAGTCAGTATTCGTTTGATCTTTGACGAGTGTTTATAGAGTGAGCTATCGGTACGTAGTGCAGGTCATGTATCCGAGCATTGTGTTGGTCAACTATTATTATTCAGTTTTATTGTATACTTGTGCATTATATTCAGTTTTTGTGTATGTGCTTTGTGTACAAATTATTTTAGTTATTTATTGTATTACTCCATTATAATTAGTTTATTATTTATTTTGTAAATCTTTAAGTTGTAATAAATACTTGTAATTGTAAACTTTAGTGTATTAATTATTTAATTACCTAGATCCCAAAACGGACCTTAGCGATAAGTGTCACAATATTATTAATTGTGTCAATGTATAATAATTGTTATAAATTTAAAGAAAGCCCTTTCATTATTTATTATACTCAGATCCCGAAAGAACCTTAACTTAAGTGTTACAATATAAAGCTAAACTTAAAAGTATTTTAACTCAACAGTTGAGCTTACAGCCAATTAGCACCCAAGTACAGCAAGAGATGTATAATAACATTTGTCAACAATTGTTCACTAGCAAGCCAAACAAACGCACACATAATATTTTTACAAAACTTTTACTATTTCATTAGCTAATAAAAACAAATTACTAAGAACGACCATATTGACAACAGAAAAAACTTACATTGATTCAACTGTATTTCAAATTTAAATGCTGTTATTTCACCACAATAGGCAATCAAATAGTTATTTAAAAATTTTTTACGTAAATAAATAATTTAAATAAAATTTTAATTTTTAGTAATGTGGATTACCTTGGTACAAAAAAAATTCGAAAAAATAAATAATAAATCTTGTTACTCAGAATAGAAATACATTTTTACATGCGACAAGTCAAGAATTGAAGGGAATGGGACGGTAAAACAATCCACGTGAAACAAAAGTATTACAGGGTTATACTGTATAACATTATACAGTAATACACAAAGCTTTATCTCTATTTTTTATAGATTTCTAATGAAGCTTATTAAATGTATTACTAATTTACAAACATTTGTTTCATCTTACTAACCCAGTGTTATTTCAAGACTAACTTTTTATGTAGATATTTTAGAAAAGATTTCAAACCTAATTGGAGGTGCCATTACTATGATCAAGAAAAATTTATAGTTAATTCCATTTATCTTTGGAACGGATGTAAGTTAAAAAATCTTGTGTGAAACACTCACACAACTTTCTCTTGCCAATTCAAATAATGACCAATATAACCTAACATTCGTAATAAACAAAAAACTAAACTCAAAAAATATAACCTTACTTTAATGATAAGTGAAAGACGCAAAATTAAAATTGACCTCAGTTTGGCTTAAAAAAAATACGGAAAATCACTCTTTCACGCTAAACTAGGCTCTGTAGAGAAAAATGCTTTAAATAAAAGTTGTAGATCTTTTAATTTTCTATAAATTTGATTATATACACTTTTGTTGTAAAATGCATACTAAGGCTGAAATCTTAAAAAAATCAATTTTTCACACGTTTTCATGAGAAAAAACAGAAAATCGCTAATTACCGCTTAACTAAGTGCTATACAAAAAAATGTTTGAAATAAAAGTTGTAGGGTTTTAAATTCTCTACAACTTTTATTAAATACATTTTTGCGCTGAAATCCATAGTAAAGCCTCAATCTTAAAAAAACAAATTTGTTACGTGAAAACAGCCTGACGAAGAATTTCAGCATACATGGCGCCTACCCTATCTTGTAAAGAATAAAAAATTAAGTAAATAAGGCGATTTTTAAAAAAATCGTAGGACCAGTTTTTGAGAAAATCGCAAAAAAGTGAAAAATTACACGAATAAACTACTACTTCCGGTTGACCGATTTTGATGAAAATGTTTGTGTCGGGTCCAGTAGTGGTATGTAACCAAGTTTAAAGTTTCAAGTTCGTACGATGTTCCGTTCTTGAGATATTTTGTACACACACACACAGACCAATCGCTATAAACATGTTTTTTGGGTTCAGGGGGTCTGAAAACTAGTAGATTTGGTGAAGAGTGGATTTCTTAAAATCGACATGAAAAGAATACTTTCCTTCCTATATATTCATATAGGCAAGAGAAAGTAAAAATTGGCTGAAGATGTAATTGAAGTTACAGAGAATGTTTAGCACTAACCATCTCAACAACAAAACCAATTCGCATCTACAGTTCAGCCGTTCTTAGTTTGCTCCTACTGTCAACAAACAAAAGCCACCTAATACAGGGTGCACGCTAGAGTCTACGACTTTACGGATGTCGTATTCCTATTAAGTTAACTATTTTTTAAATTATAAGTAGGTACTTAAAGTACTAAAAACATCAGTCACGATATGATGTAGGCCTAACAATTTCATTTATAAAAATACTTTTAAAAGTATTTTCTATTTAAATACTTTTGAAAGTATTTTGTTGTTACTTTTTAATCAGCATGTACACATTTTGATATAATACGCATGCTCAGTGACGTCATTATTTGTTTACATTAGGAGAAAACTAAGAGAGGCTGGACTATAATAGAAATTGCATTTAACCATAAAACAATATTGTTTTAGGAAGAATAAAGCACTGAACTGCTCACAAGAACACCAAAATACTGGATAACCTGGATAATCCGAACTCCGGAAAAAAAAGGTTGCAGTAAGGTCTCTTATCACATTGCTCTTCAGAAAATTCATATTTTAAGTAGTACAGTATAGGAAAACTGCATCAATTAAATTTAACTTAACTTTGAACCAGAAATAACAAAGGAAGATCTTACAAATTGGATTAATACAGACGGAAAAGGATGTTTCCAACTGAAAACCGACAATGACGTTATTGAAACTGTATTAGGAACAAAGATTGTAAAACATGAAGACACAATTTTTTTTTGTGTTTAACATCCGACTGTTCTGCAATTACTGCTAATGCAGACGGTGAAGGATGAAATGAATTTTTTGTAACATACTATGAAAATATGCCATGCCTAAATGGGATTTGAACCCAAGACCGCATGATGAGAGGCAAGCATGTTACGAACTACGCCAATGCGACCAGCTATGAAGACACAATAAAATGTTTTAATATGTACTTGTATTCAGTGGGCAACAGAGAATGACATTCCACTGCATATTTATTCCACGACTACTTTTATTAGCTCAAATACGAATAGACGAAGTAGAAAGATCACTAACTTCAAAGAGAGACAAACATCACTGATTTTTTGAAGAAACCATAGTAAAATTAATTTTTAAAATGTTTGTATCAATACCATAATAAAAGCGTTGTTTGCATAAAAGTAAAAGAGTTACTAGACTTACTTTGGCTTTCAAAACTCCCCCGATGAGTAACACGATAGAGTTATCCTGTTCCTTAAATTGAACCCTTCATAATCAGAATTTTTCATAATTCAAACAGCTGCAAATTTTATTAGTTTGGAATATCCAGGGTCTCCTGTATTACTGTATTAAAAGAAGACAGTAATAAGTCTATAGTTATCGACATGACTTGCTACTGGCACCTGGCAATGTAATACAGGAACCAGTCCTGCCAATCTCATTTTTTCAACTGTACTCTCACATGATTTGTAAACACCAGTTCCAAAGTTAAGTGGAATACACTATACACAGGCTATAACAATATTTGTTCACACCAACTTCCAACCCCATTAGAAATTATTTTTGATACTACAAACATTATATGTAATGGACATAATGTTTCATGTTAGATTTAAGTCACAGCGATTGTACTATATTTGGACAGGAAATCAAAACAAATTTATAAATCAAAACCTGTATACAAAAAAATTGATTTTAATGCTAGTAACTTCCTCACGAAATTACATGCTATAAGAAGCTAAATGTTGTTCCAAAACTAGTAAACTACAAGTTGATCAATAACAAATTATTGTTGAAATTACTCAGCATGAAAAAATGTTCACAACTTTTTTATCAACCTAATGTAATTCCAAATATATCTAATATGTGTTACATAGTCTATAACACAGAATTTTTGGTCTGACAATAAGACTGGTGCAAAGTAATAATACAAGTATGATTATGTAAACAGAGTGCTTTTGGACAAAAGTCTACATAAAAATTTTACCAATGAGCTAACCAAGAACATTCTTCAAAATTGTCTCCTAAAGACATGTATGTGAAACACCAATGAATTCACAATCATTATTAAAATTTATTAATTATAGAAGACAGGTTACTTTTTTGGTTATAAAGATGCTTCATAATTTTTTAAAGAGCAACAGTAAAAGAATTATCAACATAAATTAAATCATTGGAGATACCGATAAATGGTACCCGATAAATCACATAAATTAATAACACGAAGGTCATAAGTTAGTTAATTAAAATCTTTTAATTTGTTACTGCTGTTACATTATACATTAATTGATAAAGTCATTCTTTAAAAATACTTACCGCATAGATTACTGGATAAAAAAATAGAATATTAAATATATTTTAATCTCATTCGAACACAACTTCAATTTCTACAACTACATTTTTATAAAAGTTAGTTCAAGTGTCAAATAAAAACCCTTAAAAAAATAGATAAACTTTGCAATTTTCATTTCAAACATAACCATAAACGACAACATAACACGAACGACGTCTCCAAAGAGGATTTACACGATTACATAGACTCTAATCGTGAAATCAGTGAAACTGTAAAGTAGAATTGATTAGTGAGCCGTAAAATGTAGGTAAACTTAGATAATAACTTTTCTTGATATTTTTAAATACTTATTTTTAATACACAAGGTATTTAATTACTAATGTCAGCTGCAGTTTCAACTACCTCGAATTGGTATGACTGATCGAATGTTTTACGCGCGTATTTTAAATAAAATACTATTAAATTTTCTGCTTGGTTTAACAAAATATTAATAGTGACATTCAACTTAACCATATTTTGTTTTGTTTTTCTACTTGATGTCCTTGTTTTCATTTTCTTTGTTGTGAAGTCATATAACTAAAATTTTATTTATAACTACTAACCCTTTGGGAGACAACGCACATACATCTAGGGAACGTCAGCAGATCAATGCCTGTTATAAATCACTAAAACTAACAAAGAGCCCATTTCTAACCTCTTCTTCCCGAACAAAACACATTTTTGATAGTTTCTGGTTTTATTCAGGATCTTCAAAAACAATTTATAAAAAAATTTTCATCTGATTTAACTTGCCCCTAAGTTTTGTTCTTTGTTAATTATAATAGTACTATAAATATAAATTATAATATAAAAAAATGTTATACTATAAATGATAATATATATGCTTTGGTTGCATTGAAAGTAAAACACCAGCGAAATTTCTGTAAATATGGTTGTAGAAGCAGTTATATAATCTGGGAGCTAAGTGAGAGAATGTTTTACATTTTTGTTTGACAGCACATGTCTTGCTTTGTTTAGAAGTGTGTCAGATTTTTTTTTTATCCTTAGAATATTTGATTAATCCTTATAAAGCTTTGTCAATATCTTCTACGTATGGAGTTAACTTATATTCATCACATATAACATAACATAACATATTTTCAGAGCCATACAGCCAAACGTTCTTTTGAAATATTCCCTATTAGGATGCGGCAGTTTAATTTTTCCCATACTCCTTCCCGGTCTAGTAACTGTAATTACATCACAGGAAAGTGAGCCCTTTTTTAAAGATATCACATTAGCTAATCTAAAAATGTACAAGTGCCTAATTGGAAGAACCCTAAAATTCTGAAAAATTTCAAAACTTTGTGTTAACCTGGGCTTCTTCTATAAAACTTTTAATAAATATTTTTGAGCAATATACCATGTGTACCAAAAAGAATGACCCGATTTTAACCTGTAATAATATTAAAACAAATGTCACTAGGTAACCGAAACAGCGCCAGATGTAATCGGCATGGTTTTGAGTTTCAAAAAAAGCCCTCAAACAATACTGATTACAACTGGTACAAGCTCTTCGAGCTACTGACAAAGTGAAGCGATTGGACTTTAGCAATGCTTTTCTACAGGACATGGAAGATGACACTTTTTTGCCACGGTTGATATTCAGTGATGAGGCAACTTTCCATATTAGCGGTAAGGTTCACCATCATAATGTGCATATACGGGGATCCTCATGAACCAATTGAACACGAACGTGATTCACCACAAGTGAATGTTTTTTGTGCTGTTTCGCAAAGCAAGGTTTATGGACCCTACTTTTTTGAGGAACAAACCGTAACAGGACAATCATATCTTGCAATGCTACGGAACTGTTTATTCCCACAACTTATTGCCTCTGAAAATTTCATCTATCAGCAAGATGGAGCACCACCGCACTGGCACAAAAACGTGCGCAGTTTCTTCAATGACAACTTGCCTCAACGTTGGATAGGGCGTACAGGACCCCGAGACCAGGCTTTACACTCTTGGCCTCCTAGGTCCCCTGACATAACACCATGCGATTTTTTCCTGTGGGGATATGTTAAACAACTTGTTTACATTCCTCCCTTACCTTGTGACATTGATGAACTAAAAAACAGAATATCAGCTGCTATAGCTTCAGTGACAGAAGACACCTTACGCTCAGTTTGGAATGAATTCAGCTATTGGCTAGATGTCGTCTGTGCAGCCAATGGAGGACATATTGAACATTTATGATAGATTTTCATAAACTTATGTCTTTTGTGAGTAATTTAGTATGTAATTTGTTGGTGTTAAGCCATTCTTCTTAATAAATAATCTATATAAAATCGGGTCATTCTTTTTGGTACACAGTGTATAATTGATCAATAGTACTTTTATAGGCACTACCCCAAACAGTTAAGGGAAGACTGTACTTTGTACCCTGTCAATGTTAAATTTGCTATTTTTAGGTACATTTTTCACAGGATTGATAAACGATAGGGAAATGAAACTTTACTTACTTATAGATGTCGGGTTTCTCTAACTATTGACAGTTTTTCAATTTCATGTGTTGAACGATCAAGTTAAAAACAGAATAACGAATAATATAAAATTTTTACAAATTTTTTTCTATGGTATTTTACATATTAACCATTTTCGCAGAATGAGGGAAGTCATAAAAATGCCAGACTATGTGCATAAATGCAAGATAAATAACGTAAAAATTTCAGCCTGGTAGGTTTAATGGTTTCCGAGAAAAATATACCTAAATGTAAAAATTTAAATTTGCAGGAATAGGCGAAAAAACAAAAGGCACAAATCAAAAACAAAATGTACACCAACAAGTGAATTTCCCATCAACAGTTGTTTAGAAAGATAAACCAATGGCTGAGAGTATTAGAAACAGTAATGCAGATATTTTTAAAGTACTAAAATTCCCTTTGCTCTAAAACGATCCGTATAAAATTATGAAAAATATTCGTTCTTGGTGACACAATAATTTTTCAGGGTAAACCTCCTAAAAACTTATTTTTGTTCCATTAAAATACTATTTTTTTAGCATAATTTAAAGTTTTGTGAACTAGGTCTAAACAATTGAAAAACATAAAAAACCGAAAATCAAAATTTTCAGTTAAAACCATCATACAGTCTCACCTTAAGCCATATATTAATTTGTGGAATATTTGAGAATAAGAGAAATGTTCGATATTCTTAAAAGAGATTTTACTCAGTCACTTAAAAGTCACTAATCACAGTATAGGCAACAAGTAATAAACAGTATAGCCACCATTATGACACCAACCTTGACACCTACTGAATCAACAAGTTGGTTAGCTAGGATGCACACCTGGCAAGTCACCTGGTTTCAAAAAGGGCTAGTAGGCTTCAATGCAGCCACCACCATAACATTTCACGTGTTGGTTTTAAGTGGAAGAAGCACCCGGGTGCCATTCCCATCTTGCCTCCTGCAGTGCAGTCGTAGCTTTAGGGACGGGATGAGAATGGATGGGATGTTTCAGGACAAATAACTAACAAAAATGGATCAACTCCTTAATTTTTATGACATAACAATCATACACATTTATTTATGAATAAAATAAAACATATTTTTTGGCACAGAGAAATAAATAAATACATATTTATAACATAGCCTTCAAATCGAAATTAAAAACATTAATTTTAAAGTTATAAACAATAATTTTAAAATAAAAACAAATTTAAATTAAAAATTTATTTAATAAATATATCATAAAATTTCCAACAGATTAACAGCAAAACAATTTAATATAAATATGATAGCTTCAAAAATTTTAATTCATGCTGAAGTACTTTTGTTTCAGAAGAACTTGGTTCCAATTTTTCATAAGATTTATTTTAGCTTATACTTTGATACATTTTTATTAACATTACTATATTAATTCATTCCATTGTATTTATATAAATATAATAATTGATGCAGGGCATCTTTTATTGGTCATTTGCAGTAAACATTAAAACAAATCTATCTATTGTACACGTAATTTTTACATACTAATAAAATATAAACATATAAAACTGTGCCCACAATGGACAGATTTTTTTTAAAACTTTCATTCTGAATGTATAAAATTACTCAGTTAATTAATATATATCAAAGAAACTTTGACCTTTTAGAAAAAAAATTTATATAGATTAATATAGAGTTATATAATTAAAATTTTAATCGATACTGTAAAAATAGTAATATTATTTATTTACATAAAATAGGTGATTTTATTTATTAAAAAAGATTTTTAATTAATTAAGACCTGCTTACGCAGATAACAAAATACACAAAAGGAAGACAGATAGATTTCTGTTATTAGGCACTTATATTTAGGAAGACATGTGAAGGTGAAATATTATTACATAATGAATTTGTAGAAAAACATTAAAAAATACCAAAATTTTCCTTACTTTTCTAAATTTCCTTATTTTCCTAGCAAGTTCTATTACTGTATTTTCAAATGATTTATAATTTTGAATAACTTAATTCTTATTGGTTCTGGAGTTATCATTAACATGAGGTTCACCATTTTTCTTTTAGGCCATTATTAAGGTCATCAGCCAAAAGGCTGGTTTGAAACTCTAGAGACTTCACTAAGTAAAATAGGGAGTGAGGAGGTTTATCATTGCTTTCCTCACTGAATGGAGAAGTATGCTAATCAGCATGCTAGGCCCTCCGAAAAGCGTCTACTTTCCACCCTGCAAATGACACTTTCACTTCATTCACCACAGGGTCTGGCTGTATAATGAAATTCATTAAACTCAGAGGAGATAACTCTGACTAGTACTTTTTACACCTCTACCTCTTCTGTTCCTAAATGTTTCAGTCATATAATTGGCTGACCATATGATAAGAAACAGAACTATTTTTTATAGCCCTGGAACTAGCAGATTAAGTGGAAATAATTTAATACACCACTTGCATCTTATGGGCAACTTTTAGGCCATTGGTTTCAAGTTAGTGAGCTATGATACCTTTTAAAAAGTAAGACAGCTAAAACATTTCATTTTTACAAAAACTATGATTAATTTACTATTTTGTAGCAAAAACTTTCTCACTGCATTAAAAATATCTTTGGAAAACAGTTTCTGTGATTGATATTCTTATCTTATTCCTGGTAAGGACACTGATTAAGGAACAATAGTTGTTCCTGGAGTTATATCAGAAGGTTTTACCTTATTTTCTTCCAATATATTTGCTCAAATGGATTTGCTAAAATTACTTGAACTTCCCATTGTTTTTTTAATATATGTAGCCAAACTAATCTTAACATAATATTTCTGTTTGCTCAAGAAGTATTCTTCTGTTCAAAAAAAACTGATGAAAATTACGCTTGTTATTATTGCATTCATATTTTCTGTTCTCGAATTTAAAGAGCCTAAAAATTAGCCTGTTGTTTATATGGCCTGCCACTACATTTTATCAAGTACATTAATCATATATACAAGGGCCGTTTTTTTCAGCTTCCAATAGGCCATCAATAAAAGACAATTGAATATAGAAAAAATGTTTTATTATTAAAAGTTATGTACACTTTGGGCCACTTTTCGACATAATCATCTTGATGATTGATGTGATAATCGTACCTGTGGACAAGCTTTCCAAAACCCTCTTCATAAAATGTTATCACCAATGAATTGAAATAGGTTTTGATGTTGTCTTGAAGCTCCTCGTTAGTTTGGAAGCGCTGCCCTCCTAGCCATTCCTTCAGTACCAAGAAAAGATGGAAGTCACTTGGTGCTAGGTCGTGACTGTATGGTGGGTGATCAAAAATGTCCCATCAAAATTCCTCAAGTAGCCGTTGGGTAGCGCCAGTACTGCGAGGACGATTGCTGTCATGGATCAGAAGTCAGCATGCCTCTTATGTTTTAAATGGCTCTCAACAAACTTTCACAATAAATAGCTGCATTAATCGTGGTCCCTGCATGAACTCCACGAGAAACAAGAGGAGCTTCAAGACAATGTCAAAACTCATTAAATTCATTTGGGGAAACATTTTATGAAGAGAGTATTGGAAAGTTTGTCAACAGGTACGACAAATGCCTCCATTATCAAGGTGATTATATTGAAAAGTAGCCATAAATGTACAAAATTTTCAGATATAAAACTTTTTTTTTTACGTTCACATGTCTTTGCTTTATGACCTATCAAATGTTTAAAAAAAAACCCTCGTAGATCAAATACTGAACTTTGAGTTTAAATAAGCAGGAAACCACTAATTAGGGACATATTGAAATAGTAGTTTATTTACTGTGGGCTAGCAAACCTATCCATTCTTTCACCTGAATTTCCACTTATCTAAAATCACAAATCAAAAATGTATGAATAACTCTTTAAAATGTATCAAACACCAATAACTAATCAAAGAGTAAAATTACTATGAGTTTTCATACATAGTTTTTTCTTTGTTGCTTCGATTCCCCTTTTATCTACTTTTCTACTTCCCCACACTTACACATTTTAGTGAATCCACCATCACTAGAGTATATTATAAAACATAAAAATTAAAACCAATTCATAAAAACCTTTTCAGAAGATGATTTATTATATCTTCAGTCATTGTAAACATGAGTGAGAACATAAAATAATAAGTGAAAGGAAAATTTAAGCAGTAAGAAAAGGTTAATTAAAACTTATAGCCTCAACATGAGCCCTATGCAACCAAAGATAAACTCCAAACAAAGGAAACCTTACTATAAAAGAAAACAAAATAAAAAACATTAAAATAAAGTTAGAAATCTCCCCCCAAAAAAAGAAAATCCCCAAACCTATTAAAAATGTAAAAAATACTCAACAAAAAAGGAAGAGAAGCAAACAAAGTGTATACAATTAGGAAAAAACCCAGTAGCCTATATTAAAATATAACTTATAAAAATGTATGTAATTTAATGCAACAAAGAATATGTAATTATTATTCATCTACATAAGGAGTGTCCCAAATAAACTGAGCTTGACGTTTGCATGAGGGATCGATGTAACGGTACAAGTTTGAAACTGCTTAGATGCCAATTTTAACTTTTTACAAAAGCGTATCCAGTCATGCGGAATGATTTTCATTCATTAGTAAGTGTTAGCTAGTCATATTTATCAGAAATGTTTTATGTTACCCTCCTACTTTTTTGCTACAAGGGTATAACTACAAAAAAAACCCATATGCGATTTGCTATTGTGTTCACCTCAGTTTATCAGCTGTTGATACTATTAACGAGATGAAAGGTGTGTACGGGAAAGAACGTTTTGGATGCCAATACAATTTTCTGTTGGGACAAAGTGTTTTCTGAAGGATGAGAATCAGCCGAGTTGATTCCAGGAGATGGCAGTCAGCCATCCATAGTCATTACTCAAGAAAACATTGGTACTGTATCCTCACATGACAACGACAATTAACTACTTTGTAAGTTTGTTACAGATTTTGTTACTTCTCTTATAAAATAAAGCAATGTTATTGTAACTTTTCATGTTAAATAAAATAATGTTCAAATCCGAAGGGTGCAGTTCAACTCCTTTTACGAAAAAAAAATCAGTCAGTGAATTCTTCATCAATTTAAATCATTGAGCACTCTATTGATAGATAATGAGTTACTCTGGTGATTTAAACTACCCCATACCTCCAATTAACACCATCTGGTCATACAAACATCACTCTTAGTTTTTTTGGGATACCTTTTGTGTAATATAGAAACAAACCACAAAATAAACATTAGTTGATTCTCACCTGATTAAAACACGAATATTTTTCCGTTCACTCCTTGGCCGACTACACCGAGTCCTATGACTTTAATCAGCTTAGTGGCCACAGAATGTTACCCAGTGAACCCACAACCCCTGAGATGCCAACTCAAATGAGTGGGTGCGGTCATGTCTGCAGCGCCCCCCACTCCCCTCAGTACTTGTGTAAACGTTGGACAAGTAGCCGTCGAGCTTGTTACGCCACTAAAATGCTTTGCACGTGGCTCTACCACACATGGAAGTACTACGCACAAGCATGTACTACAAACAGCACATGGAGGTGCTACGACCAGTGCCCATTACCTTGAAAGCAGGCGAGGATAGGGTAGCTAAACCGCAGTTTTATGGGCACGCCCTGTGTGGTCTGGGGCGTGCCCCCACCTGATTAAAACAGTCAACATTAACTGTTTTAATCAGGCGAGAGTCATCGAATGTGTATTTGGTAGTTTTTTCTACAACATATAATTCAAAACAATAACCAGGTAAATTTTTAACAAAATTATTATTAATTTATCACAAACTCTCATGGATTTTAGTATAACCTTTACTTTTTTAGACAAAAATCACAGATTACAATTCAATTTTACTTGCTATCAGAGCAAAATATCTTGGTGATATTTCACTGTTAAATACCTTAGAGACACGTAAGTTTTGAATATTGTTTTCTTGTAGAAATGATAAGAGGTCGAGTAAAAAAAATGTTTCAGCAACAGACTGCATAGACATTTGTAATATAAGAATCATTTGAATCACTATAAGACCTATACGATTGTTGTATTCACTCCAAAGAGAAGTTAAACTGGATGCAATACTATCATGTGATTTAATATCTCCATCATCATCGTTATTACCATCACTGTTCTTTTCCACTTTTTTGCCAACAAAATTATAACTTTCTATCGCATCTTCAATGAAAGCGGAGAAATCTGAAACTACATTCTTTTTGATGGGTCTTCTGCAACGTTTTTTTAATGTCAGATCCTCTGTAAAGATACCAGTAACAAATTAAAACAATACAACTAAAGTATAGTTCACCGCTGGTAAGTATGCCTCTGTAAGGAATGTATAGAATGCACAGGTATAAACAGGACACCTCCTGTACGTGGCATGCAAACAAATTAGTTCATTATTTACTTGAACATTAAATTGTTGTAATAATACAGTATTTATAATTATTGATTATTAAATTAATTAGTATATTTCTGTATTCATATTTTTAGGATTAGTACATTTATACTTATTGGAGGAAAACATTATGACAAGATTATTTATTATTTTCATAAAAATAAATCTTTATAATGCACCCTGCAGCCTTTATTTAATCCTTTTGTAAAAATATTTAGTTTTTCACTGACCCGTTACAGCTGCTATATTACTTATGTTTTTACCTTTTTTAATAATCCTACATCGTACTGACATATTTTGGTGGATCCACCATCATCAGAGTGTACGAAATTGAAACTGAACTTTATCTATACTAATATAATAAAGAAAAAATGTCTGTTTGTTTGTATGAAGTAATCTCAGAAACTACTGAACTGATTTTAAAAAATCTTTCATTGTTGCATAGCTTAGAGTTTCCTGATCAATATAGGCTATTTTGCAACTTTAAGTAACTTTAATTAAATAAGTTAAGCAACTTAAACTGACGATGTCGCATGTTTTAGTTTATCGGGTGTATAGCACTTTTAATTTTTCCAAGTCCTCTAGATGGTGTATTTTTTGGGCTAGAAGCACGTTTCAACTTTTTTATTTCATAGAAAAACGTGAAGAATAACATTCGACTCCAAAAACATAAAAAATTAGGAAATATTCAAAATTTTTATTTTTGTACTGTATTTCATATATTTGTTTTCATTCGATAGGTAGTAAATGAGTCATATATTTCCAATTACTCTGTGTACTGCACTCACGTATTACTGTCTCTTATCTCAGGCATATATCAACTGTCTTTTTCTTTTCCATCGGCATTCTTCTATGCATTCTATTCAATTCTGTTAAATCGCAGGGACAAACATTTAAAACGGTGGGTATCGATTGAGACAAGAGTGCTTCCTTCACTCATGGACAACTTTATGTCGGACTTTCTAGAACTGGAAGTGCAGAAAAACAATTTATTTTGTTGCCACAGGGCAACAAAACCACAAATATTGTATATAGAGAGGTTTTAAAATAATTTAATGAGGCCTACATTAGCTGCAGTGAAGCGAAGCGAGCGGGGATTACTAGTTTAATAATATTTTGATAAATTTTTAATTAAGTTTAGTTTCAATTTTATGTACTCTGATGATGATGGATCTACCAAAACATGTTAGAAGAAAGTAGTTTTATAATAAAAAAAGGGGAAAAAACAGGTGATACGGCAGTTGTAACAGGTCAATGAAAAGTTAAATATTTTTACAATAGGATCTAATAAAAACTATTTAAAAAATATTAATCAGCATTTAAACCAGTCTTGTGTAAAAGGAATAACTACACAAATCGTAAGGCAACTAGCAATAAACAATAACACAAGATGACACAGGGTGGTGAAACAGATCACGTTAATACGACAGACAGGCAGACTTATAGGACTTATTTATAAGAAATTAAAAGAGCTACAACTTCTATTTATGAGCATTTTTCTCTACAGAGCCTAGTTTAGCATGAAAAGAGTGATTTTCCATATTGTTCAGCCAAACTGAGGTTGATTTTCATTTTGCATCATTCACTTATGATTAAAATGTGGTTATGTTTTTTTGAGATTAATTTTTTTGTTTATTTCTAATGTTTTATTACTAATGTAAGGTTATATTGTTCATTATTTACATTGGCAACAGAAAGTCGTGTGAATGTTTTACGCCAGATTTTTTCATAAGTTTTGGTTACTATAGCAAACTAACAGTAAAATGGTCACAAATAATTTACTTTTCCTTGCGCTTCAGCCCAAAGATATACTTATCAACAGTGAACTTTAACTTGAAAGGTCAATTATCAAATATTACATTTAGTATAAAAAAATTGTAGTACTTATCTTATGACAATACATATATTTATAATAATACAAACTACCATTTTTTTCGCATTTAATTAGCGTGTTTTGTTTTATTGGTATTAAATATTGTAAAATCTATAATCCAATCATAAAGAAACACTAAAAATTGTATCAATCGTGAAAAAAATTATGTTTAAAATAGAAGGAAAAGATGCTCATATCAGTTACAGAGAGCCAAAGGATGCATTGTAGTTGGCTCTTTGTAAAACAAAACAAAGTGCGATGCGTTACTTTGGTTTTAAAAAGTCACTGCAAATTAATAAGTAAAATACAAAGACTTTTTTCTTAAATATGAAATACAGTACCGTTTAAAATTATTATTTTATTTTTCAATAATCTTGGTGTTTTACTCTTTCACATGTTATTTGCTGTGTGACAGTCCAGTCAACTACTAACTCCCAATAACTCATAAAAGTAGACCTACAAATATTTTGTACTGTATTAAAAACACCTGTACTTTATTAAAAGTGAAGGAGTTCCGAAACCAATGGAGGCAACATTTGGAACAGATGTCAGAGGAGAGAATACCTTTAAAGGTGATGGAATATGTTCCAGTTGGAAGATGGGAGGTGGGAAGACCTCGAAGAAGATGGCAGTAGTTGAGATGTACGGGCTGGAGTGTCTCATGTTTGTGTAGACGTACAGGATGGTTTGTGAGTTTGGAACAGGCTTATGCCTAATCCTTGATAGTAAGAAGAAGAAGAAGAAGATTAAAAACATTGTGTCACACAATGAAAAATAGTAAATATTATGCATTAAATGAGTGTATGAAAACCCAGGCAGTTCATTTTTACAAGGTGTGTCCGTATAATAAGTACCGGTTTTATATAATGCCGCCGTAGCGCTACTGTCGGTATGCTGTGCATGGGCTCTCCTTTCGCTAGTTCATTAGCTTTGCACTGATTCAATTACAGTTGATTATTCTTATATTATATTTACAATGTTTAAAACAATTGATGAACCCACAACTGTGAGATCCTCTGTTATCTGGTTTTTGAATGCAAGGAACATTAGGGCAGCCGAAATTTGTTGGCAGATTACAGAGATTTACACTGAAAGTGCAATGAGGATGGAATGGTGCGAAAGAGGGTTAGACAATTCAATGAACGGACAGATGTCCACAACAAAACATGAAGAGAAGCGACTTGAGAGTGCTCTGAAATTTCTTACCCGGTATAATGATTATAATGAAGAATTTTTAAACCAAATTGTCACTGGTGACGAAACTTGGATTCAACATGTTACACCAGAATCCGTACAAGAATCAATGGAGTAGAGGCATACAATTTTTTTTTTTTGGCTTTACATCTGACTGTTTTGCAAGTGTTGCTAATGCAAAAGGTGAGAAGGATGATAGATGAAGATGAGTGATGAAAAATATGCCAGACCTGACCAGGAATCGAACGTAGAAGCCAGTTGTGCTAACCACTACGCCAACAGGCCGGCTGGAGGAAGCATACAAGATCACAAGGTATTCACTGGTGGGGTTTTTTGAGGAAGGTTTAGATAAGCTGGTCACTTGCTACAACAAGTGCCTGAATAATGGTGGAAACTATGTAGAAAAATAGTTTAAGGATTGACCTTTCGTGTAAAAAATAAAATTGTCTTGAAAAAAATTTAGTATTTTTTTTTAAATAGTACTTACTTTCCAGACACACCTCGTAATATAGCTTCACATCTTCAATACGTTGCTTTAACTAATAGCAGCCTAAGCTCCTTATCCAGCCTAAGATCTGGTCTTTAGGTGGTTGAATAAGCAAATGGCCACTATATACCTTTTGTATTTATCTAATTACATGCAAATTGTCCCTTACAAACATTTTTGTAAGATCTAGCCAGTTTTGTGCAAACTGTAAAATGAGGTGGCATACAGATGGTATAAAATGTTTCTACCTATAATGCTTTCATCATAACTAGTTACACGGTGAGAGAGGGCAGAGCTCTCCCTTCCACTGTAAGTATCCAGGGACTAGTGACTTTCCCTTCCCTGCCTTTTACACTGTATTTTGTAATAATACGGTAGGCATTCTCAGAATCAGGTAAACCCTGGTTTGTAGTAGTGTGCATGTGTATACGCTTACGCAAGCACACACTTTTAACATTCAGTGTGGTTTTAAAATACAATGAAGAATAAACTCGATGAAAGTGTTATGTGGACTCTTCAGTACGGGTTACTATACCTTAGCCGATTCTGGTTATAGTGCCAGAGAGTCGATTTTGAAACGACTGTCACTATGAAAAATAAATTGGCATTTCTCTAGATTTATGGCGTTACATACTCGACATTTGTACAACCCTCAAGACCAATTATTTACAGTATACATGTAGATGTTGGAGGGGCGGTGGCCTTGGTAGTAGTGGTGGGGGCTCACTTTGCTAACCGTAGCAGAAGTAGTTGGCAAAGAAGAGGAAATTCTGTGAGAGAAGTTATAGTAAATGGATTATAGAAAAGCTATTGAATGAGCCCTTACCTGTTTTAACATAATACTGAAGAACAGCTCTTGACAAAACTCTGATAGCATTGTTTTCATGCTCAACTGTTGACCAATTCATCCATTTGGTGTAGCTTTCTTGGGTAGCTAATCGCAAAAAAGGTCGGTAAAATATTTTTTTATGCATAGGTTTGCACATTAATTGTGAAAGAGCTTTACTAAGTGGGAAATTTTGAAAATGGGAACAAGTATTATCCTCGGAACATGTCACTGACATTGGAATATCACAGTCGGGTGAAGTTTCTGATAATTTATGGTAACAACATGGTATGAGAATCGCTGAATTTATGAAAGGAATTTCCAAAAATGTTTTCAGAGCTGAGCTAGATAGATCACCGCAAGTGTGAAGGCCGACCATGCAAACTCCATTTCTGAAACAATTAAAACAGTAATTACACATAACAATAACTCAATTGAGGATTTATTGTGCTAGGGGCAAAGTCATCTTTATAATTTATTTTATAATTTATTATAATTTATTTTTGCCACATATTCACAGAAGACACACTAGTTAATAGATGACTACAATTAATTTTTAATCACCTTTTTATTTATGCTCCAGTAAAATTCAAACCGTATTTACTGTAATACTAGGCAAAACGTAATGAGCTAAACAGTAATGCATAAAACAAAATCTTTCATAAAAATTTTATGACTTCTGTTTGATCATGTCAATAACTTAAACCTTGTGCGATTGATAGGTTTGAGAAAAATAACTCTTCGAACACTAATTCCAAGATTGTACCAATAGACTTGTCTTTTTTATCCATCTTTTATCCAAAAAGTTTGAAATTTTTAAGAAATATTAAAAAGACTTTGAAAGATGTTTAAAAAAAACATGAAACTCCGTTTTTTTACACCAGTTACAGCGAATTTACAAAATATTTGTTGTAATTTATGCAAAGTTGAGCGTTTTTGTCAAAATTTGGCAATATATTTTTTTTAGTTTGGTAATATAGAAAAATTTTTAGCTAAAAATTTGATATAACAAAACACCCTTCGCTTACCACAGTATACAGCTATTCAAGCGAATGTAAGAGTCAAGTGAATATGGATTCTGTGGTAAAATGAAAACGGAAAAAACTTCTCTCTTTGAGCTGATGTCATTGACCCATTCCAACAGTTATTTATATGATGTATGTTATTATACAAAAGCACGGAATTTTGTGAACCCGTGCATGTAGAAAAAAATTACAAATGATAAATATTAGAACACTTTAGTTTCATTGTGAAGAAAATAGGATATTCTACAAATTTCGGAGGGTTAAATCCCTTTTACAGGTCATATAAAATTCAACCGGTTTTGCTATAAAAGCAAGATTGAACAATACACCAACCGTAACCATTCAAGCGCGGTTATAGCTCTATTTTTAAATGAGATACAGCTTTTACGTGGTTTTCTTCAAAAACAAACCGGAATTGAGTGGTAACCCAACATTCACAAATCAATAAAAAATTTCCCACTACCCTAATTGTGTTTCTAAATAGTTTACTTTCTTCCATATACATTCAGCTACAATTTAACTATAATATTTATTGGTGTGCACGTACACTGACCTTCACTCCGTCATCTAACAAAAATCTGGTGTGAAACACTCACACAACTTTCTCTTGCCAATGTAAATAATGACCAATATAACCTAACATTAGTAATAAAACATTAGAAATAAACAAAAAACTCTTAAATAAACAAAAACTTTTAAACCTCAGTTTGGCTTAAAAATACGGAAAATCGCTCTTTCACGCTAAACTAGGCTCTGTAGAGAAAAACGCTTTAAATAAAAGTTGTAGATCTTTTAATTTCCTATAAATTTATTTAAATACACTTTTGTCGTAAAATGCATACTTAGGCCAAAATCTTAAAAAAAATCAATTTTTCACACATTTTTGTGAGTAAAAAACAGAAAATCGCTAATTACCGCTAAACTAAGCATTATACAAAAAAATGTTTGAAATAAAAGTTGTAGGATTTTAAATTCTGAATCTGAATCCGTGTTGAAGATTTGATGAAGGCGGTACCTTGGGGGTCACCAACCGATCGCTCGTAGAAATTGTAAGGGGTGGGATACTTCAGAGAAAATTTTAAACGAAGAAATTGTGTGTAAATTTTAATTTCAATAAATGGCGGCTGTTTTAAACGTGAGTGTAGTGTATATGTGCGGCCTTTATTTTAAATTCTCTACACCTTTCATTCTATAAATTTTTGTGCTAAAATGCATATTAAAGCCGTAATCTTAAAAAAATGATTTTTTTACGTAAAAACAGCCTCACCAAGAATTTCAGCAAGCATGGAGCCTACCTTATCTTGTAAAGCATAAAAAATTTAGTAAACCAGGCAATATTAAAAAAAATCGTAGTACCAGTTTTTGAGAAAATCGCAAAAAAGTGAAAAATTACACGAATAAACTACTACTTCCAGTTGACCGATTTTGATGAAAATGTTCGTGTCGGGTCCGGTAGTGGTGTCTAACTTAAGTTTCAAGTTTCAAGTTAGTACGATGTTCTGTTCTTGAGAGATTCTGTTCACACACACACACACACACACACACACAGACCAATCGCTAAAAACATGTTTTTTTTTGGATTCAGGGGGTCTGAAAACGTGTAGATCCGGTGAAAACTCAATTTTGAAAAATCGACATGAAAACAATACTTTTCTTCCTTAATTCATATAGGCAAGAGAAAGTAAAAATGTTGTGCTAATTTAAAGTCATTTTAGAAAATCTGAAAATTTACATGACTGATAAGACTTTTTACAGGGCACAACAATTTCTTTCTAATATTTTATTAAAATTTAAAAAAAATAATTCAAAATAGATAAACACCCAAAACATGCAATAAAATTCTAAGAAAACTGTTTACTATTGCATACATATAAAAAGATGACAGAGTTATTGTAAGTTTGCAATAGTAGGTAATGTGTAATTAAAATAACAACTTATAAGTTATTTACTGACATGTCCTATACTTCCCCCGGAGTCTCCTGGATGCAATTAACAAAAAAAAGTTGACCCCCATTTATTGTTCCAGAATCGATGTAGCACACACATCCCTTATTATGCACATTACAGACGAATTGTAACATTATATTAAAGAAAGCGATATACTTGTGCCGGCCGCATTGGCGTAGTAGGTAATGTGCTCGCCTCTCATCATGCGGTCTTGGCTTCGAATCCCATTCAGGCACGCATATTTTCATACGTTACAAAAAACATTTCATCCTTCACCGTCTGCATTAGCAGTAATTGCATAACAGTTGGACGTTAAACAAAAAAAAAACTTGTGCCTTATTTGAAAGCTAGATTAAATTTTTCAATTTATTTTTAGTTTTGTATTTACCTTTGAGAATTGAAATTTACAGTGTTTTTTCAAACTAGTTCTGAAATTAAGTAAACTGTACTGTTTTTATAACTCTAATGAATATTTCTGGTAGTGCTGGGTTTAGGATTCTTTGGATGGGGTGGGGGGTGGGTAAATTGTGGGTTTTGTCCACCTTCCCATTCCTCAACTTACCACTTCCAGATAATTTATGAGTTTAAAGATCCTTCAAGTCACTGGTGGTTTCACCAAATTTTAGTGTTCATAGTTTAGACTTAACACACATATATATTTAATTATACTATGAAGTCAAATTTCTGGTCCTTGGATGTGCCACACAGGGTATTCGCTCCCATTTGCACTCCCCCAAAATAAATAATAAATAAAGAATACAAATCAGTCACTAATTATTATTTAACAATATGAAAACTGCAAACATCCATATTTCTTATATCAATTAGGTCATGTTTATTTAAGAAGAGTTTTCCTCTGTCAATTCAAATATTCCATATTTTGCTGGAGCTGTTTAGCAGAGGTTACAGAACTACAAGTGAGAGTGCTTCTTCTAGTGAGCAGGTTGTGTGGTTACAAAAACTGTGCTTGTGTTTGTTACTTCTCAGATGCCATTGAGTCATCAGTGATTCCTGACTGTTTACACTACATTTTACTAAGCCAGAATTAATTTTTGTTCAAGTGAAGTTGGTATAAATGAAATAAATAAGTTCATCAAATTTATAATATAATATAAAAACTGGTCAAATTTGACCAGTTTTTTTGACACACAAATAAAATAATTACTAAAATTAAAAAAAACCTGGTGTGAAACACGCACATGACTTTATCTTGCCAATGCAAATAATGAACAATACAACCTAACATTAGTAATAAACCATAAGAAATAAACAAAGAAACTAACCTCATAAAACATAACCTTATTTTAATCATGAGTGTGTCACCATCATCCTCTTTGATTAGGCACTGTGCTGCCAGCTATCAAAGCTTCCGATTTAGTTTCAAAGGGAACCACCAATAGTTCCAAAAGGGGTGGTAGGCTTGTGTCGACACTGCAAAGGGGTGGTAATCGCCCCCACCACTGCGCACTCAAGAATATATAAAGAGCGCTCTACTGAGCCCGATGTGATTCGATTCCGATCCACTCAACAGCGAACGAGACTTCCCCTGGTACCGGCTACCGGACTCCAGCGAAGACTGCTTCTGCTCGCCAACCCAAGACAGTAAGCCATCAACCGGGACCTTCATCGCCCACTGCCACAGGGGATGCCCACAGCGATCCCTCAATCCAGCCTTGCACCCACCGGATCCAACAAAGCAGCCATCGACACACTACTGCGAGGGAAGAAGACATCTCCACTGGGCGATGACACGCCGAGTCGCCCAGCTCTTCCAACGCCACGACGATTACGCTCTACATGTCTGACCAACCTCGACCAACTACATCCACGAGATAAAGAAGGCAGATGCTTTGGAACATGCAGCAGCCGTCTCCGCAGCTCTTGCAGCCATGCACTGCCTACACAGGTCTTTTTCGAGACCAGCACAACGGTCCTTCTCAGGACCAGCTCGTAAAGGTTTTCAGGGCCATCAACCAACTCCTTAATATCGCTATCCGGTGACAAGTGAATGATGCAAAATGAAAACCAATCTTAGTTTGTCTTAATAATATGAACAATCACTCTTTCATATTAAACTAGGTTCTGTCCAGAAAAATGCTCTAAATAAAAGTTGTAGATCTTATAATTTCCTATAAATTTGATTTATACACTTTTGTCGTAAAATGCATACTAAGGCCAAAATCGTAAAAAATCAATTTTTCTTACACATTTTCAAAAACAAAAAGAAAATCACTAATTATCACCACACTAAGCGTTACACAAAAAAATGTTTAGACTAAAAGTTGTAGGTTTTTAAATTGTCTACAACTTTATTACATACACTTTTGCGCTAAAATGCATATTAAGGCCGCAATCTTAAAATAAACCATTTTCTTTCAACGAAAGCACAGCCTCCCCAAGAATTTCAGCAGACATGACGCCTACCCTCTCATAGAGAGCATAAAAAATGTAGTAATTAAGGTGGTTTTTAAAAAAATTGTAGAACCCATTTTTGAGAAAATTGCAAAAAACTGAAAAATTACACGAATAAACTACTACTTCTGGTTGACCGATTTTGATGACAATGTTTGTGTCGGGTCCTCCAATTGTACCTAAGTTAAATTTTAAGTTTCAACTTCATACGATGTTCCGTTCTTTAGATATTTTGTTCACACACAGACACACAGACCAATCACTAAAAACATGTTTTTTGGGTTCAGGGGGGGTCTGAAAAGTGTATACCCGTTAAAAACTAAATTTCAAAAAATCAACATGAAAACAATACTTTCTTTTCTATATATTTCTATAGGCAAGAGAAAGTAATAAAATAATAAGCTTAAAATAAATAAAACATAATAATTACTATTGCCCATAACAGGTAGGTGTAGTGTTAAATGGAGTGTTATTTGCACTTGATGTGCTAGTTCCCGGAGTACAAAAAATAGTTCTGATTCTTATCACATGGTCAGCCAATTATATGACTGAAACATTTAAGAACAGAAGAGGTAGAGGTGTAAAAAACATTATACCTTGACGAGCTAAAGACTGCAGATGAAGGCGGAGCATAGTGGCCTAGAACACAGATTAGAGCCAATTGACTTTCGTCCACCGCAAGCTGCGTCGCCACGTTGTGTTGTCACTTTACCACAGTTCACATTACTAAAAGTTTAGAATTCAATCTTCTTGAATGGTCTCACAAATTTTTTAAATCTTTTAATCCAAAAGTTGAAGAATTAAACAACAAACCGAAACAAATATTTTAGTGTAAGTTTCATTTCAAGCTTAAGGAAATCCCAACTTATTTCTGACGTGTGACAAAATGAAGGAGTAACCTCTTTCCCGACCTTGGCTGTTATTAAACGCTTTTATTTAACTTACTCATGGATCCATAAAATCTTGCAACTTAAAATTTTAATACTTCTACCGTATCAATATGAATCAAACTTTGCACACTTGTTTATCTTCGATGACAATACGCTGTCATAAAAAAAAATTTACAAAAAAATTTTTTTTAAATGCTTTTATTATTACAAAATAACTTACTCTTGGATCCATCAAATCTGGCAACTTAAAATTTTAATACTTCTACCGTATCAATAAGAATCAAACTTTGCACACTTGTTTATCTTCGATGACAATAGGTGTTTGTAAAAAAAAATTACAAAAAAATTTAAAAAACGCTTTAATTTAACAATTACTTAAAAAAAGTAACTAAAAAGAAAAAAATAAAAAAAATTTACAAAAAAAAATTACAAAAATAATCACAGAAAAAAAATTATAAAAAAAATAAAAAAAAATAAAAAAAATTTTTTAAGAAACGCTATTATTTAACAATGATTCAAATAAAAAATGAACTAAAAAGAAAAAATAAAAAAAATTACAGACATTACTGTTACAAATAAAAGCGTGGCGCATTTTTATACAACGAATATTTTACAATAAAATGCGCCACGCTTTTATTTGTAACAGTAATGTCTGTAATTTTTTTTGTAATTTTTTTTATTTTTTCTTTTTAGTTCATTTTTTATTTGAATCATTGTTAAATAATAGCGTTTCTTAAAAATTTTTTTTTTATTTTTTTTATAATTTTTTTTCTGTGATTATTTTTTTTATTTATTCATTTATAACAATATAAAGGCTAACAGAAGTTATCCATATAAGCCTTATTGACATAACAAATTTAAATATTTACAAACAATTTTTGCTTATAACTATTTTATTTACGTAATATACAAGCTAATACACTTTGTGTCTCTTTTGCTCATAAAAATAAAATAATGTTTCAATAAAATTACTTACTGTAATAACAATTATAAGAAATAAAAAACAAAAATTCCCACGAAAAATAGTTTAGCAAAACTTTATCAAAAATAATATTATTTATTATTAAATTAAAAATTCTGGTGTGAAACACACACACAACTTTCTCTTGCCAATGCAAATTATTAACAATAAACCTAATGTTAGTAATAAAACATTTGAAATAAACAAAAACCTAACCTCAATAAACATAACCTAATTTTAATCATGAGTGAAAGACGCAAAATGAAAATCATCCTCAATTTGGCTTAAAAATATGGAAAATCACTCTTACACGCTAAACTAGGCTCTGTAGAGAAAAATGCTCGAAACAAAAGTTGTAGATCTTCTAATTTCCTATAAATTTAATTATGTACACTTTTGTTGTAAAATGCATACTTAGGCCAAAATCTTAAAAAAATCTATTTTTCACACGTTTTCATGTGAAAAAAATCAGAAAAACGCTAATTACCGCTAAACTAAGCATTATACAAAATAAAAATATACAAAGAATGTTTGAAATAAAAGTTGTAGGATTTTAAATTCTCTACATTTTGTATTATATCAATTTTTGCACTAAAATGAATATTAAAGCCGTAATCTTAAAAAAAAAACAATTTTTTACGTGAAAACAGCCTTACCAAGAATTTCAGCAAACATGGCGCCTACCCTATCTTGCAGAGCATAAAAAATTTAGTAAACCAGGCGATTTTTAAAAAAATCATAGGACCAGTTTTTGAGAAAATAGCAAAAAAGTGAAAAATTACACGAATAAACTACTACTTCTGATTGACCGCTTTTGATGAAAATGTTCGTGTCGGGTCCAACAGTGGTATGTAACTTAAGTTTCAAGTTTCAAGTGCATACAATGTTCCATTCTTGAGATATTCTGTTCACACACACACACACATAGACCAATCGCTAAAAACATGTTTTTTGGGTTCAGGGGGTCTGAAAACGTGTAGATTGGGTGAAAACTCGATTTCGAAAAATCGACATGAAAACAATACGTTCCTTCCTATATATTCATATAGGCAAGTGAAAGTAAAAATCAAAACTAGCTCCAGTAAGCGTTAACTCACAATTGTAGTTTTATAAACACCACCTTGTAGTGTAACTGTCCTTATTTTATGTCTGAAAAGACAAACTAAATTGTATCTTACCTCAAATCATTTTCTCTAATGAATACTTCTGCTGTCGCAAACAATTCGGCAGTTGATTCCTCATTCAATTTTAAATGGTGGTAAGTAATCTGTTTCTTTTCTGACAACAATGGAAAATATACTTGCATTTTCTCTTTTGCTTTCTCAACACGGGAAATTTCACTCTCAATGCCAAGGACACAGTAACCCTTGGCAGCTAAAAGTCTATCCACATAACCCTGAATGATAAAACAATACCAAAATTTCATGAAACTATCTACAAATACATAAAAAAAAAAAAAAAAATTGGTGTGAAACATTCACATGACTTTTTCTTGCCAATGTTGATAATGAACCATATAATCATAAGTAAACAATGAAAAACATAACCAATTTTAATCATGAGTGAATGACACAAAATGAAAACTAACCTCAGTAGAACTTAAAAATATGGAAAATCTGTAATTGTCTCTAAACTAGGCTCTGTAGAGAAAAATGCTATGAATAAAAGTTGTAGGTTTTTCAATTTCTTATATCTTTGGTTGTATACACCTTTATCAGAAAATGCACACCAAGGTCGCGTTTTGAAAAAATCTCACTTTCTTACCAATTTTTATGAAAAACAACAGTATCACTAGGTAATTACTGATGAACTAAGCGTTTTACAAAAAAAAAAATGGTTGAAATAAAAGTTGTAGGTTATTAAATGTTCTACAACTTTGATTGTATAGAATTTTGTTGTGAAATGCATACTAAGGCCGCAATCTTAAAAAATCCCATTTTTTACAGATTTTGATGAAAAAAAACAAAAAAATCACTAATTGCCGTTAAACTAAGCATTGTAAAAAAATGTTTGAAATGAAAGCTTTATGTTTTTAAATGGTCTATAATTTTGATTTTATAGACTTTTGTCGTGAAATGCATACTAAGGTAGCAATCTTAAAAATCCCATTTTTTACAGATTTTCATGAAAAAAAAACAAAAAAATCACTAATTGCCGTAAACTATACATTGTACAAAAAATGCTTGAAATAAAAGTTGCAGGTTATTAAATGTTGTACAACTTTGATTACATAGACTTTTGTCGTAAAATGCATACTAAGGCCGCAATCTTAAAAAATCCCATTTTTACAGATTTTGGTGAAATAAAACAAAAAAAATCGCTAATTGCCGTTAAACTAAGCACAGTAAAAAATGTTTGAAATGAAAGCTGTACGTTTTTAAATGGTCTATCATTTTGATTATAAAGACTTATGTCGTAATATGCATACTAAGGCCGCAATATTAAAAAATCCCATTTTTACAGATTTTGGTGAAATAAAACAAAAAAATCACTAATTGCCATAAACTATACATTGTACAAAAAAATGCTTGAAATAAAAGTTGCAGGTTATTAAATATTCTACAACTTTGATTACATAGACTTTTGTCGTAAAATGCATACTAAGGCTGCAATCTTAAAAAATCCCATTATTTTACAGATTTTGATGAAAAAAAATAAAAATCACTAATTGCCACTGAACATTTAAGCATTAAGCATTGTACAAAAAAAAGTTTCAAATAAAATTTGTACATTTTTTAATGGTTTATAACTTTGACTATACACACTTTTGCCCAAATATATATGTATATATTAAACATTACTTATAAATATACAAATTAAGGCTGTAATCTTAAAGAAACAATTTTTTTCCCTAAGAACACAGCCTCCCCAAGAATATTGGCAGATACAGCCTACCCTATCTTGTAGAGCATTAAAAAAATATAGTAATTGAGGCAATTTTTTAAAAATCGTAGGAGCCGATTTTGAGAAAAATGTTTGAGTCGGTTCCTCTTAAGATGCCTAACTTAAGTTTCAAGTTTCAAGTTTCAACTTTGTACAATATTCCGTTCTTGAGACATTTTGTTCACACACATACAGAACAATCGCAGAAAACATGTCTTTTTGTGTTGAGAGAGTCTGAAGAATGTGGGTATCCGGTGAAAACTTGATTTTGAAAAATTGACACAAAAATAATACTTTCCTTTCCTATAAATTCATACAGGGCAAGAGAAAGTAAAAAACATTCAAATTCAAACAAAAACCTTATAGCCATACATGAAAAATGAGACCTAATAAAATCTATAGACTTACTTCTTGATACTGTTACAAAGTTTATACTAGTTAAATATAATGTCAATTAGATGCAACTTTGCTCTCACCACTGGGAAGGCCTGAACTAAGATTTTATGTAAATACAATAATGGGTCCAGCAACTAGCAGAGCAAAGCGTTTGTTTATGACAGTTTCAAAGATAAGTGGAATATATTTTTAAAAATATTGGCAGTTACAAAAGACACAAGACAATACTTACTAATCCTGATCCAACATCAATGACACCCTGTAATCTTGATTGATGACAAACAGAATCAACCAATTCTGCAAGGCTTTCAACTTCATGTTGTTTCTTCAAAGATAGACCACGGCTAAATTTGGGATCAATCTTTTGTTTCGCTGATGCATCATCAGTGCAAGAAAGAATAACATCCAGACTTAATGAGTCACATTGTTTAAAAAAATACGCCAGAGAACTGGGCCATTCAGGCTGTAAAATACAAATTGCATAAATTGAATAAAACAGAATTGTAAAGAAATAAAATCCCTTTTTATGAGACGTGGTTTTGTCTCATGGCTGGTAGCAATTTTTAAAAAGGCTAACCTTTGACAAATGGCAAAAATTATTAGTAATTTCTGTATCTACTTTATAAGAAGAATCGAATGACACCAATTTTGTTTCCAAATTTCAACTTTAATTTCTTGACTTCCGGTCAAAACCGAAACTTCAAACCCAATGATTTCTGTATGTACTTTTTAAGAGGAATCGAATGACACTATTTTAATTTCCAAATTCCAACTATGATTTGTTGACTTGTGGTTTTGGGCCACTTCTGGTCAAAATCGGAACTTCAAACCCAACTTAGGCCCAATAACTTTTTTTTCAGATTGCGAATTCAAAAACCGATAGTTGCTATCTCTTGTAGTTTCTAAAAACTGGGTGTGACGGTTGGACAACTCTAGAGGCTTTACTAAATAAAACAAGGAGTGAGGTGGTTTACAATTGCCTTCCTCACTGAGTGGAAAAATATGTTTATCAGCATGCCAGCATGGACAAGATAAGCACATGGTACTAAGGGAAAATGAAAGAAATAATTAATTTAAGATGGAAATGATAGAGACAGTATAAGGATGTTTGGAGAGATAATTAATGAACAAAGGTCCAGCAAGGTTCAACTGACGACATAATTCATACATCATACTAATGTAAAAGACACTAATATGCTTTTCACGGTTGATGAGCACTGCTGTTCCACACGTTTAGACCAATCAAAATGTTTGCCAGCGTTGTCCGATTGTAGGAATGTTGCAGCCTGACAAACAGTACGCACGCATGCGTAAAAGAGCCGCAACAACATAATCACATTTTAGTTCGGAAATTACACATGTTAGTAGTAGTTGCAGAAATTAAATGTGTATTGTGTAGTGCAGAAACATCACATGTGTTGTTTCTGTAGTACATATTGGTGTATGAACATTTTATCACTTAAAAAAATTGATGAATTTCAGACAAGTCAATTTTTACTTTAAATAAATAGGAATTTAATGATATTATATTTCAGAGTTGGCCCATAACAGGTATGTGGAGTGTTAAATTAATTGTACTCGATCTGCTAGTTCAAGGGCTAAAAAAATATAGTTCTGTTTCTAATCACATGTTCAGCATATGACTGAACTATTTAAACTGAAGAGGTAGAGGTGTAAAAGACACTAGTCAAAGTTAAGTATCTCCTCTGAAAATAATAAATTTCACTGTACAACCAGACCCTGAAATGAATAAAATGAATGTGTCATTTGCAGAGTGGAAAGTAGGTGCTTTTTGGTGGGTCTGGCATACTGGTAACCATACTCATTCAACATGGTGAGGAAGGCAATTGTAAACCACCTCACTCGTTGTTTTATTTATTAAAACCTCTAGAGGTTCAAACCAGCCTTTCGGCTGTTGACCTAAACAACATATTTAAGAGAGGAATCTAGATTCAAATTTTTTTGTTTGTCTAATAGTAAAAAAATTTCTGCCTAAAATGCAGTTATTCTTTTTAGTAAATCTTGAATAAAGATTTTTCAAAAATTTACACCTCATCCGCTAAAATCACGGAAAGAGTTGAAAAGTGGCCATTAGTTTTAGAGGTCATACTTGGGTGTACTTTGGTCAATTTATAAGAAATTGGTGTGTAATTCCCATTCTAGGGCACCGTGCATGTATATTTGGAGTATTTACTTTACATTTGACTTCTTCTAAATCCTCTAATAATAGCAAAACATTTTAGTGACAACACTAGCAGCTATAACCAGCAGATGCTGTTTTCTTGCATTATTTTTCAGTTCATAACTTCAAAATTAATTGTTTTATTTCTGCTAACTTTAAACAGTAATATCTTGGTATCAAATTTTTCATTAAAACAATATAAAATTATATTTTATTAAATATAACTGGATATATTCATAGATTTGTAAATCAGACTAAATTTGTACCCCTCAACAGAACACATAATTAATCAAAGTTTATGAATAAACTTTTACTGACATCATAAATTCCAAACCAAAAAAATTGCAGTAAACTTTGTTATAATATATCTCCACTTCATATTTCCATACATATTGCAGAAACAACTCATGTGTCATGCTTTTTGAAGTAGTAACAAAAATAAATAAGAAACTAAGAACTTAAAAATTATACGCATAGAATCTACTTTATACACTAATAGAAATAGCCGAAATACGAGTAGTTTAAAAATATTTCTAGATAAGTAATTCAGTTTTTTTTAAGTTCCTATAAATTTTTTTTTCAACAAATTTGTTTTTGAAATACTCAATTTATGAATACAGTAGAATCCTTGTTACTTAGATTTATGCAATCAGAATTCTCTCAAACCCAGATGCAAAGATAAGAAGGGAGCACTTAACTTCTCAACACTGTTAGATTACATGAACAGATGAATATAGGATTTTCAACAAAGAATAAACCTGACCAGTGGTGTAGTGGTCAGTGCAACTGTCTTCTAAACCTAGGTCCTGGGTTTAATTCCCAGCCAGACATTTTTCATCATTCATTTGTATATACCACCCTACTCAGCAGCATTAACAGTAATTGCAAAACAGTCGGACATAAAAATAAGGATAAAAAAATTGTGCTCTTGTTATTAAATCCTTCCTCAGAAATACTTTCGTAAAAAAAAACATCTTTTTGTATTCACTTCTCTTTCAGCTAAAATAAAACAAAACAAAAAAAAACAATAATGCTAAAGGTGTTTTTGTTTTGACTTGAAAAAATAATTAACCCTTTAAGTAGCGTGTATGTTTGCCGCAAAATTTTCTCTGAAACACCCCATTTACTTTCTTAGTCTATAACTGCTGGAGGTTAAACCAGTCGACTATTTGTAAAGTTGTGCAGTAAGACAAATTTCCTTGCCATAGGCGAAGGAAAATGAGCTTTATTGTGTGTTCCAAACATAGCGCGCCACAGAAACTTAACAGAAAAATCTGGTGTGAAACACTCACACAACTTTCTCTTGCCAATGAAAATAATTAACAATAAACCTATCATTAGTAATAAAACATTAGAAATAAACAAAAAACTAACCTCAATAAACATAACCAAATTTTAATCATGAGTGAAAGATGCAAAATGAAAATTAACCCCAGTTTAGCTTAAAAATACGGAAAATCACTCTTTCACACTAAACTAGGCTCTGTAGAGAAAAATGCTCTAAATAAAAGTTGTAGATCTTTTAATTTCCTATAGATTTTATTATAAACCCTTTTGTCGTAAAATGCATACTAAGGCCGAAATCTTAAAAAAATAGATTTTTCACACGTTTTCGTGAGAAAAAAACAAAAAATCGCTAATTACCGCTAAACTAAGCGTTATACAAAAAAAGTTTGAAATAAAAGTTGTAGGATTTTAAATTCTCTACATTTTTTATTATATAAATTATTGCGCTAAAATGCATATTAAAGCCGTAATCTTAGAAAAACAATTTTTTTACGTGAAAACAGCCTCACGAAGAATTTCAGCTCCTTAACTGTTCCGTCCTTGTAGAGCATAAAAAATTTAGTAAACCAGACGATTTAAAAAAAAAATTTACTACTACACACACGCACACACACACACACACACACGCACGCACGCACGCGCGCGCGCGCACGCGCACACACACACACACAGACCAATCGCTAAAAATATGTTTTTTTCATTCAGGGGGTCTGAAAACGTGTAGATCCGGTGAAAACTCAATTTCGAAAAATCGACATGAAAACAATACTTTCCTTCCTATATACTCATATAGGCAAGAGAAAGTAAAAATGACACTAAATTAAATTGCTGCATTAAGGGTTAATCAAAAATAATGTACAGAGTACCGTTGTTCATTTCTTTTTTACTTTCTCTTGCCTAAATGAATATGTATAATAGTAATAGTAAAATATCATCTGGGGTATTTGCACTAAAACAAGTTGCCAGATTAAATGATAAAAAATTACTAATGGCAGCTTATCATGGCCTCATTCTGTCTCATATCCGTTATGGTATTTTAGTATGGGGTAATTCTAGCATGGGTAATATGAATAGGGTTTTTAAAATTCAAAAGAAAGCTATTAGGTGTATGGTGGGAGCTAACCAGCTAACCTCATGCAGGCCACTATTTAAGGAGCTTAAATTGCTTACAGTTCCCTGTCTCTACATTTTTGAGGTGATTATGTATGTTAGGCAAAATAATTTTATGCAGAATTTCAATGTTCACAATCACAACACGAGAAACAGGAATGATTATTATGTGGCTAATCACTCCACAAAATTGTTTGAACAAAAACCTACTTATGCAGGGAGAAAATTCATAAATAAATTACCCCAATCTTTAAAGTGTTGTGAGGATTTGAATTCCTTTAAAAAAATTTAAAAAATTACTTGAGCGGTGAAACTTTTTATAGCGTACAAGAATTTCTTTCTTGATAGTAGTGATACTTAGTGTGTTTCTTATATGTATTTCAGGTGCTATATCTGACGACATGTCCTATACTCCTCCTAGAGTCTCCAGGGCGCAAAAAAAAAAAAAAAAAAAAAAAAAAAAAAAAAAAAAAAAAATGTAGGAAGGAAAGTACTGTTTTCATGTCGGTTTTTAGAAATTGAGTTTTCACCGGATCTACACGTTTTCAGACCCCCTGAATCCAAAAAACATGTTTTTAGCGATTGGTCTGTGTGTGTGTGTGTGCGTGTGTGTGTGTGTGTGAACAGAATATCTCAAGAACGGAACATCGTACGAACTTGAAACTTAAGTTACATACCACTACCGGACCCGACACGAACATTTTCATCAAAATTGGTCAAACGAAAGTAGTAGTTTATTCGTGTCATTTTTCACTTTTTTGCGATTTTCTCAAAAACTAGTCCTACGATTTTTTTTAAAATCGCCTGGTTTACTCAATTTTTTATTCTCTACAAGATAGGGTAGGCGTCATATTTGCTGAAATTCTGGGTGAGGCTGTTTTCACGTAAAAACATAGTTTTTTTAAGATTACGGCATTAATATGCAATTTAGAGCAAAAATTTACATAATAAAAGTTGTAGAGAATTTAAAATTCTACAACTTTTATTTCAAACATTTTTTTGTATAACGCTTAGTTTAGCAGTAATTAGCGATTTTCTGATTTTTTCTGACGAAAACGTGTGAAAAATTGATTTTTTTAAGATTTCGGCTTTAGTATGCATTTTGCGACAAAAGTGTATATAATAAAATTTATAGAAAATTAAAAGATCTACAACTTTTATTTTAAGCATTTTTCTCTACAGAGCCTAGTTTAGAGAGAAAGAGTGATTTTCCGTATTTCTAAGCCAAACTGAGGTCGATTTTCATTTTGCGTCTTTCACCCATGATTAAAATTAGGTTATGTTTATTGACGTTAGTTTTATGTTTATTTCTAATGTTTTATTACTAATGTTAGGATTATTGTTTATTATTTGCATAGGCAAGAGAAAGTTGTGTGAGTGTTTCACACCAGATTTTTAGTACTTTCAAAATGTGGATTTTTCTCTCACTTAGATTACTGTTTGTACTAATTGAGTTGGACAAATTGACTTTCTAATACAATTGCATCCTAAAACATAAGTTACATACCACAACGAGTACAATGGGTTGAGTTGTATGTCCTTTGCTCCAAGAATGTAAGGTGTTGTTTAAAATTTTAAATACAAACAGAAACTTAAAACAAAAAAAATTTATAAATAAAAATTATTATTGAAAGAGTGCAAGAAAAAATACATTTTATCACTGAAAAGTTATCCTTTTACCACCTTCCAATGTTACTGTCTTAAGTATTGCAGCTGTTGACCACTACAAACCACTGTTGTTGTTGTTTAGGTCATCAGCCAAAAGGCTGGTTTGAACCTGTAGAAGTTTTACTAAGTAAATCGAGGAGTGAGGTGGTTTACCGATGCCTTCCTCACTGAGTGGAAAAGTACACTTATCAGCATGCCAGGCCCTCTGAAAAGCATATTTTCCACTCTGCAAATGACACTTTCACTTCATTCACCACAGGGTCTGGCTGTATAATGAAATCCATTACTTTCAGATGAGATAACCTCTGATTAGTGTCTTTTACACCTCTACCTCTTCTGTTCTTAAACGATTCAGTCATTTAATTGGCTGACCATGTGATAAGAAACAGAACTATTTATTTTAGCCCTGCAACTAACAGATTGAGTGTAAATAATTTGACACTCCACCTGTCTGTTATGGGTAAAACAAACCACTGAATGTATTAATAAATTTTATAGCTCATGCATACCTTTACTTTATGATTAGCGAGTATAATAGCATCTTCAAATGTCATTTTTTGAAATAACTGAAGCCATTCATAAGGAATTTTCGAAACGACATCAGACACCAAAATATCAGTTACTGCAAAATCAACCAGCCAATGGTATTCTTCAAGAAACTGAAATATATTCGATAAATGTACACTGCAGTTGGAATTCTTCATTTTTATCTGATAATTTGATGATTGTTTTGAAACAGATATATTGTGAACTCACAATATCCACTGACAGAGTGATGTCTCCTATTTCACGCAACATAGACAGTTGGTCCTTGTACTGTATAAATGTCTACAGCAAATCAATAGAAAACCAGTTTTGTTTTGCTATTTATACTTTAAGATCACATGATAATGATTGGCAGGTACATTATACACTGAAATTTAAAAAAAAATCAGTATTAACATACAAAACAGCAAATAGCATAATACCGGGTGATTTTTTAGTCCTGTTACCCAATTGTTAATGTCTGTTAATTTTTTTCTAAGAAAGGGATATTTTGTTTTGTGACACAAAGTTGGTAGCCCTACTCAACCGGTATAGATACGACAGTTTGAGTTGATTCTCCTTGAGTTGCGTAAAATTTTGTGCTGTTTCCAGTTGTGTTACAAACAGAATGTCTTTTACCCTAGAACAACGAGTTTTCATTCTTGAACAATATTTTGCTACAAAATCATATGCGAGTGTAAAAGAATCATTTCAAATTAAATTTTTTGGTGTTCCTCCACTCTATTCTAGTCAATTTCTAGGCTAACTAACTGATTTTTAGAGGCAGGTATTGTTTGCAGCAGAAAACGTAGTGGTCGACCAACTCTCTTGACAGATGACGTTAAGAGAATGTGAAAACAAGATTGCTTAATTCTCCATGGAAAAGTTTACAAAAACTTTCCTCGCATGTTGAATTGTCATGTTCGAGTGCTCAGAAAGCTGCTAAAAAATTGAAATTGTATCCGTATCACATACGATTAGTTCTAGAGCTTCAGCCTCCAGATTTAAACAAGAGATTGTTTTAGGATAAAAGACATTCTGTTCGTAGCACGACCGGAAATGGCACAAAATTTTACACAGCTCAAGGAGAATCAACTTACACTGCCATATCCATACTGGTTGAGTAGGGCTACCAATTTAGTGGCACAAAACAAAATTTTTTTTTTTAGAAAAATATTACCAGACATTAACAATTGGGTAACAGGACTAAAAATCACTCTGTATTATCAATACATTAGATACTATCTGATCACTCAAACCCAGTATACACCAACTTCTCTTATAACATATACAAACATTACATTACAGCTTCACCTTCCAATTCTTTAGAGAACTTCTGTTATACCGAGTTTTAGACAATAAATAATTATCCTGTTCTCCACAAAGCCTTAAAAAAGTTCTGATAAAATTGGTAAAGTCAAATGCCAGCTGCATTTGAACTCCAAGAGGTTTCTAAATATCTGCAACAAATACTACTTTTTGGTCAGTCTACTTTACTCAAGATGCACGTAGCAAATCAGTACTTGGAATACCTTCTTTATAAGATCAACAGCAGCTGTTACGTGAAACCAGACGATTATTTATAATTAATATTATTTTTAATATGGGTGTGTTTAATAATTTTCATTATTGCTGAGCAGAGTGGTTTCAGAGAAGTGTTGTAAGGGTTTAGTGAGTTGTTTTATTTTTTTGTATGTGCTTAGTCACACTAAGCATAAGAATTATCTTTAGTTCACAGGGCTGAATTACATTTGATGAATATTGTTTAGAATGTGTTCATGTCCTCTATTGTTGTTGAGCAAAATATGTTTTAGTATAATCTGATTAATTGTTTAAGTAGGGAAATGGTTGTGAAAAACCCGTCTGTTAAAAATAACTGCTACAAATATCGAAGTTACGTGTAAAATACAAGTTTCTTTGGGCTCTTAAAATTACTTATTTCACCCCGGTAAAATTAACCGACAATAAAAACATTCGGATTCGGTGCACAATACATGAAAAATTTGTAGATCTATTCACAAAGACGGTTCAAAATGTTAGTTCGGTCCCTTAGATGCAAACCGAAAACTTAATTAAAATATCTGATTAATTAATCAAGTTGTTTTTAAGACGGGACAACTGGAACCGTTTGAATTTATATTTTGAGAAACATAACCTATAGATGATAAATAACTTTACAAAATATAATCCAACTTACAAAGTGTTTTCCATTTAGTTAGGTACTACATTTAGTAAAATCTTAGTAGCTGAACGAGTTTGAAATATTTCTTGTTTGACAAGTTTTAAATATACTGTACACTTAACATTATTTAGGTCAATCTTGGCGTGAAACGTTGAAAAACTGCTGTAGTATAGTGTTACATGTTTACTGATAATTCAAGAAACATAAGGTTCTGGATATAGCAATAATACTTTAAAAAGTTCTCTGCACAAACTTTATCTTCATTTTATAAGATTTGTATTTTTTGTAATTACTTGTCAGACTCGTTTTGCTTAAATTCAGATTCTCGTAATAGTGAATCTTAATTTTCTTTGAAATATTACACGCAACAGTGTTTAGATTTTTAGAATACATGATTATGTAGAACAAATTTTCAATTAAAATTAATATTTGTGGGCTCAGTTAATTTTTATAAGTTTTAGCTAATTTGAATCGGGCGTACTTATAACTGCCTTGAAAATATAAATTACACAAAGTACTTGTTCACAGAACAGAGACAAATGTTTTCAGTACTTTATCTAGGAAGCAGTGGCTATCGTTATTGATTTTTCTGAAATGTTCTTTGCAACCAATCACAAGTAGCCTGATTTTTCCCTTAGAGCGAGGTTTTTTAATGTCAGTAGTTTTTAACTGTTAACATGTTATTTGTAATTTGTTTGCCGTAATTCGTGGAAATGCAGGTGCTCGTCTGTATAATAATGTGTTTGTTGTAATAAGCCAGTTGTTATACACTAATCCTAAATGCAGGTCGCTACACTGTTTAGAGAAGCAGCCACGCTTCTTGGAGCTTCAATGGAAGCATCGGAAGGGCCTGGCCTCAAAGTGTAAGTATATTATTTTTAATATGGGTGTGTTTATTAATTTTCGTTATTGCTGAGCAGAGTGATTTGAGGGAAGTGTTGTAAGGGTTTAGCGAGTTAATGGACCGCGTATAACCTCAGAAATGTGTATCGAGCACAGCTAAGCTCCTGCTTAAAACTGAGGTAGACTGATCCTGGACAAGTTTTGTGCCAGTAAATATTTCCTTGCGAGTTTTTCGATTATATGTGTTAATTGTCAGAGTAATACGGTTTTAATAATCCATCATGTTTATAAGAATGGTACGGCATTTTTTAATGACTGTTAAAAATGGGGTCAGCTTATTTGTAAACAGATGAAGGCCTATGACAACTGTAAATTTTGTTCAGTAATCTGTTGTAAATTCTAAACATTTTTCTTATATTACTTTAAACAAATATGAACCTCTGACTTTTTGGCTCTGTGGGACACTAAAGTTTAGTAAAACTCAATTTGCCTTATAAAAACAAAACTGCTTGTCAGAAATAAAAGCTCAGTAGAAGCTGTAGTGCTCACTATAGTAAAACTACATTATTTAGATATGAATAGTATTTGTAAAAACTTAACCTATTAGGTTAATCAGTTTTGTTATTTTGTATTGTCAACAAAAAATATATAGGCATAAATGACTAAATCTTTGTAAAAATTTATTTTGCTTCCTTTTTGTAATTTTGAAATTTTAGTTTTATAGGAAATTTTAATAAACTATTGACATCTATTTAGGCCTCATTATGTGGTTTAGTTTTCTGTACAGTTTATCAATTTTTTTTAGTATTGTAGGGTTTTTCTAGCTATTTTATTGATTATTTAAAGTACTAGGATGAGGGATTGTGTAGTTACATTGACTCTTTGTTTAATATCTACTGTATTACCAGTTCTTGCTCTTAAGTGAAATTTTTGTGTTGTTTAGTTGTTGTACAAAGATTTGACAGTTTCATAGGGATTGTTTATTGTCGTAAAATAGAGAGTTCTAATTTTGACCCTTGCCCACCAGCCTTAATCAACTTTGGTATTGTGTTATGGGAAAAAGAAAATTTTGTCTTTGATGTAATTAAAAAATTTTTGAAGCATTTTTGTGAGTTCAAATAATAATTAATAATTTGATGTGGATTTAGTTCTCCTTTGTTGCATTCATCTTTCTCAAGAGTACTGGAAATTGGGGTAACAATAGGGATGATGTTATTTATTTTTTTCAATTTTCAATTTTAAGTGTCGTATAATTTTCTGGAATGTGACTTCTTTTAGTTAAGATATAAACTTTCTAATTATTCTGTGAAACTGTATGTTTTTTACAGTAATTCAGGTCTGTCTGTAACTGTGTGTATTCATACCACATATTAGGGGTCTTATCATGTTAATAAACAAAACAATATTGATCTACTTTTTATTTAAATTAAACTAAATTAATGAATTATCTATAGAAAACATAATAAAGTAAAAAATTTGTTTTATACCTTTTTGTTGAAATGTAAACCCTGTTTTAAAATTTATTAATTTTGGTTTTAGTGTTTTTTTATTATTTAACAAAGAGAAAATAAATTTCAGTTAAATTCCATCAGTACAAATAATTTTCCATCTTTTGAAGATTGTATCTTATTTTCTTTTGTAGTCAGATTATTTTTTAAATTATGAATATCACCAGTTGATTGTTTATCAACTGCCAGGTTGTTAATTTGATGAAAAATTAAATTTAATCTATTAGTGTAATAATTTTGACGATGTTTTGTTATTAACTGCTTGATTTAAATAAATTTAATAGAAATATGATTTATCCGTTTCTTAGCAACATTAAATATCAAAGTTTTATAATTTAAATAAAAAAATATAGTAATTAGTTTTACTTACTTTTTTAATTTTTTTTAATTACTTTTTTTATAAGTTTTAGTTATTAAATGTAGTTAAAGAATTTTGGACTTTTTCTCGTAATAGTTGAATTTTTTTTAAGTTTATTGTGGGAAATAATTCATGTATAGAGTTTATGTGTATTTGCCTATAAATATTCAAAATGTTTAATCTTTTTGTGTATTAAGGATTCCAAATGTTCCATACATATTCATGAAAATTAACGTTTATAAAAGAATTTAGTAATTTTTAATTCATATTGGGTTATATTTATTTTTGAATCATTTTAATTACTGTAGCTTATGTAATTTATTTTTGTTTTTCTACATGGCACTTTGTTTTGCTATTTTCTAGTAGTGATTTTATCTTTTTGACTTGACCAGTTCACTTAACAGTTTTTTATGCTCTGATACGTTAAGTAACTGCCCATAACAGACAGGTGGAGTGTCAAATTATTTACACCCAATCTGTTAGTTGCAGGGCTAAATAAATATTTCTGTTTGTTATCACATGGTCAGCCAATTAAATGACTGAATCGTTTAAGAACAGAAGAGGTAGAGGTGTAACAGACACTAATCAGAGTTATCTCCTCTGAAAGTAGTGAATTTCATTATACAACCAGACCCTGTGGTGAATGTAGTGAAGGTGTCATTTGCAGAGTGGAAAATATGTGCTTTTCAGAGGGCTTGGCATGCTGATAAGCGTACTTTTCCACTCAGTGAGGAAGGCAATGGTAAACCACCTCACTCTTCGTTTTACTTATTAAAACCTCTAGAGGTTCAAACCAGCCTTTCGGCTGATGACCTAAACAACAACAGTTCACTTAACAGTTTCTTATGCTCTGATACGTTAAGTAAATCTCATATACTCTATTGTTGTGAATAAAATCTAGGATGTAAATTTTGTATTTCAATATCATTAGTATTTCATATAATTTGGATAAATAAATTGTCTGATCTTTTATTTTAACTGAATTATGTAGATAAATGTTAAAAAATTTTTAAATTATTAATTTTGTTAGTTGTGCACTATTATATATTTAATGTTCTTTGATTATTAAAAAAAATTGACCATTGGGTTTATTTTATATACCTCAGAAAAATACTGAGGTATTCTGATGGATATTAGTAATAGATGGATATATTAGTTGTAGCTACAGCTGCACAAGGATATTTTAGGAATGTAGGCCTGTAGTCATTAGGAGCAGGTATATGCTAGAGTATATAGAATGGAGGAGGAGGGGGTTTATGACTAGTTGCTGTGCATTCTTTTCTGCATTATTAATTCTTCAAGAAATCACATTTTGAAATATGTTGAACAATTTTTATCTGAAATATTTCTTTTATTTCTTCAGATTAATATAAAAATTTCCAAATCAGATTTTTGTAGAATTTTTTGCTTTCATTATTATTCATTTATAAGGATCTTTTGTTATTACTTTTTTAAATTTATTTTTCCTGTCACATAATCAGGGGTTTTTATTCATAGAATTTTATTCTATAAAATTTTTTTAATTAAGTTTTTATGTTTGTATTTTCAATACACTTTATTATAATCTATCATTTTCCCTTAGATTACTGTGTAAAGTTAACAAAATTACTTGGTTTTTTTTATCTATTGTATTATTTATATGTAATTAATTCTATTCTTGATTTCCTTTGTTACAATGTTTTTTCTAATTTTTAAGTATCCTCCATTTTTCTTTACCATATCATGGTTGCTTTAGTTTTATATCTTTCACCAAGGATGTAATTGCCCTTATTCTTGTTTTTTATTATATTTATAACTTTCTGTATCTGTCAAGGTGTTTTTTACGTGTTCTTAACAACCCACAACTATGGTTATTTCTGTTTTGTAATTGAATTATGTTCATATTTTAATTATAAGTTATTTTTTTATCAGTCATTTAAAGGAAATTTTTAAACCTTGTTAGTACTAATTTTTTGTGCGCTTTTCTGAATTTTTTTGGTGGAAGCATTTGAAATTGAATCTAATTGACTTAAATAAATAAATAAATTTTTATTGTTGCGTATGGTAATGTATTGCCCATAACTGGCAGGTAGAGTGTTAAATTATTTGTACTCGATCTGCTTATTCCAGGGCTAAAAAAATAGTTATTTTTCTTATTACATTGTCAGCCAGTTACATGACTGAATCATTTAAGAACAGAAGAGATAAAGGTGTTAAAGACACTAGTCAGAGTAACCTTTTCTAAGAATAATGGATTTTATTATACAGCTAGACCCTGTGGTGAATGAAGTGAAGGTGTCATTTGCAGGGTGGAAAATTGATGCTTTTCGGTGGGCCTGGCATGCTGATAAGCATAGGCTACTTTTCCACTCTGTGAAGAAGGCAATTGTAAACCACCTCACTCCTCATTTTAGTAAGTAAAGCCTCTAGAGGCTCAAACCCAACCTTTCAGCTGATGACGAAGATTATGGTTACTGATCAGAATGCAAGTAGGGGTTGACTAGGCATTCACATGGAATAGTCAAGGGAAACTTTGTACAAAACCTTGATCAAGACACCAATTTATATTACTAATAATTACAAAACGTGTGATATTTTTCACAGAATGTTCATTTCCATAAGTCATCAATTTAGACTTTTTTATCGATAGTAAACAATTAAAACTAATAAAATAATGGGGAATTTAAAGTGTAATCAATGTGCATAAAAACAGAACTGAAAACATTTACAAATTTCTATAAAATAAATAGTAGTCTGTATTCAAAATACGAAAAAACAAAAACCAAGTTTAGTCCAATAAGTTTTTTCTAGTTTATTCCAGTTTTTTGAAGATCTTTTCTGATCTCTTTAAACAGATTATCTAACTCCATAGGTCTATTGTTTTATGCCATAAAAATTTGTTTTATCATCCATAAAGTACTGATGTCTGTAAAATTAGAATTTTTGTATGCATGTCTTTTGGTCTCACATCAGTCTTTTTTTTGTTCTGTTTTACATCTGACTGTTTTGCAACTGCTGCTAATGCAGATGGTCTCACATCAGTCATGCATTTTTCTTGTAGTTATTTTCAACTTCATAATTTGTTCTTTCAGGGATCTGGTTATTAGTAAGTGATAAACTTTCTTTTATGATTAGTATTTATCAACAAATTAATTAGTTACAATAAATTATTACGGTTATAACTTGTTTTTATTCTACGCATAATTTCCAAGTTACAAATTTTACATTGGTTTTTGAAACAATAAAATAAGTTATTTACTTATCCACACCCAGTACATTTTCTAATTAAACTAATTTTATAACAATAATTAACCAAACTTAAAGCAACATTATTATAACTGGGAAAAAATGTGGTTAGGTACCTCATTGAAAATCGGGTTGAGGCACCATATAGGCACTACTAGTAAATTACAATTCTGTGCCCAAGAAGTAAAGGGTGTTAACCTCCAAATTTGGCAAAATTAAGTTTGAAAATCAGCATGAAATGCTCTATTAAAGTTGCAGAAACCACATTAACTCCACTTTTGTATAATAATGCAGAAGATTTTTAAAATGACTACTATTTTCAACTCTAACTGAATGTATACTCGTTAGGTATTGACAATAAGTTGTTTCATTTTGAATATTTTGTTTTTATTGTATTACTCATAAGCCTCAGAATTTTACTTGAATTCTGGAATTTTTTCAAACATTGTTGTGAATAAATAGCTGTTTCTTTATCAGAATAGAATTAGCGCAATATTATTTGTTTAAGTTTTGTTTTTGTTTGATTAACTCAAGTTACATTGGGGGTTAACTCTAATGTAATTAAACCGCAGTAAGACGTAAAGAGTATGAAGTCCTGTGGGTGGTCTGGGAATGTAAAAGTTAAGAAAGTTGTTTAGTCTTATAAATCTTTGTAACAGAAGCTTTTTTTATTTTGTATATATTTTTAAAAATCCTCACACCTTCAGACATTTTTTACAAAATAAAAAAATTCACGTTTTTGGTTCTTCTGAAAAATTGAGTTAACTTCCTTTACCTCTTAGGTACAGAATTAAACTAACGAAATATGTTACAAAATGTTATTAAAAACTTAACTGGATATGGTAATTTACTATCAAAATAATTAATTTATCTTGCATTTTACAAAACCAAATAATTTTAATAAACTTGTTTACTTGTTGCATGTAAAGATCTGGTATACTCATGACAGATAATTTTGTTTATTTACACTGTCAAAAGTACATAATAACTGTTTACATTTTCTGTTTGTCACAAAATTGCTGTAGTTTTAATAAAAAAAAAAGTCTTCAGTGGGGCAGAATAACTAATTTGTTTATAATTATGTTTGACTTTCCAAGTTTAATTTCTGAAGTTTTTAAATATAAGAATGAAATTTTTATCATGCTGAAACCAGAATACCTTTCTTCTTTATAATGCGTATTGTCTTTGTTGGATATTTTGTGTTTTCTGTAAGCCCTTCTTTTTCTTTACTTTATTAAGGGGAGATTGTATGATGGTTTTGACTAAAATTTTGATTTTTGGTTTTTTATGTTTTTAATAGTTTAGACTTAGATCTACCAGAAAACCATTAAATTACGACAAAAATTATTTCAATGAAAAGAATTTAGTTTTTATCAGGTTTACCCTAAAAATTAACATGTCGCCAAGAACAAATATTTTTCATATTGCTTGTTTTAGTGCAAAAGAATTTTAATTTTTTTTTTTTAAATATCTGCTTCACTATTTTTAATATTCTCCGCTGTTGGTGCAGCTTTGTAAAAAACTGTTGATGGAAAATTACACTTGTTTGTGCACAGTTTGTGCACATTTTGTTTTTTATTTGTGCCTTTTCCCTTAAATTAAGATTTTTAACACTTACGTACGTTTTTCTCAAAAATCATTTAACATACCAAGCTGAAATGTTTACCAGTTAATTATTATATGCATGCACATTCACTGACATTGTTTTTACTTCATCAGGTGCTCAAAAAATTAGTAATACACAAAAAATGTAGAAAAAAATGTTATGTTATTCGTTATTCTTTTAAAAACTTTGTGGTCCAACAGATTAAATTGAAAAAATATCAGTAGCTAAAACCACCCTACAACTATAAGTGTGTAAATTTTCATTTTCTTATTTTTCACCAATCCTATGAAAAATGTACCTAAAAATAGCAAATTTAATATTGGCAGGATACAAAGTACAGTCTCCCCTTAATACTTTTTTCCAGCTGATGAATTTTATATTCATTTAAATTTTTATAGGAAACGTAAACACACTATTACAAAAATTAACAAAAAAATACATTGTTTATGTTATTAATATTCAGTTGTCACTTTTTTTGTAGACCATTAATAATTATCCAATTATTATTTATCAGTCTGTATTACAAGTTTATTGCACTTAAAAAACTATTTATCGAGACTATTTTATGTACATTTTATTATTTCATTAAGCAAGTAATAATAAACAAATTACATTTTCACATTTCAAGACTTTTATTTTCAGTGTAGCCCATCATTCTTTGTCATATAAGCGAAATTAAAACAAAAAATCATGTGTGAAACACTTACATGATTTTCTCTTGCCAATGTAAATAATAAACAATATAACATATGTTTAATAATGTGTAAACAATGTAAAATATAAACATAACCTAATTTTAATCATGAGTGAATAATGCAAAATGAAAATAAACTTAAAATTTTCATTTTTTTGAAATCAATTTTTGGTTTGGCTTTAAAATACGGAAAATCAATAACTGACCCTAAACTAGGCTCGGTAGATGAAAATGCTTGAAATAAAAGGTGTAGATTTTTTATTTCTTTTAATTTTGTTTAAATTTGTTATAAAGTATATACTAAGGCCACAATATTAAAAAAATCACAATTTTTTCCCAATTTTGTTGAAAAAAATTACAGAAAATCATTAATTGTTGCTAAACTAACCGTTAGCAAAAAATATTTGAAATAAAAGTGGTCAATTTTTACTTTCTCTTGCCTTTATAAATATATAGGAAGGAAAGTATTGTTTTCATATCAATTTTTTGAAATTGAGTTTTCACTGGATATACATTTTTTTAGCAGTCTGTGTGCATGTGTGTGTGTGAGAACAAAATATCTCAAGAACGGAACATCATACGAAGTTGAAATTTAAGTTAGAACCTACTAGAGGACTCGACATACAATATTTTCATCAAAATCGGGTAGTTTATTCGTGTCATTTTTCACTTTTGCAATTTTCTCAAAAACAGCTTCTACAATTTTTTTTATAATGCCTCATTTACTACATTTTTTTTATGCTCTACAAGATAGGGTAGGCGCCATGTCTGCTGAAATCCTTGGGGAGGCTGTTCTCTTGTTGAAAAAATGTTTTTTTTAAGATTGCGGCCTTAAAATGCATTTTAGTGCAAAAGTGTATATAATAAAAGTTGTAGACAATTAAAAATTCTACAACTTTTATTTCAAACATTTTTTTAGTATAATGCTCAGTTTAGCAGTAATTAGTGATTTTCTGGTTTGTTTTCATGAAAATTTGTAAAAAATGAATTTTTTAAGATTTCGGCCTAGTATGCATTTTACGTCTAAAGTATATAATCAAATTTATAGGAAATTCAACGATCATAACTTATATTTCAAGCATTTTTCTCTGCAGAGCCTAGTTCAGTGTAACGAGTGATTTTCTGTATTATTAGGCCGAACTAAGGTTGATTTCATTTTGGATCATTCACTCATGATTGAAAATTAGGTTATATTTTTTGTGGTTAATTTTTTTTGTTTATTTCTAATGTTTTATTACTAATGTTAGGTTATATTGTTCATTATTTGTATTGGTAAGAGTAAGCCGTGTGAGTGATTCACACCTGATTTTTAATGTTCTACAACTTTAATTATACTCTGTTGTTTTAGCATGTATATTAGGTTGCAATTAAAAAAAAAAAAAACTTTTTACCGCAACAGCACAGGCCCTCCTAGAATTTCTGTAGCATTTTTTGTAGAGCTGGAACTAGCAGATCGAGTGCAAATAACTTAACTTTCCACCTGCCTGTTATGGGTGACTAAAAGTCACCCATAAGTAAAAACTAGGTTATAAAGGACTACCTTTTATAGTTTAAGAAGTTTTTTATAGTTTAAGAACTACCTTAAAGCTATAAATATTATTCTGTACCTTACCAAATGAGCTGAAAATATATGTATATATTTTTTAAATTAATTTTTATAAAACGTAATATGGAGGGAAACCCAGAAAATCAATAACCTGGTTTATCTAATGTACTCTTGTGTGGCCCTATCTTTATGCCCCTATGCAATGAAAAACTAACAGTTATTTGAGATTTAAGGTCTTATTAATCCTTACATTACCATTTTAAATCAGTAGTGAATTGGCTCCTTGAAAACTAAAAAATTCAAATTTTATTCTTTCATTTATTGTTTCTGCCTACTAAGCACTTCATTAAATGATATTTTTTTCTTACATCTCATGTTTTATTTTTATCATTTTTTAAAAATATTTCCCAATGATTTTTTATTTTTCATTAAACTTCTTCTTACCATTTTTTGTCATTAGTTTTTTGCCATGTTGTCATCTCTTTCCCTTTGAACCCCTCAATTTTTTTTTCTAAATTGAATTTTGTCTTTTATCCTATCTAACAATTTTCGATTATCAGATTATTTTGAGTTTCTATGAGTCATGTATTTATTCTTTACCTTACCAAATGAGCTGAAAATATATGTATATATTTTTTAAATTAATTTTTATAAAATGTAATATAAAGGGAAACCCAGAAAATATACTTATATACTCTCGCCATTTTCACTATTTAATTTTTTCATTTTCATTCTGGGATTAATCTAACCTGAGTAAAATATAATAAATATTTATTTATTTCTTGTTATTCTTGTAATAAGTTTGTTCATTCGATAACTTCAATCTGGATTTTTTTTGCACACTTCTAATAACTGTACTTGTTCTGTGGTATATGATATTTAAGTCATATTATTTGCGAAAAACTAAAACAAATTATTGCTATGTAGTTTTTTTATTCTTCTTGTCTTGAACTAAGTTGTTCATATTGGATTAATCCAGCTGCTTTTTCTAATATTTTCCAAGGAGATGATCTCCATCTCCTTGGTTAACTCCAGTTTGTGCTACTATAGTATGTGCCCTACCGCGTTATGTTTAGTGAAGTTTGTATTTGTTGATGTGGTAGCACAGTCCACTAGCACTTTTTTTTATTGAGAGTGCTCATTAACTTTGAAAAATCTGGTGTGAAACACTCACACAACTTTCTCTTGCCAATGCAAATAATTAACAATAAACCTAACATTAGAAATAAACAAAAAACTAACCTCAATAAACATAAACTAATTTTAATCATATGTGGAAGACGCAAAATGAAAACTTTGGCTTAACAATACGGAAATCGCTCTTTCACGCTAAACTAGGCTCTTTACAAAAAAATGCTCTAAATAAAAGTTGTAGATCTTTTAATTTCCTATAAATTTTATTATATACACTTTTGTCGTAAAATGCATACTAAGGCCGAAATCTTAAAAAAAATAGATTTTTCACACGTTTTCGTGAGAAAAAAAACAGAAAATTGCCTATTACCACTAAGCGTTATACAAAAAAATGTTTGAAATAAAATTTGTAGAATTTTGATTTCTCTACAATTTTAATTCTATACATTTTTGCGGTAAAATGCATAATAAAGCCGCAATCTTAAAAAAACAATTATCTTACGTGAAAACAGCCTCACCCACAATTTCAGCAAACATGGCGCCTACCCTATCTTGTAGAGCATAAAAAATTTAGTAAATGAGGCGATTTAAAATAAAATCGTAGGACCAGTTTCTGAGAAAATTGCAAAAAAGTGAAAAATTATACGAATAAACTACTACTTCCAGTTGATCGATTTTTATGAAAAATTTTGTGTCGGGTCCGGTAGTGGTATGTAACTTAAGTTTTAAGTTTCAAGTTTGTACAATGTTCCGTTCTTGAGATATTCTGTTCACAGACACACACACACAGACCAATCGCTAATAACATGTTTTTTTGGGTTCAGGGGGTCTGAAAACGTGTAGATCCGGTGAAAACTCGATTTCAAACAATCGACATGAAAATAATACTTTCCTTCTTATATATTCTCCTATATATCGTCTATATCTATATATCTTCTATATATAGGCAAGAGAAAGTAAAAATAGTGTAGTTCAAAATTACAAGTTTACAATTTTATCTTGAAAAAACTATTAAGGCAACAAGTATGTTTTTTATAATATCAAATTACATTTTTTAAAACTTAATAATCTAGTATAAATACAGAGTGAAATATGCATATTTCAGCATGTATTCTACAGCTGATTTAAATTGGTATTTCTAACCTTAAAAATGTTGATACCTATTTAGAGGGCCAGTAGTCGGCCCCCTATATCTCTGGGTTAAACATACATCAGTTTTCTTTAATTTGTTAAGGTAATCAGTAATTTAATCCTGCCATGAAGTAATGAAGAAAATACAATATAATTAAATAAAACTGACGTAAAGAATTTTTAGCTGACAATTTATCAACGAAGCACTTTGTTGCTATAGTTAACAGGGAAATTGATAACAGCTTTGTTGTTGGGTATTCTAAAAAATTATCATCAAAATAAACCACAATTTTTCATCCAAGATAAAGAATGTGAAGTCCCATCAGATGAAACTGTTATGAAATTCTCCCTCCTATGTCAGTAGGACTTCATCTCATCAACAAAGCCTATATATTTTTACTTTCTCTTGCCTGTATGAATATATAGAAAGGAAAGTATTGTTTTCATATAAGTTTTTTCGAAATCGAGTTTTCACCGGATCTACACGTTTTCAGACCCCCTGAACCCAAAAAACATGTTTTTAGCGATTGGTCTGAGTGTGTGTGTGTGTGTGAACAGAATATCTCAAGAACGGAACATCGTATGAACTTGAAACTTAAGTTACATACTGCTACCGGACACGACACAAACATTTTTATCAAAATCGGTCAACTGGAAGTAGTAGTTTATTTGTATAATTTTTCACTTTTTTGCGATTTTTTCAAAAACTGGTCCTACGATTTTTTTAAAAATCGCCTTATTTACTCAATTTTTTATTCTCTACAAGAAAGGGTAGGCGTCATGTTTGCTGAAATTCTTGGTGAGGCTGTTTTCACGTAAAAAAATACTTTTTTTAAGATAACGGCTTTAATATGCATTTTAGCACAAAAATTTATATAACAAACGTTGTAGAGAATTTACAATTCTACAACTTTTAATTTCAAACATTTTTTTGTATAACACTTAGTTTAGCAGTAATTAGCAATTTTCTGTTTTTTTTCACGAAAACATGAAAAATCGATTTTTTTGAAGATTTCGGCCTTAGATTTTACGACAAAAGTGTATATAATAAAATTTATAGGAAATTAAAAGATCTACAACTTTTATTTAGAGCATTTTTCTCTACAGAGCCTAGTTTAGCATGAAAGAGTGATTTTCCGTATTTTAAGGCTAAACTGAGGTTGATTTTCATTTTGCGTCTTTCACTCATGATTAAAATTAGGTTATATTATTAAAGTTAGTTTTTTATTTATTTCTAATGTTTTATTAATAATGTTAGGTTTATTGTTAATTATTAGCATTGGAAAGAGAAAGTTGTGTGAGTGTTTCACACCAGATTTTTCCTATATCATTTTCTGGGATAAATATATAAGCTAAATCTAAAATAATTGATATAGTTACCATTATCAGCAATTTTAATTTCCTTAATTATATTAAATTTTTGCTTATCGATGCAAAACGATAGTTTAAAAAAATCTACTTTACATTAATGTGTTTTTAAAATTAGAGAAAAGTTCTTTTAAATAAAATTTGTCGGAAAATATATTTGAATTGCTTTTAGAAAAGCCTAAAACATGATTCTAATAAACTAATAATTAATGACTTAAGGATTTTTTAATGATTTTAAGAAAGTGTCCCATGGTACAGTGACATCAGTTCAGAGTAACCTGTATGTATCGAGGGACAAAATATCAAGTTAGAAAAATAAATGATTATTAGGATTTAAATTATTGTTATGTGACGATAAAAAATCTCAATTATGTAAGAGTACGTGCTCTTTTAAGTAATAATAAAACTTTAAAACCTCGTAATTTTGTTTTAAATTGTTAAAGTGTCCCCTTGTACAACATTTTCTCTTGTGTATTGAATTTTATAACTTTAAGAACAAAGTGAAGGCGTCAATTGCAGAGTGGAATGTAAATATTTTCCAGGAAGCTTGACTAACTGAAAAGCAATTATAATTTTTAATGCGATGAGAAAGGTAATTGGGTAAACAATTTAACTGCTAGTTTTACTTAGTAAAACCTACAGGTGTTCAAAACAGCCTTTGGTTCTTAACATTACCCAACATGTTAAATCTTGAAAATCCTCTGGACAAATCCATAAGAATGCATTAAGAATGTTATACTAAATAAAATAAATATAGTAGTTATCAGACTGCAGTGTCCTCCAAGGGAACCGGAAGTAGTAGTTTATTCGTATAATTTTTCACTTTTTTGCGATTTTCTCAAAAACTGATCCTACGATTTTTTTAAAAATCACCTAGTTTACTAAAAAATTTTATTCTCTACAAGATAGGCGCTATGTTTGCTGAAATTCTTGGTAAGGCTGTTTTCACGTAAAAAAATTGTTTTTTTTAAGATCACGGCTTTAATATGCATTTTAGCGCAAAAACTTATATAATATAAAAGTGGTAGAGATTTTAAAATCCTACATCTTTTATTTCAAAGATTTTTTTACATAATGCTTAGTTTAGCGGTAATTTGCAATTTTCTATTTTTTCTCACGAAAACGTGTGAAAAATTGATTTTTTTTAGGGTTTTGGCCTTAGTATGCATTTTATGACAAAAGTGTTTATAATCAAATTTATAGGAAATTAAGAGATCTACAACTTTTATTTAAAGCATTTTTCTCTACAGAGCCTAGTTTAGCGTGAAAGAGTTATTTTTGGTATTTTCAAGCCAGACAGGTTGATTTTCATTTTGCATATCCTAATTTTAATTATGAGTGAATAACAATTCACTCATAATTAAAATTAGGTTATATTTATTGAGAATAGTTTTTTTGTTTATTTCTAATGTTTTTTTACCAATGTTACATTACGTATGTTGTTAATTATTTGCGTTGGCAAGAGATAGTTGTGTGAGTGTTTTACAGTAGATTTTTTTTTTGACTAGTCGAAGTCTCTTTGATTTTTTTTGCCTTCATGAAAACTATTCTGAATTTTTTCCCTGTTTTTCCAAATTGCGGGTATTGTGGCTTGTCCAACTTTGAACTCCTATGCAATATCCCCATTTTCCAAACACCAAATAATGTGCGTTTTTTCCATCACTGTAAAATGTCTATGCGATGGTGCAATATTTACATTTGTATAAAATACAGAAATAACAGACATTACTAGGAATAATGAGCAGGGTTACACAAAAGATATGAATTAAACTTGAGTAAACAGGACAACAAAACTATAGATCAGGGCTGTATTTAAGACACAAAAAGAAAGGATATTCCTATCAGTAATCAAACTTCCGACACGCGCTACTGTAAATGCACGTTGAGATTAATGCTATTTAAGAAAAACAAACACATTAAAACTAGATAAAATAATGAATAACATTCTGACTCATACTGTTGAGAGATAACCGATGTAGTTGAAAATTCGTACAGTTGTTCCTATAACTGATTGATGATTTTAACCGATGTCACCTTAAACGGTATTATTTTATATTGCACGTAATAGCGGACCAACCTTTCTATCGAATACTGGTCACACCAACCTATAGGTCATTGTATCCAATGTCACTGTGTGCAATAAACAACTGTACAAAAAAAAAGCAATCGACAACTGCATAGACTAAAATTTTTAACTGTAAATTATGTACAATTCTTGTTATATTTAAACCATTAAAAGCTTTAAAAAAACTGAATTTAAATAGCCTACGAGGGTTATCCAGAAAGTAACGTCCGCTTTGAAATAAAAAGTAAACAAGTGAAGATACAAAAACTTTATTTTATACATATTAAATCTACAGTTTTTCTCTATTTTTCGATATAGTCGCCAAACAGATTCAAGCACTTGTCGTACCTTGGAACAGTCTTTGAAATACCCTCTGCATAAAAATCTGCCGCCTGTGAATGTAGCCAACCATTCACGGCGTTTTGAAGCTCTTCATCATTGGCGAACCGCTGAGATGCAAGCCACCGCTTCATGTTGGGGAACAGGTGAAAGTCACTAGGACCTAAGTCCGGGCTGTATGGGGGATGATCAAAAACGTCCCGTGAATGTAGCCAACCATTCACGGCGTTTTGAAGCTCTTCATCATTGGCGAACCGCTGAGATGCAAGCCACCGCTTCATGTTGGGGAACAGGTGAAAGTCACTAGGACCTAAGTCCGGGCTGTATGGGGGATGATCAAAAACGTCCCATTTAAACTTGGCCAAAAGTTCATTTGTTCTTCGAGCTGTATGAGGGTGAGCGTTGTCATGCAAATGAACAAATGAACTTTTGGCCAAGTTTAAATGGGACGTTTTCGATCATCCGCCATACAGCCCGGATTTGGCTCCTAGTGACTTTCACCTGTTCCCAAACATGAAGCGGTGGCTTGCATCTCAGTGGTTCGCCAATGACGAAGAGCTTCAAAACGCCGTGAATAGTTGGCTACATTCACAGGCAGCAGATTGTTATGCAGAGGGTACTTCAAAGACTGTTCCACGGTACGACAAGTGCTTCAATCTGGCGACTATTTCGAAAAATAGAGAAAAACTGTAGTTTTAATATGTATTTAATAAAGTTTTTGTATCTTCACTCGTTTACTTTTTATTCCAAAACAGAAGTTATTTTCTGGATAACCCTCATATTTTAACCTGTAAATAAAATTTAGCAGCAAAATTAATTTTATAAAATCTACAACAAAGACTTAAAAAAAACTGGTGTGAAATACTCACACAACTTTCTCTTGCCAATACAAATTATGAACAATGTAACCTAATAAAAAATTAGATTTAAACAAATAAAACTAACCTCAATAAACATAACCTAATTTTAATCATGAGTGAAAGATGCTAAATGAAAATCAACCTGAGTTTGGCTTAAAAATACGGAAAATCACTCTTTCACGCTAAGCTAGGCTCTGTAGAGAAAAATACTTTAAATAAAAGTCATAGATGTTTTAATTTCCTAGAAATTTTATTACATAAATTTTTGTCGTAAAATGCATACTAAGGCTGAAATCTTAAAAAAATCGATTTTTCATGTTTTCGTGAGAAAAAACAGAAAATTGCTAATGACCGCTAAACTAAGCATTATGTAAAACAATGTTTGAAATAAAAGTTGTAGGATTTTAAATTCTCTACAACTTTTATTATATAAATTTTTGCACTAAAATGCATATTAAAGTCGCAGTCTTAAAAAAACAATTTTTTTACGAAAAAGCAGCCTCACCATGAATTTCAGCAATCATTGCGCCTACCCTAACTTGTAGAGCATAAAAAATTTAGTAAACCAGGCGATTTTAAAAAAAAATTGTAGGACCCGTTTTTGAGAATATCACAAAAAAGTGAAAAATGACACGAATAAACTACTACTTCCGGTTGACCAATTTTGATGAAAATGTTCGTGTCGGGTCCGGTAGTGGTGTCTAACTTAAGTTTCAAGTTTGTACAATGTTCCGATCTTGAGATATTCTGTTCATACACACACACACACACACACAGACCAATCGCTAAAAACATGTTTTTTTTGGGTTCAGGGGTTCTGAAAACGTGTAGATCCAGTGAAAACTTGATTTTGAAAAATCGACATGAAAACAATACTTTCGCGCCTATACATATTCCTATATATTATGTAAAAACATGTTTGAAATAAAAGTTGTAGGATTTTAAATTCTCTAGTAAAATATAAATATAGGCAAGAGAAAGTAAAAATCAATCAAATTTACAGACAAAAAAAGTATATGAAAATAAAATCAAAATAATTCAATTCATTGACAGTTAAAAATTGAGATACAATCAAATAATTAAATTTTGAATAGGAGATTTCTGTAAGTAGGTACAAAGGACTACATAGCAACAATGGTGGTGAAGTCTGTTTGGTTACAATATTAAAAAATGTTTAAATAGGTACAAAAAACAGATAACTTAAATTACAAAAAAAAATTATTATCTATGATTCTGTGAAATGTAATGAATACAATCTGTTCGCTATGGAATTGAAATAAGAACTGGAGAGTGCTATCATAATATGCGACCTACTGCATTATGTTTTTTTTTTTTTTTTTTTTGTTTAACGTTGGACTGTTTTGTAATTACTGCTAATGCAGACGATGAAGGATGAAATAATATTTTGTAACATATGAAAATATGCCGTGCCTGAATGGGATTTGAACCCAAGACCGCATGATGACAACGTTATGTTTAGTGAAGTTTGTATTTATTGATGTGGTAGCAATGCCCACTAGCACTTCTTGCCCATAACAGACTAGTGGAGTGTCAAATTGTTTACACTCAATCTGTTCGTTACAGGGCTAAAATAAATAGTTCTGTTTCTTATCACATGGTCAGCCAATTAAATGACTGAATCATTTAAAAACAGAAGAGGTAAAGGTGTAAAATACACTAATCAGAGTTCTCTTCTGAAAGTAATGAATTTCATTATACAGCCAGGCCCTGTGGTGAATGAAGTGAAGGTGTCATTTGCAGAGTGGAAAATATGTGCTTTTCAGAGGGCTCGGCATGCTGATAAGTGTACTTTTCCACTCAGTGAGGAAGGCAAATGTAAACTTCCTCAATCCTCGTTTTACTTAGTAAAACCTCTACAGGTTCAAACCAGCCTTCATGCGGTCTTGGGTTTGAATCCCATTCTGGCACGGCATATTTTCATACGTTACAAAAAAAATCATTTCATCCTTCACCGTCTGCATTAGTAGTAATTGCAGAACAGTCGGACGTTAAACAAAAAAAAAAAAAAACCAGCCTTTCGGCTGATGACCTAAACAACAGCACTTCTTGGATACTTTTACAATAAAGGATAATTTAAAGAAAAAAGGATAAAATAAGGACAATAAAAAGGATAATTTACAATAGAAAATAATACTATAATTAATAATACGAAAAGCGTATTAAATATTATATATATAGGGTACATTTATATATGTTTGCGGTGTCGAGTGGGTTTTGCGGCCTCAAAAATGCCTCAGTTATTTCTTAATTAGCAATTATATTTCTATAAAAATCTTAACTTTTTATGTCTGGTTAACACATAACCTAACTTTTGTTAGCGCATAACATTAATGTAAAATATGTGAATCTTTGTTTGTTAAAATCATGAATACTTTTATTTTAACCTGACGTATTGATGAAGAAGAGGCTGAGTCAAATGACATAGCCTGTTTTACATGGTTATATTTCTAGTGTGAAGAGTTTTATCATTTTTCTTTGTTTAATTAAAAAAACAACGAAAGTATTCTCTCAGTATCTGTATGTGTTTGTTAAGAATTACGAGATTAAGAAAAATATTAAAAATAGTGAAGAGATGTACTTCAAAGTGTAAAATATCAAGTCAAAGTTAGAAAATAGTTTCCTTGAAAATTTAGTTAATGTAACTAAGCCTGTTCGTCCCATAATTTCTTCAGATGTTTTTCAAAATTACTAATTTTACCTACAATGCAACATTATTATAAAAATATTAATACATATTTTTGCCTTTAAAGTTTTTCAATTTTAGGAAATAAGGCATTCAGTTTAAAATTTGTGTTAAAGAAGTTGTGAAGCAGTGTTTTTTCATTTGTAGTGCTACATTATAATCATTTAAAGTACTGTTTTTTAATTAGTTGGGGGTTGATTGTCGTAAACAAAAATAAGTAATCCATTAAATATGTTTCATTTTCAGGGTTTTGAACCCCTCCCCACCCCTCCTGTCTTATAGTCCCTTTTCATCGACCCCCTCCCCATCCAAAAAGTTCATTTTAATTTAATATCATCCTTTGCGGTTCTATTTGTATTCTTTACACGGATGTATAGTTCATGTTAGAGTTTATTTGATGACTCAATTTGGCTGTGTTGTGATTGAAAATCCTCGTACTTCATCCCTCATCCTATTAGTTTATTTCTAAACTAGCAACCCCCGCTCGCTTCGCTTCACAGCAGCTAATGTTGGCCTCATTAAATTATTTTAAAACCTCTATATACAATATTTGTGGTTTTGTTGCCTTGTGGCAGCAAAATAAATTGTTTTTCTGCACTTCCAGCTTTAGAAAGTTCGACATAAAGTTGTCCATGAGTGAAGGAAGCACTCTTGTCTCAAATCGATGCTCACCGTTTTAAATGTTTGTCCCTGTGATTTTAACAGAATTGAATGGAATGCACTGGCACAGAAGAATACTGATGGAAAAGAAAGAGACAGTTGATATATGGCTGAGAGAGACAGTTGTTATACGTGGGTGCGGTACGCAGAATAATTGGAAATATATGACTCATTCGGTACCTGTTGATTGAAAACAAATTTATGAAATACAGTACGAAAACAAAAATTTTCAAAATTTCCGAATTTTTAATGTTTTTGGAGTCTAATGTTATTCTTCACGTTATTCTATGAAATATGAAAGTTTAATCGTGTTTCTAGCCCAAAAAATACGCCATCTAGAGGACTTAAAAAAAATAAAAGTGCTATGCACCCGATTAACTAAAACATGTGACATCGTCACAGTTTAAGTTGCTTAACTCACTTAATTAAAGTTACTTAAAGTTGCTAAGTAGCCTATATTGATCATGAAGCTCTAAGCTATGCAACAATGAAAGATTTTTTAAAATCAGTTTAGTAGTTACTGAGATTACCTCATACAAACAAACAAACAGACATTTCTTCTTTATTATATTAGTATAGATTATTCCTCCACCTGAAGCTGCATGTAAATGGTGATTTTTCTGCTTTTTTTATATAAGTACAGTTGTCTATCTCTTAGTCATTAAGGGTTTATTTTTGTGTTGTTTTACCACCCATTATCTAATTTCATACATATAAGAAACATATTGTGATCCCATAATTGTTACCTGGTTGTAAACAAAAGCATAAAATTTTTGGGAGTGTTTAACATAGTTTTTTAATTTTTTTTTTGCTTTTATAGTTTACACGGGACCATTACAGCCCAATTAGTATTAAGGTTTTTCAGCTTTCTTTTTCCAAAAATTTTTTCATTCTCGCCGACCTCTTTATTTTTCCATCTGCAAATATTTTAATACCTTTTTTTGTTTCTTTTATTCATTTAATTTGTAATTTTTATGTTTGAGATTTTTTAAATTTATTTTATTTTTTAAATCTTCCAATGTTATGTTAAATGTATTTCTGTCTGCTTTCAGTTCATCTATCCAAAAATTAGAATCTATTTGTCCCTGTACTTTTTCTATCAATCATTTTATGTTTAGGTGTTCTGATTAGTACAATTATAATGTAGATTTTTTTATGTGTATAGACCAAAAATGATCGAGTGAATAAACATTACTTTTTGAAAAATTCTCCTGCTTTTCTCTTTGTTCATTGTTCTTTCATTCGAGCATATCTTTTTGTTCTTGCTTAATCTGAGAATTTTGCTTCAGTTTTCTCTTTATCTACTGTGGGATCCAATCTCAAATTGTAAACTTCTTTTCCAAATCAGCAATCAGATTTCTAAACGAATCACCTATTTGAGAAACTACGCATATCCCTGTCACACATTTTTAGGTAAACTGAAAATCAATTGTTTTACAAAGAAACATACTGAATAATCATTGAAGTAAATATTATAAATTGTGTAAAAAAATTATCTGTCCATAGCAGACAGGTGGAGTGTCAAATTATTGTCACTCAATCTGTTCATTGCAGGGCTAAAATAAATAGTTCTATTCTTATCACATGGTCAGCCAATTAAATGACTAAATCATTTAAGAACAAAAGAGGTAGAGGTGTAAAAGACACTAATAAGAGCTATCTTCTCTGAAAGTAATGAATTTCATTATACAGCCAGACCCTGTGGTAAATGAAGTGAAGGTATCATTTGCAGAGTGGAAAATATGTGCTTTTCAGAGGGCCCGGCATGCTGATAAGGGTACTTTTCCATTCAGTGAGGAAGGCACTGGTAACCCACCTCACTCCTCGTTTTACTTAGTAAAGTCTATACAGGTTCAAACTAGCCTTTCGGCTGATGACCTAAACAACACAAAAAAATTACGTATTTAATAAACTATCATATTCACCTCAATGATTATTTTTCTAAGTTTTAATGAAAAACAGTTTTTCCCAGTTAACTGCAAATTGGGTTTCACAGATATGTGTGGTTTCTCAAATAAGTGATTCGTGATATTTCTCATTCTCTTTCTGTTATCTAGATACCAAGCTAATTAATCTTCAACAATTGGAAATACTATTGAAAATCTATCTGTTTAATCCTTACCATGTGACCATAAAATGTAATTCTTTTAATTAGAAATTCTTCCAGTAATTCTGAATTTTTGTATAAATTTGTGTTTGATTTTTTTTTAAAGTGACTACTCTATTAATTTTTGGGGTACCACGAATTTTCCTAAGAATGTTCATTTTGATAATTTTTAATTTCTTAATTTATATTTTGCTGTAATCAAGTGTTTTGGTGCCATATAAAACTACCAGTTTCAAAACTATTTGGTAGTGGCGCAATTTACATTTAAAGGAAAAGTTGGATTTAGATTAGATTTAGTTAAATTTTTTTTTTTTTTTTGGTTTAACATCCGACTGTTCTGCAATTACTGCTAATGCAGACGGTGAATGATGAAATGATTTTTTGTAACATATGAAAAAATGCCGTGCCTGAATGGGATTCGAACCCAAGACCGCATGAGTAGTTAAATAATTTCTGGAGTTTCTCATAGTGAAATTATCATAGATTTGGGGAGGTTATCATTCTGTTTAATTTCTTCATGATATTTAAATTTATCAACAACTCGAATTTTCCAATATTCAATTTTAATATAGTTTTATTATAGTCGGTTTTTTTAGTCTTTTTCTGTCATTACAGTTAAAAGTATTTAATTCTGTAGAAATTATGGTAGTAAATTGACTGTAAAAATCTGGTGTGAAACACTCGCACAACTTTCTCTTGCCAATGCAAATAATTAACAATAAACCTAACATTAGTAATAAAACATTAGAAATAAACAAAAAATTAACCTCAATAAACATAACCTAATTTTAATCATTTATATGAAAGACGCAAAATGAAAATCAACCTCAGTTTAGCTTAAAAATACGAAAAATTGCTCTTTTACGCTAAACTAGGAACTGTACAAAAAAATTCTCTAAATAAAAGTTATAGATCTTTTAATTTCCTATAAATTTTATTACATACACTTTTGCCGTAAAATGCATACTAAGGCCGAAATCTTAAAAAAATAGATTTTTCACACGTTTTCGTGAGAAAAAACAGAAAATTGCTAATTACCGCTAAACTAAGCGTTATACAAAAAACCGTTTCAATTCAAAGTTGTAGAATTTTAATTTCTCTACAACTTTAATTATATACATTTTTGCGGTAAAATGCATAATAAAGCCGCAATCTTAACAAAACAATTTTTTTACGTAAAAACAACCTCACCAAAAATTTCAGCAAACATGGGGCCTACTCTATCTTGTAGAGCATAAAAAAATTTAGTAAATGAGGCGATTTTTAAAAAAATTGTAGGACCAGTTTTTGAGAAGATTGCAAAAACGTGAAAAATTACACGAAAAAACTACCACTTCCGGTTGACCAATTTTAATGAAAATGTTTGTGTCGGGTCTGGTAGTGGTGTTAAACTTAAGTTTCAAGTTGTTACGATGTTCCGTTCTTGAGATATTCTGTTCGCACGCACGCGCGCGCGCGCGCACACACACACATACACACACACACACAGACCAATCGCTAAAAACATGTTTTTTGGGTTCAGGGGTCTGAAAACGTGTAGATCCAGTGAAAACTCGATTTAAAAAAATCGACATGAAAACAATACTTTCCTTCCTATATATTCATATAGGCAAGAGAAAGTAAAAATATACACATTATACTATACTGCCTTGCAAAGTCATTAAAGAGTAAAAACAGATTGCAATTATGTTGACATCGGGTATATAGGAAATAAATAAATTATAAATATATATTTTGTAATACTATTAAAGTAATAATAATACGAGGTAAGTTGCTGCCTCTTTAGAACAAAAATAACATGTGGAGGTAAAGAGACAATCCCCCCCTGTTTCGTGCAGCCGACTTGAGCCATCAGACAAGCTGTACATTAATTATTAATCTGATGTATATTTAGATCTTTATTAATATTGATAATATTATTTTCAATTCTCTTCCCAGAATAAACAATATTTATTATTTTTACTTTCTCTTGCCTATATGAATATATAGGAAGGAAAGTATTGTTTTCATGTCGATTTTAAGAAATCGAGTTTTCACTGGATCTACACGTTTTCAGACCCCCCTGAACCCAAAAAACATGTGTTTAGTGATTGGTCTGTGTGTGTGTGTGAACAGAATATCTCAAGAACGGAACATCATACGAACTTAAAACTTAAGTTGTATACCACTCTCGGACCCGACACGAACATTTTCATTAAAATCGGTCAACCGGAAGTAGTAGTTTATTCGTGTCATTTTTCACTTTTGTGTGATTTCCTCAAAAACGGCTCCTACGATTTTTTTAAAAATAGTCTCATTTACTACATTTTTTATGCTCTACAATATAGGGTAGGCACCATGTCTGTTGAAATTCTTGGAGAAGCTGCTTTCTTGTAAAAAAATTGTTTTCTTAAGCTTGCAACTTAATATGCATTTTAGCGCAAAAAAAGTATATAATAAAAGTTGTAGAAAATTTAAAATTCTACAACTTTTATTTTAAACATTTTTTTGTATACGCTTAGTTTAGCAATAATTAGCAATTTTCTGGTTTTTTCTCACGAAAACGTGTAAAAAATCTATTTTTCAAGATTTCAGCCTTAGTATGCATTTTACGACAAAAGTGTATGTAATAAAATTTATAGGAAATTAAAAGATCTACAACTTTTATTTAAAGCATTTTTTTGTACAGAGCCTAGTTTAGCGGGAAAGAGCGATTTTTTGGTATTTTAAAGCCAAACTGAGGTTGATTTTCATTTTGCGCCTTTCATATGTAATTAAAATTAGGTTATGTATATTGAAGTTAGTTTTTTGTTTATTTCTAATGTTTTATTACTAATGTTAGGTTTATTGTTAATTATTTGCATTGGCAAGAGAAAGTTATGTGAGTTTTTCACACCAGATTTTTGTTCTTTCTTTTGCCCTATATAAATATAAAGAGAAGGAAAGTATTATTTTCATATAGAGTTTTAGAAATCAAGTTTTCACCGGATATACATGTTTTCAGTCCCCCTGAACCCAAAAAGAAAATGTTTTTAGCGATTGGTGTTTGTGCGTCTGTGTGTGAACAAAATATATTGTATGAAGTTGAAACTTAAAACTTTCATTAGGTACCACTAGGAGACCCTACACAAACATTTTCATCAAAATCGGTGTATTGGAAGTAGTAATTTATTCATGCGATTTTCTCAAAAAACAAATCCTACGATTTTGTTAAAAATTACCTCATTTACTACATTTGTAATGCTCTACAAGATAAATTAAGCGCCATGTCTGTTGAAATACTTGGGTGGAGGGGGGGAGCTGTGCTCTCGCAGTAAAAAATGTTTTTTTTTAACAGTGCAGCCTTAAATGCACTCTAAAGCAAAAGTGTATGTATTCGAAGTTGTAGAACAACTTAAAAGACCGACAACTTATTTCAAATATTTTTTGTACAACGCTTAATTTAGTGGCAATTGGTGGTTTTCTGTGTTTTGTTCATCAAATTTAGCGAAAATGGGATTTTTTAATATTGCAGCTTTAGAATGCATTTATGACAGAATTTATGTAATCAAAGTTATAAGAAACTAGCATGCTCCTTCACGGCTTCGCATGTGAAAAATGATTTAATCAATTTTTTTTTAAGTAAATGTAACAGAAATTGTGTAGCTGCTAGATTGACTATACTCCCAACGTACACATACACACCAACACATACAACTTTTTGATGAATTCCCCCCGCATACGTCTCTCGCTATCTTACCCTTTCAACTACGTAATGTAGGTATTATACTTCAACAAAAAGTATACAGACACACACATACGTTTTGATAATTTCCCCCCGTATGTCTTTCATCATCATCATCATCTAACCCCTTCATCTACTTCAACAACAATACCTAATCACATGTACACACACACACACACACACACACACACATACATACACACATGAATATTTATGAAAATCTTCATTAGGGCTCTTAAGGTTATAATTTTTTTTAAATTTAAAAAGAAATTGTTGCTGTGAATATAAACACGAATATGCTGTCAAATTTCTTGAAATCCGTTCAGTAGTTTTGGAAATTAGCATGCTCAAAATACTTGCTTTGTCTTTATAACATTAGTACAGATAAAAAAATCTACAACTTTTATTTCAAGGATTTTCTTCCACAGCCTAGTTTAGCGTCATTTAGTGATTTTCCATATTTTTAAGTCTAACAGAGGTTGATTTTCATTTTGCGTCATTCACTCATGATTAAAGTTAGGTTATATTTTTCATTTACATTTTTACTAATGATTAAACATAGGTTAATTATATTATTATTATTATTATTATTAGTCACAAAACTCCCAAAGTGGAAGACGCTAAGTAAAGATGATTCAGTTTTGGGGTTTTTTGTTGTTCTTTTTATTTGCCCACCAGTTTTTCATTCCCTGCGAGAATTTAGCCTTTCTTTCTTCACTCCATTTTACTCCAGTTCTCGGAGCTTTTGTCTCTGGTTTAACTTCCCATTTCTCAACCTTCCTCCCAAAATTGTTTCTTGTGTCCAAGTCTTCTTTCACAATCTTAGCCATCTCCAAGTCTTTTTTAGCATTTCGGATCCATTCTCCTCCATCAACGAGGGATGCTACGTATTTTACTATTTATTTTGTTAGTCTGTGATCGGGAAGCCTCATTATATGGCCATAGAATTTAAGGCGTCTTTTCCTCATGTCTGTCTCTACATTAGAATATTCTTCAACTTTAGACGTTTTCTGTAATTTATATCCATTTTCGGTCCATCTTGGTCCCAGAATCCTCCTGATTATCCTTCTTTCTTCTTTCTTTAGATTTTCCATATCTGTTTTCCTGTTTAGTGATAAAGTTTCGCTGGCATATAGCATTCCTGGTTTAATTACTGTATTGTAGTGTCTAATTTTGGTTTATTATTATTTTGAATTATTTTATTAAATTATTATTATTATTATTATTTGCGTATATTCCCCTTAAGGAGAGCGCTGAAAACACAAAAATTTAGCTCTTGGTGGTGGCTCTTTTCCTCCTTTTAGCTTCCCAAAAACCTTTCATCCTCTCACTTACGTCCTCTTACATTGGCAAAATAAGTCATGTGAGTGTTTACACCAGATTTTTAAAATTATAACACTCCTAGTTCTTCAGAATTTTCCACATAAATTAAAAAATTTGTCATTGTTAAAAAACATTGAATTCATGTTGTAAAATACTATCATTAAATAGAATCAATAAATTCTATTGCTGACAATCTCTGCAGTCATTACAGAAAAACTGAATTAACCTTGCAGCATTTGCTGGGTAAATACCTTTGTAGGGTTATGTAATAAACTTATAATCATTAATATTTTACTTGGATTTTGACACCCCACCCTTGTCCCTTTTTGAGCTGGTTTGTATCTTCAAGTGAAATGACTACTGTTTGTATGTTTGTAGACAGTTTTGAATAAATAAACAAAAATATTTCTTGTCACTAAAATAAAATACCTATATTTTTTTTTAAGTTGTAAATTTTGGGTAAGATTTGAGGAAAGAAGGTATATTCTAACAAAAGGCAATGTTCAAGAATGTTGCCTGGAGGGCCAAGAAGAACTATGCAAAATACTTGATCAGAACAGTTAAGCATAACCCCGATATAACAATTTAGATTTTTATAAATGTACTGTGAAATTTTTTGGTATTATGAAAAAATCTGGTGTGAATCACTCAAGTGGCGTTCTCTTGCCAATGTAAATAATGAAAAATATAACTTACTAATCATGAGTGAATAATGCTGAATGAATCAACCTCTGTTTTACTTAAAAATACGGAATATCACTAATTAACACTAAACTTATGTCTATAGAAAAGAATGCTTGAAATAAAAGTTGTAGGGTTTTCAATTTTCTACAACTGTGTGATAAAAACGCTTGTACCCTAAAATACATATAGGGGGCAATCTTTAAAAAAACTGTTACAGCCCCACCACCATGGAAAGAAAATTATAGGAGCCCTTATTTTTAATCACAAAAAAGTGAAAAATTGCACAAATAAACTACTTTTGATTTATATAAACTTTTTGATTTTTATAAAAATATTTGTGTAGGGTCCCCTTGTGAATTCTAACTGAAGTTTCAAGTTTCAACTTCATATGGTAATATCTGTTATTAAATATTTTTTCGCACAAACACACACAACTCAATGTGGAAAAATTAACATTAAACCAATACTTTCCTTTTCTATTTATTCATGTAGAATAAGCATAAGTATAAATAAATAGGCTAGGTTTCTAGCAGCAATAATTTTTTGTTTTAGTTGATGACCATATTAATAATTAATCTGAAGTGCTTTGCTTGAATTCTGGGTGAAAAATGTTATTAATAGTTATTATCATATTCGTTTAGTTTTAAATTCAAATCAAACCTAACAATTCATTGCCAATCACACGTATGGTGCATGGTGGAAGGTTTCTACTTTTACCAAGAAAAAACTTAGCCAGTTTAAACTTTCAGCTGTTCAGCAGTGAAAGTGTTAATGTTTCAAGCCCATGAAATGCTATTGAGTATTGAAGCATGATTTTGTGTATTTTACACTTTTACTGTTCTGGGGCATTTTGGAATATTTGAGGCTCTACTATTCATAATTGAGTCTTAAATAGAGATATGGTTAAAATTTGTTTTAGTTATGCTCTTTACTGTGTAGTATTAATTGTTGTCTCTTTCTTGATTTACAGAGGACCTGGATACTCATCAGATGGCTCAAACATGAACATGATGAAACAGGAGCCAAATGACGATGGGTATGAAACAAGCGGAGGCGACATTGAAATGCGAACACATCCGGTAGGAGGTGGTGGGGGTGGTGGAGGAGGGGGAGGGGCAGCAGCACATCAACAGCAGCAGCACCAGCATCAACACCAACATCAACATCAGCACCCTCACCCCCATCAACATCCACACCCCCTTTCGCATCAACATACTCATCCACATCCCCACCCCCATGCCCATCCTCATGCCCATCAACACCCGCACCAACATCCGCACCCGCATCAACATCCACATTCTCATCCTCATAGTCATCCGCACCTCCATTCCCATCTCCACCAGCCACATCATCCGCATGCCATGCAGCCACCGGGAGTTATGATTAAGTATGAAATGTCTGAAGATCCGTATAGCTTTGTCGATGATGACCAAATGCAGATGCCACCGTCACAGTGCCCACCTCTTGTAATGCCTCAAGTACCTAAAAAGCGTGGCCGCAAGAAAAAAATCAAACCTGAAGATCAACAACACCAACAGATGCATGGGTCAGTACAATAAACAATAAACATTTTCATTGTCATTCGGAACAGCACAACTCCACACTGGTTGGTTGTTGTTGATAAAAACATAAAATAATTATATAATATAGTTTAATCAATTCAAGCTAGATTTCTATTTCTATTTCCTTCTCAAAAGTAGATCTTAATTCCTCATTAATTTTTGATGTTTTGTTTGATATTTTCTTCACTGTTCAGACCGTTTCACAATTTTGTTATTCTTATTAAAGCATTACTTAATTCCAGAATACCATTGAAATGAATAAAATTTACAAATATATCCAGCAGAATTTTTCCATTTTTGTTAATGGTTCAGGTCCATAGGAAAATTCCAGTTAATTTATCCATTACTTTAAATTATAGGAAATAAGGCAACTTTTGCACAAGCAATCTTTTGTATTTTTGCACATTGACTTTTTCCTTCCACTGTAGGATTAATTTTATTTTAAACGGTATATGTATTTGTGGGATGTTATAATCTGTGTTAGTGTAGCACTGTTAATCATTTCCATACAGATATGGTTATCATTTGTTGGTTTATATTTTTATTTTTGTTAAGTGTATGTGGTATATTTATCCTCACAAATAACCGAATTGTAGTAATTATAATTAATGTGGGTGCACCCAGAAATTGAATTTCGGGGTTTAAGATTATGACAGATAACTACTCCCAGTATAGAAATTCAGGATTTAGTATGCTATAATTGGTTTTGTAGTCTTGTGATATGAATTTTCTTTTGTAAGTTGGTGGAAGCTGCAGCGCTTTAATGTTGCCTTTTGTATGCTCCTGGTTTCTAATGAAGTAACATATATGTGTTTCATTAAATAGTGGTATTCATAAAACTATTATATAATATTAATACAAAAATCTGGTGTGAAACACTCACACGACTTTCTCATACCAATGCAAATAATGACCAATATAACCTAACATTAGTAATAAAACTTTAGAAGTAACAAAAAAAACTAACCTCAAAAAACAACCTAATTTAAATCTCAAGTAAATGATGCAAATTGAAAAACCAACCTTAGTTTGGTTTAGTAATACGGAGAATCACTCTTTCATGCTAAATTAAGCTCTGTAGAAAAAAAATACTTAAAATAAGAGTTGTAGATTTTTTAATTTTCTACAACTTTGATTATATACACGTTTGCCCTAAAATGCATATTAAGGCCGCAATCTTAAAAAAAAAATTTTTCTCTACAAGAGCACAGCCTCCTCAAGAATTTCAGCAGACATGGCACCTACCCTATCATATAGAGTATAAAATTGTAGTAAAAGAGATGATTCAAAAAAAAATATTGTAGGAGCTATTATTGAGAAAATCGTAAAGTTAAAAATTACACGAATAAACTACTACTTCCGGTTAGTACCTTAAGTTTCAAGTTTCAACTTTGTAGGATGTTCTATTCTTGAGATATTTTGTTCACACATGCAGACCAATCACTAAAGACATTGTTTTTGGGTTCAGGGAGTCTGAAAACATGTATATCCGGTGAAAACTCGATTTAAAAAAATTGACATTAAAACAATACTGTCCTTCCTGTATATTCATTTAGGCAAGAGAAAGTTAAGAACCACCAGATACACAATAGATGACTCTCACCTGATTATAAAAGACTGTAGGTTCTTTTGGGTGTCATGTATCGTTTGCAGTTGCAATAATAAATTATCAGTGCATGCTCACTTTTGTCAAGATTGTCATGACATCTTACAATTGCAACTAAAGATGGATATTTGTTATCAGAAGGACCTATTGCCTTTTTAGTCAGGTGAGAGTCATCTATTTGTAGTTTGTGTTTTATATATAGGGTGATTCAAAACTATATGGCAATCTCTTGGGATCTCATTCTATAGCTAGAAATAAGAAAAAAAGTTCATATAAACAAATACCTAAAAACGCTTAGTTAGCGAGTTACGGCTAGCGAAAAATTTCACCTAGAACTCTGTACCCTCGGTGAAGTAAGGCCGTTTAAAAATGCTAAAGATAGTTACAAAGATACAAATACGATTGTTTCTTACGTTTCTTAATCTGAAAAATTGAATAAAATTGGTTCCAGAGCTGTAAATGCAATACTTTCAGAGATATCTTACATAAAACACAAGAATTGTTGCAAAGAAATAGCACATTTTTGTGTTTAACGTAAGATTACTTCCATAAATGGTAAATAAAGGTGTATTTTTTCTCCTTTCTTCTGACCACACAGTGTTCTGTTTTTTGGTCTTCATGGAAGCCCTTAAAGTCTGTAATTATTTGTCTGAATTTGGTTCAGTTCATTAATTTTCTCAGTTTATTCCAGTTTTTTCAATATTCCTTTCTGACTTAAAACCAGTTTTTCATGTAGTTAATATAAATAATTTGTGTAAATTCTTAGTTTTCATTAATATTGCTACAATTTATTATTATGACTCTTCATTATCAATTAGTGATAATCTTTTTATTTATAATAACAGATTTTAACAGTGCTATCTTGAAAGAAGAGGGGTTTTTGCATATAACACGTCTGTTGCATTTGACCATTGATATGATGTTTATTAATGTTGTGAATTAATTATTAACTAATTATTGAATCTGTGTGACGTGATATTTATATCTTATCATTAATAAATGGTTGTTATTTTATTATTTACAGGATGTTGTACTCAGAAAACCCTTTACTGAAACCTCAGACTGCTGTTAAAGTGTTTAAAGAAAGAAAAAAACACGATAGGTTTAATGGTATGCCAGAAGAAGAAGTCTCAAAACGTACATTACCTGATCATCTTACTCAAAACTTGGATATAGTAATTGTAAGTACCTTATAATCCCATTCATTATAATGATTTATATTTACTAAGTACTGAAAAATCCCTTCAAAATGAATGTTAACGGTTTAGAACAAATTCTATTTTATATAATGAGTTTATAAAATAATAAATTTCACTAATTTTCTTTTTAAACTGCGTCAACTTTTATCTTTACTTACACGTGTTTCGGTGGATCCACCGTCATCAGAGTAAATAACATAATTGAAACTAAAATTTTTTTTATTTATTTAAAATCTATAGAAGATGATACATCTTCAGTCATTTGTATAAAACTGACTTAAAATTAATTTCCTCTAATTTTTCATTTCTCATATTTACTGTAGATAGCAGCAGCAGTCAGTATCACTTCATTCCTAATTCAGTTCAATTCAACATCATTCCTAAATTTCACCTGTTCATTCAAAATGTCTTGCTCTTGCTCTTTTTTAAATATTTATAAAATTGGAACATCTCATATTTTTCAATTTTATTTTTATTTTCTATATGACATGGTGGTAATGAGGATTGTAAACAAATTTATATTGGTATGACTAGTCTTAATTTTCAAGTGAGGTATAATTAACATAAAAAAGCACTGAAATGTGACTACATTATATCTAACTATACCAATCATATAAAAGAGGAAAAACATAAATTTGGTTAAATAGACGAACATTTTTATATAATAGAACAATGTAATATAGAAAATAAAAATAAAATTCACAATCACAATTGCGACTTTACCACTCCGGCCACCATCAATAGAGTCGCAGTTGCGATGTTTGCCACTTGTAGGGTTAAAAGGAATTGAATGACGCTATTTTTATTTCCAAATTCCAACTTAGATTTTGTAACTTCCAGTTTTGGGCCACTTGTGGTCGAAATCGGAACATCAAACCCAATGATTTCTGTATCTACTTTTTAGAGGAATCGAATGTCGCTATTTTTGTTTCCAAATTCTGACTTTGATTTTGTGACTTCTAGTTTTGGGCCACTTCTGGTCAAAACTGGACCTTCAAACCAATGATTTCTGTATCTACTTTTTAATAGAAACCAAATGACGCTATTTTTGTTTCCAAATTCCAACTTTAATTTCTTGACTTCCAGTTTTGGGTCATTTCTGGTTGAAACCGCACCTTCAAACCCAATCTAGGCCCACTAACTTTTTGTGCAGATCACGAATCTGAAAACCGTTTGTTGTTGCTATCTCTTAGTTTCTGACATCTGGGTGTAATGGATGACAAAGGCAAATGATATATAACAATTTAAAGAATTGCCTTTGATATAATCTTTTTTATCACACTTGTGATGGTGATTTATTTTTATCTGTGCGGCTAGAGAAGATTACTATTATTACTTTACACAATATCTGTTTAAAAATTGTAAGAACAATTAGTTAATTTGAAAAATAAATAAATTTTTTGTTTATCTTTAGATCGGCATCAACCCAGGATTATTTGCAGCATACAAAGGACATCATTATGCTGGCCCTGGCAATCATTTTTGTAAGTTTTCCTTTCGTTTTTGTTTCTAATCATATTTTGTATTTGTGTACATGCATGTTTTGTAAATATATCCATTAGAAAATGTATTTTATATTATGAGTATTTTAATTGTACTAATAAGTTTCATTAAGCATGTGTTTGTTAATGATTAGTATCATAATGTGAACATAAAACTTATATTGGAAGTTTTATATTTCTGTAAGAGTTTGTTTTTCATATTACAAGTTGTCTGTAAAATAAAGAATAGCTAAATGATTTTGATTTCTGGTATGAATATGAATTCGATCTCTGTTTCACTCTATTCCCTTTTTGTTTTTAAAATGCCTTTATTGTTCAGCAAAATGGTTTCTTTGATTAAGTTCTTAGAAACGTTTGGGGTAAAGTAAACTGGCCGTGGCAATTTACCTGAGGGACTAGAGGTTTAAGGAAATCGGTGTTTTATTAGTGTGGAAAGGGTCGCCTCTTATGATGCAATGGACTCGTCTAGTTGCCTAAAGGCACTTTTACAATTAACCTATTTTAAACCTATGCCATGCAAATGAACATGCAAAGATAGTGTACTTTAATGTGCATAAATATTATATAACATAATTATAATGTATTTTTAATTAACAAATAAAATTTAAAAAGTAAAAAAATATATAAATAGTGCAGTTCTTTTTAAGTTTTATTTCTTAATTTAGTTTATAATTATACATTATAAAATTATGTTATATAATATTTATGCGCATTAAAGTACATTATCTTTGCATGTTCATTTGCATGGCATAGGTTTAAAATAGGTTAACTGTAAAAGTGCCTTTAGGCAACTAGACGAGTCCATCACATCATAACAACAGGCGACCCTTTCACCAGTAATAAAACACAATAGGCGATCCTTTCTACACTAAGAAAACACCGATTTCCTTAAACAGTAGGTTTTCCTTAAACATTCTGGTCCCTCAGGTAGACGGCATCGTCCAGTTTACTTTACCCCATGTTTGTGTTCTACTTATATTTTAATGTTGATAAAATTAAACTATTTTAACACCTCCATTACTGAATTAGTGGTTGATTAAAAGTTTTTGATGAGAAACCTAAAAATATGGTGTGAAAACTCATACGACTTTCTCTTGCCAATGCAAATAATAATGAAATATATAATGATCGTTTAATCACGAGTAAACAATGAAAAATTAAAATCAACCTCTGTAGGATTTAAAAATTAGGAAAATCACTAATTGAAGCTAAATTCGGCACTAGAAAAAAATTGCTGATAGATTTTTTAATTTCCTATAACTTTGATCGTATTTGTTTGTTGTGAAATACATTCTTAAGCAGTAATCTTTAAAAAATCAATTTTTACTGATTTTTATGAGAAAATACAAAAAAATCACTAATTGATGCTAAACATTCTAATAAAATATGTTTGAAATAAAAGTTGTAGGTTTTTAATTTTTTACAACTTAATTATATTCGCTTTGGCCTAAAAGCACATTAATGCTATTTTTAAAAACCCTTTTTTTACCTTGAGAGCATATTCGACATTATTATTTTGTACTTAAGATTTAAATATTGAGCTTACAATCATAAGCTTCCATTGTTATTTAGTAAGTACCCATAGTATTTTGTGTAAAGTTGTAAATAATACCATTTTTTGTTTCTAAGATTACTTTCTTATCAAATTAGTTTTGTTGAATTACTTTTTTTAAGTATTTTAATTGATTCATTCTGTATTTTTCTAAATTTGGTTTCTATTTTTCTGGGTCCTTATTTAATGTTCCATTCAATTAAAAGTAGAATTGTTGACCCATTTTCTCTGCATTTTCTTTTTACGTATTATCGATGTGTTTAGTAGCAGTTTCAACATTATCTTAGAGCATTGCTGAATCATCATCAAATACTAAGCATTTCACTTTCAAGCCTTTCTACAGAGTGATTTTTACTTTCTCTTGCCTATGTGAATATAATAGGAAGAAAAGTATTGTTTTCATGTCAATTTTTCAAAATCAAGTGTGTGTGTGTGTGTGTGTGTGTGAACAGAATATCTCAAGAACGGAACATTGTACCAACTTGAAACTTAATTTAGATACTACTACCAGACCAAACACGAACATTTTCATCAAAATTTGTGTCATTTTTCACTTTTTTGTGAGTTTGTAAAAAATGGCTCCTACGATGTTTTTAAAATCGCCTCATTCACTAAATTTTTTATGCTCTACAAGATAGGGTAGGTGCCATGTCGGCTGAAATTCTTGGAGAGGCTGTTTCCTCGTAAAAAGATTGTTTTTTTTTCAAGATTCCAGCTTTAATATGCATTTTAGCACAAAAATATATATAGTAAAAGTTGTAAAGAATTTAAAATCGTACAACTATTATTTCAAACATTTTTTTGTAAAACGCTTAGTTTAGTGGTAATTAGCGATTTTCTGTTTTTTTTCTCATAAGCGTGAAAAATCGATTTTTTTAAGATTTCAGCCTTAGTATGCATTTTACGACAAAAATGTATATAATAAAATTTATAGAAAATTAAAAGATCCACAACTTTTATTTAAAGCATTTTTCTCTACGGAGCGTAGTTTAGGGTGAAAGAGTGATTTTCCGTATTTTTAAGCCAAACTAAAGTTGATTTTCATTTTGCGTCTCACTCATTAAAATAAGGTTATGTTTTTTGAGGTTAGCTTTTTTGTTTATTTCTAATGTTTTATTATTAATGTTAGGTTATATTGGTAATTATTCGCATTGGCAAGAGAAAGTTTGTGAGTGTTTCACTCCCGATTTTTTAGTCCTGTTACCCAGTAGTTAATGTCTGGTAATTTTTTTTTTAAGAAAGGGAAATTTTGTTTTGTTACATGAAGTTGGTTCTCCTTTTCAACCCGTATAGATATGGCAGTGTGAGTTGATTCTCCTTGAGCTGTGTGAAATTTTGTGCTGTTTCTGGTCGTGTTACGAACAGGATGTCTTTTACCCTAGAACAACGGGTTTTCATTCTTGAACAATATTTTGCTACGAAATTGTACGCGAGTGTAAAAGAATTATTTCAGATTAAATTTGTTGGTGTTCCACCACCAGAGAAAATGGTAATTTCTAGGCTAACAAACCGATTTCGAGAGACAGGTTGTGTATGGGACAGAAAACGTAGTGGTCGACCAACTGTCTTAACAGGTGACTTTTGAGATTGTGAAAACACTACTTGTCTCTTGAAGTCTGTTTGTTAGCCTAGAATTGACATTTTTTCTAGTGGTGGACACCAACAAATTTAATTTGAAATTATTTTTTTACACTTACGTACGATTTCGTAGCAAAATATTGTTCAAAAATGTAAACTTGTTCTAGGGTAAAAGACATTCTGTTCGTAACACAACCGAAAACGGCACAAAATTTTACTTAGTTCAAAGAAACTTAACTCACACTGCCATATCTATACCAGTTGAGTATGGCTACCAACTTCATGTCACAAAACAAAATTTTCCTTTCTTAGAAAAAACTTAACCAGTGATTAACAATTGGATAGCAAGACTAAAAAATCACTTTGTATTTACTTATTAATGTAAAACGTTTTGTACCCTTTTATCTGTAATTCTAAATTCCACTCACTAAAAGGTGATTACCTTTTCCAATATACAGCTAAATAATATTGGAGACAGATAATATTCCTGCATTACTGTCCTTATTTTAAAAGTTTCTGTGATTTATCAGCAAAACTTAATTTTTGATTCGATGTTTGTTAGTGTTTTTTTTTTTTTTTGTTTAACGTCTGACTGTTCAGATTAGTGTTTGCTTGATTATGTTTTCGATATGTATATGTTGATCAAAAAGCAGAATTTTTAGATGTAAATCACATTCCCCATTAGTTGTCGTGTTCTTCTTCTTTAGCTTGTAAAACTCCAAACAAAATTCCTACCACTTATTGTATCAAATGTACTTTCTAAAATAAACATCTAAAATCTTTTATTTATTGTATTTTATTAAATATTATTTGGCATTCAAAAATTTGAAATGTATTCATTCAAACAGTTTTAATACAGTGATAATTTTCCTTTGAAAATTTTTTATTAAATCAATGATGATTACAATTTCGGTGATTGTTTTTTGTGTTGCTTACGAATATTTATTTTCGGACTTATTTGAAACTGTTTTTCAGAGAACTTAAATCGTCGGTACCTGCATCATCGTCAGTTAAAGGTAAAAATATTTTTAGTTCCGGATTAAACAATGTTTCTTGAATTTTCTTTGTTTATTAAAGTTGTTGATTTTCTATTATCGGAATATCCTGGTGTGAATTGTAACCCAAGTGAATATTATCGTTTGAACTGCTATTAATAATTTGATTATGTGAAAAGAAAGGTTTTACCATTTATGCGATTTTTTAGTTGTGAGTAACTTCGTAACATGTTAGTACGCTGTTTTTGAACTATTTTGTGTTATAAATTAGTTAATTAACCTCGGACAGATGTATATATCTGATACTTAATTGTTGATACTAAATTACTCATTGTTTATGTAATTACGATGTATGAAATGTTTCTTTACTTTTTAGGAAAGTAATCTTTATAAAGTTAATGTTGTAACTATTCAATTTAATGGAATTATATTTTCAAAATACCGTTTTTCTAAAACAGTGTCCAACCAAAGATGTGGGTTGGTTTGTATCATCAATTAGTTTAAAAGAAAGCTCTTGTATTTTTTAAAAATTTCAAACAAATGGGATAAAATAAATGCATCAGTCTTAAGGTTTCTTCATTTATAGATTAATTTCACAGTTTTTAAAATTTTGAAGCAATAAAATAAAATTTACTGAATGTTGTTACATCTAAAGTATTTGTCTTTCCTGAAGCTTTGCAAAATTTTACTTTTTTTTAAAAGAAGCATCCTGTTCAGTTTAAAATTTATCCAAAATTAATATTTGATTTTATGTCATGAACAAAAAATGTCAAATTTTACTCTGTAAGTACATAGCTCATTTGGAGTTCATAATAAAATTGTTTTTATAAATATTAATGTTTGTTTTTGGTTGTATATTCAACTGGGAGTTCTTTCTATTGAAATTTATGTTACACTAAGGACTTGAAAGTTACTTGTTGCAACTCCATTGTTTCTGTTAAAAATGTTCAATTACCTTAAATTAATGTCCTTATTGGGTTGATACTCTTTTTACAGTAATATGCTGTAATAACCCGAGTAATTAAAATTTGATAAAAATGCTTTATTAAAGTTAAAAATCTGGTGTAAAACACTTAACATTATTTTCTTTTGCCAATGTAAATATTGAAATATATAACCTATGTTTAATCACGAGTGAATGATGGTAAATGTAAATCAACCTTTGTATGGCTTAAAATATGGAAAATCAGTAATTGTTGCTAAACTAACTCTGTAGGAAAAATGCTTAAAAGAAAAGTTATAGTTTTGTTTTAATTTTCTGTAACTTCAGTTATTTACACTTTTTCGTAAAATAACTAAGGCCGCAAAATTTAAAACAAAAAAAGTGTTTACTGATTTTTATGAGCAAAATACAGAAAATCACTAGTTGATGCTAAACTAAAAAAAATATTTTAAATAAAAGTTGTAGGTTTTTTAATTTTCCGTAACTTTAATTTTATACAATTTTGCCATATAATGCATATTAAAGCAGCTTTCTTAAATAAAACCCTTTTTTTACCACGAGAATACCATTCCCGCAAGAATTTCAGCAGTTATGATGTTTAACGTATCTCAAAGAACACAAAAAATGTAGTAAACGAAGAAATTTTGAAAAAAATGCAGGAGCCGTTTTAGAGAAAATCACAAAAAAGTTGAAAATTACATGAATAAACAACTACTTGTGGTTGGCTGATTTTGATGAAAATGTTCATGTCTGGTTCCCTTGATTTAATATCTAACATATGTTCCAAGTTTGAACTCTGTATGCTATTCCATTCCAGAGATATTTTGTTCACACAGACACACAGGCCAATCACTAAAAACATGTTTTTTTTTTGGTTCAGGTTGGCTGAATACATGTATTTCCGGTGAATACTAGGTTTAAAAAATTGACATAAAAACAGTATTTTACTTCCTTACGCGTTAATGTAGGGCAAGAGAAAGTAAAAAAGTAATGATGTATTTAGTATTTACCATCTATGGACATTTGGATTAGAATTTTCTTAAATTAAGTTTTTTTTAATGATCAAAATTTGAGTTGTTTTCGAAGTTAAAAGTATTACTGTGTTAAAACTGTTTAAAATGATCGTAGGTTTTTAACTTTTGTAAGATTTTATATTAGTTAAAATTTGAAGTTTTGAAAGTAGTACTTTCGCTGTGAAGCAGTTGAAAATTAGTAAAAATTATTTTTTGATCTAAAGATGCGTCAACAATTTATTCAAATGGTCGTTTAAATTTCCATACTCTAGCAGGGAATCAAACCCTGGACCTTCTGTTCTGTAGTTTAGAATTCTAACCACTACATATTTAAGGCAGGAGGTCATAATTTTCAAAATTATATTGATGTGTGGACAAATACACTTTTATTTAAATTTTTAAAAAATCTTCTGTAAATTTAAAATCAACCCAAAAGTGTAACCTTGTTGCACATTGCAAATGTTTTTTTGCATTTTTTTAAGTAACTGAAGATTACCTAACATCTATTGTGTAGTTTTATGATTGTCAGTTTGTGGTTAAGAACATCAGTCTGTCTGTAGATGTAGATATACAGGGTAAGCATAAATTATTAGACACATTACAAATGTTAATAAAAAAATAACAAAAAGATGTAGCGCGCCTATTTTTGTGACAAACAGTAGTGCACGAGTTAGAGTTTCAGATGACCTTCATGAAACCAGTCGGCTCTATGGTGGGGGTGGCAGAGCGTCAGTTGAGCTATGGCTACCGTGCAAGAGAAAGCTATGTGTGTTCTGTGGTTTCACGAAAGTAAATCGGGTGTTACTGTGCAAAGACGTTTCCGTTTAGAGTACGGCCGTGATTCTCCTTCTAAAAACTCCATCAAACGTTGGTATCGACAATTTATAGAGACAGGAAATATGTTACATATGAAAGGTGCTGGCAGGCCTATTGTCTCCGAGGAAGTTGTTGATAGAGTAAGGGAAGCGTTTCAGAGAAGCCCCGTAAATCGACTCATCGTGCAAGTTTACAACTTGGCATACCACAGTTGACAATTGTGAAAGTGCTACACAAACGGCTAAAAGTGCATTCATACAAAATTCAATTGTTACATAGAATTACAGAAGACGATAAACCACGCCGGTACAATTTTGCTGTAGACATTCTGAATAGAATTGACGAAGATAGTGATTTTTTAAGAAAAGTTATCTTCTCTGATGAAGCTACCTTCCACGTCAGCGGTGTTGTTAATCGTCATAATCGTCGTATTTGGGGTAGCGAAAACCCTCATGTTGTTGAAGAAGTTGAACGTGATAGCCCCAAGGTTAATGTTTGGTGTGCGTTAAGTGCATATGGCGTTATTGGTCCATTCATCTTTGCCGAGCCTACAGTGACTAGTGCTACGTATCTAGATATGCTACAACAGTATGCAGTACCACAAATTGAATATCGACAGTCAAATGTTTACTATCAACAAGATGGTGCACCTCCACATTGGGGTCTACATGTTCGTGATTACCTGCATGAACAATTTCCTGGACGTTGGATTGGCCACGATGGACCGATTTCCTGGCCGCCTCGATCACCTGATATTACACCACTAGATTTCTTCCTTTGGGGATTAGTCAAAGATAGGGTGTACTCAAACAAGTTACGCAATATTGACGAACTAAAAAGAAAAATCGAAGCTGCAATTCAGGACATCGGCCAAGAAATGATCGACAACGTATGGCGTGAAATTGAATATCGTTTAGATATTTTACGTGTAACAAATGGTGCTCACGTAGAAACTTATTGAACTTGACATGTGTTGTGAATAAAACTTTTTAAAATTGCCTTTTCGATAAACCAACATTCATGTAAGTACACCCAATTGTTATTTTTTTATTAACGTTTGTAATGTGTCCAATAATTTATGCTCACCCGGTATAATAATGATGCACTAATAACCGTGTGTTTCGCCTTGGAGGAATAATTTTAATATAATATTGAATATTTTGAAACAGTAATATATTCTATTTTAGAGTGCCTTGGTTTATTATCCAGTTTAAAATGGTTTTGTCTGTTTTCAGCAAGGATGTTTTAATGAGAGTTGAATAAAATATTAATGTAAATATGATCTTGAATTTGTTACAGGGAAGTGTTTGTATCTGTCCGGGTTGACGCCAGAGCCTATGACTGCTGATGATGACTACAAACTATTAAAAGTAGGGATAGGATTTACAAACATGGTAGAGAGAGCAACTAAAGGAAGTGCTGATCTCACTAGGAAAGAAATTAAGGAAGGTATGTCTGTTGTTCTTTATCTATATAGTCGTATATATAGATTTTTTTCTTCTGCTTTTTAAATAACTTTTAATTATGTTTTCATGGTCTACCCATTCTTTTAATCAAATTTCAAAAACGTTAGATTAATTTTTTAAATTGTATAATATAAGAAGAAACCACCAAACACAAAATAGATGATTCTAACCTGATTAAAAAGGAAATAGATCCTTTCGGATAGCATAATCCATCTGCAGTTGCAATAATAATATGTCAATCACATGTACATGTACACTTAGTCAGATTGTCATGACATGCATTGATGTTCTATTATTGCAACTGAAATGGATACATGATATCTGAAAGGACCTATTGCCCGAGAGTCATCTATTGTGTATTTTTTTTATATTATACAAGATGTGGCTATTAAATAATGAGACTGACGTTGTAAAAAAAAATATTTTTATTTTATACATAATCACTTATTGTCACCTTCAATATACACTCCTTCTCTATCCCTACAACGCTCCATGTGAATTTTCCATTGTTGTAAACAGTGCTGGAAGTCATCTTTTGTCAGCTCCTTCGGGACACGTGCCGCTCAAAAATGTTTGAAATGAAGCTCTAACAAATGTTTGTACTGACACTTTGTACTGTTACTTTGATTGAAAATGACTCAAATTTTTTGGAAACGATAATAACATGTGATGAAACATGGTTTTTTACTTATGATCCAGAAACGAAGCGCCAATCCATGCATTGGAAGAGCTGAACTTCACCGAGAGCCAAAAGAGCTTGAATGACCGAGTCAAAATTTAAAGCAATGATTGTTTTTTTGATATCCATGGGATTGTGTACCTTCACTGGGTTCCTGAAGGTCAAACAATTAATCAATATTACTACCTTGAGGTACTTTCTAAACCACGTCAAAGAGTAAGGAAAAAACGCCTCGAAATGTGGAAGGACAAATTGTTGAGAAATCATGGGTTCTCCACCAAGACAATGCGTCAACTCATTCCACATTATCTGTCAAGAGGTTCCTAGCCAAGTACAGCATCTCGCTGTTAAAACATCCACCTTATTCACCAGATCTTGCACCATGTGACTTCTAGTTGTTCCCTATGGTGAAATCTGCATTAAAATGGACAAGATTTGAGTCTGTGGAAGCTGTAATAGAGAAAGTGGCACACGTCCTGAAGGAGCTGACAAAAGATGACTTTCAGCACTGTTCCAACAATGGAAAATTCGCATGGAGCGTTGTAGGGATAGAGAAAAGGAGTGTATATTGATGTTGACAATAAGTGATTATGTATAAAATAAAAATAAAATTTTTTACGTCAGTCTCGTTATTTAATAGCCACACCTTGTATAATAATATAAACAATATATAGTTGAAAGAACCTGCATCAACAAAATTACCAGAAAGATGGACAGTGGGGAATCGTACCAAACGAACTGGTGTACAGGAAGCTTGAACCCATTACAGATACCATGCATAAGAGGATACTGGGATTCCTAAAACAACAACAGGATGCAGATGGATCAGAGAAACAAGGAAGAATCTGAAGGAAATTGGTCTTACACCAGAAGACAACGAAGACAAAAAAAATTGAACAAGATCTAGAACAAAAACATTGCTTCACACTTACTAGAAGGAAATATTACTAACAGAAATATTTTCAACACTCGATAGTACACAAAAAATGGAACGTATGAAAAGAAACTGTTAGGACTACAAGGCCGGAACAGTCCTGTTGAAGAGACTTGGATAATGGACTGACTAAAGTGATCCTATGAAGTCATAAAATTTAGCAAAAATAAGAACAATTCACTGGAATATATTTAAGTAAATCAATTTGTAAAATCTTTTTAAAAAGTCAATGAATTCTGCTGTGATAAATTTAGAATGATCTATAAATTGTATTAAAGGTTAATCTTAAAATCTGTCAGATGGATTTCGATCGATTATATCATTGAAAAAATGGTTTTCCGAGAGTGATGTTTGGCGTATGTGTATGATTTCCTCACATATGCTGGCTAAACTGCTGAAGAAAACGTTTTGAAACTGTTTGTGAAGTTATTGTTATCTTATCTTCTTCCACTTTTAACAAATAAACCCACGTGGCTACCACCTCATGCCACCTTTATCAGATCTCCCAAACTCTTTCCATCTAATTAGCCATACTGAAGAACTTTAATGGAATCCTATCATCCGCCATTCTTTCAAAATGTTGAACCAATTTTTTGTATTATACTTTCATTAAATTGCTTCAAATTTGATCTTATAGATTGTAATCTTATCATATATCAAAAATTTCAGCTGCCTCTATTTTCTTCAAATGAGATGTCTTGAGTACCCACAATTTGCATACATAAAGTAATAAAGTACTGTTAGACATTATACATGTGACCCTGCATGTCCGTTTTGGTTGTTTTGGTCAGTCTACTGGTGTAGTGGTTAGTACTAATATTTGCCCCCTTGAGTCTCAGATTCAATTCCGGGTCAGATCTGCCATATTTCATCTCTCATTTTCATCTATCAGTATCAACAAAAAATCTGGTGTGAAACACTCACACAACTTTCTCTTGCCAGTGCAAATAATTAACAATAAACCTAACATTAGTAATAAAATATTTGAAATAAACAAAAAACTAACCTCAACAAACATAACCTAATTTTAATCATGAGTGAAAGACGCAAAATGAAAATCAACCTCAGTTTGGCTTAGAAATACGGAAAATCACTCTTTCTCTCTAAACTAGGCTCTGTAGAGAAAAATGCTTTAAATAAAAGTTGTAGATCTTTTAATTTTCTATAAATTTAATTATATACACTTTTGTCGTAAAATGCATACTAAGACCGAAATGTTAAAAAAATCGATTTTTCTCACGTTTTCGTGAGAAAAAAAACAGAAAATCGCAAATTACCGCTAAACTAAGCGTTATACAAAAAAATGTTTGAAATAAAAGTTGTAGGTTTTTAAATTCTCTACAACTTTTATTATATAAGTTTTTGCGCTAAAATTTATATTAAAGCCGTAATCTTAAAAAAAACAACGTTTTTACGTGAAAACAGCCTCACCGAGAATTTCAGCAAACATGGCGCCTACCCTATCTTGTAGAGAACAAAAAATTGAGTAAAATAGGCGATTTTTAAAAAAATCGTAGGACCAGTTTTTGAGAAAATCGCAAAAAAGTGAAAAATTATACGAATAAACTACTACTTCCGGTTGACCGATTTTGATGAAAATGTTCGTGTCGCGTCCGGTAGTGGTATGTAACTTAAGTTTCAAGTTTCAAGTTCGTACGATGTTCCGTTCTTGAGATATTCTGTTCACACACAGACACACAGACACACACGCACACAGACCAATCGCTAAAAACATGTTTTTTGGGTTCAGGGGGTCTGAAAACGTATAGATCCGGTGAAAACTCGATTTCGAAAAATCGACATGAAAACAATACTTTCCTTCCTATATATTCATATAGGCAAGAGAAAGTAAAAATAGTTGAACATAAATCCAAAAAAAAAAAAAAAATTATGATTATTTTTGAAGGTCTTTTTTATGGACCCATACATAGTTAAAATTTATTTACTCTTCTGGAAATTTTCTAAATCTTCCTCATAACCTAAATTTGTGAAATTAAAAAACTTCTGTGATGTCTCATTATCAGTAACTTTTTTTGATTTAACTGGGTTTTGGCCAAAGAATACCATAACTTATTTAAATTTTGTGATGAAGGAATTGAAATCTTAAAAAATTGGGATTAGGTGCTTGAAAAAAAGAAATAAGTAAATGTATTTTCAGACAGTGGTCCCTTAGTGGAGTGAAACCAAGAATAATCGGCTAGCTTCTTAACCATTGGAGTTGTAAAGTTAACATCAGTTTTATTGGAGACTTATTGACCCCCAGAAACTACAGAATTTTTCTTTTGTATCACTCCACTATAACTGTCTCGCTTAGTGATGATTTAAAAAATTATTCTTATGTTCTTTAGAGTAGGCTGTAGGATACATTAAAAAAATTGATTTGTTAAATCTCTTAATTACTTTTTCAACAATTTTCTCCATGAAATCACTATCTATATATTAATAGCGAGCAGGTTTTTTTCAACACGATTTTAACCACCTGAACCTTTACCGATTTTCCCCGAAGTGGGCTCAAATGAATCGTCTGTTCGAGTAGATTTGCAGAAAACTATCCAAAATCAAATATTTTGATTTATGACCGTAAAATAGGAGGTCTAAAATAGATTGGAGAGGGGGCAAGTTCAACGAACTGAAGTATAGGCCTCTCTCTTTCTCTATCTATCCCTCCCACATCTCGCACAGCTATTTCAGTTTGGAGAGGGGGCAAGTTCAATGAACTAAAGTATAGGTCTACCAACGAATTGGTGGTGTCACGGTCAGATCGTCAGGCACGCCTCGAAGTGCTCGAACGGAATCAGTTCGTCAGACTCCTTATTACAATGCGCGAAGACAAAATTCAATTAGATTACGAATTGGGTTGCGTACCGCACTTGATAAAACCCAAAATAATTTGGAAATTAGTAACATCGTAAATCTAAGAAGGTACGAAAATTTTCTTGATTTAGAAGTCATATCCCCATCCGTTTAGCATTTGCAATTACAATAAATAAATTTCATGGCTAAACATTCAACAAAGTTGCCCTTTATCTGCCACAGCCGGTATTTTCACATGGACAATTGTTCGTTGCTATGTCACGTGTCAGATCATTTGATAGCCTAAAAGTTCAAGTAATGCCACACAACAATAAAACAAAAAATGTTGTTTACAGAGAAGTTCTATAAAAAAAAAATTTACACTTTTGTGTGGGTTTTCCCGCACAGGTTCACCTAGTTTTATAATAAAATGTTGAAATTTTTGATGCAGTAAACATTCTATTTTAGAGTGCCTTGACTGATTTATGTATTTGAGGTTTTTTTTATCCTTTGTTTGCATCTCTTGTGACCTCATATTTGATTGTGTGTGATAAAAACTTATTTCTTTTGTTTTAGGAAGCCAAGTTTTACTGGAGAAATTACAAAAATTTAAGCCAAAAATTGCGGTTTTTAATGGGAAACTTATATTTGAAGTATTCTCTGGGAAGAAAGATTTCAGTTTTGGAAGACAGCCAGATCTGGTGGACGGAACAAACACGGTAATTATTAAAAACATGAGGAACACAATAGTTTTTGTTCCTGAAACTTTTTTTAACATTTGTTAACATTAATTCTCTGTTAAAATTAGTTTTTTTTATTAAGAGTTGAAAAATTTACTTTTTAAGTAGTGGTAGAATAGATACATTATTTTTAAAAGAGTAAATGTAGCTGGTTTTATTAGGTTATTCAATTTAAGTTTTGATGTTATTGATCCTGAAGAAGATCCTTGTTTAGTTGAAAGGTAGAAAAAACAATTGTTTTTGTTTCGTTAATTTGTGTTTTTCCAATATCTTTGCGTACCAGCAAAATAGTAAATAATTGTTGCATCTTTGCTCTATATTTAAAAAAAAACTATTGTAAATGAAGAATTTACAATAGACCTCCCATCTGTTATCAGGTGGTAGGTCTCATGATAGTTTAAATTTTATATGATTGCTTGAAATTATTGTGATTTTTAGATTTTTACAATTTTACCACCATTTTAAAGCAAGAATTTCTCACTTTATATTAATGCTAAAATCTAAATTTGATAGTTTTTTCTTTTCATGCATCGGTCCTCGTAAATTTAAAAGTTATTAATAAAAAGAACTATCTTGCTGTTCATCTGACTAGATTTTTGTTGAGTTTCAAGAATGAATGTCATGGAACACTATGTAAGAGACATCTTGAGAAAATTACATTAGTGTAAATCAACCATGTAAGTTGGAACTATAAGTATGACGAAAGAAACAAATAACTTTTCCTCCTAGACAAAGCAAGATACACCTGTCTCACTTAAACTGAAAAACTGTTTGAAATATATTTTGGTAATTGTCAGGTAAGAGGAGGTAAGTGTCTCTTGATAGTTTAAATTCTATGCGATTTCTTGAAATTACTAGTTACCTGATAGCTTTGGTTTCTGAAAACTTTGTATCACTAGAATAATGTGAATTTTCAAATATATCAGCCGATATTATTTGTGGTTTGTGATAATGTGTGCATTTTGCACTTGCCCTTGAAGTATTTACTTTGTAAGTAATAATTATTCTCAATGAATTTGATTATTTTTAATGTAAAGAAAACTATAGAGAGCATAAGTACCATGCATAAAGTATATTGAATTACTTCAAAACTTCAGTTAATAATTTCACCGTTGTCAGAAATTGTGGGTGCTAAAATTTTATTAATTGTTAATATACATTGGTATTTGTTTCAGTACATGTGGGTGATGCCTTCCTCAAGTGCTCGTTGTGCACAGTTGCCGCGTGCTGCTGACAAAGTACCTTTCTATGCCGCCCTGAAAAAATTTCGAGACTACTTGAATGGTATTGTACCGGAACTGGATGAAAAGGAAATTGTGTTCACGTATTCTAAATTGAAGAATTTCTTTGAACCCGATGTGAAAGAAGAAGGGAAAGATGGAGAAATGTTTTACGGTGGTTTTAACAATAACAACAAAGTGAATAGTAGTTTAACGGACTTGAGCAATGCTGTGATCAAGAAAGAAGGAGACCAACTTTCAGAGCAACCTAGAAAAAAAAGAGGTCGGCCGAAGAAGATAAGGACCGAAGGAGCAGTCGATGGTAAGGAAGATATCCAATCTAAAACCATTAAAGAAGAAGATAAAAATTCTAGTAATGTGCCAAAGAAAAAAAGGGGACGACCAAAAAAGGTGAAGACAGAAGTTACGGCTACAAAACCCGTTGTTCCACCTGTAAACCCTGTGCAGTCGGAGTTGAGTAATCAGGGAACACAATTGTCCGACTGTTTTTCTCCACCGATTCAGTCTCCTATGAACCTTTGCCAGCAAGGGGGATTCCCTTATCAAAATCATAGCCAGCCTTACCAGAACCAAAACTCCGCTCAGTCTCCACTTTCCACTCATAATTTTCATCAGTCTCCTATTCAGTCACATGGTTACAGCCAGTCACCTCAGCCACCATCATTCACTCATTCTGATCTGTCATCGGAGATCAGTGCTGCTATCTCATCAGATCAGAACTTAGGCTCTCGATCTCCAGGGTCTCCTAGTCTTGGGCCCCCTGACTTTGAGCCTCCTACTTCCATGCAGGAGGAAACTAGCAAAAGCCCTCCTCCTCTTGTCAAGGATGAAACTTCTGACAACCATAGCCATGGTCATGCAGAATGTCACTTTCCTGGTGGTGGTGGTGGTAGTAATGGTGGTGGAGGTGGGGGTAGTGGTGGGGCTGCTACACCCTCAGCCAGAAGAAAATCTCCTGATATTAGTTATCACAGCTATGAGGAGTTTTCTGGTGATTCTGAAAGCCACTCATCCATACGGTATTCCCAGAGGGCTTCATCAGAATTTAGCCAAAAGTCCACTATAAATCAAGACGTTTCTTCAAAGAGCTTATCGGGTTTGGAATCACTAGTCGATCAAATACCTAGCATCAGTGAAGGTGATACACCCCATAATGTGGAATCTTTAGAGCCTAATCACAGTTGTTACAACGAAGACTCTTCGTACATCTCTGAGTACCCACGAGGGGTCTCTCATTATAGTCCTCAGTACACTGCCAATACTCCTACTACGCACTCTAACTTTTCAGTCACATCGTTGGCTAATAGCAGTGCAACTACAACTAACGATACCCCTAGTTCGTTTTCCGTCACAAGCCTCGCTTCCAATTATAATAGCTCGTCGTACCCGGGTCTGATGGGTCCACCACACCCTATGGGGGGACATTTAGAGTCATTCAGTGGAAGTTTAGTGGACAGAGGTTGCAGGATAGCTAGCCCTATGGATTCAGCGAATATGGGAACATCTGGGTTACCCTCCATGTACCCGTACAACCAGTACTCTCCTACTCCTTACTCAACTAGCTCTACTGCTGGGTTTCCGTACGGGCCTTCACCTCACAATCTTCATGTTCCAAGCCCCAATTTCCCATACCCGTCTCCTTATTCGAGTACTCCTTATCCTCATCCTCAGGCTGCTGGTTACCTTCCGAATCATGTATTTGACCGAATTAAATCCGATAGGATGGATTTAGGTTTTGGCCAGTTCTGATAAGTGTACTGGACGACTGTACTGTACTTGTTTTTATTATTATTATTATTATTAATATTATTATGATTATTATTATTATTATTATTATTTTTATTTTAGTTTAAGAAAATATACATATATATGTATATATAGGCATGAGAGCAGCATATATATATGTACGTATGTATGTATGTATGTGTGTATATATTATATATTATAATCATTGTCGTCATCATCGTCATAATCATCATCAAACTCATTATCTGCCAGTCACAGCCACCCATCACATATCATATTCCTCGTGTTCATCATTCATGGTTATTAGTAAGACTGCTTTAAACTGTTACGGCTTTATTTAAGAGTATAACGATCATCATTATCTTGATCAACTGCCCATATTGGCCTCTTGACTAGAAACATCTCCATCGATTATGCCAATTGATGTCATCTCTCTTATTTTGAAAGTAAGAAACGGTCAATTACAAACCCAAACATGATTTAATCTATGAATTTTCATGGTGATTATAGTTTCATTTATAAATAAATCTTTATAATACAACTGGCAGCCTATATTCAATCCTATTGTAGAAATTTAAATTTTTCCCTGATCTGTTATTACTGCTGTATGACTTGTTTCATTGCCTTTAATATAATCCTACTTTCTACTGACATTTTTCGGTAAATCCACCATCATCAGAGTACACCAAATTGAAACTTAACTTTGTAAAAAATTTTATTAAAATTTATAGTAGATAGTTGATATTTGCATCTTCAGTCATTCATATTAAACTGTTTAATTATTTAAATTTAACTTGACTTATACGTAAAGCAGATAACAGCAGTAGTCAATATTATTTCATCATTTCTAAATTTAGACTGTTAATTTAAAATGTCTTGCCTCTATTTATTTAAATGGAATGGGGTAATGATGATTGCAGTAAATATTATATTTATATGACTAGTCGTAATTTTCAAGTGAAATTTAATGAACACCAAAAAAAACTGAAATGTGATTACATCAAATTACACAAATCATGTAAAAAAGGAAAACCATGAGTCTGATAAAATAGACAAATATTTCAATGTAATAGAACCGTATTATAATAATAAAAACATAGTGAAATTTAAAAATATAAGATGTTACATATTATACAAACATTTAAATAAACAGAGCCAAGACATTTTAAATGATGATCAGGTTAAAATTTAAAATTATGAAATAATATTGACTGCTGCTGCTATCTGCACAAAGTATGAATCAAGTTAAATTTGAATAGTTTTAAACAAATGACAAGATATACACCTGTAAATTTTAATACATTTTTTAAAAAGTTTGTTTTAATTTTTTGTGCTTTGTTGATGGTGATCCACTGTAACATGTCAGTAGAAAGTGGGATTATACAAAAAAAATAAGTGATATAGCAGGTGTAACAACAGGTCAGTGAAAAATTAAATATTTTTACTAAAGGAGTGGATTATTGTTGTTATTATATTTAAAACATTTTTTCGTAAATTAATTTAATGTGTGTAGTTTTATTATACAAATTCATCTGCTACTTCCAATTATTCATTCAACTTCCTTTCTAATAAAATTCTATTACTGTACTATTTTTACTTTGAGCATTTTTCTATTTAAATTTTATCATTTTTAAAAAGAATACCTGTTTGGGGTTATGAAATACATTATTCTTGTTTACAGTTGTGATAGTTTAATCCCTTTTTAAGATTGTTATGTAACAATTATACAATTTTTATGAGATGTCAAGTTATTAAAAAAAAAATTGTAAATTTCTTGAAAAGGAAGACTGAAATGTCGTGATTTTTTAAGTGGAATTATATTTTATCGCATATATATATATTAATTTTATCTTTGTTAAATATTTAGATCAATCGTTTACTTAGCAAAATATTAAATGTCTACTAATAGTTCAAGGAAGCCAAAGAAAGAATTTTTCAAATAATTTTTATGTCTTCTTAAGTCGTATTAAAAAAATGAAATTATTAATAAAGTAAATAGGTGTTTTTGTTGAATTATCACTCGTACTTATTTATTAATATTCTAAAGAAATTTGAAATGCATATAATTTTTCAGTAATGGGAAATAAATTTTACAAAATTTAAATCTGTTAAATATAATAAGCCAACATTTTGAAAATATTTGGAATTTTTGTCGATTAATAATTAACTTGCGTTAATGTAATATAAAATAAACACTAAATACACAATAGATGATTCTCGCTCGATTAAAAATGTGAGTACGTCCTTTCGGATATCATATTCATCTTCGGTTGAAATATAAATATGTCAATGCATGCACAGTTTGTTATGAAAAACTTTAAAAAGTGTGCATGCATTAATGTTTTTATATTGCAACTGAAGATGGATACATGATATTTGAAAGAACCTACTGACTTTTAATCAGGTGAGAGTCATCTATTGCGTATTTCATAGTTTTTTTATGTTATGATTCTAGACAATACCCAGAAAAATGTTTAAAAAAATTAAATTACATATTTTGGGCGCTCATAATTCCAGTGAAACTAGTTTGAAAATTATTGGGTTATTATTTTTCTCATTTTAAGATTATGGGATATTAGGGCAACATGAATTTTAAAATATTAACTCAAATAGAAAATTGTATAGGTGTCATTAAATTTATAGAGTCAAGGAATGAAGTCATTTTGAGCACACGTTCAGAATTGTAGCCAGCCAGATTAAAATCTTTGGTTAGATCCAGTTTTGGGTTGTAGTGATGAAGTAATTGGACAGTTTTTCGTAGTTTATTAAGATAAAATTGGGTTTTATATAAAAATTGTTGGCCCATTTAAAGATGGTTTTATATTTTGGTGAACTTAAGTTATTCGTAATAATAAAATTTTTATTTTATATAATATACAAACAATAAAATATGACACTAATATATTAGTAGTACAAAATAAATAATAAATTTATAAAAAATGAACAGAAACCTGTATTTAAAATCTAGTACCATCTACGAAGCAACAGTTTGACTCTTTAAGTAAGATATTTCATTTTCAAAATTGATTTTTATTAGACTCAAAAATATTTATGAAAGCACATTTTTGTTATTTGGGGCTCTTTTAATCATCCATTGTCGCCTTGAATAATTAAACATAATGAAATCATGGGTTGTGTTTGATTGATCCTAATATATAAAATCGGCCAGTGGCATGTTGATAAGTTGGAACAGAAACTTTCTTCTAATTGTGTTTTATAATTGGTAACTGATTGTTTAAAAAAAATTGCTGCATTGAATCACATACTAATAAATACTTGCTCAAATTGATTTTGATATAATTTCATTTTGATTTTTTTTTATCTGGTGATCGATTTTTGGTCGGTCCATCAGATCGAGATAACATCAAGGCAATGTTGAATGATTGTTCCTCATTCAAAATCAGTACAAATTTGCACGTCTTTTTTATCGGGTCATATTTTTCAGTTGTGCATGTCATATGCAATGCGATACGAACAGTATTTATTATTTAATTGTTGATGATGTGTTGTCTTGTTTCGAGCGATTTACGTCATAAGGATTGCAGATTGTATAGTTTTGAATTTCTCTAGTTTTAAAGGATTTTAATTGATTTTTTTTTTATAAGGTCACTATTTAAATTATTTTAACATTTGTAAATGAAACAAATTGTCTATGTAATGTTTAATGTATGTGTGTCAATAGGCCTGCTCTTTGCGATATACTTAGTAAATTTATATTGTATGCGATCTATAGATCGCACATGGCACAGCATGTAACCGTAATTGTGTTGGCTCGATCATTATATCAGACTGAATTATACGAGCGTTATCCAGAAAATAACCTCCGTTTTAAAATAAAAAGTAAACGAGTGAAGATACAAAAACTTTATTATATACATATTAAAACTACAGTTTTTCTCTATTTTTTAACATAGTCGCCAAACAGATTCAAGCACTTGTGGTACCTTGGAACAGTCTTTGAAATACCCTCTGCATAAAAATCTGCCGCCTGTGAATGTAGCCAACCATTCACGGCGTTTTGAAGCTCTTCATCATTGGCGAACCGCTGAGATGCAAGCCACCGCTTCATGTTCGGGAACAGGTAAAAGTCACTAGGAGCTAAGTCCAGGCTGTATGGGGGATGATTGAAAACGTCCCATTTAAACTTGGCCAAAAGTTCATTTGTTCTTCGAGCTGTATGAGGGCGAGAAAAAAATGAACTTTTGGCCAAGTTTAAATGGGACGTTTTCAATTATCACCCATACAGCCCGGACTTGGCTCCTAGTGACTTTCACCTGTTCCCGAACATGAAGCGGTGGCTTGCATCTCAGCGGTTCGCCAATGACGAAGAGCTTCAAAATGCCGTGAATGGTTGGCTACATTCACAGGCGGCAGATTTTTATGCAGAGGGTATTTCAAAGACTGTTCCAAGGTACGACAAGTGCTTCAATCTGGCGACTATTTCGAAAAATAGAGAAAAACTGTAGTTTTAATATGTATATAATAAAGTTTTTGTATCTTCACTCGTTTACTTTTTATTTTAAAACGGAGGTTATTTTCTGGATAACCCTCGTATTGTCTGGTTTATATCAATTTTTAAAAGCTATTAATAACAAATGGTATTTTTAAAACTCAGGTTGTTTTTATTTATTTTTTTGTTACTGTAAGCATTTATCATCTGTGATGATCATTGATATAAATCATAATACCTCAAGGGTAAATTGGTTGGTGCCTGTGCCACTAAAATTAGAAGGGTACTCTTTACGCATTTGTGCGTAGCAAACATTTAACCGTATAAAGTATGGTTGCATAATCAGTATAGATCTGTAATGTGTTCTTTACATACCTATATTTATTGTTGTTTAGTTATTGTTATAAATGTAGATACAGATTTTTTTTTTGTTAAAAATCTTACTTTGTTAATGAATTTATCGGTTTATTTCTGCATTGTCCAAACAGTATTGTGGCAGCGAAATCGTATTTTCTCTTTGTTTAAGAGGGATGTGGTGCCCACTTGTAAATTTTTTAGGTTGCTTTAATATTATATTTAATGTTTTATAGTTTGTAGTTATCAGCATCAATTTTATTTAATTATATTTTTTATTGATAAAAGTTTATTTTCGTTGTTAACTGATACATAAGTTATAGGAGTTGATTGTTTACTAATACATAATTTTTTGAGTTGTGTTCGTATTTGATTACAACTCGAAAATTGCCGATCAAGTTTTTACGTTTTGTTATTATTACATAATTAATTTTTTTATTCTGTTTTCCTTTAAAATATTTAAATTGTGCAATGTATTAATTTCCTCATTGAAAAAAGAATTTTATTTATTATATTTCCAATTTAAAATAGTACATTATATTAGATCGTTACTGTATGTCTTCTAAACTTCTGAACAAAAGCATTAAAACTGGTTTAGCTAATATGAAGTTTAAAATTATTTTGAGCGATTGATCTTCAAAATTGTAAGCATTTGTTTCCCAAGTGAATAAAGTGTCGGAATTTTTTCAAATATTTTGGATATTATTAACCCTTTGCGACCCTCTGTCGAAAATCACTCGACATTGTGAAATTCCTATAAAGTCGAATTTCGTAAACTATTCAACTCGAAGTTAAAATGTCAGTAAATTCCTATCTGATCATCGTCAACATAATAGTTGTACTATGTTTACTTCGTACTCTTACTATGCAGTATGTAATGGGTAGGAAAGAAATTATATTTTACTGCCATATTCGTAGCCAAAACTAACCTTAGTAAATGTTTTGAGAAATATCACTGTGTTAAAAATTTTTCCTTAACAGTTTTTTCTTTTTAATTATTCATGATTCTTTTAATAATAATAAGTAATTGATAATATAAGAATAATAATATTAACATTTAGGTTAGTTGGAGCTTTAATTTTATATAATATTCTTTATGATTTGTTTTGTTCAATTTTATTACGCTATTTAAAAAAAATTTTACTACTAAGTAAAAAAATAAAAAGTAAATTTATTAAGCAATAAAAACTTCCAAGTATCATAATGTAATTGGAAATTGCAAAATATTAAGCAAAACAGAAATGCTAAATTTACTTTGGTAGAAAATTTGAACCTTTCGGGTTATCATTAAAAAAATGACCCTGGGCTCGATTGTTATTTACAATTAAGGACCGCAAAGGGTTAAAAAAGTTATTGTTGCATTTCTTTTTATTGTTATTTAAAAGCAAAATCGGTTTTTTTTAAAATTTGTCTTATATTTGATATTGCGGGTGTACATTGAAGTGATGCAGTGCAGGTAACAATGATTTAGTAGTTTTTAACCTTTTCTTTGTCAAATGTGTTTGTACCTTTAATAATTTAAGTAAAATGTGTCGCTCTCTTGCCCGCATTCATCATTACATGTTGTAAGACTTGCTGTTTCATTAATTTATTGTTTTTAATCCAAGAATGAAATAAATCACCTTTATTACTGGTTTTTTATGTTTTTGTTTGTTTGTTGTCGTCTATTAAAATTTATTTTAAATAGTTTGTTGTGATTATGACTGGGCTTTGCAAATCAGTCTAGTTTATAATTTATTTTCATCGTTCATATTTTATATTCGTATTATTTTTTTATCGATAATTTTTAAATGGTTGTCTCAAAGTCTGTTAACAAATAATGACAACTGATATGTATTTCTATGTTTTTTGTAAGATAAATATATCATATTATCCTATTGGTCTATGATGTTAGAGTGAATTTAATAAGTGTATAAGTCTATAATGATTTTGTGTTTTAATTGTATCAAATATTGCCTGATTACCAGGCAATACTTTTTTAAAAAGTAATAATGTATATTTAAATGTTTTCTCAACTTCCTTATTTTTTTCATTGAACATATTAACGATTTGGTTAAATATTAACAGGTTTTCTTACGTACAATTTGTTTTAAATTTAAAATCAATGTAAAGTAACAGTAGTCATTTTAATCATTGATAAAAACGGAAACTGATTCTATTACGTACAGATATTGATACTGAAAATCAATAAATTTTAACCTTTTCAGATGATAACTGAACTTGTTACAACCTCAAATTTTATTATTAAACATTAAGAATAAGTTAGTTGAGATCGCAGATGCAAAATTGATATTGTAACTGGGTATAATTGTTACCCATATCTTTTCTGAATGTTCGACTTAATTGCTCCTGGCTAATGTAATAATATACTTCTTCTTTTATCAATTTGACTGGTATTCAATTTTCGGAAACAAATTATAAAACTGCTAAAGAAGAAAGTACGGTCAAAGAAAATAATAGAAGTAGTATTTTGTGTTATTTTTTTTTATGCGACCATAAACAAAACAGTTGATCTGAGTAAAAGTAAACTTTGACTCCTATCTTCTGTATAAAGTGTTTATTTGGAAAAGTTGCCACTCTATCAGAAAGAAAAAAATTAATAAAATTTTTTTGTTTAAAGTGAATAAATGTACAGGGTCCATTGTGAAAGTAATGCAAATTTTCAATGAAAAGTTGATTTATTGATCATAATGGTACAAACGCTTAAAATTCTTCGTAAAACTCTCCGCCTGCATCAATACACTTGCAGAAAGGTGTCTACCACACCTGGAAGGCACCCTGAAATTTCTCTACAGGAATGTCTTTTAGAAACCTTGTAACATGCTTATGGATGTTTTTCACAGACTCCCAATGCTTTACTTTCAGCTCTTCAGTCAGGGAAACAAAAAAAGTTGCATAGAGCCAAGTTAGGACTGTAGGGGGGCTGGGGGACCACCAAGGTGTTGCTTTGGGCCAGAAAGTTGGACAAGTTTCACTCAGACCTTGCGCATTTGCAGATCCTCGGTCACTGTCCCATGTGCCGCAAATGTGGACTTGTTACGGGTATCAGCAATTTGCTGGATGCTCAATCGATGGTCGGAACGCAAAACTTCGCGCACACGATTCACATTGTCGGTTTTGGTCACTGTTGGGCATCCAAAACATGGTTCATTGGTGACCTCCTCCCGGCCCTCCATGAATGCCTTGTGCCATTCCTGGACTGTGACTTTCAAATGTAGTCATTTTTAAAGGCCTCATGAAACATCTGGAATGTTCCAGTTGCATTCTTTCCAAGCTGCACACAAAACTTGATGGCGTATCACTGTTCAAGCAAACACTTCATCTCGCCATGTTACATAGTCGAAAAACACATTTCATGCGGAGACACATCTTTCCGCTGAGGCAGTTCAGAGCAAATTGGCGACCGGCTGCGTTGGAAGGGTAGACAACCCATCACATTTCCCGATCGGTTTTACCGGGCTGGGATGGATAGTCACGTCACAATAAAATCATGTAAAATACTTTTATATAGTTTCCTATAGTTATATAGGGTACTTCCCTGTAGTTATATAGATTATGTCTTTTATGCATTCTAAACCTAATTTTCCTCGAGTTAAATACAGGATATATATATATTGTGAGATATATAAAAAGGAAAGTTAATAACAAAATACTGAATAATTTTATTTATTTAAAAAAAAATTAATTTCTGAAACTTACCACAAACCCTATTCTTTTACCATTCTGTTCATCATTTGGCAACATTTTCAAATAACCGTCTTAACATAATCAAATTTTGTGATGTCGTAACATGTACTATAGTTCAATTTTGATAATTCTGTGTTTTTATCGAACTCGTCAATGTGGTTAACTTTGATTCGTGTATGTTAAAAGTCTTTCAAGGTGCTGTTATCAGTTTAAAAAATCAGTATTACATATTTTAAAAGATATTTTCAAGGTTTCTTTAAAAGGAATTTTTTAGAGGCAATGTTAATTTTACCTTTACATCAACGTTTAAAATAAAGTTTAATTAAAGTGCTGATTTTTGTTAGTATATATTTTATTATTCTATGCACTGGTTCTATTTTTCTATTAACATTAAATAATGTTTTTAACTAATTAATTTTACTGTATGTGGCTACTTAGTAATATTAATTTGGTTTATTTAAAAAACTGAATAAAAAATGACAATCTATTATCTTTTCACTGTTATTAACTTATAGTTCACCGCTGGTAAGTAGTATGCCCATACAGGGTGAAATGGAGGAATATATAAACTCCATGTGGCCATTTATGTTAGGTGGCGATTATATCCATGAGTACTACATCTGTATTATAAAAAAATTATTTAGTCTTTCGTTCCGCCGATATATAGGGTGATTCAAAAAGAGCGCCGGTTTTGATATATCAAATTAAGAGATTTATTTTATTGAAAAACTGAAAATAAATACATCAACAAGTTCATCTTACCTTCCGATTTTATGTATGAAAAATGATGTCATGCATGTGTCTTCCTCTACTGCGCTGGCACGCATCAACTCTGTCCATGAAATTGGATATTACTGCACGACAAGTTTCGACTTCCATTTGCCCGATAACCCGTCGAATTTCCTCGCTGTGCATACATTTCCCTTTCATTAACCACGCGAGGGTTTTCTAAACCCCACATACGGCAGTTCTGTTTATTAACAAAACCGTTTAAGTGGAAGTGCGCCTCATCACTTAAAATGAGTTTGTTTGCGAAGGTGTCATCAGCCTGCAGTTTTCTCAATACCCAGTCAACAAACTGTCGTCTCTTCTGGTGGTCTGCCACTTTCAAATGTTGCGTCAACTGAATTTTATACGGAAGATATTGGAGATCGTACCGAAGAATTCTCCGTACAGAAGAACATCTTAAATCCAATTGTTGAGAACGGCGACGTATTGATTTTGCCGGGCTAACAGCCACACTGTCACGAACCAACGCAACGTTCTGCTCAGTTTGGCCAGAACGACGACGTCCAGAACTTTTAAGGTCGATTGTTGATTCATTCAGTGCTTCATTACGTCCTAGAGTACCGCGAAGTCGCCTGACAGTAGCCGCATAACTCTCTCCACTTTGGTAAAATGTTTTGACGATTAACACTCGTTGCGCAATAGTAAACTTCTCCATGGTTAGACACAGACTGCGAGAGTACTACACTGCGAACAAGAGAAACTACAACTGAATCGTCAATCGGAATGTTCTCCGAAATAGAAATGAGGTCAAACAATGTTACCGACCGATAAACAAAAATTTACCAGCCGTTTAAAAACCGGCGATCTTTTTGAATCACCCTATATTACCATGATCTGTTTTCATGTGTTGTTTTGCATTGTTGTTCATACTTAGTAGCCCTGCAATTTTGTAGTTATTTTCCTTTCTACGCAAGAATGTTTTAAGTGTAGTTTAATATATTTTAGACAGTATAATTTTTTCACCCAGTAAGTATAAATATCTTAACTCGTAAGAATACAAACATAAAAATTCACTAAGTAATTTAGCAATGAATAATTATAAATAACAATTAGTATTCAAGTAAATTATAAACTAATTTGTGTGCTATCCAAATTATATTACCAATGACAAACAAATGATGTTTTTGGCTTCAGTAGTATAAAAGACATAATAATACCCCGGCATTCCAATGCACACTTCATACGCGTTCCATACATTCCTAATAGAGGCGAAAAAATTACTATAAAATGATTATCGTTTTGCTGTAGAAATGGCGATTGATTCTTCTTTTGAAAGGATTAATTAATTTGGAATTTAATAGTATTGTTTTTTAAAATTGTTCTTAGTTATTCAAAGTTCGGTAATACGATGCATTTTCTTGAAAGACTTTCAATCAATTACATGTATTAATATTTTTACTGTTGTTGTTGATGTTGTTTCTATTTTTAAGATGTGTTAGCAGACTGTGAGATATGAGTTGTTGATATTTTTATTTAATAATTTGTTTTTTCTTACAATGATGCTTTTAAATGTAATCAGCTTGTGCTTATAATTAATTTTATGTATTGGTGGTTCTTTGTGATATTATAGGCCTAGCTAATGCACGTATTTTCCTTCTCCATTGCTCCGTATAACTTGTAAGGCTCTAAATGATTATTATTAAGTGGATGAAAACTATTTTTAATCTTTCCTGCATTTATTGGAGTCGTGGATTAAATCGGATGCGTGTCCGTATTAAAAGCATCATTGTTAACTCAGGCTGGGGTCTTTAAAGTGCAATTTGAGTCTATTCGTTTTGAATGTTTACACTGTTATTTACCATTTATTAGGTCGACCGTGTTTTAAAATAAATGTCTTATAAATTCTAAACTGTTAATCATAAACGATATGTTTATATTTTTCAGTCATGTTTTTTAGGGAAATTGTGTCTGTATATATACGTACGTATGCTTTTTTGGTATGTGTGTGTGTGTATGTATGTATGTATGTATGTATGTATAGGTGTATGTATGTACTGTTGTGCAAAGTTTCCTCCGTAAAAAATTGTTAAATTTTTACATTACAAATTAAACTGTACTTAACGTTTTATATGTACTAATTATTTACTTGATAAAGGGTATGTATCTTCTTTTCTGTATCGGCCAATAACTCGTACTGGATTGATTATTTGGACGGGTTTCTGATTAAAAGATCCCGTTCACTGTCCACCCTCCGTCAATGTTTTTAAATTAAGATGTTTTAATTGTTATTATTATACTATTACTACTACGTGTTGTACCTTGCATTCGCAAGTTTTATGGTCGCCATTTGCCAATGTTCTCTGTGAGTTTACTTTGTAACTTTTGTGTGATTACATTTTTTCTTTATTCTTTATAGAAATCCTAACCGATTTTATTGAAGAAGCTCTACCTCATTAAAAATTTTATTTTAGAGATAGTATTGATAAATAAATTTATTAATAAATGAATATTTAATACTCGGCTGGTATGAAGGATTGAACGGTAGGCCTTTACGGAGCAACATCTACTCCTGAAAAACTGCTCGTAATGAAATTCAGTTACACATAAACCTTATCTTATGGATAGACTACTTTTTGTGATTGTGCACTAAGCAAGGGTTTATTAATATACATGTTTTCTTATATAATATATTAAATAATTTTGTTTACTTCATTTTTTTTATTCTTACACTCAAATTACAATGCAATTTAAGGATAATTATAAAATATATTTGTAATTTAATATGTGTGGAGTTATCTTAATTAAACTAATAGGTAAATGTTTGTTAAATTGTCGTTTAATTTTTTATTAAAAAATTTATCTTCCATGTATAAATTGGAAACTTATTTATTTTGTGTTAATTTCTGAAAATATAAAAACCCTTTCTGGGCACAATCGTATTTTAATTTGGATTATCATAATGAACAAAAATGAAAATGTCAATATTGTGCTATGCTCTCTACGGATGTGTATGTGCTTGATATGTTGGTGTAGATTGTTTTATTCTATTATTATTTTATCTTGCCATCGTATTTATTCTTGTTCAACTCAACTGTGATTTTTATTTATCAAAATTTAAGTTTGTCAGTTTTAGTGTTGTCATGAATTTTGTTCTGTTTATTTACAAGTTATATAATTGTTGGTAGAATGTAGTAAGGCATTAGCATATATTTTTGAAGCCCTGTAAATGCTGTCGTATCAAAATATTGATGGCTTCTGTTTTTTGTTTTTTTACATCCGACTGTTTTGTAATTACTGCTAATGCAAACAATGATAAGGGTGATTGATGAAAAAATGCCAGACATGACTGGGAATCAAACCTAGGACCCATGGCGTAGAAGCCAGTTACACTGACCATTACACCATGGGTCGGCCGTATTTGTATTTTCATTTGGGTTCATTATGAGTTAGTTTTATTCAGTAAAGTGGGCCTACTTACGCGTGTTTTCTTTAAAATTGATTTTTAATTTTTCTTTTACATCTATTTAATCGAATGAGGTGAAAGAAGTAGGTTATGAAACATTTCCGATTCTAGTCTGATAGAACGATCTATTTAATTGTTTTGTTGTACACGTACAGTAGCCTATGCATAACGAACGATAGGACAGGCGATAAAGAACATATTAATCGCTGTCATCGCCACCATTCAAATTACTATTTAATTTTTAAGGAACAGTTTTTGTTGATGTTGTTGTTGTTTTTTTATATTACTACGTGAAATTATTATCGGATTAAAATATGTATAAGAAGAGTCTGTATATTTACTGTAATTTAAAAAAAAGATGCTGTAATTTAATTTAAGTAATCTTCCAAAACATGTATCTAAATAAAAATTGATTGAATCTAATAACTTGTGTTTTTTTTTTACTTGCTTAACTGTTAAAAGTGACTTTCAGTAAGGTTAACTTTTTCTCTAATCAAAATACCGGCTGTTTGAAAAAGAACTCTAGAGCTTCATGAATAATAATTTTAATGTTGAAATCATTTATGAATATACACCCTTAAGAATAATTTCAAGTTTAATTTTAGTCTTAATAAATTTCCACATGGGGTTTGTTAGTTGCTTTAAAGATGTCGAGACGATATTCCACTTCTCGCCAGGTATTGACCAATATATCAGGTGTGACTATCCTAACTGCAGCAATGATCCTTTCACGTAAATGGTCGATGTCGCGAATCTTAACTAATGACTTATAGTTTTTGCTGTTGGTGCTTCACCAAGATATTCTCATCTGAAGTTGTGCTGAACCGTCGCAACAGACTCAGTTTGTATTACCCAAATCACACACTGTGCTTTCTGCTGTGGAGTCACCATTACATTGAACTGTCTGGTCAGCTGGGTGGGGCTGCAGGTTTGCCAACTGCTTGAAATAAATTCTCTTAAGTGCACAAGTAAAACGTGAACTGTTGCCGAATATGTCTACTGACACTAGAATAGTGTAGGACTCTTATTACATGTTCTACATTAATGAAACTAAGGAGTTATTTTTCAAATGCCTAGTATTACCATATTACCAAGCAGTAAATTTGATTTCACTAAAAAATTGTCTGTAAACAACATACTTAGTTGTTTTCATTAGGTCATCAGTCGAAAGGTTGGTTTGAACCTGTAGAGTAATAAGTAAAAGAGGAGTAAGGTGGTTTACCAATACCTTCCTCACTGAGTGAAAAAGTATGCTTATCAGCATACCGGGCCCAGTGAAAAGCATCTATTTTCCACCCAGCAAATGACACCTTCACTTCGTTCACCACAGGGTTTGGCTGCATAATGAATTACTCTCAGAGGAGATCAAGTGTGACTAGTGTCTTTTACACCTCAACCTCTTCTGTTCTTAAATGCTTCAGTCATATAATTGGCTGACCATGTGATAAGAAACAGAACTAATTTTTTTAGCCTTGGAACTAGCAGATTGAGTGCAAATAATTTAACACCACTTTGACTGGTATATCAGGTGTGACTGTTATGGGCAGGATGTACTTATATGAACACAGAATTTGTGCCATCCATGTACATGCTACATAGCAGTAGATTGTCATGTGTAGGTCAATGGGACCTTGAAGAACTTCTCTGGAGAGTATAAGCTCCATTTTATGAGTCATGCCTTTAACTGAGCTTTAAAGCATCTCAAGCTGTCAGACAGGTCTGTCAGGGGTAGCTGCTTATTAAAAATCTTACAGGACAACATTGGATTACTGGATTGAGTTCTGCCAAGCCTACCCCTTATTATCTCCTGAATCTTCCTGCTCCTTATGATCCATGCCATTGCTCATAGTGGTAAGTCATTTTCATATTTACGAAGTAGATACAAAATATGTGCTATAAATACAATTTTTTATTAATTTCCGAGAAATTTTGGCAATTATCACTTTTTATGACTATTTGGAAGGATCAGAATATCCACTTGCGCACATTTTGTGGAGTAAATTAGAAAATTTAAAGTCTTCTATTGAGCATCGTGAAGGTTCTTTTGGTGAAAAAACAGAAAGCATTTTGTCAAATGAAAATTACAAAATTCACAAAGAACACACCATTATGTTGAAGACACTAGCATAAAAGAGTATTGATCAATTGTCTGTACACATCAGATCCAACCTGACAAACGAAGCCTACCAGCATATTGGCAAATTATTTTGTCCACCTGTAGCAGCAAGTGTGCCTACGTCATTCTATGAACACAAATTTGACCCCGAAAGCTGCTCTAAAATACAATTTTTCAAAGACATACCACAGGATGAACTCATATTCATAGGCAACTACTTAAAAATTATTAACCAACAAACTCCTGTTGATGTCATACAGATTTTAGTAGCAGCATAATGCTGCTACACTAGTTTTGCAAAGGCAGCAATTCAAAGTCTCTTTAGTCTAGTCTACAGTGTAGATGCAGAGCGATATTTTAGTATCTACAACATAGTTATAAATTATAGAAGGCGAAGGCTAAAAGGAGAAAATGTAAGAGACTTCTACAATGTTAGCTTTTAATTAAATATTTAAATACTATATATTATTATTGATTTTTACTTTCTCTTGCCTATATGATTATATAGGAAGGAAATTAATATAGGAAGGAAAATATTGTTTTCATGTCGATTTTTCAAAATCGAGTTTTCACTGGATCTACACATTTTCAGACCCCCTGAACCAAAAAAAACATGTTTTAACGATTGGTCTGTGTGTGTGTGTGTGAACAGAATATCTCAAGAGTGGAACCTCGTATGAACTTGAAACTTAAAACTAAAGTTAGACGCCACTACTGGACCTGACACGAACATTTTCATCAAAATCGGTCAACCGAAAGTAGTAGTTAATTCGTGTAATTTTTCACTTATTTGGGATTTTCTCAAAAACTGGTCCAATGATTTTTTTTAAAAATCACGTTAACTAAATTTTTTATGCTTTACAAGATAGGGTAGGCGCATGTCTGCTGAAATTCTTGGAGAGGCTGTTATCACGTAAAAAAATTATTTTTTAAGATTGCTGCTTTAATATACATTTTAGCGCAAAAATGTATATAATAAAAGTTGTAGAAAATTTAAAATCCTACAACTTTTATTCTAAACATTTTTTTGTATAATGTTAAGAGGTAATTAGCGATTTTCTGTTTTTTTCTCACGAAAACGTGTAAAAAATAGATTTTTAAAAGTTTTAGCCTTAGTATGCATTTTACGACAAAAGTGTATAATATAAAATTTATAGGAAATTAAATGATCTACAACTTTTATTTCGACCATTTTTCTCTACAGAGCCTAGTTTAGCGTGAAAGAGTGATTTTCCGTTTTTTAAGCCAATCTGAGGCTGATTTTCATTCTGGGTTTTTCACTCATGATTAAAATAAAGTTAGGTTTATTCGAGGTTAGTTTTTTGTTTATTTCTAATGTTTTATTACTTAGGTTATATTGTTCATAATATGCATTGGCAAGAGAAAGTCGTGTGAGTGTTTCACACCAGATTTTTGTGAATAAATATGAAAGTTTTCTTTTGTATGTTTTTATTAAATGCGTATTTTTAATATTTTATTTGTGAAAACTACCGTTTCATCAATATTGCTATACCCTCTGCATACTCATTGCCACCAAGTTGTTTAACCACTCACTATACGAGTATGTCTGTAAATTTTGATAGGTTGCACTCCTTTAGCATTTTAAAAGTGTATTACACTATGAACCTCACACTTGGCAGGATTGTTAATTTTGTCACACATTTCAAAGACTTACAAATAATCAATACACAACTATATCGACTCGCAGTTAGCACCAGACTGGCCCAAGGTGAGTGGAAGGACAATGACTCGGTAGCAGAGGTGGTGGGGGAGCTATGCTGTTACAAACTCGTGGATTAGGAATTTAATTTAAAAGCTGAATTAAAAATAAAACAAAACATATTTAAATAATTTCTTTATTATTTACATTATATATAAATATGTTATTTACCTTTCTAAAAATATCAATTGATCGATTAAAAACTAGTTTTGATTGATAAAAATTCTAACCGGGACCTTATTTATTGCCCATTTGATCTGAGATTTTAAAGTTAGCTCAAAATCCAGGAAGGCCACCTGAGCTCTACGAACAGTCTGCATGCACTGAATAATTAATATATATGTATATTTATACAAAAATTTATTTTAAAACAGTTGCTCCTTGAAATTCTGAAACCCATCTGAAAAACAAAATATTTTTATTAGATTCATGACAATAAAATGTCCTCACACAGTATTTTTTTACACCCAACTCTTAAATATGATTGGCAATAACGGCAGAAGATAGAACAAAATTGCAAAAATCAATTTTAATATTTTACGTTTAAATATGTTAATATGCTTTATTACTATTGGTTATAACTTTTCTTTAACAATGTGAATTTGTTTAGTTAGTAGTATATTTTTCGTTTATTCAATTCCAAATTTAACATTACTGAATGTTGTATTTTTTGTTTGTGCCTGTTCTTGTTAATTTTTATGTAATATCGATGCTCTCTCATTTTTTAGTTGTTCTATATAGTACAGTTAAAGATTCAAAATAAAAGTTAAAAAAAATTAAAAAACCTATAACTTTTATGTTAAACAGATTTACGTCTTAAGCGCTTAGTTTACCGTCAGTATGTGATTTCGGGATCTATCAAGAACAAAAGACAAATAAAATTTGATGGAAGAAAATTGGTTAATGAAAGGATCTAAATGATGTAGAAATAACCTCTTTTTTCAGTAAAGAAAATAAATTGATGTACACCTACACCACTATTAAAACAACTAAAATGACTCCAAGTTCTTGGGTTCGAATCCCATTCAGGCACGGCATCTTTTCATACGTTACAAAAAATCATTTCATCCTTCACCGTCTGCATTAACAGTAATTTCAGAATAGTCAGAAGTTAAACAAAAAAAAATCTCAAAAGTTACTTCACGAAGTAGTACGGTAGTAATTTACCAATAAGCTTGGGTTGATTTGTGTGTTTTATTGGTGGAAATTTTTAAAACTGTCATCTATCATTTTCCTTTGTCCATTCATCACATCCCGATGTCAGAAACTACAAGAGTTAGTAACAAATGGTTTTGGGATTCGTAATCTACACAAAAAGTTAGTGGATCTAAATTGGGTTTGAAGTTCCAGTTTCGACTGGAAGTGGCCCAAAACCAGAAGTCAAGAAATCAAAGTCGGAATTTGGAAACAAAAATAGTGTCATTCGATTCGTCCTATAAAGAGTAGATACAGAAATCACTAGTGGTTTTTACCGTAATTCAAAGGTAAACCTTTTTAAAAATTGCCACCAGCCATGAGACATGTCGTCTCATGGAAAGGATTTTTTATTTCTACATTTAATTTTATTACTTTCTCTTGCCTATATGAATACGTAGAAAGGAAAGTATTTTTTTTATGTTGATTTTCGAAATTGAGTTTTCACCGGATCTACATGTTTTCAGACCCCCTGAACCCAAAAAACATGTTTTTAGCAATTGGTCTGTGTGTGTGTGTGTGTGTGTGTGTCAACAGAATATCTCAAGAACGGAACATCGTACAAACTTGAAACTTAAGTTGCATACCACTACTGGACCCGACATGAACATTTTCATCAAAATTGGTCAACCGGAAGTAGTAGTTTATTCGTGTAATTTTTCACTTTTTTGCAATTTTCTCAAAAACTGGCCCTACGATTTTTTTAAAAATCGCCTGGTTTACTAAATTTTTTATGCTCTAAAAGATAGGGTAAGCGCCATGTTTGCTGAAATTCTTGGTGAGGCTGTCTTCTCGTAAAAAAATTGTTTTTTAAGATTACGGCTTTAATATGCATTTTAGCGCAAAAATTTATACAATAAAAGTTGTTGAAAATTTAAAATCCTACAACTTTTATTTCAAACATTTTTTTGTGTAACACTTAGTTTAGCGGTAATTAGCGATTTTATGTTTTTTTCTCACGAAAACGTATGAAAAATCGATTTTTTTAAGATTTCGGCCTAATACGCATTTTATGACAAAAGTATACATAATCAAATTTATAGGAAATTAAAAGATCTACAACTTTTATTTAGAGCATTTTTCTCTACAGAGCAAGAAACAAAGAAAGGAAGAAAGTTTAGCATGAAAGAGTGATTTTCCGTATTTTTCAGCCAAACTGAGGTCGATTTTCTTTTTGCGTCTTTCACTCATGATTAAAATTAGAATACAATTAGAATTAAATACATTATAGTACAGTTGCCTATTCATAACTTATGTTGTGATGGAGATAAACTGATTTGAAATATAGTCTACGTGAATGGCACTAAAGTGGCCAACCGTAGTCAGAAGGTTAAAGATCAACACAGTCCATTATATCTGTGAAGTCAACAACCAAATAATTTTCCTTAATTATTACAGTAATTGCTTCATTTTAACAATCTAAAAATCTGGTGTGAAACACTCACACAACTTTCTCCTGCCAATGCAAATAATTAACAATAAAACATTACAGATATTTATTTTTTTAATTAGTAATAAAACATTACAAATAAACAAAAAACTAACCTCAAAAACATAACCTTATTTTAATCATGAGTGAAAGACGCAAATTGAAAATCGACCTCAGTTTGGCTTAGAAATATGGAAAATCACTCTTTCACGCTAAACTAGGTTCTGTAGAGAAAAATGCTCTAAATAAAAGTTGTAGATCTTTTAATTTTCTATAAATTTGGTTTTATACACTTTTGTCGTAAAATGAGTACTAAGGCCGAAATATTAAAAAAATCGATTTTTTACATGTTTTCGTAAGAAAAAAACAGAAAATCGCTAATTACCGCTAAACTAAGCGTTATACAAAAAAATGTTTTAAATTAAAGTTGTAGGACTTTAAATTCTCTACAAAATTTATTATATACATTTTTGCGTTGAAATGCATAATAAAGCCGCAATCTTAAAAAAACAATTTCTTTACGCGAAAACAGCCTCACCAAGAATTTCAGCAAACATGGCGCCTACCCTATCTTATGGAGAATAAAAAATTTAGTAAATCAGGTGATTTTTAAAAAAATCGTAGGACCAGTTTTCGAGAAAATCATAAAAAACTGAAAAATGACACGAATAAACTACTACTTCCAGTTGACCAATTTTGATGAAAATGTTCGTGTCCGGTCCGGTAGTGGTATGTAACTTAAGTTTAAAATTTCAAGTTTGTACGATGTTCCGTTCTTGAGATATTCTGTTCACACACAGACAAATCGCTAAAAACATGTTTTTTGGGTTCAGGGGGTCCGAAAACATGTAGATCCGGTGAAAACTCAACATGAAAACAATACTTCCTATAATATATTCATATAGGCAAGAGAAAGTAAAAATTACACAAGAGTAAACGTACCTGTTGGCAGAATGGCTACTTTCTACAGCAAATACAAGAGGGCGCTGATTGGCATGACTCAATTGAAATATATTCTGTAAATCAGTATCATCATAAGTGCCCTGAAAATAATAAAAAATTTAGTCAACAAAAAAATAGTATAATTTGTACAATTTAAATTTGCACAGATCCTAAGGTACATGTTTCATTGTTGGTTTTATATATATGTAATTTCCTGATATTAAATACAAGTAGATGATATAAAAAAAAAACTAACTTCATAAAAAATAACTAGTGTGAAACACACATGACTTTTTCTTGCCAATGAAAATAATGAAACATCTAACCTATGTTTAATCATGCGTGAATGAAAATTGCTAAATGAAATCTCTGTATGACTTAAAAATACAAAAAATCATTATCTGACACTAAAGTAGGCTCTGGAAAAAAATGCTAGAAATAAAAGTTGTAGGTTTTCAAATTTTCTAACTTTGGTTATACATACGTTTGCTGTAAAATGCATACCAAGGCTGCAATCTTCAAAAAACCCATTTCTTCCTGGTTTTGATGAGCAAAATACAGAAAATTACTAACTGAGGCTAAACCAAGCATTGTAGAGAAAAAATGTTTAAAATAAAAGTTGAAAATGAAAATTATAATTCATTTTTTGATGAAATGTAGTTTTTCAGATAAAACCTACAGATGTGAATACCTATAAAATAATCACGAAGGCTGAGCTCAAAGAAGTGTAAACATTTGAAAGAAATAAATACAGAAAGGAGTTTGTTAGACAGCTGTACAAGACTGATGGGGAAACAAATTTATACGCCAATAAACATAAGGTGATAGATTTTTATCTGTCAGGGTAAAACTGATTAAAAGAAGTCAGCAAAATCATAAAAGGCTTGAAATAAATCAGGATAACATACTGGACTGAAGTACAGATTACCGATTTTAACAGCTTCCGAGACGAATAAAAACTGCTAGTAGATAGATAGAAGAATCAAGAAAAGCCTCAATTGAAAGAATGCAGTGAATGTGGACAGCAATAAAGACCTTCCAGAAATATTAAGTTATTAAATGTGATCTAAAATGTGTAGCTCTAAGGAAAAAAAATTGGATGTACAGATATCAGACGAATTAATGTCCCATAGCCGAGCGATTGAGAGGGACATATGTGGCATAACTACGCATGCGCCCAAAGATCTTTACCGTTATAATCCAGATCTGAAAACATACTACAGTCGTTATCTTGCTTGTTAGTTTACTGCGTGCATAAACGCTTGCTCACAACAATGAGTAAAATTAAACAATGTTATTGGAATAGCGCATATGGCTTGTGCGAGTGAGAGCGTTATGCATTTTCTCACTCCCACGGGTAGGAGACTTTAGTTCGTCTAAATACTGTATTTATTTATGTCCATAAACAGTTAATCTACAGATAACATTAGTACAATCTGATTCAAAAATAAATCCTTTTATAATGCATCCTTCAGCTTGAAATAAATTAAATTTAATGTGATAAATTTCACTAATCTTTTAAAGCTGCCTTGATTTCTACTATATGTTACTTACACATGTTTCAGTGGATCCATCATCATCAGAGTACAGTAAGCCCTAGACTTATGCGAATTCATGTTAGCGCGATTTTGTTTTACTACATAATAATACTGTACATACTGTATTATGTATGTAGTACTGTACAGTAGGGCTAACGTAAGAATGCCAACGGGATAGAAAGAGACAGTTAAGGGTGGGTACGCAGAGAAATATGCGCACATTATAGAAAATTTTTGACTCACTTCCTGTCATTTGTTGAAAAAGTTTCTTTTTTCTTGTTTCGATAATGTTACGTTACATAAATGAAAGAAAGCGAGGGATATGTACTAACTTAACACTGTTAAGAATTGATTCTAAGAATCATCGCTTCTATTCCTTAGCTTATGGATGATCACGGTTGTGACCACTGTTTTACTAATTGCTCTCGAAACTGTTATCACAGTGAATTGCCTTCCCCATTCTTACACTAGAATTTTATCTTGATTTTTTTCTGTTCTAAACATTAGTGCTACTGTTTAGTGTGTTAAAAATATTGGTCGTGTAAGGTTGCGTAGTTTAATTGAGTTAAAATTTGCACGTCTTTTATTTTCTTGTTTCTTTGCTTACCTACAAAATGAGTTCAAATAAAGGTTTAAAAAAACGGAAAGCGATTACTTTACAGGAAAAGTTAGATCATATTGAAAAAATCATATTGACATTTAAGTTGTATATTTTTCACTACAGTACATTGTTATTATGTCTAAACGAAGTAAACAAATGTTGCAGCATTAACAATCACAAGTAAGTTTTTATTTTATTACTGTTTTATATTTTTTAGACTGATTAGTTCACTTAAAATGTAGCTCTTCCTTTCATGTTATCGTACCTGTACAGTCTATACAAAACAAAAGCATACAACAATGTTCAGTTTTTAATTAGTTGGCGGATGTTTTAAGGTTAAACCGAACGACTCAAGTTACGCGAATTTCACGTTACGCAATGATTTTGTGGAACGCATCCCTCGCGTAAGTCGAGAGCCACATGTAAGTAACAGATAGAAGAAATAAAGGCAGCTTAAAAAAAAGGTTAGTGAAATTTATTGTATAAATTTATTATATAAAATACAATCTGATTCTTTCAGTTCATTTAAGAACCGAAGGATCAGGTAACGTAATGTCATTACTTACTTCTTTTACTTTTTCTATCTTATATCCTAAAATAGGTATGCTTTCAATAGCAACAACATCTTCTGAGGCTCTGTACACATATAAAACCTGCTCCTTTAAAACAAACCAAAGTCGCTTCCATGAACGTCTACCTCTTCTGTACATCCAACCAGACATCTGAGAGCCACTATCATTAGCTGTTACCTGAAACAGAAATTAAAATATTAATGCATGCCATTACTCTTATATTTGGGTTATTTAAATACTCGGTTCATTAATTTTGTACAAAACAAAGAAAAACTAAATAGAATTTTTACTTTCTCTTGCCTATATGAATATATAGGAAGGA